>CM019063.1:356844112-357444112 GCA_009667805.1 Leptobrachium leishanense | reverse complement strand
ATTGACTCCTAAGGAAAGATAGGGGGACTCTTTTGAACCCCGATATCTCCCGACTGTTGGCAGCTAACAGGCCTGAAGCAGGAGCATGGCCTTTCCAATGATACCAAACTTGACCATGTTAAATGTAAAAAAAAAAATAGAAATAATAAAAAAAAAAGGGAAACGTGTTTTTTTAAGACGTGAAATGGCTCAGCAGTGAAGGAGTTAATGGCCATTAATAGAAACCAAAGCCTCTAATTGTGTTTTGTTTCACACGGAATAATGGGAACAAGCGCAGATGACATTTTTTCTTATGTTTTATACATGTTGCTGGGCTGGATACAACTGGTGGTTGCAGCCGCCTCATCGGGGAATAGGCGCGATCCCACCCTCCTGTACTAAGTGTGTGTGTGTGTGTGTGTGTGCCGTGAGTGACAGAGTGTGTGTGTGGGTGTGTGTGTGTGTGTGTGACAGTGTGCCATGTCAGTGTGTAGCCATGTGAGTGTGAGCGACAGTGTGCCATGTGAGTGACAGTGTGTGTCTGTGACCATGTGCCATGTGAGTGCGCTGTGAGTGTGAGACCGTGTGCCATTTGAGTGTGCTGTGCGTGACAGTGTGTGTGTGACAGTGTGCCATGTGAGTGTGCTGTGAGTGACAGTGTGCATGTAACAGTGTGTGTGGGTTACATGAGTGTGCAAATGAAGGAGCATTATCTGGAGATGGTCGCGATCTTGTATACCCGCCAGCCATCTTGTTAGGTTTTTATTCTAAGAAATACTAATTTTCTCTTTGAGCAGTTTGCATAGACCCTAGCATTCCATAGATTTTTGTTGTAGCAATAAAAAGAAGAATCTAGTTAGTGTAACTAGGGGTGCCCGGAAAACGGATTTAAACAGGCAAGGTCACCCAGGACCCGAGCCTGGGCAGAGACCAGAACAAAGGATTCTTCTTAGAGAAGAACGCAGCTGCAGAGACAGGAGTGTCATCCTGACTGAGAAGGTACCAGATTCCATGCCTCCCTTCTAAATCAAGGTTGTGTCCAAAATGTTTATTAAATGTACTAGTTGTTAAGCCTGCCCGGAGGGCAGTCTATTGTTGTTGTCGCCAGCTCAGAATTCATGTCCACATATTTGTTTTTCAATGTCCTATCCAAAAGTATCTCTCTATATAAATGCATTTGTAACGCGTCCGTCGCTGTCCCATCCGCAACAGGAGGGCCAACTGAACACCTAAAGTCAGTTATGTCAATCCCATTATAAAACACAATGATGCAAATGGCCAAAGAACCTAAATAGAAGTCCAGGTCTAGAGATAACCTTTTGAGTCCTGCTGGATTTACACCTTGTATCTCTAATGGTGACAGGGTATCTTAACCCCTTAAGGACCACTGACGTACATAGTAAATTCCCCTTAAAGGACCATGGACATATGTCATGGTCCTTTAACCCCCTCCCTCCCTATACTCACCTCTCTGTCTGGGCTCCCCACAACAGTCTGGCAAGCTTGCAGCCTGCCCCACATATTTGTGGGGCCTGGCCATCGTGATTATGTTGTCATCGCTAGGCGTCCACCCGATGCCTGCTGTGGGGAATGTGAAAGGGGAGGTCTACCTCCCAAACGGCTCCACATTAGGAAAAAAACAGTGGCAATGTTGAAGAGGGCAGAGTCTGCCTTTTTAACCGTTCTAATTATCCACACTTGAATCCGGTCCAAAATTGACACAATAATTGGTATAAAATACACAACACGTGACAATATAAAATCACCCAAGCTAGGTCTACCTTAGAGTTACATAGCACCCTGACATTATGAAACATACTACACAGTTCCTTAAGGAATATCTATACCCCATCACGAGTAGAAAGCATCCATACAATAGGACACGCATCACTTTGTTTCATTAATTGTATTTTTACCTCAGCTTGTAAGAGATGGGATATACATCAGCATTGATCTCCTTTTGCATCACATTCCCCCCCAAATAGAATGTAATATATGTTTTAGACTAACAGCCAAACGACATATGATTAGCAGTATCTGTTCCAAGATGTGCCATATAAAGTTTTTATTCTCAGATAGTCGATACTGGGACGATCGTTACAGGTTTCCTTACAAGGACACATATCGATGCAAGATCCCCAGGTCACGCTATAAGCACTTTCCCCTTGATAGATTACACTATAGAACACTACAGAATCTATAGGAATACACCACCAGATGTATATCTGTACCGAGCACTTGTCACTTTCTTAATATGCACAAAGCACTCCGCGCTTTAAGGAAGCAGCCGAATGCATGCGCACTCCCGCATCGGACCAAGCAACCACCGGAACGAATTTCGTGACGTCAACAACTGAAACCACGTGACACACGCAACCAATCAGTACGGAAAATTGGAAACGCGGCCTCCTTAAAAATCCCAAACATCGCCAGAATCATATCCCACTGAGGAAGCAGTCAGAGCCACAGCGAAACGCGTTTGGGACTATGATTTCATCCCCTTTTTTATTTTAACTACTGTAGATACTCGACTATAGCACGACCCGAGCATATCGTGATGGATAGAGAATTATTGTGGAAATGAGAGAATACTCAAGACTCGAATATAATGTGAGAAGCAAAATTATACTGTACCGGTAAATAATTAAATTTCTTAGAGCTTCTCTTAACCTCCCTGGCGGTCAGATTCTGACAAATTTTATATGTCAGAATCGGTACAATTAATCTGGCCCCCTAGCGGTATTAGTGTGGCTCAGGGTTAACTTTCAATGCTGATACTTTCAACACTCGGGCTGATACTTACATGTCCCTGCACTCCCTCGCTGTCCCCTGCAGTCACACACCAGCCGATCGCGACATAACACTTCCTGGTTCACTCAGAGAGACGTCGCAATCGGCTGGAGAAGAATGCGGAGATCAGCGAGGGAGCGTAGGACATGTAAGTATCCTCGGGGACACCACTTTTTGGCACTGAAAGTTAAACCTGAGCCACACTCGGGAAAACAGTCGGTGGGGAGGGGGTTAATACAGTCAGGATACCCCTCAGGTCAGAGTGCTCTGCTCTAGAAGGATTGTAGTTGTTACTAAGTATGAAGCCCACTGGCCACCTGTCTTCTTTACTTACGATAAGATGGCCGGCAGAGCGAGGTAACCAAGGCAGTGACTCATTCACAGACAGCCAGTACACCAGGAGGTGTCGTTTTCTCACCTCCGGCTCCAGCAGGCAGGCTCAACCACCACATTGTGGAGCGAGGGTGCATGCTCAACTTTAATCCAATCTTGAATTCAACTCAATTTGGCGAAACTACCGGAACTCCTTAGAGACTTGGGATCCCTGAACAAGTCACTTCTTTTTTTTTTGGTTTTTTTTTTAAACGTGATGCAGATGTCTCGAATATAACGTGATCCCTCCAATTTTAAAGGAAAAGTTTTTGTCACAAAAATCTAGCGGTATACTCGAGTATCTTTTAACTGTTGTATTTTAATAAAATCCCTTTTTAACCAAATGGTTCCAGGCTGTTTGATTCTAAGAATTATATACCTTCCCTCCCAGCAAGCCACTTCTACCTCCAGGTAACCTCCAAACCAAGGTGGAACTCCCAGGAAGGATAAGCCAGACAGAGACGCGGGGGGGCGCCTAAACGGACCCACACGCAGAACCGTCGAGCCTAAATGATGAAGGCCCAGAAAAGTGTGAGTAATCAATTTTAAACCGCACTATCTTTTTTTCCAAACGTTACTTGCACCATGCCATGTTTTTTTCTTCATTTATGATAACATTGGGAGGACTGAAAAAGAGAGGACAGCATGCAATTGCATACCCCACAGGAACGATCGATATATTTAAATAAATCTACCTATATATCTACCTATTCAATAGGCCGTGTTAGTCCAGATGCCAAAATCACAAGTATAGCAGTATGTAGTGATACCTTTTTGTATTGGACTAGCGTTACATTTAAAAGACAAGCTTTCGAGAGGATTCCGCTCTTCCTCAGGTCTGGAAGCTATACTGATCAGTTCCTAGAATTGAACATTAGGACATTAAGGGTCACATGGGTGGGGGGGATTTAGATGTCATAATTCTATATATACAGTGGCAAGAAAAAGTATGTGAACCCTTAGGGATTACGTGGAGTTTTGCATGAATTGGTCATAAAATGTGCTCTGATCTTCATCTAAGTCACAACAATTTGAAAAACACAGTCTGCTTAAAATAATACAACACAAACATGTTCAATAAACACATGAAAACCTATAATAACATGTAAACATTCACAGTGCAGGGTGGGAAAAGTATGTGAACCCCTAGCCTAATGACTTCTCCAAGAGCTAATTGGAGCCAGGAGTGAGCCAACCTTGAATCCAATCAGTGTGATATTATTGGATTTGTTGCTGAAAGCTGTCCTGCCCTTTAAAAACACACACCAGTTTTGGGTTTACTGGTTTCAAGAAGCACTGCCTGATGTGAACCATGCCTCGCAGAAAAGAGCTCTCAGAAGACCTACGATCAAGAATTGTTGACTTGCATGAAGCTGGAAAGGGTTACAAAAGTATCTCCAAAAGCCTTGATGTTCATGTGTCCACGGTAAGACAGACTGTCTACAAATGGAGAAAGTTTAGCACTGTTGCTACTCTCCCTAGGCGTGGTCATCCTGTAAAGTCAAAGACTGAGCTCCTACTTATTCCTCCCTCCAATGCCTCCCCACCTCCTGACTTCTCTATCACGGTGGAGGGTATCACCATCTCCCCATCAAACCAAGTTCGCTGTCTTGGAGTTACACTTGACTCTGCTCTTTCCTTCATCCCCCACATCAAGTCTCTTTCCTCCTCCTGCCGATACCAACTGCGTAATATTTCCAGAATTCGGCCATTTCTTACCGCTGTCACCACAAAACAACTCATACACGCCCTGGTAATCTCCCGACTCGACTATTGCAATAATCTCTTATCTGGCCTCCCTCTCTCCCGCCTCTCCCCCCTACAATCCATCCTGAACGCCTCCGCCAGGCTAATTCACCTCACCCGCCGCTCTGTCTCTGCCGCTCCCCTCTGCGAGTCCCTTCACTGGCTCACCATCCACTGCAGAATTAAGTTCAAAATCCTTATCCTTACCTACAAAACCCTCACTAACTCAGCTCTCCACTACCTGTCCTCACTAATCACCAAATACACCCCAGCCCGCTCCCTAAGGTCAAACAGTGACCTGCGCCTAGCTTCTCCCCGCATCACCTCTTCCCATGATAGACTGCAGGATTTCTCACGCGCAGCCCCCACTCTCTGGAACGATCTCCCTCGTACTGTCAGACTTTCCCCTAACTTCTCTTCCTTCAATCGCTCCCTTAAAACGTTCCTATTTAGGGAAGCCTACCACCCAACTCACTGACGCAACCATCAATCACTCTCACCTTACAGTCCTCTCCTCCTGTTTCCAACCCCAACCCTCCTAGATTGTGAGTTCCTACGGGAATAGGGCCCTCATCTCCTCCTGTACTGTTTGTCAAATGTTGTTCAATGTATTGTAACCCTGTCTATACTGTGCCTATTGTACAGCGCTGCGGAATTTGCTGGCGCTTTATAAATAAAGAATAATAATAATAATAATAAAAATGATGACTGCAAGAGCATAGCGCAGAATGCTTAATGAGGTAAAGAAGAATCCTAGAGTGTCAGCTAAAGACTTACAGAAATCTCTGGCACATGCTAACATTTTTGTTGACACATCTAAATTAAGGAAAACATTAAACAAGAATGGAGTACATGGGAGGACACCACGGAGGAAGCCATTGCTGTCCAAAAAGAATATTGCAGCACGTTTGAAGTTTGCAAAAGAGCACCTGGATGTTCCACACCACTACTGGCAAAATATTCTGTGGACAGATGAAACAAAAATTGAGTTGTTGGGAAAAAACACACAATATGTGTGGAGAAAAAAAGGCACAGCACACCAACATCAAAACCTCATCCCCACTGTAAAACATGGTGGAGGGAGCATCATAGTTTTGGGCTGCTTTGCTGCCTCAGGGCCTGGACGGATTGTTGTCATTGATGGAAAAATGAATTCCAGAGTTTATCGAGACATTTTGCAGGAAAACGTAAGACCATCTGTCCGCCAACTGAAGCTCCGCAGAGGATGGGTGATGCAACAGGACAATGACCCAAAGCATACAAGTAATTCAACAAAAGAATGGCTTCAACAAAACAAAATACGCCTTCTGGAGTGGCCCAGTCACAGTCCTGACCTCAACCCGATTGAAATGATGTGGCATGACCTTAAGAGCGATTCACACCAGACATCCCAAGAATATTGCTACACTGAAACAGTTTTGTGAAGAGGAGTGGTCCAAAAATTACTAGGGTTGCACCGATACCGATACTAGTATCGGTATCGGGGCCGATACTGGGTACTGCAGGAGTACTTGGTACTCGTGCAGTACCCTCCGATATTTTTCCCGATACCGGAAGCCGGTATTGAGCCGGCTTGCCGACATCCGAGGGGCTGCGGCGGCTGTCCGAATGCCCTATCGACATTCGGACAGTCGCCCCTGCAGCTGCTCTCCGCGATACTTACCTTCCTGGGCGATGCCGGGAATGTCTCTGCGCGTGCGCTTGTTGGAAGGACCCCAGCCGCGACCACGTGGGACCATGTGATCGCGGCTGGGGTCCTTCCAACGAGCGCACGCGCGGAAACTTTCCCGGCGTCGCTCAGGGAGGTAAGTATAAACACAGTGAGCAGCTGCAGGGCCTGTCCGAATGGTCTGGTCCGGTCCGGACAGGCCCTGCAGCTGCTCTCCGCGATGATACTTACCTTCCTGGGCGACGCCGGGAAAGTTTCCGCGCGCGCGCTCTTTGTAAGGACCCCACGTGGTCGCTGCTGGGGGTCCTTCCAACGAGCGCACGCGCGGAGACATTCCTGGCATCGCTCAGGAAGGTAAGTATCGTCGGAGAGTGCCGGGGGGAATCCATGAGCTGGATGGGGGATACCCATGTGTGAGCTGGGGGGGCATATATATATATATACACACACATATATATATATATATATATATATACACACACTGCACTTATACCAGCAACCGCTAGGGGGTGCCACAATACAGTTTGAACACAGCACTGTGTCTAGCGCTGTATGAACTAAGAAAATAGTACACGTCACCTAAAGACTAACAGATCAGTATCAATTTAATGAGATCAAGTAATAATTTTCCACATTGTAATATTTGTACCTACTGTGTCCCTAAGTTGAGACACACACACATTGTTTACAGACCTAATAATTGATGCGCCAAGGAGACCTTCCTTTACACATATCATCTTTTTAACCCTTTAGGTGCCGAATCGCGGTTCGAACCCGGAAGTGGCTGACATCTTGCATGTGAAAGTAATAAGAAAAAAAAATTCTGGGGGTTTGTAATAGGGATGCACCGATACCACTTTAAGACCGAGTACGAGTACCGATACTTTTTAAAAGTACTCACCGATACCGAGTACCGATACTTTTCTTTAATGTCATGTGACGCTTTCCAATAAGAACAGACCATATAAAAATGCCCCCAGCTCACACCTGGATATTGCCCCAGCTCACACATGGATTTGCCCCAGCTCACACATGGATTTGCCCCAGCTCACACATGGATTTGCCCCAGCTCACACATGGATATGCCCCAGCTCACACATGGATTTGCCCCAGCTCATGGATATGCCCCAGCTCACACATGGATATGCCCCCAGCTCATACATGGGTATTGCCCCCAGCTCATGGATATGCCCCAGCTCACACATGGATATGCCCCCAGCTCACACATGGATATGCCCCCAGCTCACACATGGATATGCCCCCCAGCTCACACATGGGTATGCCCCCCAGCTCACACATGGGTATGCCCCAGCTCACACATGGGTATGCCCCCCAGCTCACACATGGGTATGCCCCCCAGCTCATGGATATGCCCCAGCTCACACATGGGTATGCCCCCAAGCTCATGGATATGCCCCAGCTCATGGATATGCCCCCACAGCTCATGGATATGCCCCCACAGCTCATGGATATGCCCCGCTCACACGTGGGTATGCCCCCACAGCTCATGTCCCCCCCCCACGACAATACTTCCCTTCCTGAGCGACGCCGGGAATGTCTCTGCGCGCGTGCGCTCGTTGGAAGGACCCCAGCCGCGACCACGTGGGACCATGTGATCGCGGCTGGGGTCCTTCCAACGAGCGCGCGGAAACTTTCCCGGCGTCGCCCAGGAAGGTAAGTATCGTCGCGGAGAGCAGCTGCAGGGCCTGTCCGAATGCTCTATCAGCATTCGGACAGGCCCTGCAGCTGCTTACTGTGTTCATACTTATCTTCCTGGGCGATGCCGGGAAAGTTTCCGCGCGCTCGTTGGAAGGTCCCCAGCCGCGATCACATGGTCCCACGTGGTCGCGGCTGGGGTCCTTCCAACAAGCGCACGCGCGGAGACATTCCCGGCGTCGCTCAGGAAGGTAAGTATCGCGGTGAGCTCCAGGGGCGGCTGTCCGAATGCCGATAGAGCATTCGGACAGCCGCCGCAGCCCCTCGGATGCCGGCAAGCCGGCTCAATGCCGGCTTCCGGTATCGGGAAAAATATCGGGGGGGTACTACACGAGTACCAAGTACTCCTGCAGTACCCAGTATCGGTGCAACCCTAGTTTGTAATAAAATAGGACTTCAACTGATGAACATGATGAGCTCAGCGCACAAAGGTGAAATGGCTCAGCAGTGAAGGGGTTAAAAAGCAAAAACATGTAAAAATTAGGTATTTCTAATCTCAGCACAACATTTCTAAACAATTTAGCTGGGGAATTTTTCTGGCAGTTGTAGATTTCAGGGATCAAATTTTGAAAAAGTGTGTTTTTTCCATTTTTTAATCATATTTCATTTTTTTTTTTTTTTGTAAATTATATCATATAATGGAAATAACACTATCTTTCAAAACGTCCATTTAATGGGGAGAAAAACGGTATATAATATGTGCGGGTTCCATAAACGAGCAAGAGGAAAATTCAACCTAAACACAAACTGTGCAGAAACGTAAAAAAACAGCAGTGGGCACTTTAGGACTGACAATTGTAAAATCGCCTGGTCACTAAGTGGTTAAACATAATGGGTGACTGAGGAGCCATGGAAACCATCTCCAATACAAATCCAAAGTCTGGTCCACAAAATAGTCCCTCCAGCCCTAGTTCTGTGGTAAAGCGTAGCCACAGGCAGCAAAGATAACCTGGACAAGTGTTTTGCCTCTATTGGGAAAAATGTCCCAAAGAACTCCAAGAGGGTCTCCGCACTCCTCGGAAGTGTGACGAAAATCCACTTCATCTGGGGTCCATAACAAACAGGAAGGATGCTGGCCCCCAGGCCTCTTCAGCTGTCCAGGTCACAGAGGCTTCCATGACACCCGTTAATGTACAGTAACCTGCAACAACATCCGGACCTCAAGTGCAGTTTGTGGCTCAGATGTAATTAGGCTTGTGCACCGATTTTTTTTTCGGTTCGATTTGTTCGGATCTTTAAAATTTTCGATTCGGCTCGTTTCGACCGATTTCTGTTTCGATTCGGTTCGGCTCGTTTTTCGTGTACATTTTTTTTCGGAATATCGACCACTTTTCCTGTTTTTGGGTCACTTTGCTCATTTTTTGTATCGATTTTTCGTGATTTCGGAAATTTTTGTTTTTTTCGGAACATCTGTTCTCCTCGTTTCAAAGTGTCTAACTCTATTCGTTTTGACGTAAACTACTATGGTTTACTTTTTTTATACTTTATATATTTTTTATAATAAATTTTTGGTTTGTTTTTCGGATCCGATAATTCATTCTGTCGATACGATAATTCTGGCGATTCTATCGTGTTTTTTTTTTAATTAAATAAAGATCCTTTTTTTCTTATGAATATACATTTCACAACTTTATTTAAATCATATTAAAATGTTATGAAAGCCAAGGAACAAAAAAAAAATGAACAAAACGATTTAAAAAACGCTAAACTGACCCAAATGGTCTGACTTTAAAAATAAAAACCAGAACAAAAAGGTTTTAAAACGGAAAAATAGTTGATCAAAAATACGCATTTACAAATACAAAATTTACAGAATCAGCGATATAACCGATAATAGTTAAATATACGATGTCCAGAATTACCGAAATGGAAAAGAAATCACGAATGGAACCGAAATCATGAATAGAGCGAAAATAAATTTCGATTTGACACATTTCAAGTCCATTCGAAAATTCCGAAAATATTTTGTTTCGGCTCGGAAAACTTTTCGGATCTATCGGTTTTCGGGTCCGATCCGATTCGGAAATTCGGCCGAATCCGAAGACACGAATCGGGAAATTTCGTGAAAATTCCGAAATTCCGAAACGCACATCCCTAGATGTAATATCGGAAGGGCTCATTACACATTATCTCCAGCCAAAAGCTTATCGCCTCCCTCCGATGTGTGTGTGGTCTGGCTACATAATGGTTTACAACAACAACTGCCAGGATTAGAAAAGCTTTGAGTTTACACCAGGGTTGGAGTACAGCCCTCAATGTCTTTATAGTTCGAAACGTTTTTACAAGTGTGTATGTGTTTTCCAGGGCTGTAGCCCCAAAACTAATGAAAGGAATTATAATTTGCATGCTGGTCTTTAGGTCTTGGCTCTTGCAAAGACAAATTGTTTTAAATTAAAAATAAAAAGCAGACAACAGTAAAACCAAACACTTCATATGGGAAAAATATTGTGAAGGATATTTACTGAAATTTAGATCTTTATATAACTTCTGTAACAATATCATACCATTTGAATGTAGTCTTACCTATCACTCCACAGGCTGCATCTAGGTGTTGCTGTTGGAGTGAGGACCGCTTATACATCACATGGGGGGTTCCTTCACCATTTTGGGTGAAGTTTGCATCTGATGGCAGTGGCTCAATGAGATATTCTTCCTCTCCTGACACTATTACTCCAAGCTAGAATTGAAGACAAACTAGTTAGATTATGAGTGGTTTAAAAAAAAGGGGGAAAAATGATGATTTCTCCATTACATGTCCTTAACCTGGACATTTTCAGACAGTTGAAGCCCATGGACTTTCACCCCCCCCCCCTCACATGAATGAGAATGGCTTTACTGCCTCCAGCTGACAATTGCCAAGCCTGGCAGAAGGCATCCGCTAAACTACTAGCCAAGTTGCTGTATGGCAACACCGCTGCCATGGGAAATTTAGATATGCTTACATCTGTTTATGTACTGTTGAAATTTGCCTAATTTTTGTGTGTACGTGATGAATACAGACCACAAAACAAGGGCAATAGAACCATAGAATTGAATGATCCTCTACTCCTCCCCTCAAAAGGAAATAAATTTAAGCAACATACACCTAAACCAAAACAACTAGGGATGCATAAGGGGTACCAGCAGCAAGTAGAGAGGGTAGTCAAAGTAGTCATAAAGGCATATGTATGCCAAAATACTAGATGTAATGCTGATCCTCCACATTTGCCATTTTTTCCCCCTTTATCTGTACTCCCCACTACAGTATTTGGGCACAATCTCAAGGTAGTTGGATTACCTGTTTGGTATATGTGACGAAACGGCCCCAATGTTTATTTTCATTAATTTTTTCTTACATTTCATTGCGCTGTATATAGGGTAGAGTGTTGTGTTTTCTGTGTACCTTCTATCTGTATAGTGTAACCTCTGTATTACGATCAGGTCTTTGTAGAGTATACACCCCCCTGTAAGTAATGGATTCCTTTTGTTTTCACATGCTTCCATTACCCCCTCCCCTTCCCCCAGCAACTAAGGTCACCCAGCTCACTGTTATGTGTGGGGTTAATGAAAATAAAGAGGAGACCGCTCACGGGAACTTACAATCTAAAAGGGCAGTAGGAACCACTCATGGGAGCTTACAATCTAAGACGGAAGAGGAGCCCGCTGTAATATATAAATGTGTTTGTAATGCGCAGTCAGCCGCACCCATGACAAATGCTCACTCGGCCCTTCCGTCGCGAACGGGATGGCGACAGACGCGTTACAAACGCATTTGTATAGAGAGACACTCTTGGATAGGACATTGAAAAGCAAATATGTGGACACGGATTCTGAGCTGGCAACAACAATAGACTGCCCTCCGGGCAGGCTTAACAACTAGTCGAATATAATGAAATCAATAGTGATACTGATATTCAGCACAAACACACTTCTACATTTAAATGAATCTCTCTAACGGGAGACTTGAGAAAGTCTTAACTTTCTTTATTGGGTTAATATCTGTAGTTTTTCAATAACAAACCTTATTTTAGCAATGCCTAGGCCCTCATTAATTTTAGAAACACCTCAATATCCTTTAGCCACAACTGGAGTGGACAACATGCATTTCATAGTCCTTTAATCATAATTTTACACTTTTCTCACCAAGCCATTGCAGTTGCTGATAGCCACCCTGGAATTCATCTCCTGGTTTTGAATGTGGCCCACATAGTGACAGTCTTCAAAGAGCTCATGTTTCCAGTCAAGCCCTCCACTTTTCCAATACTCCACAGTAAAACGCTGTCCCAATAGATCTGAATGCAGAGTTAGGTTGAGCATGAAGCTGGAACTCTGTGCTTGCAGACGATAGAAAATTTGGTGTTCTGTATCATTAGGTAGGCTCCGTCTTGGACGGCGGAGAGTAGGAGGGGCCTGACGGAGGTTGTATGTAATGAAGTTCCCACTCTGGTCCATCTTGGCAGGGAAGGCGATTTCATAATGACTCAGACTGGAGAGGAAATCTGCTGGGTCAGAGGAGAGGACTTCACTGGCTTCAGTCATCCCAATGAAGCAGTGACAGTCTGAATTACAAGGTACCACATCATAACACAGTAAGAAAGAGCTTACATAAAAGGTTAAAGGACCGAAGGAGCTAGTTGTCAAATGGTTTTTGATTTGAATTTACCTTTGAAAAAATACCAGCGCTATGGTGGAAATTGTTTTTTATTTTATAACAGCCTGGTATTACCTTGTTTCTTAGGCTTTTAAAAATGGAATACCAAATTTAAGAATATGATTACTAACAGGTTAGTGATACTGGGCAGGTTAGTATAGGTCATTTTAGCAGAACATAAATGCACACAGAATTTAGTCCAGGAAATACTGCATTACAGATAAAGAAATTTTGCAAATCTGATCCAACTCTTTAACCCCATTGTGACCAGGCGGTTTTACCATTGTCTGTCAGAAAGTACCCACTGCTATTTTTATGTCTAATTTTCCTCTTATTTATGGAACCTACACATATTATATATCATTTTTTCACCAATAAATGGACTTTCTAAAGATACCATTATTTTTATCAGATCGTATAAGTTACTATAAAAATAAATATGGAAAGGGCAAAAAAAAAAAAATAATAAAAAAGATTTTTCAAATTGTATAACCACCAAAATCTACAACCTCCAAAAAAGACCCTGGATAAATTCTGAAATTGTGTCCTAAAACTAGTAATACCCAATTTTTACATGCAGGTCTACTCAAAGAAAGGTGAAACTCAGGAGAATGACTGGAGAAGAGAAAATTCTAGGTCAAAATAGACAAACCAGAAAAATTCTCCCATTTATCTCACTTTCCAAATTTGCTATTTGTTCTCTTCCCCTGCCAGTTCTCCTGGTTTTCACCTTTCTCTGAATAACCCTGATAGTTTTTGCTTTTTAACCCCTTCACTGCTGAGCCATTTCACCTCCATGTGTGGGGCTCATTTTGACCTGTTTATGCTCATCATATTTAAACGTGATTTGAAGTCCTATTTTACTATACCCCCAGACAATTTTTTTATTTATTATTTTTAAAATTTTACACCAAACCTAGTCATGTTTGGTATCATCGGAAAAGCCTTTCCAAGGAGGCCTTTCAAGAAGGCGAGGACAAAGAGTACCCTGATGTGTTAATCAAGAAATTTGATGAGATCTGTCTACCTGAACTGAATGTGATAATGGACAGCCATGCATTTAATATAATGGCGCAAAAATCTGATGAAGGAATTCAATCCTATGTGGCCACATGGAGACTGCTGGCTAAACAATGTGATTTTGGTGCATTAACTGATGAACGAATGTGTGACAGAATGGTCTGTGGTATCCACAATTTTATATCAAGTCAGGAGGCTTCATATTTTGCAATCTCTTTTCTTTACTAAACAAACAGCAGCAAAGGAAAGTTTACTTAGCAACAGCAGTAACCAATAGATAACAAGAGAGTAGTAAGTCCTTAGCCACGCCCTCTTTTCTTTGCTGCTGGCGACCAGGTGAGACGTTTCTGTAACTGCTCCTGGTTGCCAGGCTTATTTTGTGCTTATTTTATGCTTATTTATACTTATATTGTATTCAACCATGTTTAATCAAGATTTCTTTTAATGTATAACGTCATTTTCGATCGTAAATTGATTTTCCTCCACAGGTACCCTGCTGTGCGGGCACTCTCCCGCCTGCAGGGCGCGCTCTGCGACCCGCTCGGTCTCCCGGCGTTATTTTGGGTAACCTGTCCTTTGGTGCCCGGGCGACCGCTTGCAGCGGCATTCTTCCCGAGTTAAGGGGCTGTTTCAATAGGATTAAATTACCCCTCTAGATAAACGGAGCTACGGTTCCCTCGAGGCGGCGCATGCGCGGTATATTTCTCCTCATGATTTGTTCCCTCTGCTGCGCCTGCGCGCGCTGGCGGCCATTTTAGGTTTAAACTGCACTTTGCCGCCAGTACTAACTTCAGCCTGTTCGGATCAGAGAGACACGCGCTTGTAACGGAGAATTTTCCCTCAACTGCAGGACCCCTCCGCTATCTCGGGTGAGCCCCGATACTATTGTTTTTATTAAAACATTATTTATTCTGCCGGCAAATATCATTGTACTGCAGATTTCCGCGGGTGAGCCCCGAGGACAAGCATATCCTGGCATACCTTAGAGTATACCCAGAGTCTAATAGCAACGGGTGAGCCCCGTTCTTTTTCCGAACAAATAAATAAATTATTTTGATGGATCCCCCAAAACAGCTTACTGCACTCCATCAGGAGGAGCTCAAGGCCTGGCTCCTTACAGCCATCTCAGAAACCTTGCCTATTGCCCTTGCAGCCCTACCTCCTCCTCCACCTGCTCAGGAGCCCCCAGTGCTCTCCAGAGCTCAGTCCCCAACCCACTCTGTGGATTCCCAATCGGATCAATCCGAGGCGGCCGCCCCGTCTCGTAAAAGGCCCTGGAAGGGTCGGTCTGAAACGGAAAGGGAAAGGGCCCAGCTAAAAAATCCTCGCTTATGTCTCCCGACCCATACGAGGATGCCTCTGGTGATATGGAGGGATACCGGGCTGATTACCCGGAGGATGAAGGAGCGGAAACCGCCGGTGACCTGCCGGCTACTCCTAGCTCGACGGGTGAGCCCCGTCCAGGTGCTTTGGCCGTTGTACCCCACTCGGCCGGGTCAGCCCCTCGCTCACTAGTGTCCTCGGACGCTTTGGCTCCAATACTGGACGCCAGGGGCATCCCCTTCTTTGACCCACGCACCACCACGCATCCCAGATCTCCGGCCTGGATTCCCCCAGACCATATCGCAGAATTCCTGCGTTTCTGGTTGCGCTGCCCCCTGGAAAAAGCTGACAGGGCACGCTTACGGGCGGAATGCCCTCGCCCGACTCTTCCGGACAAAGTAGCCCTTACCCCAGAATTTGATGAGGATTTTATCACTTTCATGGGGAAGGCTGGCAGGGATCCCCGACGGGGATTAGAACAGGGTCTCCGCGGCGCCCAGGACAAGTTGCTGGACGTGTCGGGCCCTCTTTCACTGATTTTTGTTATGGCAGATGAGGCATTAAATAATAATACCCCACTAGATCCGGCCCTGGTTCGTGAATGGGCACAGCGCGCCCTTTGCCTTCTGGGGAATGCCAATGTTGGCATTTCTTCCGAACGCTGCAAAGCTGCGCTTTTTCGTTTTGATACCAAATTAACTTCTATGGCTACCAAGGAGTTGGGTCCTGCGGCAAAGGGGTTGCTGTTCGGTGACCTTTTCCTAAAGGAACTGAACCGCAAGGTCAACGTCTTCACTAACATGCAAAAAGTGCAGTCGAATATGAAAATGGTTTTCCACCCGAACAATCGTTTTTCCTCCAGGGCTGGCGCACCAAGGGGTCGGGTCGCCAGCCGGTACCACACCTCGTACAGACCTCGCCTTCCCTCATACCAAGGCACAGACGTGCAGTATCGACCAAGCCCAATACTGGCACGGGGGGTTCCCGTCGGTCGTGGCTTCGGCAGGCCTAGACGCCGCTACTCCGCGGGTAAGTACCCCAGCACTGCCGCTACCACACATACCGGTCGCGGGTCGATTACGCTTTTTTCTTCCAAAGTGGCGCAAGCTCACCTCAGACTCATGGGTATTACGAACCGTGTCCGGGTTTTTAATAGACTTCGCCCAGGTCCCCGTCCAGTCTGCTTCCCCGACCCCGGCCCGCTACTCCTCCCGGGAGTCAGCATTGATAGACAAGGAACTTCGCTCCCTGCAGTCGAAAGGGGCCATCCTCCCGGCGCTAGGACCTCCGTGTTTCGTCAGCAATATATTCCTGGTCCACAAAAAATCCGGGGACCTCCGACCAGTGATAAACCTAAAGGCGCTCAATGCTTTCGTGTCCTATCAACACTTCAAGATGGAGGGCATACACCTCCTCAGAGACCTCCTTCAGGACGGAGACTGGTTCACAAGACTAGACCTAACGGACGCTTACCTCACGGTCCCGGTCCATCCTGCCCACCGACCGTACCTACAGTTTCGATGGCATCGCGACCTCTGGCACTTCACTTGCCTCCCTTTCGGCCTCAGCTCCGCACCGTGGTGTTTCACGAAGCTCCTCAAGCCAGTAATGGCCTCCATACGGGCCTTAGGCATCAGGACGATCATATACCTGGACGACATCCTGGTAATGGCTCAGACCCCTGTCCAAACCTCACATCACACCGCCTTGGTAGTAACACTCCTGCAGGACTTGGGGTTCATCATCAACAGGGAAAAATCAGAGCTGCGGCCCACGCGTACAATCACCTTCTTAGGCTTCGACATCGACTCAATGTCTTGTCAACTCCGCCTTCCACCGCAAAAGCTTCGTGCTATCAAGAAGACTCTAAAGGGAGTCTTGTCTTCGGACACAGTCAGTCTTCGAGACCTCGCGAGAGTTGTGGGCCTTCTCTCCTCTTCCATTCAGGCCATTTTCCCTGGTCCACTACATTATCGCGCAATGCAGCGCCTGAAGACCACGTACCTCCGCCGACATCCATCCTACGATCAACTGGTTCCTATCACCTCAGAGGTTCGGGTGGAACTCCTATGGTGGCTGCGCCACATGGAGGCCTGGAACGGTCGCGCCATCTTCGGCTCCCTACCAGACTTTGTCCTGGACTCGGACGCCAGTCAGACGGGTTGGGGAGCGACCTGCGGATCCGCATCTACGGGCGGGACGTGGAACCCCGAAGAACGGGAACTTCATATCAACTGCCTGGAACTCATCGCCGGCTCCTTCGCCGTCCGCAGTTTTACCCAGGACCTCAGGGACTGCTCTCTCCTCCTCCGCATGGACAACATTTCCGCAGTCCAGTACGTCAACCGGCTGGGGGGGCTCCCGGTCCAAGATCCTATCGGACCTTACCCTCTCCCTCTTCAACTACTGCCTGGAACGGAACATCTCCAGCACGGCGGAATACCTGCCCGGCTCTTCCAATTATGTGGCGGATTGGTTTTCAAGATACTGGAGGGACTCCAGCGACTGGCAATTGGACGTCGCTACGTTCCAACACATGTCCACTCTGAGGGGACCTTTCTGTCTCGATCTGTTCGCTTCCCGCTTGAATCATCAAACGCAGGCCTACTTCAGTTGGCTCCCGGACCCTCAGGCGACGGCGGTGGATGCTTTCCTCCAGTCCTGGCCCCCGTCAGGTGCCTATGCCTTCCCGCCGTTCTCAATGATCACGCGTACGCTACAGGAAGTTCGCAGACGAGGGGTTCGACTTCTCCTGATCACGCCCCTGTGGCACGCTCAACCCTGGTTCCCACTGGCGTTGGAACTGTCCTGCCTTCACCCGCTTCGGCTCCCTTTCTTCCATTCGATTCTGACGGATCCTCGAGGCGAACCACACCCGCTGGTCTTGGACGGCACTCTCTGCCTGGTGGCATGGACGATTTCCGGGGACCCAGCATGCTGCCAGGCCTATCGGAGGCAGCTCACACCTTATTGTGGGAATCCTGGGCTCCTGGCACACGCCGGAGCTACTGTTACACATGGAGATCTTGGTGTGATTGGTGTGTGCGACGCGAGGCTGATCCCGCTACAGCTCCTTTGCCCCTAGTCCTTAATTTTCTGGCGGACCTTTCCACTTCCGGCAAGTCGTACCGGACTGTTAATTTATTCCGTTCAGCTATTTCGGCTGCACATATACCAGTGGGGGGCGTTCCTGTAGGTCGGGACCCTTCCGTGTGTCGCCTCCTCCGCGGCGTTCGTCTCGCTCACCCGCCGGCGCCGAAATACGCACAGTTTTGGGATGTTGCGCTGGTACTAGATTTCTTGCGTAGTTGGCCGGACAACGACGCGCTTTCACTCCGTCAGCTTTCGGCGAAACTAACAGTCCAGTTATGTCTGGTGTCCTTTCGACGCGTCTCCGACGTCAAGGCTTTCGATGCGCATGCGGTGGCCTTCTCCCCCGAGGGTGTAGTCTTCACACTTACCAGGCGTACTAAAACTCTATCTCATGAGGTTTTCTATCCTTACTTTCCTTCCGATCCTCTACTGTGTGTGGCTCGTTGTGTTTCTACTTACCTTTCTCGTGTGCGTCCCTTGCGCTCCTCTGCGACTGGCCAACTTTTGGTCTATGTCACTCCTTACAAACCTGTCTCTTCTCCTACCCTCTCTAGATGGGTGCGCTGGGTGCTCTCGCTCGCGGGCGTTGCTCCTCATTTTGGCGCGCATTCCGTACGGGGCGCTGCGGCTTCCTCTGCTGTCCATGCCGGGGGTTCTCTGTCCGATATCCTGACGGCTGCTGATTGGTCTAGGGTGGTTACTTTTCGTACATTCTATTTCCGTCCTCGTTCTCATGCTTCTGGGGCTTTAGTGCAGCTTTAAAACTGCAAAATATGAAGCCTCCTGACTTGATATAAAATTGTGGATTATTCCAGCCTTGGTGTTAGAATAATCTTAATTTTAATAAAGACCGGAGGCGAATATTTTTCCCACCCGCCCGGGCCCTTGTTCTTTGCGTTGTTCTGGTTTTTTCTGTTATATATAAAAAAAATAAAAAATAAATAAATAAATAAAAATTAAATTTAAATAAATGAATCAATCTTATAACTAATGGTTCTCGAGTAAGATTTTATTCCCATACTTTATCATTAATGTATGTTTCATGTATGACCTTTTTCCTTCCCCTTAGTAGGGTCTGAGTTTTTCACATGCCTAGTTAGCCTAGCCTAGGGCTACTCTTGTATTCATTTAATTGCCTATTGCTTATGCTTAACTTCGCGCAAGTCGGTTAGATTACGGTTGTGTGACACGCCTCTATTGCATGGTACTTTCACGTATCCTCTGTTTCCTCCTTAGCGTGAATGCTTCTTCCGGTTCCGTTGGAATTTCAGCCTTTCGGTCACCTGTGGTTCTCCGGCCATACGACAGTCCGTCCTACTGTTCCTGCCTCGTTTTGGTTTCATCTTCCTCAGTTCTGGGTTGTTTTCCTAACTTCTGGGATCTCCGGATTTCCACGTCACGGCTCTCCTGATCGTTCCGCATCCAAGAAAAGAGGGCGTGGCTAAGGACTTACTACTCTCTTGTTATCTATTGGTTACTGCTGTTGCTAAGTAAACTTTCCTTTGCTGCTGTTTGTTTAGTAAAGAAAAGAGATTGCAAAATATTCGCCTCCTGTCTTTATTAAAATTAAGATTATTCTAACACCAAGGCTGGAATAATCCACAATTATGCAGTTCGTGCTCAGTTGATGAGGGAAAAAGACCTGACACTGAACTCTGCGGTCAGAACATGTATGTTATTTGAGCATTCTAACAAGGCCACTAAGGAACTAAAAAAAAGAGACAGAAGTCTTTGCAGCACGGCAGCACGAAAGCCAATGCAGCAACTGTGGTGGTATGCACGCCACTGAGCACAACAAGTGCCCAACTTTTAATAAACGCTGTAACCTGTGCAACGAATGGAACCAATTTGCAAAGTGTTGTAGATCCAAGCCTCAAATTCCAGGTGCGTAGATGCTGCCATTGTGTGCAAATAAAAAGCAATATGCACACAGAATAAATGAATGAAGTGGAAAATAATGATTGCCGAGATTGTTTTCATTGCGAAAGTGTGGACCTACTTGCCGACTGGGTGAAGTAGAGGTAACAGCACTGCTCTATAACTGTGGAGAGAGACTGGAGACACAGGTTCGATCCTGGGAGGAGCACCTCTCCATTAAGTGTCCTTGGGCAAGACACCTAATGGTACATACTCACCACCCAGGAGATACTTGAAAACGAGAGAAATCTCAATGTATCCTTCCTGGTAAAATCCTTTCTCAAAAAAATAAATAAATATTCACCACCCTGTCAAATCACATGTAACATGCAGGTCAAGCTGAAAATCAACACTGGTGCTAAATGTAATGTCATGTCCTTATCCACATTACAATGCATTGACCCTCATGCCCAAATTGACCAGTCAAAGTAAACCTGATAGTTTATGGCACACAAACAATTCAGACATTGGGCACTTTCAAGGGGCACGTTATTCCATATAGTGGATAGAAATGTTAAAAGCCTGTTAGGCTTGCCAGACAGCATCCAATTAAATCTCATCCAACTCAGCTCACATGTACATGCTGTACACCAACAGGCTTCTGAGATGATGGATTATGAGGACCTATTTCGTACTGACACTATTAGCAAGCATCCAGTCACGTATCACATGCGCCTGGATGAATCCGAGCATCTGACAGTGTGTGCCCCCGACGGATCCCTCTAGCTGTGAAAGACAAAGTTGTCAATGAGCTGGAAAGGATGGCTAGACTGGGCATCATCGCCCCAGTTGAGGAGGCTACCCCTTGGCCATGGCAGCTGCAATAAAGAAGGATGCCAAGGTATGCATGTAGCTTGCCACTACAAACCTCAGACTTCACAAAATCATTTCCAACAGCGACAAGGCCATGAGAGCCTTTCCCTCTCGTGACTATGCTGTCAGTGTGAAGAAACTCCAACTAGGGATCTGACCTTTCCGTTACACAGTTTAGTCTTGGATTGCTTTGGAACGTTAAGCAAGACACAGTCACGTTTCAAGTATCAGTCTGTGACAAGCCCTTCACAAGACAGTTCCACGTGTATGTCGGCAACAGAGTGAAATGAATAAGAAAGTTCTTTACACCTGAAAAATGGCACTATGTGTCCACTAACTTCAACCATGCTGATCGAGGCACTTGTGCAGTATCTGCTACTGCATTTCTGGACACATTATGGCTATCCCCGCCAATACTCTTGAATGAAGAACTCATCAAGTTCTACAAATTCTACCTTTGAACTGGTTGAACCGGAATCTGATAAAGAACTTCGAGCTGTTACGGTTACTCTCAACACCTCTGTGAAAGAAAGGGCATATAAAGGTACTAGTACTTCTGCCCAAAGAGGAAGACTAGTCTCAAGTCATCAATTTGATTCAAAGGGAGGTAAGGATTAATGCATGTTGCTGCCTTCCCCTCTGAAGATGGACTCACTGACTGTTCTTATCACAGCCTGGACCATCAAGATCAACATCTGCAAGAATTATGTTAATGTTTGCATTATTTTCCCTTGTCCTTCCCTTCCCTCTTGTTTTGCAGATGTTCCTGTAAAGAATCGTCATTTACTTGTTTTTGGACTTTGACTAAAGTTATTTAATTATAGAAATCATAGATTTTGACGGGGAGTGTCAGGTTTCACATGCCTTGTGATATGCCTTTAAGAATTGCAGGTTTCATCTACCCCTGGGTTTCTCTCCTCCCCTCCTCATGGCAGTTTCCTTTCTAGACAGCTACACCCTTGTTCAATTCCCAGTAATGCTTTGCAGCTTGATGCCTCATGGAGAGGATCACATTATGATTTTTTTTGACCTAGCCAATGTATATTGTTGTGGATCCTTTCAGTTCATGTTTCAGTTCAGTTCCTCAGATCTTCAAGGTGTTGTCTGGATTGAGTCACGGTCTGTAATTCACCCAAGACTGGGAGTTATCGCCATCTCATCACAACTGTAAATTCAGAGATCACATTCTCAGTGCTTTGTTGGAGAAACAGAACAGGAGTGATGAGGATTAGACTCCAGGAATGAGGATTGCAAGGAGTATCCCGGAAGGAGGGTTGCAATGGGATGAGGAGGTTACCAAAGGATGCAGAGATGAGGGGGGTCACAGCAGGATAACACAATGAGGGGGTCTCAGCAGGATAACACAATGAGGGGGTCTCAGCAGGATAACACAATGAGGGGGTCTCAGCAGGATAACACAGTGAGGGGGTCTCAGCAGGATAACACAGTGAGGGGGTCTCAGCAGGATAACACAAAGTTCAGGCTTGCAAATGAGACTTCTTAGGAAGAACGATGCAGAAGAATTGATTCAGAGGGGAGGCTTGATTATATGGGCAGTGCAGGCCCAGCCCACACCTGAGGCTGGAGAGGTGAGGGGAAACTAGGACCGGATCCCTGAGTGCCTGGACACCAGTTCAGGCAGCGCTAAATCCAGGACCGGAACAGGATTCTGAAAGTGGAAGGGCACCTTACTTGCACCTTTCTCTGGCACGAAGCGTGACATTGAGAGCCAGGGGGAGAACAGACGGATGCAGTGCATTTCAAAAGGAGAAGGAGAGAGATGGAGAAGGAAGATGCTGGTACGTACAGGTGGGAGAGAGCAGGATTCCGACCCCGACACCATTTCTCTCACCCGGTCTGGGGGTATGGCTGAAGAGTCGCCCACCATGAGTGAGAGCAGCAACGGAAGCAGTGTCAGAGGAGGTTAGCCAGGTTTCAGTCAGAGCTAGGAGGTTGAAAGAGTTGGAGATAAAGAGGTCATGGATGGCTGTGAGTTTATTGCATACAGACCGAGCATTCCAGAGGGCGCAGGAGAAAGAGGACAGGCGCTGAGGGCTTATGGGAATGAGTTTGCTGGGATTGCAGGGAGTTGTTTTATGTCCAATGGAGATAAGAGAGGGAAGTAGTGGATGTGTTGTGGGGCATGGGTTAGGAGAGATGTCACCTGCATAAAGTAACAGCAGGAGAAAGAAGGTGGGAATGGGATTTTTGTGAGTGGGAGTGATTGGAAGCACGCAAATTAGAGGGAAACCATGTTCTGAGGAAACAAAGGAGCTCATGTGAGGCCATCATGTGGAAAGAGAGGAGGGAGGGAGAGATGCAGATAGTGGAGGGGTTGGTGGTACAGGGGCAGGAGTTCCATTTTAAGAAAAAGGCAGAAGTAGAGAGTAAAAGGGTGAGAGAAAGCATAATATAGCCGTCTGTTTACCAAATCTACAATGTGGACCTTGCAGTTCCTCCCTCCAGCTTCGCAACGCCAGCAAAGTAACTCCAAACTGCCACTTTGGAAGGCCACTTGAGCCTGCCTTCGGTGTAATATGGAGGTGACTGATTGCAATCAGGAAAATTAGGCTGAGCGTCCACTGGCACCGTATTTGTGCGATGGTGCGATCATCCGTCATCGTGCGTCGACGTCCGTCCGATCCAACTACATGCAGGTGAATTGGACCAGCGTCCACTGTGTCCGACGTCCGTCTTACTGCGACGAGTAACGACGGCATCGGATGTGCGATCAGCACCAAATCACTCGTTTGCATCGCATGTATTTCAGCAGATCAGAGACGATGGATGTGGAGAAACTTATCAGGGGAGTTAGAAATAGTTTATTTTAAATGCTTTTATATCAGGGATCTCAAACTCTGACCCCCCAGATGTTTCTGAACTACACCTCCCCTTTAATCTCTGGCCATTTATTGCATTCAAAGAATTCTGGGATTTGTAGGCAATATACATCTTTGGAGCCAGAGTTTGAGATCCCTGATTTATATGTATGTGAGATGTGTGGGACTAGCCCTGTTTGTGTAGGGGTGAGGGGTAGGGCAGGGAAGGCTCCTTGGTTGATTGTAAGCTCTTGGGTCCTCTCTGCTACTTTTCTGTGTGTACTTGTATGTATATTTGTATTCTGTCTCACCCATTGTCCCACAAAGGATTGCAGTGTTTAAAACAGCAGAATGAACGGTGTTTTATATGTAAAACCAGTTCATCCTGGTTTTGGCAGCCTCTGCACTCCACCTCTTCAGAAATCTGATCTATCCCATCGTCCGACGGATCGCTTGCAGTGGACGACCCTCGTCGCACGACGGACGTACGACGTTGCACATAGTCGGATGAACGCATCGGTCGTCCGACTACGGTGCCAGTGGACGCTCAGCCTTAAGCTCTCACACCTGGTGCGGGGCCGTCTGAACAGGGCAGGAGATTCACATGCCAATTAAGAAATCAGGAAACAAATGGTAGGGGAAATTAAGAAAAAAGGGACCAGTTACAATGTGGGTGCCAGAGGATGGTGGGAGATGGGGTCATACCTGTTGAGAGAGGAGACACACATATCTATCCTTATGTATTTTGAATTTCCAATAATTAAAGGTCTACTCATCTATTCATATATTACCCACATTGCTCTTATTCTTTAACTACATAAATTGCTTATAAAATAATATACCAAATTTATTAAGTACTTAATTATTTTATTATTTGTAATTCCAAGTGCTTCAAAATTATCAAAGTTACAACAAAGTGCTATTTATTTTCTTTAATTGAGATATACAATAGATTGTATAGATCTATAATTATTAAGTGCATTCATTAATTTAAAGTGCTTCAATTGTCATAAGTGCTTTTATTAGATCTAGAAAATAGCTCTCCCAGATACTATAAGATCATCTAATATCAGGCAAATTAATATACAGTCCCCAATTTTATAAATATATATTTGTGTGGGACAGAACTATCCGAATAATTAGTTTATAAAATTAAAAATGTAAAAATTAGAAAAATAATGGACCAACAAAAAGTCATTATTTAGGCCACCAGGTGCTAAAGTTCCCAAATCATAGATAGATCTCATTTCCTCTCTAGCACCTTAGTTTCACTCATACCCCTATTTGTACATTTCACTTTTTTTTTTTTTTACGGCCATAAACTAAGTCTTCAGGGCAACCATTGTCTGTTTAAAATGTTGTGATACTGAATGTTTTTCGTATTGCTTTTTTACATTCCTAATATGCTCTGAAATCCAGACATTTAGGGCCCGACTTGTGCGACCCACGTACTGGTGTCCGCATGGACATTCTAAAAGATAAATAATATTTTTAGAATAACAGGTTAAAACGTCCATTATTTTTACCATTTTACCGGTCTTATTTCTAAAAAACCCTAAACAGGATTTTTATTTTTTTTGTTGATCTATAGGCCAGACATTGACTACAATTATAAAATCCCTCCTTCACATGAAAATGATTATTGGTTATCTTTTTTTTTATATTCAAAATTTTATTTTGTAAAGGTCAGCGGTACAGCAAACAGAAAAAGGCCTCGCAGGGCCACATGGGACTAGTCAGACAAATCAGCGTAAATAAAAAGAATAATAGTCAGCAAGGGTCCGCAAAGTTAACAAAATTAAGGGGGGACGGGGAAGGGACACTCGGCATAAGTGACCAGGGAGGCGGTCTAGTCATCAAACTACATGGGGCAAAGCAACCACTAAAAAAAAAAAAAAAAAAAAAAAAAAAAAAAAAGGGGGGGCAGAAGGGGAAAGGTGGAGGACAGCCCGGGAAAAAGTGGCATTCCTGGCTCACTCCAGCTACCTCGCAAGGAGACTAGAGGCCACGAAAGAGGCCACTGGGCCAGAGAAAGCGGTCAGAGCCATGGTAGCCGCTCCAATGGCTCGCCCAGGGCAACCTATCGTCCCGAACTCAAAAAAATTTAATTAAATAAATAAAAATGAAAAAGGGGGCCAAAATAAAAGAGTGGCCAAATGCCCGGTTCGTCTCGCCAAACCACGTCCTGGACAGTTGAATCAAAGTCCGCTAAAGAGTGTCGGGGGGGGGGGGGAGAAATCAGCAAGAGTCCTCAAAAAGACGCATGTCCGGGGCGGGGTGTCGGCAGGAACAAGAAAACTATTCAAGAAAGGGGGGGTATTTCTGTCAACAAACAGAACTCAGTGGGGGGGGGTGATACATCAGAGGGCAAGGAGGGGAGACAAAGAGTGGTAATGGTGGTGGGGGCCTCAGCCGGTGTCCAAAGGCCGGGAGACAGTGCAACAAGGCATCCATGGGGACCGGTGTAGTAGGCTTGTCATGCCAACCAGTCAGCAGGGCTGTCAGCGGAGTCACAGCACCAGGGGCAGATTTCTGCAAGGCCAGAGGGCCCCCGCTCAGCATAACCGGCCCAGGGCAAAGAAAAGCACAGCTCCCCAACAAGGTGCGGCACAAGGGTGCCAAAGCACTCCAGTCTCGCAGGTGACACAGGGTACTCCACAGCTCCAAACACCTCAACGCCACATGATGTCAGCGGGTCTTCCGCAGGCAAAACCCCTGACTGCAGCACTGCATCGCGATCCACCGCCCTGGGGTAATGCTCTTCGCCATCCTCCACCACCGAGCAATCAGGCGTACCGGCCTCCATCACAGCCCCTCCGGAAAGAACATCACTGGGAACCGTCGCTCCTCGATCGCGTCGCAGTGCGGCCGTCAGCCTAGCCAGGTCCCCTCGGGTGAGTGGTCGATCTTCCTCTCCCAGCAGCGACTCCAGGAACACATCCAGGCTCGACCTTAAGCCATCAGAAGGGGGAGGCGAGTCATCACGGCACCGGATTCCGCCATCCTCAACGGGTGACAGATGGGTGCCCTCCATCTCCACAGCCCGTCAGCGGATAGGTAAGGGAGCTCCGGCGCACCAGTCAGCAGAACACACCACGTGGGGACAGGATCCAGCAGGCGTACAGTGTGCCTCAACACGAGAGAAAGGTCTCTAAAATGCCCGCCAGGAGTAGGCCGCAGTAAAGGCCGAGCACCTCAAAACACCCCGATCAGCGCACTACAGACAGCGGGGGAGTGCAGGTGTGGGACAGCAGGTAAACAAATAGATTCCCCTCCAAGCAATACTCAGCAGCTGGCGGTGGGTCATGAAAATCCACATAAGGAGAATGGCTAGGGAGCTCCACAGCTTGCGACCACACGCGCCGGCAGTCAGCTGCGCCCCCCCCCCCAAATTTACTTTTAACCAATTTATTCCTGGAAAAATAATTCTGTGTCTATCCCCAATAACTGTATTCAGGTCTTTAATCGGTATTCAGAATGTACCAATATTTTTTCAAAGATTTTTTAATTAATTGGTCTTCGCTGTTAAAATCAGAAATAAAAAAGGGACTTCTTTTAGAACCGCTTTCCCTGTTTTATATTTCAACAAACTACCTTGGTCTATTTTTTTTTTTTTTTTTTTACAATTCCTCTACGAGTTTATCCATTTCAGCTTCATCGTAACCTTTATCTATAAAGTCACGCTTAAGGGTTTTTGCCTGCTCTTCAAAAGTTTCTTCATATTCTCGTTAGTTTTTATTTTATTAATATTATTTTTTTTGCTGTACAAGGATATCATTTTTTTTTTTATATTCATAATTTTTTAAATGTGAAGACATGTCAGCAGTACAATAAAATCAGTGAGAAGCAATGGCCGTGCAGGGCCAACAAGAAATAAACACTGGTGTACACAGCAGGAAAACAAAGCAATGGAAGACGGAAGCCAGAGACATATACATATACATACATATAAAAAAGGAGGAGAGGAAAAACAAAACAAGGAAAGGGAATATGGCAAAGGCCAACTACGTGACTCTCCTGGCTCACTCCAAAAGACAAGGAGGCGATGGAGGATAAATGTCACGCAGCCAGGACTCTCGGGGACCAATTATGGCAGGCAGAGCCATGGTAGCCGCCACAGTGGCTCAGCCCGAGGCAGTCCCGTTCTGCCATAAAAAATTTAAAAAAAAGGAGAGGGGGAGAGGCTCCCAGCATCCACCAACACATCAAAAATAAACAATACACCAAAAAATGTCGGCAGAAAAGGCAAAAATAGTGTCTCAATCAGGGGGGAGGGGAAAGAATCGGCATAGAGGGGTCTCTGCAACCGGTGAGGGGGGGTGTCAGCAGGGTATATCAGCAGACGGGATCAGCTGTGTAAGGGGGTGGTCCCCACAGCCAGTATTCCAAAAGCAGGGTCGTTCAGCTCAGTCAGTGTCCAGGATAGAAAAAGGACACATAGCATCCTCGCAGCCACTCAGCCAGTGTCCAGGATCAAGGGTGGGGATTGAGGCCCACAGCACAGCGGCAGGAGGGTACCAGGCATCAAGAGAAAGGGCACGGATATATACCATCGGCATGGGAGCGCAAGGTCCCCCGGGAAAACCACCAAGGCACAGGGCCACAGCCATATGGCATGCAGAGCAGTCGCCACGATTCACGACCATCCTAGCCAGCCAGGAATTGCCAGCTGGAGAGGACAACACTCCAGATGACTCTCTCAGGTTGGTAAGTGCTTCCTGGGCCCCAGCAATCAGCTTCGCGGGTGACAGTGTACGGCGGGGTATCCTCATTCAGCAGCCAGGGGTCTGTCAGCACTCCGGCCTCACGATCTTCCCTCAAAGGGCACCACTGTGCTTGGGATCACTGTAGTCACAGGTAGAGGCCTCAAACCAACAGGCGTACCCCTGCTCAGTCCCTCCACAGCACGGCTTGGGGTCACCGCTCCCCTGCAAACCTGTAGCTCTGGCGGGTCCTGCAATTCCGCTGCCTGCTCCATACGTCCACGCACTGACCCAAGCCCGTGTCCCACCTCCGCCATCACAGCTCTGACATCCAGGAAGTCAGCCAGGCAGCACGAGCATATCTCCAGAATGCGACAGACATCTCCCTTGGTTAGGAGCCGTGAGTCCTCATGGTAGCCCTCCATAATTGCCACTCTCAGGAGGGGTCAGGGTTTGCAGCAGGACCGGGGCAGGAGAAAGGAAGAGCCGCAAGGTCTGCACGGAGGCATCTAAGATGGCCACCTGCTGTAGGCCGCAAGCCTCAAATCGCCCCAAACGACACCAAGGAATCAGCGAAAAGTCATTAGTGTAGGGCAGTAGGTAGTCCTAGGTTCCCCATGCCAGGGAAAAACACTGCAGCCAACGGTGGGTCACAGTAAATCCAAGAAAAAAGGGTTACAGTGGGAGAGCTCTGCGGAACGCGACTTCACCCATAGGTACTCCGCCCCCATATTCTCGTTAGTTGATCCGTCGGTATGCCCTTCAGCTAGGCAGCATTATGACAACTTGTTTTATCAATATACGTATTGGTGTCCACATCTTTTAAAAAAAAAAGTTTTAGTTTCCACTAAATTATCTTTTATGTAGATTTCTAAATCCAGAAACGATACCTTCTCTCTTTTCCACTTCTTTTCAAGCTTAATTCCCCAGTGTCATCCAATTCATCCAAAAATTTTATACGTTCACTCTCGTCTCCCTTCCATATGAAGAGCAGATCATCTATAAATCTTTTGTATAAGGGCACCTTGCCCTGCGCCCAGGCACGCGAACCATAGACAAAGCTGGTTTCCCAGTCCGTCATATATAGGTTCACGGAACTGGGCGTGAACTTGGTGCCCAAGGCCGTTCCCCTGGTTTGGAGGTGATATTTCTCAAATTGAAAATAATTGCTATTTAATATAAATTTAATACCATCTCAAACAAAATCTATCTGCTTACGATCTAGATCATTCGACATAGTCAATTGTTCTTTTACAACTTCTATTCCCTTTTTATGCGGAATATAACACATTAAAGTCACAGGTGACCAAAAAACAATCATTACTCTAGTTTCTTTTAACTTTCATAATATATCTATAGTATCCTTAGTGTAAGAGGCAGTCTTCTTAACAATAGGCTGTAATACAAGATCCACATATTCCGACAGATTGCTGGTTATTGAATTTATGCCGGCCATAATAGGCCTTCCTGGGGGTTCGATGGGGTTTGTGAATTTTTGGCAATATATAGAAGGATGGTGTTTTAGGATGGTGTTTTAGGATGCAGAATATGGAGATATTGATATTACTTCTCTGTAGGGATGTACCGAAAATGCACGATGAGCTTGGCCGAAAACCGATACCGAAAATGATTTTCTATACATGACTATACACATATCTGTCATATCATACGTGTCTGGTATATATATATATATATATATATATATATATATATATATATATATATAACAGCTTGGTCTGCACTCACGGTTCACCCTGGTTCCACACACCCGGTGCTTGGCGACGGCCTCTTATGGATATATTCAAAGGGATTCACCAGCACTCCAGGTCTTTCAAAATTCCAAGCGTCATTTAATCATGCTTTTAAAATCGTCAACGTTTCAGTTCCGGTCTGGAACTGAAACGTTGACGATTTTAAAAGCATGATTAAATGACGCTTGGAATTTTGAAAGACCTGGAGTGCTGGTGAATCCCTTTGGAAAAAAATACATATATATATATATCCTGGATCTGTTATTACACAGAACCCTAAAATCAATGTTATATACAGTCATGGTCGAAATTGTTGGCACCCCAGACATTTTTCCCGAAAATAAAGTATTTCTCACAGAAAAGTATTGCAGTAACACATGTTTTGCTATACACATATTTATTCCCTTTGTGTGTATTGGAACAAAACAAAAAATGGAGGAAAAAAAAAGCAAATTGGACATAATATCACACAAAACTCCAAAAATGGGCTGGACAAAATTCTTGGCACCCTTAACTTAATATTTGATTGCACACACTTTGGAAAAAATAACTGAAATCAGTCGCTTCCTATAACTATCAATAAGCTTCTTACACCCCTCACACGGAATTTTGGACCACTCTTCCTTTGCAAACTGCTCCAGGTCGCTTATTGGAAGGGCACCTTTTCCCAACAGCAATTTTAAGATCTCTCCAAAGGTGTTCAATGGGATTTAGATCTGGACTCATTGCTGGCCACTTCAGAACTCTCCAGCTCTTTGTTGCCATCCATTTCTGGGTGCTTTTTAACCAGGGACGTGCAGTCAGGGGTGGCAGGGGAGGCGGAGCCATTCCAGTAAATTCATGTGCTCAATGTGCTGTAATGATGTGTGTGTATTTATACTGTAAATAAATGATTATGTCCCTTACCTACAAAACCCTCACTAACTCAGCGCCCCACTACCTGTCCTCACTAATCACCAAATACACCCCAGCACGCTCCCTAAGGTCAAACAGTGACCTGCGCCTAGCTTCTCCCCGCATCACCTCTTCCCATGATAGAGTGCAGGACTTCACACGCGCAGCCCCCACTCACTGGAACGCTCTCCCTCGTACTGTCAGACTTTCCCCTAACTTCTCTTCCTTCAAACGCTCCCTTAAAACATTCCTATTTAGGGAAGCCTACCACCCAACTCACTGACGCAACCATCAATCACTCTCACCTTACAGTCCTCTCCTCCTGTTTCCAACCCTCCTAGATTGTGAGTTCCTACGGGAATAGGGCCCTCATCTCCTCCTGTACTGTTTGTCAAATGTTGTTCAATGTATTGTAACCCTGTCTATACTGTGCTTATTGTACAGCGCTGCGGAATATGCTGGCGCCTTATAAATAAAGAATAATAATAATGTTGAAAAAAGTGCTCATACTCACCTCTCCACGCTCCCTCGCTGTGCTGGCTTCTTCTCTCTCTTCCGCTTTTTTTTCGTGTGTGTGTGTGTGTGTGTGTGTGTGTGTGTGTGTGTGTGTGTGTGTGTGTGTGTGTGTGTGTGTGTGTGTGTGTGTGTGTGTGTGTGTGTGTGTGTGTGTGTGTGTGTGTGTTTCACTACACAGACAGCAGGGGCAGCACTGAGCCAGCCTAGGCTACACAATTTGCGCAGCTCTACGCTGATTGTGCAGCCCAAGCTGGTGGCAGGCACTCTCTCCTGGGCCTCCAGGCAGGGAGAGCACATGATAGCTTCAGCCAATGGGAAAGCTCCCATTGGTCTCAAGCATTTCCTTTTCCCAAAAAAATAAAATAAATAACGTCACCATTGGAGGCAGAACTCCTTATGGTTTGATTGACGCAGGACAGTCATGTGACTGTCCTGTTCAGTCATGGGGGCGTTGCCAAGGTGGCCCATAGAAGGAGTACTTTTTTTCATCCTTAGAAAATAACAAAGCCCTGTGGTTAACAAGTGACACTGACAACATCATCTACAATGTGAGTAAATGTTATTATAGGGATTGCCTTAATCAACCTACAATGGGTTGTACATTTCTTTGGAACTTGTTTGGGGCTGCTTATCCACCATCTGGACTATTCTGGACTAACCTTTCATCAATTTTTCTCTTCCGTCCATCCACAGAGAGATTAGCTACAGTGCCATGGGTTGCAAACTTCTTGATAATGTTGCGCACTGTGGACAAAGACAAATCTAGAGCTGTTGATATTTTTCCACAATTTTGGTTCTCAAGTCCTCAGACAGTTCTCTTCGCTTTCTGTTGTCCATGCTTAGTGTGGCACACACAGACACACAATGCAAAGACTAAGTGAACTTCTCTCCTTTTTATCTGCTTTCAGGTGTGATTTTTATATTGCCCACACCGGTTACTTGGCCCAGGTGAGTTTACAGGGGCATCACATGCTTGAAACAATCTTATTTATCCACAATTTTGAAAGGGTGCCAAGATATTTGTCCAGCCCATTTTTGGAGTTGTGTGTGACATGTCCAATTTGCTTTTTTTCCTCCCTTTTTTGTTTTGTTCCAATACACACAAAGGGAATAAACATGTGAATAGCAAAACGTGTTACTTGATTTTCTGGAAAAATGTCTGGGGTGCCAACAATTTCAGCCATGACACATAATATATATATATATATATATATATACAGTCAGGTCCAGAAATATTGGGACATCGACACAATTCTAACATCTTTGGCTCTATGCACCACCACAATGGAGTTGGAAAGAAACAAACACAATGTGCTTTAACTGCAGACTGTCAGCTTTAATTTGAGGGTATGTACATCCAACTCAGGTGAACGGTGTAGGATTTACAGCAGTTTACTAAGTGGGAGGCACATCTGCAAAGGGACCAAAAGTAATGGGACAGAATAATAATCATAAATCAAACTTTCCCTTCTTAATATTTGGTTGCAAATAGGGTTGCAACTAAAGATTATTCTCAATCGATTAATCGAAATAATAAATCGGCCAACTAATCGATTCATCGGATAAAATAAAATAGGAATTTTATGTAAAAAAAATAAGCAATTTGCGTAGTGTACATAACTGTCGTACGTACATGCGCAAATTGCGTATCTTGCGTACTTTTCACACAAGGTATGCGAGTGCTTGGTCAGAGGGAAGGGTTGATGCTGCATGCGCAGCTTAAGCCCTTGGTTTGCTTTCTCAAATGAATGCGGCTACAAGCACTTGGTCATAGATGATGATGTCAGCATGAAATCGGGGTCAATAAGCTAAAGTGGTAAGGGTGCGTAGAGTGTCCCTTTTAAATAATTTTGTGAACAAACTGAGTGGGAGGAGGGACTGGAGGAGGAAGGGAATGACTTTGCTCAAGTGACTTGACCTGAGTGCGAGAGGGTGTGGGTATGGACAAAAGACCGGATGCGAATGTGTCTGAATGAGTTTGGGGACAGGACCAGACCAAAGGGAGGGAATGGCAGTTGCCAATAAAAGAGGGTGTGGCAGGGAGGGTGGGATGGTGGCACAGGACTCCACCTTCAAGCAAGGATAAAACACAGGCACACAGCTCCGTCACCAAGTTACAGAATCCTATTGTTTGTGTTATAGTTCTACTACTGTTGTAAACAAAATAAAAATAAACTGGTTGTGTCTGACAAATCCCTAGACCAGGGGTGGGCAATTACGGCCCTCCAGAGGTGTTGAAACTACATTTCCCGTGATGCTCGTCTGCTCATTAGATTTGTAGAGCCTCAACGGAAATGTAGTTTCAAAACATCTTGAGGGCCGTAATTACCCACCCCTGCCCTAGACCTAAATCATACCTAGTAAAGCAGCAGCGCGTCTTCTCCAATCAGCTCCGAAGCTGAGGATATTTAAGTTTAACTCTGACTCTAAACAGTGTGTGCTGTACACAGAACGATTAATCAACACCGATTAATCGTTAATGGAAATCGTTGACAACGATTTTAATCATCGATTAGTGGTCAATTAATCGATTAGTTGTTTCAGCCCTAGTTGCAAATCCTTTGCAGGCAATCACAGCCTGAAGTCTGGAACGCATAGACATCAGACGCTGGGTTTCATCCCTGGTGATGCTCTGCCAGGCCTCTACTGCAACTGTCTTCAGTTCCTGCTTGTTCTTGGGGCATTTTCCCTTCAGCAAGTGAAATGCATGCTCAATGGGATTCAGGTCAGGTGATTGACTTGGCCATTGCATAACATTCCACTTCTGTCCCTTCAAAAACTCTTTGGTTGCTTTTGCAGTATGCTTTGGGTCATTGTCCATCTGCACTGTGAAGCGCCTTCCAATGAGTTCTGCAGCATTTGGCTCAAGGGGAGCAGATAATATTGCCCGAAATACTTCAGAATTCATCCTGCTGCTTTTGTCAGCAGTCACATCATCAATAAATACAAGCGAACCAGTTCCATTGGCAGCCATACATGCCCACGCCATGACACTACAACCACCATGTTTCACTGATGAGGTGGTATGCTTAGGCTCATGAGCAGTTCCTTTCCTTCTCCATACTCTTCTCTTCCCATCACTCTGGTTCAAGTTGATCTTGGTCTCATCTGTCCATAGGATCTTGTTCCAGAACTGTGAAGGCTTTGTTAGGTGTTTGGCAAACTCTAATCTGGCCTTCCAGTTTGAGGCTCACCAATGGTTTACATCTTGTGAACCCTCTGTATTAACTCTGGTGAAGTCTTCTCTTGATTGTTGACTTTGACACACATACACCTACCTCCTGGAGAGTGGGTGGAGGGTGTTTTCTTCACCAGGGAAAGAATTCTTCGGTCATCCACCACAGTTGTTTTCCGTGGTCTCCTGGGTCTTTTGGTGTTGTTGAGCTCACCTTTTTGAGAATGTTCCAAACAGTTGTTTTGGCCATGCCTAATGTTCTTGCCATCTCTCTGATGGGTTTGTTTTGTTTCTTCAGCCTAATGATGGCTTGCTTCACTGATCGTGCCAGCTCTTTGGATTTCATCTTGAGAGTTGACAGCAACAGATTCCAAATGCAAATGGAACACTTGAAATGAACTCTGGGCCTTTTATCTGCACATTGTATTTGGGGTAATGAGGGAATACCATACACCTGGCCATGGAACAGCTGAGAAGCCAATTGTCCCATTACCATTGGTCCCTTAACAAGTGGGAGGCACATCTGCAAACTGCTGTAAATCCTACACCGTTCACCTGCGTTGGATGTACATACCCTAAATTAAAGCCGACAGTCTGCAGTTAAAGCACATTGTGTTTGTTTCATTCAAACTCCATTGTGGTGGTGTATAGAGCCAAAGATGTTAGAATTGTGTCGATGTCCCAATATTTCTGGACCTGACTGTATATAGCTCCGAAACCGGAAATGACTTTTTTCCCCATCAATTTATTTTAAGAGAGTTTTTTGTATAACTGTATTAATACTAGACTTTATTAAATTAATATCATGAATTTAAATTAATCCACATTCAAATGTTTAAAATATTTTTGTCCTATTTTGGTGGAGTTATTTTGCATCTATTGTAACATTTTATAGTTACAGAAGACATTTGCACATCCCAGCAATTCAGAGAACGCTGCAACTATAAAGTTTATTATTTGTTGTGAGGAGGCTTTGAACTTAAATGAGTGGATATAGATCTATAATGGCTCAGGTGGAGCCTAAACATCAGTCTGTTCCTCTTAATCTATTATTTTTTTAAAGTGCTGAAAAACAACGCATTATAAAAGGGGCCCTTAAGATGCAAGCTAAAAGACAAACCATTGCAAAATGAATGTGTATACCTTCCATTAACCCCCCTCTTGTCCTCGGAGCAGACACCTCTGGCAGGAGGTCACTGATAAATCACTTGTTCCTTGTCACCGAGAGGCCAGAGGTTACTGCTTGCTCTGATAGTGGCAGCAGCTCCGAGTAGGCAGTTAACCCTTTGTGTGCAGAAATAAATATGTGCAGCAGCTCCTGTCTCTTTCCAATTACAATTATCTCCAGCTAAGCAGCATTGAAAGAGTGCACGCTCAGTGTCAGAAATTTTCGGCTGACTTTTTCGGCTGGTGATTTACTGTCGGGCCGAAACGGATAACCCCCTTATCGGCAGAATCTATCGGTGGCCGAAATTTCGTTCCATCCCTGCTTCTTTGATATTATTAAATCTTCTTTTCCCGGTCTAAAAATAATTTTAGACCTTTTCTTAAGCTCACTTATTGGGTCCCCATTGATTTCTTTATAAGTTACGTCATCATTTAGTAACCTCATTACTTCAACATATTTTTCTTTTGATTGAATTACAACCCCCCCTCCCCCCCCCCCCGGTTTGTTACGACTGTTTCATCTTTCTCCAAATCCCTCAAAGCTTTATTTTCTTCTTTTGATTGTTTATGGTTTTCTCTAAATCTGCCATCACCAGGGTTTCGAACATTTTCATCTGAGACATAATTTTGTGGATAAAATGTAGAACTGGGTTTTAAAGATGTATGAACATACCGATCGTTAGAGGATACATCCCTTTCTATTGGGGGTCTTAGGAAAAACTTTTTTACACAAAAGACTTTTAAATTTTTGTAAATTAACGAAGACATTAAATCAATTTTGTTAGTGGGAGCAAATTTTAGTCCTTTTTGGAGCACTTTTATTTCTGACGTTGTTAACACCTTATTACTCAAATTAAAAATGCCTTCTGTACTTATCTTTCTCTTTTGGACCATTCTCCCTGCTCTATTTCCTCTTTCCCACCTTCTTTTTCTTTCTCCCTCTCTTGATCTTAAATTTATATCTCTGGGGTCTGTTTTTCTCCCTCTCTGGGTGGGTTCCGTAAAAAAAAACAAAAAAAACTGTCCATCTTGAACATCTGAGAGAACGTGAAACCTATTGTTGAGTTGGATGGAGTCTCTTCTACAATGAATATATTCTTCTCTGTATCCTTCTCCATATCTATTATTCCCTGGGTTCCTATAGTATCCTGGGGTTTATTCTCTCTCAATGGGGCATTATTTGTGTAGTAGAAGAAGAAGTACCATCACTATAGGGTATGTGAAGGAAAAGGAATCCTCAGACCACCATCTGCTGACCTATAAGAAGGACCCTATAAGTAGTTAAATAACACCCCGTGAATTATAATATTGATAAATTAAGGTTTAAAATATAAGAAATAGTTTTAAGATAAATTGATAATCAGCAGTATTATAGGACTGGGGTTCACTTCTCAAGATGTTTGCAAATGTCTTTAGAAATGTCTTTTGAAATGTCTTTAGATGCTGATGTTTAGAAATGTCTCTGGAATGAAGAAATGTTGATGTCTCAAGAAGTGCTGATGGCTAGCATTTCTCAAGAGATAGCATGTCTCAAGAAATCACATGCCGAGGCCACGGGACTGTCTAGAAATGTGTCACCAGACCTGTATTGAAACTGGCCAATGAACTATGTTATGTTTTGAAATGTTAACTAATGAAATAAAGAGCCAGCACCTTGACACAGGGTATAAATATGTGTCAAAGGACTGTTGGAAGGCAGAGAGAGAGATGCCAGACTAAAACATGCCTCGTGTGTTTTGATTTCTCTCTCTCTCCCTGCGCAGAAGGAGAGTTAACTCAAGGTGTGCCTAAGACAGGATCTTAGGGGTTAAGGACGGACAATTGGAGACCATTATTCTCTTCAATCTGGAGGTACTGCTGAGATGAACGGTCACCCCTCGTCCTGGTGAGTATATTGTCTTGTCTGGACGAGGGCAATGACAACGTTTATCTCGAACTAAAGTTAGTTGTCCATGTCCTATAGTATTAAAAGAAAAACGTTGCCAGGGGCCGTTTATTATAGTATTAAAAGAAAACGTTGCCAGGGGCCGTTTATTTAAAGATGGAGTGGGTCAGGGACCACACTCAATAGAAGGGACATTATATGTCCAATTGATCACACCTTGCGTTAACCCTCATAAAATGTATAGAGTATAAGAATATTAGAGTATAAGAATATTAGAGTGTTAAGATTCACTGCTGAACGATCTGTAAGGTAAAACAGACGTCCATCAGTTGTGATAATAGAGTTATAAGTTAAAATAACGAACAATCCGCAAGGTGAGGCGGAAAAGTCGTTATGTATATGTATATATATATATGTATATATTGTTAAAGTATATATTATAGAGTGATAAGTTAATTGGGTGGCAGGAAAATCTGTAAAGTATGCAGACTTTTGCCCCTTTGTATACTGATGGTACTGTGTATATATATATGTATATATAAGAGCTGACTGGTTGGACATTGTTTGCTGTGAGGTGTATGTTGTATTAAGCAGAGGTGTTTGTTGGCCATTTGTGTGTTAGTTGCTGACTGATGGGGTGGATGATGTTGGTCATATATGCAGTTACTAACCGGAGATATATATATTGTGAAGCTAGTTTTTATATACTATTGGATTGTGGTTTATAAATTTTTGTTTATGATATGAAGGAATTATATAACTACAAAATAAAAAGCAAAAGATTAGAAGTTTGATTCTCGAGATTAGGGGAGGATTCACTAAATAAGTTTTCATTACTTATCCTTAAATTAGCTCATTTTTTGTTGATCCATGTAGCATAGAGATATATATATATATATATAGTAAGAATTTAAGTTGTTTTTCTTTTCGAGCACTGTGAAGAGCCTTTTTTTTTTCTTTCTTTCTCTATTTTACCTGGCTGATTATTCAATTGTACAACTAACCATGGGTATTCAAAGTAGCAAGGTTAAAGAATATCCCTTACTGAAAATAGGAGAGTTTTGTAAAGATTATGTAGCACGAGTAGGGGGCACAGATTGCTATTTAATTAACCCATGGATAGATAATCTAGCGGGATGGACAGAAGCAGTGGGAGTTGTGATCCTTTCCTCAGACAGGGAGACCACAGCCCATTCTATATGGATATAGTGAAAGGATTATGTCTCGACGACACCGAGGCATGGCCCTATTATCAGGGAGACCCTCAGTGGGACATGCAGTATATGAAATTGGGGAGGGGACAATGATTAATGGTGAAACAATGTAGAAGAGGGACCCCATTGTCCTCTGACAGCGCCAGACTGCATAAAATAGAACAGAGTATACCACGGAATAAACAAGAAATACCCCGTGCCAGCTGGGAACCACGACCCCCTCCGTCTTATAGACAATCCATATATCCGTCCCTTTACTGAGACAGAGGTCTTGGGTGCGGTGGGGGCAATGGAGGATTTGAAACCTCCGGCCCCATCCACATCCAAAGAGGGGAAAAAAAAAAAAAAAAAAGAGGAAGTAAAAGAGAAAATAGAAAAAAAAAAATAAGCAGAAGAATATATACTGCCTTTCGTTATTATGGCCACTCGCATATAACAAAGGATCGCCATTAATAAGCCCTTAAGATATGAGAATAACTCCAACAAAACCCATTTTCCATTTATGACCGTGGGGAATAAGTTACTTAAAAAGGCGATAGAAATAGAAGATATTAATAGAACTTTTAAACATTGTCAAAAAGAGAAAGAGGACGGACTACGTCCTATGATTGACCAGTTTCTACAGGATGATATCCTGGAACCTGTAGTCTTCCCCTTCAGTACCCCAATTAACCCCGTGAACAAAGCTGACGGGACTGTCAGGTTCGTTCAAGACTTGCGCGCAGTTAATCCCTAGTGATTCTAATTGCGCCAATTGTCCCAGATGTCACGTCACTTCTGTCATCAATATCAGCGACACATACACATTTTTCTGTAATTGACCTGAAGAATGCATTTTTTAGCATCCCTGTACATCTGGAAACGGCATTGCTGTTCGCATTCACATTTGAAGGCACCCAATTTACATGGAAAAGGTTATCTCAGGGGTACATTGATGCCCCGTGGTCTACAGTATTGTACTGCAGGCCACTCTGAAATTCTGGCACCCCAGCCATGGTTCTGTCCTGCTGCAATACGTGGATGATCTCCTCGTATGCAGTCCATCAGAGGAGGCCTGCCGGGAGGATGGTAAAACACTTCCTCGTTGGTTACAGGAATGTGGGTACAAGGTTTCCCTTAAAAAAAAATGCAGTGGTGTCAAACGCAAATTGAATATTTAGGGTTTGTTCTCAGACAGGGGGAACGGAGCATCAGTCAGAAGAGAGTCCAGTCTGTCACGGGCCTGGTCAACCCGAAAACTAAGAAGGACATGCTGTCATTCTTAGGCATGATAAACTATTGCAGACAGTGGATCCCTGACTGCTCCTACTACGATAACATTCTGAGACAAGCCACCCTGTTGGGTCAACCCAATGTGATAACGTGGTCTAATGAAATGTTAAATGCTTTTAAGGTTCTCAGAAATGCAATGATGATAAGCCCCGCGCTAGGCCTCCCTGATTATGTACTTTCATTTCATCTGTTTGCAAGGGACAAGTGTAAAACCATGGCCGCGGTACTGACGCAAGAACATGGGGGCCGGTTGTGCCCCGTAGTATTTTTTTTTTTTCCAAAGATTTTGCCAGTAACGGTACAAGGGATGCCGGCCTGTTTGCGTGCCCTGGCAGCATGTGCAATGGTCGTTAGTATGGCAAGCCAATACACATTAGGGTACGAAACGCACCTACACACAACCCATGATGTTTTATTTTTACTTAAGGGCATACATACACAGCACATATCACAGCGCTTTAGTGGATGTGAAGTCACACTGCTAAGCAACCCTGCACTGCACATAGCATACAGTTCAAGTGTCTCTGGTCCAGCACCAATCCTAAACGCTTTACTGGGTCTTAAGAATCCCTCAGATACCATCCCACTCGAACATGACTGTGCTCTCTCCATTGCGTCTGAAACTGCACCCCGCCTTGATCTCATGTCAACACCTGTTCCGGACGCAGATGTCGTCTTTGTTGACGGCTCCTGTACCCGCCCCAATGACAACACTTATCATGCAGGCTCTATGCGGGTAGACCTGTCACGATATACACTGACTCCAAATAGGCTTATGGTGTGGTCCATGACCATGGGACGATATGGGAAAAGAGGGGATTTGTGGCCGCAGATGGCAAGAAGATTTCCCATTCGACCCTGGTCACGGACCTCCTAGCAAGCGTTCTTATGCCCTCTCAGATAGCGGTGTTACATTGTAGAGCACACACCAGAGCCTCAGATCCTATTGCAAAAGGGAATCATCTGGCTGACCAAGCAGCTAAACGAGCAGCACAACAGGACATAGCTAAACTAGTAATACCGGGTTTTGCGACCTCCCACAATGGATAGGGACCAATTATTTTGTACTTTACAAAAATATGCAACCACAGAAGAGCTAAAGAATTGGAAATTGGTACTCCCCATCATTCTGGCTGAAATCAGAATGGCGGTTAATAGGAACACAGGCTACTCCCCCTTCGAGATACTTATGGGCAGACCCTTTCCATTACCATGGTCTACAGGTAGGCTAACAGTGGAGACAGGGGACTTAGAGCAGATAAGGGATGAATATGTTAGGCAGCTGATCTCAACCCTCGAGACAACCAGAGACGAAGTTATATTTAAGTTCCCCTTTCTTTCAGACAAATCTACCCACCTATTTAATCCAGGAGACAAGGTGCTGGTAAAGCGGCTACAGAAAGGAAAAAGACCAGAGGATTTCGCCTAGAGACCACGGTGGTAGCCGTAACCTGCACAGCTATACTGACAGAGGACAGCCCAGTCTGGATTCACGCCTCTCGAGTCAAGCGGATTCAACAAGGGACCCTCTTGAGTCAAGCGGATTCAACAAGGGACCCTCTCGAGTCAAGCGGATTCAACAAAGGACTCAACAAGAGACACTCACGAGGGCAGATAGCCCTGGCTTCCAACAAGGAGAAAATGACAACCAAGGATCCTTTTCGAAGAGTATGGAGACGCATGTGGGGGGAAGAAAAAGACTGAAATAATAATGTTTACCCCCCCCCCCTTCGGAACATATGTCACAACCCCTATTGTCCACACCCCCTACCAGAAAGAACCCCAACCCAAACCATCACTGTCTGGCCACTGTTGTTTTTTTTTATTGTCCACCATTACTGCAGTATGATACTGTACAAGGCAACTGTATATATATGTGTAACCGATGAGTACTGGGGACAGAATTGTGATTATTGGGGCGCAGTGGAGTGGGACACGGGCAATATGGGATATGGTACCTCTGATGCCGTAGTTAACAGATGGGGATATAAACCAGATAGCGCCGCACGACGACGCAGTTCCGAGGGACAAAGCCTATTAAATCGTATGACTTTGATTAGGAGAGGTGGGTGGCGGTGCTCAATCAGAAGCGGAGCTCAGTCAGTACAATTGACGCTGACTATACAACACCCTTCCCAGGCCGACACGGGTGTCTATGTAATGGGAATATACGCAACTGCCACAACCAAATTCCCTCGATATAAGTTCAAACTCCAAGATATGGCCATTTATAAGAAGGAAGAGAACCCATTCCTACCCAGGAAATATGGAGAGGTAGTGAGACCTCATCCTCTCCTACCTAACACCAAATCAAATCCCACCTATGAAGACAGCATAGTAATGGAAACAGGATTTTCAGATGTAAATGTTTGGCTAGAATGGGTAAAATTTAGTGCCCTAAACAATAACCGTACAAATTGTTATGTGTGTCTATATTGATGCTATAGGGGTACCAAGAGGGGTCCCTAATGAATTTAAAGCAAGGGATCAGGTAAAGGCAGGGTTTGAGTCATTCCTAGCACCTCTTGTTACTATTAATAAGAATGTAGATTGGATTAACTATTTATATTATAACCAGCAGAGATTTGTTAATTATACTCGCGAAGCTTTACAGGGTCTCGCTCCCCAACCCATACTAACTTACAGTAGATAGATGAAACAAAGAAAGAATCAAATAGTATGATCATACTATGATTCTAAGAGGGGATTGAAGGAAAAGGAATCCTCAGACCACCATCTGCTGACCTATAAGAAGGACCCTATAAGTAGTTAAATAACACCCCGTGAATTATAATATTAATAGATAAATTAAGGTTTAAAATATAAGAAATAGTTTTAAGATAAATTGATAATCAGCAGTATTATAGGACTGGGGTTCACTTCTCAAGAGGTTTGCAAATGTCTTTAGAAATGTCTTTAGATGCTGATGTTTAGAAATGTCTTTAGATGCTGATGTTTAGAAATGTCTTTAGATGCTGATGTTTAGAAATGTCTTTAGATGCTGATGTTTAGAAATGTCTTTAGATGCTGATGTTTAGAAATGTCTTTAGAAATGTCTTTAGAAATGTCTTTAGAAATGTCTTTAGAAATGTCTTTAGAAATGTCTTTAGAAATGTCTTTAGAAATGTCTTTAGATGCTGATGTTTAGAAATGTCTCTGGAATGAAGAAATGTTGATGTCTCAAGAAGTGCTGATGGCTAGCATTTCTCAAGAGATAGCATGTCTCAAGAAATCACATGCCGAGGCCACGGGACTGTCTAGAAATGTGTCACCAGACCTGTATTGAAACTGGCCAATGAACTATGTTATGTTTTGAAATGTTAACTAATGAAATAAAGAGCCAGCGCCTTGACACAGGGTATAAATATGTGTCAAAGGACCGTTGGAAGGCAGAGAGAGAGATGCCAGACTAAAACATGCCTCGTGTGTTTTGATTTCTCTCTCTCTCCCTGCGCAGAAGGAGAGTTAACTCAAGGTGTGCCTAAGACAGGATCTTAGGGGTTAAGGACGGACAATTGGAGACCATTATTCTCTTCAGTATGTATCTCGTTAAAAGGAGCAAAGGAATTAGTGGGAAGGACATACTGTCGGTGGGGGATGTACTGATGGATGATAGGATAAAGGAGAACTTTCTAAAGCTATGCCATTTTCTTTGACCTTTTTAATCTTCCCTACTATATCCATTTCCTTCCATGGCCCTATCATATGCTGATCCATTAGTTTACTACCATGCAATATACCTATATAAGACAATACACTCCACTCCCTTCTCTGTCTTATCTGTCCATGGTTTATAAAGTTCTTCTTTATCCTATCATCCATCAGTACATCCCCCACCGACAGTATGTCCTTCCCACTATTGTCTCAAAACATTCATCCACCTAATCCCTTTGCTCCCTTTAACGAGATACCTACTTACTTTAGATCTACTACATTTTCTCCTCCATCATACTAAAAATACAGATATCTAAAGTATTTTAGTTAACTATCCCTTTATTTCTACATATATTTGGTTTATTGTACCAGGTAATTTTAGAGATTCCAACTGTTTTTATACATTTTTAAAGAATTGATGCTATTTATTTGAACATTTTATCATATCTTTGTAGAATTAATACTCTAGTATTTTCTGGTTACCCCCACATGATGCTGCACTTTCGTTATACCATCTTTTGCCCCTTTGGGCATTTGGGTGGGATTGTCCAGCCTGTAGATAAAGTCCAAATGACGAGGGGGGGGGGGCCTTAAGAAAAAAAAAAAGCAGAGAAAAAGGGGGACTGATTCCCTGCGGCCATGTTGGATTCCCCCCCATTTTTGCACTTTCGGTTTGTAATAAAAGGACTATGAACTTTCACAGCATTACACTGACTGAGGAAGCGGTGACATACCGCAAAACGCGATTCGGTGTGCTTTGCTGTTATGATCGATTTTATTTGATTCATTTTAGGAATAAAATGTTTTAGCACATCTGTGAGCGTTTTTCCGTTATCCTCTGCTGCTGAGTTTACGTTTCCAGAGCACCAGCCTGCTCAAACTTGGCTGCAAACATAATAATGTATATTGTATGTTGTATGTTTTTTCAGGTGTTTTGGTTTTTTGAATGTCTCAATTGAGCTATTTTAATAAACTGGATTAAAAGTTATGTTTTAATAAAGGACACTAGGGGAGACTTGTTATTTCTCAGTTTGGGTTAACAAATTTTTGGGTATGGTACTACAGCACCTTGCCAGGTTCTTCCGGCTGGCAACATTGCAGCGAGCTGCTGCCAGCATGTGACAATTGTAACGGGCTCCTGCAAGATCTTGCAGAGTTCGCAAGATCTTGCGGGAGTGTATCTGGAGGCCCCTGAGGAAGAGTTTACAACCTTCACATGTCGGGGCCACTCGCTGGGTACGCGGCCAGCTGGAGGGGCCTGGCAGACAGGCCCTACTAAAAGGAATGACAGAATGTAACATCCATAGAGAATAATTGGAACAAAATATTTGAATAAGAGAAAGAACAAATTTGACATATCAAATAGAGCTTTAGCAGACACATTCTCCAAATTCAGTGCTGTTTAGAATTGAGATCAAGTGGAATTATCACGGTTTTCAATAGAATGACAAAGCTGAATGACAGAGTGGAATGTCCATAGAGAATAATAGAAAGCAAAATAGCAACTCAATTGCAGACAAACTTGTGAGATGTAGCAAATTAAATCTTATCGCAGTTATTCCCTAGATACTGTAGCAAACGATAACACTGGAATTATTATTAGGGATGAACAGATACCGATACTAGCATCGGTGCCGATACCGGGATCTGCACAAGTAATTGGTACTCGTGCAGATGTCCCTGATACCTAAACCGATACCGGAAGCCAGCCAGCGGGATTATAGCTGTTTTCCGTAGAATGCCCATAGGATATAATGGGGAGCAAAAATATCAACTAATTTTCCTGTAAACCTGTGAGAGGAAGCAAAGTAAAACTTATCACAGGTATTCCCCAGGTACTGTAGCAAACCACCACTGAAATTACCTGGGACTATAGTTCTTTTCTGTGGAAAGACCAGACTGAATGACAGTAGAAAACCCATAGAGTATTATGGGAGGAATGATTCAACTTGGAATCTGAACTATTTGTTATATTAAATACATGTTTAGCAGACATACTCTCCTAGTACACTTGCAGTTACAAAATTAAGATTAAGTGGTTTTCTAGGGAATGACAAAATGTGAATGACAGAGTGGAATGCCCATAGGATATAATAGGGAGCAAAATATTAACGCCTTTTTCTTCAAACCTGTGAGATGTGAATGCAAAGTAAACCTTTTCACTGGTATTCCCCAGGTACTGCAGCAGACTTTAATTCCACATAATTTCAGTGTTTAAAGTCTTTTTCTGTGGAATGTCCATAGGATATAAATGGGGAGCAAAATATTTGAATTCGAAAAAAAAATCAATTTGACATATCAAATACAGTTGTGTTCAAAATTCTTCAACCCCCAATGCTGTAAAGGGTTTTAGGGAATTTAGTGTACATTTGTGATTGTATTCAGAATGAAATCCTACAAGGACTTTTTAAAGAACCATATGCAACTAAAATGACATCAATTGGTTTTGTAATACAGTAGTAAATGTTTCTTTTGTGAATTCTTCATTGACACAATTATTCAACCCCTTAAAGACTACCATTCTGAAGAACAGAGGTTCATTCAAGTGTTTTCAATCAGGTATTGAAAACACCTGTGGATGTCACGGAGCAGCAATAAAGCATAATAAGCACCAATTAGGCGGCTTTAAAATGACTGTGATACTCAGCTCCTTCTAGACATTTACTGGTGTGGTTACAAACATGGTGAAGTCAAGAGAATGGTCCAGGAAGACAAGAGAAGAGGTGATTACTCTTCACAGGAAGGGCAATGGCTATAAGAAGATTGCAAAGATGTTAAACATACCAAGAGAGACCATAGGAAGCATCATTCGCAAATTCAAGGCAAAGGGCACTGTTGAAACGCTACCTGGTCGTGGCAGAAAGAAGATGCCGACTTCGACTGCTGTGCGCTACCTGAAGCGTAGAGTGGAGAAAAGTCCCCGTGTGACTGCTGAGGAACTCAGAAAAGATTTGTCAGATGTGGGTACTGAAGTTTCAGCTCAGACAATACGGCGCACACTGCGTAATGAAGGCCTCCATGCCAGAACTCCCAGGCGCACCCCCTTGCTGTCTCCAAAGAATAAGAAGAGTCGACTGCAGTATGCCAAAAGTCATGTGGACAAACCACGGAAGTTTTGGGATAGTGTTCTGTGGACTGATGAAACAAAATTAGAACTGTTTGGGCCCATGGATCAACGCTATGTTTGGAGGAGGAAGAACAAGGCCTATGAAGAAAAGAACACCTTGCCTACTGTGAAGCATGGCGGGGGGGGGGGAAGGGTCAATCATGCTTTGGGGCTGTTTTGCTTCTGCAGGTACAGGGAAGCTTCAGCATGTGCAAGGTACCATGAATTCTCTTCAGTACCAGGAGATATTGGATGAAAATGTGATGCAGTCCGTCACAAACCTGAGGCTTGAGAGACGTTGGACCTTTCAACAGGACAATGATCCCAAGCATACCTCCAAGTCCACTAGAGCATGGTTGCAGATTAAAGGCTGGAACATTTTGGAGTGGCCATCGCAGTCACCTGACTTAAATCCGATTGAGAACCTCTGGTGGGACTTAAAGAAAGCAGTTGCAGTGTGCAAGCCTAAGAATGTGACTGAACTGGAGGCTTTAGCCCATGACGAATGGGCGAAGATACCCGTAGATCGCTGCAAGACACTTGTGTCAAGCTATGCTTCACGTTTAAAAGCTGTTATAACTGTAAAAGGATGTTGTACTAAGTACTAAGATTGAATGTCACTTGGGGGTTGAATAAAACTGATAATGATGTGAGCACAGAAAAGACATTTGTGGTTATTTCATTATAAATGTTATGTTATATTTGTCTGACCAACACGTGCCGCTTTGATTTAATTGTAAGCAAGATGACTGAATGATCAAAATCAATGTCAAACTGGCCAAAACACTCAATTTCAGTGGGGGTTGAATAATTTTGAACACAACTGTAGCTCTTTAGCAGACATACAGGTCTATTCACTAAAAGGCGAAACTCTGGAGAATTTGCAGGAGAAGAGAACAATCTAGACCAAATAGCAGATTTCGAATGAGATAAAGGGGAGATTTTTTTCTAGTACGGCAATTTTGGCCTAGATTTGTTCACTTCTGCCAATTCCCCTGAGTTTCACATTTATTGAACAGACCTGTAATTGTCTAAGTCAGTGGTGTTTAAAATTGAGATTAGGGCCGGGGTCAGTCTAGCATTTTTTAGAGCGGAAGGAACACCCATGAGAGTGGATGTTCCTTCCACTCTGACGCGCTTCCGGCCACCTCGCTGAGCACAGTTAGTGCGCTCAGCGCTGCAAGACTCGATCCTCCTATGGAGGATCACACTTTGCGGGCCCGTCCAATGCACGTCTAGTGTTGCGACAGGTTTTCTGCACACCTGCTTGTAGATCGTGCAATTTGTGCGTGCAGTACAGGGTGTGACCAGGCCCGTCAAAGCGTCAATTGTCATGCCCCATCTTTGGAAGACTGCTAATTCCCTGTATTGCACAGCCTGGCTCCAACAGCTTTGTCCTTGAATGCTTGTAAATTGGGTTCCCATCCGGGTCTTACTTCAGCTCTGTGCCTTGTCCAGGCTCCTGGAGATCCAGCCTGGGTTTTCCTGTTCAGCCTTGGAGTTACAGCTGAAACCCATCTGCTATCAAGCCTCCATAAATAGCAGAGAGACCCAGCAAGGTTGGTTCTGCATTAAGGTTCCTGTCTGAAGTCACTTGGCCGTGTGCATACCTGCAAGCTGAACCAGTGTTTCCTGTTGCTGTACAGTGTCTCCAAGTCCATCCAGTGTCTCCAGTGCCTTCCAGTGTTTCAAGTGTCTCCAGTATCCATCATCCATCATCTCAGTTCCAGTCTTTATCCTGATTCCTGCCATTACTCTGCCCTGCTGTTCCTGGATACATCACCGTACACCCTCCTTCATTGCCTGGAACTTCCTGCAATCTCCACCTGCTCTGTATCCAAGATCCTTGGTCAAGACCTTCGGTTGCTGCACAAGTGTACCCTGTGCCTACAAGTGTACCGTGTGTCCACAAGTGTATCCTGCTTCTATCTCCGTTCAGACCTTGGCCAAAACTTCCTGGTTGCTGCACAAGTGGGTTCTCTCTACTACGTAGCTCATTATCCTGTGTCTGGATATCTACCGGTGGCTCATACTGTTTTCACCACCTTCCCTGACCTTCAACAAGGTACCATTGCCAGCCGTCCAGATTCATTCTTTGTGGACCCTGTCTGCAGTCTGGGACTACATTGCTCAACATCCTATGCTATTAGACTTTTACCTGTGGTGTCCAGAAGGGGCATCATCTGTTTATTCCAGTGCCTGCTGCCAAGTTCCATTTGTGTTCATTAAACCAATATTATTTGCTTGCTATCCTGTCTGGCCTCCCCTCTGTGTCGCCGCCTGCTGGGCTCACACCCGAACCGCACACGCCAACTGACATCAACACTGCGATGCTCGACAGTACGGGCTCACTTAGTGTGCTCGCCTGACCCCGGCCTAAGTGGGATCATCATTGTTTTCTAAAGAATGACAGAGTGGCATGCCCATAGAGAATAATTGGGGGGGGGGGAATAGAAAAGCACTATAATTCCTAGGGAGGCACAAATACTTTTTTTTTTTTAAAGAACTCACCGATACCTTGTGACCACTTTCAATAAGAACAGACCTCTCATAAAATGACCCCTGCTCCTATACATTGCCCCCCAGCTCACATATTGCCCCCCAGCTCAAATATAGTGGGTCTCTCCCACTCTGCCAGGCCCTTCCGAGTGCTCTTCCTTCGAGCGGCCGCTGGCAAAAGTTGTAGCCCGGCCGCTCGTTGGGAACCACGCACAGGCCGCAGATCGTGGCTGGTGGATCCCAGGCGAGCCGCTAGGCTACAACACTTTGCCAGCAGCCGCTCGAAGGAAGAGCACTCGGAGGGGCCTGGCAGAGTGGGAGAGACCCACTATATGTGAGCTGAGGGGCGTGGCAGAGTGCCATTCGAGCACTGCCCCTCGCGCACCGGCTAGCAAGCCAGACCAGTTCTGGCTTCAGGTATCGGTTTAGGCATTGGGGAAATCTGAACGAGTACCAATTACTGGTACTGCAGATCCCGGTATCGGCACCGATACTAGTATCGTATTGGTGCATCCCTAATAATCCCAGTGTTGCCGTTTGCTACAGTACCGGGGGAATAACTGCGATAAGATTTAATTTGCTACATCTCACAAGTTTGTCTGCAATTGAGATGCTATTTTGCTTTCCATTTCACTCTGTCATTCAGCTTTGTCATTCCATAGAAAACAGTGATAATCCCACATCTCAGTTATGGAACATGCCACTGAATTTGGAAAGCACATTGCCTACAGTTTTTATCTAAAATCTGTCTAATGATTCTGACTCCAAGTCACATTTTGCTCCCCATTATGTCCTATGGGCATTCTACTCTGTCATTCACCTTTGTCATTACCATTTATAATACCACTGGATCTCAGTTATAAACGATATCACTGTACTAGCAGAGTATGTTTAAACTATTTCATATATCAAATGGTTCTGACTCCAAGTCCAATCTTTCCTCCCACTATACTCTATGGGCATTCCACTGTCATTTACCTTTGTCAGTCCCTAGAAAACAATGATAATCCAATGTTAATCTTAATTTTATAACTGGCAGTGTAGTATGAGAGTATGTCTGCTTAATCTCCCTGGCAGTCTGATGATGTCAATATTTTGAGTGTCTTCCGGTACATTGTTTTGCAAGTAAATTTGTGGTTTTATATTGTAGGCCTGTAATTCTTAGGAAAAACGCACTTAAATCTGTCCAAACAAGAGTCTAGTAAACAGAGTCTGATAAATTATGATTTTGGGTTTCAAACTTTATTATATAATTATAAAAACATAATATAAATTTAATTCAATAAAATCAAACCAAACACACTGAAATTTGTCCAAACAAGGGTGCAATATTACTAGTCACTGCACTAGACACTGCATATTGCTTTAGTATTATGGGAAAACAAAGGAACCTCCACAAGGGAGGTAAACAATCACCCCACCCCAAAGTAACAGTTCACTCCGGGTATGGACACTCCCACATAATATTTATCCAGGTTTAATCCTAAGGAAACAAGAAAAGAGGGATAAACCCTCAAAGGGGCAAGGAGTGCTAACTTAAAACATAACTTTATTAATTACAATATATCACACAGTTGAACCGACAAAATTAAAAAACATGAACACAGACGCGATGAGAGACGGCACGGTAAAGAGCATATATAATTTCCAATTGGCAGCCCTAGGAACCAGATTGGTAGATATATATTTGCCACAAACAGATTACCGGATATACGATTGAATATCGAAGCTTGAATTGGCAATAACTACATACTACATTAAGAGTGCAGCATTAGACAAAAAGGTGGCGCAATTTGGTTTGGCGATTTCCCAAAAAGGTTGCTATGAACCTATGTGTAGGCATACAAGGTATAGGTTATTATGCAGATATAAACGCTGAAAACTGCAGATGGATATTGCAAGGTAATATACTGCCAGAATGTGGAAACGATATAAAGTATTCATTTGGCCTGGCTACCTTGTATTGAAAACATTAATATCTGCAAACCAGCAATACTACGGCAAACCAGCCATGGTACTATTTGAGTGGGTAATTTTGTATATATGGTGCGCCGTGAAGTGGATTGGCCATTCTTTATCACATGACGTTTGTTGACCAATGAACAGGCTATCGCCTCTCCATCTTAGCGCCAGCTGCATCGGTTCTAATAGGACTCGTGTGACCCCAATCAAAGTAATGAGGATGCTTTAGCCCTTATGACGCAACTTTTGAGGGGCTATATAACCAGCCTTAGTAGCACACGGTACCGCTATCATTCACAATCTGTGTAGACTCCCGATGAAGCCGGTCTAGTACCGGCGAAACACGTGTCGAGTCCTGTGTACTTTTAAACTGTTGTGTGATGTGATTCGGTAGGGCGATGTTAGAATCTATCTAGCCTTCTAGGGACAGAAAGAAGGAAAAGTAATTTTTTGCCGTGGTTACCAATACGTCTTGGCAATTTTGCAACTATATGCTCTGGTGGGGATTTCTTTTGGCCTGGGAGTGCGGTGGCGTTCTCATGCTGATTGGCTGGTTTGCCGTAGTATTGCTGGTTTGCAGATATTAATGTTTTCAATACAAGGTAGCCAGGCCAAATGAATACTTTATATCGTTTCCACATTCTGGCAGTATATTACCTTGCAATATCCATCTGCAGTTTTCAGCGTTTATATCTGCATAATAACCTATACCTTGTATGCCTACACATAGGTTCATAGCAACCTTTTTGGGAAATCGCCAAACCAAATTGCGCCACCTTTTTGTCTAATGCTGCACTCTTAATGTAGTATGTAGTTATTGCCAATTCAAGCTTCGATATTCAATCGTATATCCGGTAATCTGTTTGTGGCAAATATATATCTACCAATCTGGTTCCTAGGGCTGCCAATTGGCAATTATATATGCTCTTTACCGTGCCGTCTCTCATCGCGTCTGTGTTCATGTTTTTTAATTTTGTCGGTTCAACTGTGTGATATATTGTAATTAATAAAGTTATGTTTTAAGTTAGCACTCCTTGCCCCTTTGAGGGTTTATCCCTCTTTTCTTGTTTCCTTAATATTGCTTTAGTAGTAAACATCCAAGGTATGAAATATTTAGAAACATGGGAGTGCACAAAGTCTGACGTCAAAATAAGGACAATGGAACCGGGTTTTCCTTTTGAATAGTCTTTCCCCTGTCATCTCGCTTCGAGCAACAAACCATGCACATCCTTGTAGGTGCTGACTTTTACCTTGGTTGCTGGGTTGTAGACCATGACGTGACGACCAGTCAAGCGTTTCGGGTTGACAATGCCAACAGCACAATGTCCAGCTCTATTCACAGCCATTGGTGGCGTTTGGTAGTTCAAAGATCTGTTCGGCAACTTTCCAAATAAAAAAATTCTAAGCCTGTTATTCATTTATTTTTTAGCAGAATGTAGGCATTCGACAAGCATTGCTCAAGAAGATGCCTTAAGACCGGGCTCGACAAACCCCGGGTGCAAGGTCGCCATGGCGACAAGAAATGCGGTCCTGGCGCCCCAGGTTTGTCAGGCTCCTCTTCCCACACCACGCTGCGGCTCCCATGCAGTCAGTCACTGCCGCGCGTGGAGCAGCAGGAGCTGGAGGATGGCCTGTGGGAGGTGAGCATGCGCAGGACAGACCGGATGTGAGGAGAGCGTCGCGGGGATTCTCTCCCCAGCACTGACGACGCGCTCCTGCTCCTCACGCGGCAGTGACAGACTGCGTGGGAAGCGGCGTATGTGCACCAGGTGCTGGCCAAGGAGCATACTGTCCCAGGACCAGGACACACACCCAAATCCAATGGGGAGGAAGGGGACACCAGGCAGCCAGCGCTGGAGAACCCAGTCAGGGGACCGACTGCAGGTACTGGCTCTTGGACACAAATGCACACACACTGGGGAGCTCTGGGATACCCTGCGCCCACTACCGTGGAGCTCTGGGATACCCTGCGCCCACTACCGTGGAGCTCTGGGATACCCTGCGCCCACTACCGTGGAGCTCTGGGATACCCTGCGCCCACTACCGTGGAGCTCTGGGATACCCTGCGCCCACTACCGTGGAGCTCTGGGATACCCTGCGCCCACTACCGTGGAGCTCTGGGATACCCTGCGCCCACTACCGTGGAGCTCTGGGATACCCTGCGCCCACTACCGTGGAGCTCTGGGATACCCTGCGCCCACTACCGTGGAGCTCTGGGATACCCTGCGCCCACTACCGTGGAGCTCTGGGATACCCTGCGCCCACTACCGTGGAGCTCTGGGATACCCTGCGCCCACTACCGTGGAGCTCTGGGATACCCTGCGCCCACTACCGTGGAGCTCTGGGATACCCTGCGCCCACTACCGTGGAGCTCTGGGATACCCTGCGCCCACTACCGTGGAGCTCTGGGATACCCTGCGCCCACTACCGTGGAGCTCTGGGATACCCTGCGCCCACTACCGTGGAGCTCTGGGATACCCTGCGCCCACTACCGTGGAGCTCTGGGATACCCTGCGCCCACTACCGTGGAGCTCTGGGATACCCTGCGCCCACTACCGTGGAGCTCTGGGATACCCTGCGCCCACTACCGTGGAGCTCTGGGATACCCTGCGCCCACTACCGTGGAGCTCTGGATACCCTGCGCCCACTACCGTGGAGCTCTGGGATACCCTGCGCCCACTACCGTGGAGCTCTGGGATACCCTGCGCCCACTACCGTGGAGCTCTGGGATACCCTGCGCCCACTACCGTGGAGCTCTGGGATACCTGCGCCCACTACCGTGGAGCTCTGGGATACCCTGCGCCCACTACCGTGGAGCTCTGGGATACCCTGCGCCCACTACCGTGGAGCTCTGGGATACCCTGCGCCCACTACCGTGGAGCTCTGGGATACCCTGCGCCCACTACCGTGGAGCTCTGGGATACCCTGCGCCCACTACCGTGGAGCTCTGGGATACCCTGCGCCCACTACCGTGGAGCTCTGGGATACCCTGCGCCCACTACCGTGGAGCTCTGGGATACCCTGCGCCCACTACCGTGGAGCTCTGGGATACCCTGCGCCCACTACCGTGGAGCTCTGGGATACCCTGCGCCCACTACCGTGGAGCTCTGGGATACCCTGCGCCCACTACCGTGGAGCTCTGGGATACCCTGCGCCCACTACCGTGGAGCTCTGGGATACCCTGCGCCCACTACCGTGGAGCTCTGGGATACCCTGCGCCCACTACCGTGGAGCTCTGGGATACCCTGCGCCCACTACCGTGGAGCTCTGGGATACCCTGCGCCCACTACCGTGGAGCTCTGGGATACCCTGCGCCCACTACCGTGGAGCTCTGGGATACCCTGCGCCCACTACCGTGGAGCTCTGGGATACCCTGCGCCACTACCGTGGAGCTCTGGGATACCCTGCGCCCACTACCGTGGAGCTCTGGGATACCCTGCGCCCACTACCGTGGAGCTCTGGGATACCCTGCGCCCACTACCGTGGAGCTCTGGGATACCCTGCGCCCACTACCGTGGAGCTCTGGGATACCCTGCGCCCACTACCGTGGAGCTCTGGGATACCCTGCGCCCACTACCGTGGAGCTCTGGGATACCCTGCGCCCACTACCGTGGAGCTCTGGGATACCCTGCGCCCACTACCGTGGAGCTCTGGGATACCCTGCGCCCACTACCGTGGAGCTCTGGGATACACTGCGCCCACTACCGTGGAGCTCTGGGATACACTGCGCCCACTACCGTGGAGCTCTGGGATACACTGCGCCCACTACCGTGGAGCTCTGGGATACACTGCGCCCACTACCGTGGAGCTCTGGGATACACTGCGCCCACTACCGTGGAGCTCTGGGATACACTGCGCCCACTACCGTGGAGCTCTGGGATACACTGCGCCCACTACCGTGGAGCTCTGGGATACACTGCGCCCACTACCGTGGAGCTCTGGGATACACTGCGCCCACTACCGTGGAGCTCTGGGATACACTGCGCCCACTACCGTGGAGCTCTGGGATACACTGCGCCCACTACCGTGGAGCTCTGGGATACACTGCGCCCACTACCGTGGAGCTCTGGGATACACTGCGCCCACTACCGTGGAGCTCTGGGATACACTGCGCCCACTACCGTGGAGCTCTGGGATACACTGCGCCCACTACCGTGGAGCTCTGGGATACACTGCGCCCACTACCGTGGAGCTCTGGGATACACTGCGCCCACTACCGTGGAGCTCTGGGATACACTGCGCCCACTACCGTGGAGCTCTGGGATACACTGCGCCCACTACCGTGGAGCTCTGGGATACACTGCGCCCACTACCGTGGAGCTCTGGATACACTGCGCCCACTACCGTGGAGCTCTGGGATACACTGCGCCCACTACCGTGGAGCTCTGGGATACACTGCGCCCACTACCGTGGAGCTCTGGGATACACTGCGCACATTACCGTGGAGCTCTGGGATACACTGCGCACATTACCGTGGAGCTCTGGGATACACTGCGCACATTACCGTGGAGCTCTGGGATACACTGCGCACATTACCGTGGAGCTCTGGGATACACTGCGCACATTACCGTGGAGCTCTGGGATACACACGCACATTACCGTGGAGCTCTGGGATACACACCACGTGCACACTGGGGAGCTCTGAGATACACTGTGCACATTACCGTGGAGCTCTGGGATACACCGCACGCACAATGCACACACTGTGGAGCTCTGGGATACACTGCGCACATTACCGTGGAGCTCTGGGATACACTGCGCACATTACCGTGGAGCTCTGGGATACGCTGTGCACATTACCGTGCAGCTCTGGGATACACTGAACATTACCATGGAGCTCTGGGATACACTGTGCACATTACCGTGGAGCTCTGGGATACACACACTGCACATTACTGTAGAGCTCTGGGATACACACGCACATTACCGTGGAGCTCTGGGATACACTACGCGCACACTGGGGAGCTCTGGGATACACCGCACGCACAATGCACACACTGGAGCTCTGGGATAAACTGCACACATACTGTGGAGCTCTGGGATACACTACGCGCACACTGGGGAGCTCTGGGATACAATGCACACACTACTGTGGAGCTCTGGGATTCACTGCGCACATTACCATGTAGCTCTGGGATACACTGCGCACATTACCGTGGAGCTCTGGGATACACACACACTGCACATTAACGTGGAGCTCTGGGATACACTGTGTGCACACTGGGGAGCTCTGGGATACACTGCGCACATTACCGTGGAGCTCTGGGATACACACACACATTGCACATTACCGTGGAGCTCTGGGATACACTGCGTGCACACCTTGGAGCTGTGGGATACACTGCACATTACCAGTGTGACAGACCTCGCTTGTCTGCTTGTTCTGCTCTCCCGGCAACCCCTTACCAAGATCAGCCCGGCCGCTGAGTTGCTCAGAACTCCGTGCCTTGAGCAGTCAGATCTGTAGCTCCAGACCCGCTTGGTCCAATCCTCTGCCTCTTTGAATTTCCAGATCGCTACGTGCCTTCTGAGGGTGATAGTGAGTACCCTGAATGAGACACCAGGCAGGCTGTGTGTACAAACAGGATCAACTAACTTTATTGAAAAAAACACCAGTATTTATGCTAAGGTAACACACACACACACACACTTCCCGCCCACCCCAACAGTTCTGATTGGCTGGTTTAAAGACCACTGCAGGCTTCCTTCTGGTCCTCCACAGGTTCTTGTGTGAGTAGGTCTGGTTGATGTATGTAAGGGAGTTTGTCTGCCTTGAAATGGCTGGCATATTAATACTCAATCAACAGATATGGGGGCGGGTGCAGCAGACAAACTCGCAATCCATTCATCACACACTATTTACATAATCCATTGGGACAGTGTTTGCCCACAAGGCTGACTCACACCTCACATGCAGCAGATAGCATTCTTGCATGATCACAGATCACACAAACCTAGTTACAGTCAGGTCCAGAAATATTGGGACATCAATACAATTCTAACATCTTTGGCTTTATACACCACCACAATGGAGTTGGAATGAAACAAACACAATGTGCTTTAACTGCAGACTGTCATCTTTAATTTAATCATTTGATATACATCCAACTCAGGTGAAAAGTGTAGGACTTACAGCAGTTTGCAGATGTGCCTCCCACTTGTTAAGGGACCAAAGGTAATGGGACAATTGGCTTCTCAGCTGTTCCATGGCCAGGTGTGTGATATTCCCTCATTACCCCAATTACAATGTGCAGATAAAAGGCCCAGAGTTCATTTCAAGTGTGCTATTTGCATTTGGAATCTGTTGCTGTCAATTCTCAAGAGGAGATCGAAAGAGCTGTCACTATCAGTGAAGCAAGCCATCAATAGGCTGAAGAAACAAAACAAACCCATCAGAGAGATAGCAAGAACATTAGGCGTGGCCAAAACAACTGTTTGGAACACATTCTCAAAAAGAAGGAACGCACCGGTCAGCTCAGCAACACCAAAAGACCCGGGAGACCACGGAAAACAACTGGTGGATGACCGAAGAATTCTTTCCCTGGTGAAGAAAACACCCTTCACAACAGTTGGCCAGATCAAGAACACTCCAGGAGGTAGGTGTATGTGTGTCAAAGTCAACAATCAAGAGAAGACTTCAGAGTGAATACAGAGGGTTCACCACAAAATGTAAACCATTGGTCAGCCTCAAAAACAGGAAGGCCAGATTAGAGTTTGCCTAACAACACCTAACAAAGCCTTCACAGTTCTGGAACAAGATCCAAAGCAGGATCCTAAGCATATCACCTCATCAGTAAAGCATGGTGGTGGTAGTGTCATGGCGTGGGCATGTATGGCTGCCAAAGGAACTGATTCTCTTGTATTTATTGATGTGACTGCTGACAAAAGCAGCAGGATGAATTCTGAAGTGTTTCGGGCAATATTATCTGCTCACATTCAGCCAAATGCTGCAGAACTCATTGGACGGCGCTTGACAGTGCAGATGGACAATGACCCAAAGCATACTGCAAAAGCAACCAAAGAGTTTTTGAAGGGACAGAAGTGGAATGTTATGCAATGGCCAAGTCAATCACCTGACCTGAATCCCATTGAGCATGCATTTCACTTGCTGAAGACAAAACTGAAGGGAAAATGCCCCAAGAACAAGTAGGAACTGAAGACAGTTGCAGTAGAGGCCTGGCAGAGCATCACCAGGGATGAAACCCAGCGTCTGGTGATGTCTATGCGTTCCAGACTTCAGGCTGTGATTGACTGCAAAGGATATGCAACCAAGTATTAAGTTTGATTTATGATTATTATTCTGTCCCATTACCTTTGGTCCCTTAACAAGTGGGAGGCACATCTGCAAACTGCTGTAAGTCCTACACCGTTCACCTGAGCTGGATGTACATACCCCTCAAATTAAAGCTGACAGTCTGCAGTTAAAGCACATTGTGTTTGTTTCATTCCAACTCCATTGTGGTGGTGTATAGAGCCAAAGATATGGCCAAATATATTCTGGTTCCACACAGAAATAAACGTTAAACTAAATCACAAACAGTATGGCAATGCTCAATGAACATTCTCTGCCATAATTACCCATAGTCTGCAGGCACGAGGCTGGCATCCGCTCCTCTCCAAAGGGCACAGTCTATATGTAGTGCGGTCATTGCTGGGAGTACCCACCCCAGCCAGTCCCAGACACCTGGAACAAAAAGCACTCCAAAAGGTGGCAGAGGCTTCCGTCACACATAGTATGTAGGGTTTTACGCCAAATCGTGCTCTTTGATGCAATGTATTGTACCCAGCTGAGCCTTACCTTGTAGGCCATTAGACTTTCATCTATGCCGATATCTTTCTGGCACATCGCTCCATTGGAAATTCTTTCGAATCATTTGATATACTTCCCAAATTTTCTTCATTTTTGGTGAAGGAGGAGTTAATTAAATTTCTTCACTTTGAAAATTATCAAGGAAAATTTGTATTCTGACATGACCGTGCCAAAGAATAGAGTGGCAAGTAATTTATTAGTTGTCCAATACCACTCTGCAGGGGTTTCCCCACCACTCCCTGAAGTATTATTAGGCCCAGACATTTCCAAATGTCATCTTTGGTCACTGGTTCCCACTTCCTGCATCTTGGAAACTTCCGATGCAGAGTAACCCATTGTTGCTCTTGGTACCTGTTTGTCTCCGCAACTATTTTTTCAATAATCTCATCGGTCAGAAATAATTGCAAGTACGCCAAGGGGATGTCGTGTTCAACATCCACTTTCATACCAGGTGCTCCAGTAAATGGGAATCATGGGGGCGCTGCTTGATCCGCACCACAGCCAATAGAGCACCAAGTTCACACATCACTGAGCTCAGTTGCAGAATCATCGCTGTCAATTTCAGTGTGTGACGGATTTCCCCACGAATCACTATTGCTTAACCCCTTCCCGACCGCTGACGTACCCCGTACGTCCTGTGTTCGGGTCTCCCTTAGACCCGATGACGTACAGGGTACGTCAGCGGCGCCAAATCCCCCTCCCGCCCGATACTCACCTCCCTCGTCGGATCCCACGGCGATCTGACAGGGAGGAAGCCTGCCCATGTGATTTACATGGGCAGGCGAGGCTGATGACGTCGCCACGCTGCGTGGTGACGTCATCAGAAGGTGCCCCCATGTGTTTCAATGGAGGGGGGGGCTCCTTCGGAGCCCTCCATCTCCCCAACCATTGAAGCTAGGGAGATGCCGTTTGCACCGCTGGAGAGGGGAGAGCCTCCCCTTTCCAGCGGTGTATGGCATTAACAGTTTCGCCGCCGGATCACGTTGCGGCGCCAAAACGTGATTCAAACCTGGAGGGGGGCTGACATCTTGGATGTCAGCCAAGCCTCCAGGTCCCCCCCCCACCCACTGACAACCTCACCATATGTGTGAGGATGTCAGTGGGCCAGTTAAGGGGATCCTAAGGATCCCTTTATCTCCCGATCCATGGTAGCTAGATGGTCATATTTGCCATCATTTGAAAGGCCTGATTATGTAAAATGTAAAATGTAAAAAAAAAATTAAATAAAAAAAAAAATAAAAAAATTAAATAAAATATATTTTTTTTTTTTTTAAAGTTTTTTTTGTCTGGGGGGAGTTTAATTAAATAGGACCTAGGCTGTCATCTAAAAATAATTAGCACAAAATGGTCAGAATGAGCGCAGCGCACATAGGTGAACTGGCTCAGCAGTGAAAGGGTTAAAAGGTAAAAACATGTAAAAATTGGGTATTTCTATTCTCGGGATAAAATTTGGAAACTATTTAGCCGGGGTCTTTATTGGTGGTTATAGCTTTAGGGGATTAAATTGAGAAAAAGTGTGTTTTTACCATTTTTTTCATCATATTTCATATTTTTTTATATTAAATTATTGGATATGATGGAAATAATGGTATTTCTAGAAAGTCCATTTAATGGCGGGAAAAAGGGTGTATAATATGTGTGGGTTGAATAAACGAGTAATAGGAAAATTTGATCTAAACACGAGCAGCGCAGAAACGTAAAAACAGCAGCGGTCACTAAAGGACGGATTTGTGTAAAACCGCCCGGTCACTAAGGGGTTAATTCTGAAAGTATCTATCTTGCAGTAGCTGCTTTCTAGCTGCTCTAAAACCGCTTTTGACATACAGCGATGCTCTTTGGATGCCATGGATGTTCAAAAGTGCAGGCAGGGCACTGGACAAAGCACTAGTGACAAACCTGAGGTGAAATGGATTGACAGTGTAATCCACACATAAATTCTGACAGGTTATAATTTCTTATTTAATTTGCTGCCAGGTCCTGACCCGTGTCGCAGCGCTTGCAGGGAATGGAACCCGGAAGGCGCGATTGGCCGGAGGAGACTGAGGGAGGACAGCGAGGGAACGCAAGGTGTGTTCCACCCCGATTGTGGCTCGGGGTTACCGGTACTTAAAATTAACCCCATGCCACACTAGGGATTACTACCAAGGAGGTTAAAAGGTAATTTAAATATCAAAAGGTTCTGACTAAAAGTTCAAATCATTCCTCCCATTATACTCTATGAGCATTCCACTCCGTCATTCTTTGTTATTCTATAGAAAATAGTGATAATCTTAATTTTAATTAACACTAGACATGTGCATTCGTTTTAGTACTAAAACGATTTAGTCCGAATTTTGGGATAATTTAGTTTTAGTATGACTCAAGAGATACGAAACTGCTCAGTACAAAAAACGGAAAACTAAAATAAAATGCACTACATTTTAGTTTCAGTCCTTTTTGTTATATTACATTGAGTGAAGGAGACCAGTAATGAAGCGCAACATCGCAAAGCTACAGAAAAGGTTTGTATGCGTAATCCTTCCCGACCTCTACCCGAAAATCTGACAGTGATCGAGCTCCAGAATACTCACTTGCTGCACAGACAGCCAGCACAGGAGAGGAAACCTTTACTTAACCCTTGCACGTCTATGAGGCAGACAAGATGATAAAAGCAGCTGGAGAAGGAAAACATTCAAATAAAATCACACTGAAAGCTAATGACAGAGGAGGGCTGGATAGTAAAAACCCCTTTATAACAAGCAGCGCTGGGAGAAGAGAGGGACTTTATAAAACGTGTGTTATCTCCCCTCCCGATCTGCATAATAGGGGCTTAGGTCTGATACATTTTATATTATCCAGGAGCACTATCCCACTTTCCTCATCTATAATACACATTTTATATAAAGTCCCTCTCTCCCAGTGCCGCTTGTTATAAAGTTTTTTTTTTACATATGATACATTTAGTATACAGCTTTCACAGTTACTCTGTCATTATGAGCCTTCAGTGTGATTTATTTGAATGTTTTCCCTAGATTTAAAGTGATTTTATTAAAAAAGTCAATTTGCACCAGTCATCTCTTCTCTGAGCTTTCAGACCGATTTAAGTTAATATTTTCCCTCTCCCCTGCTTTTATATTCCTGTGTCTCCCCCAGAGAGATACAATGTTTAAGTAAAAGATCCCTCTCCTGTGCTGGATAAGCATTGCATTCCGAAGTTCTGCACCCTCCACATGCCAATGCAGAATGATGTTCTATACAGTGAGGGGCATTAATTAATGCAGGAGGATGTTGTATACATTATACAGAAAGGGGTATTCATTAATGCAGGAGGATGTTATCTACATTATACAGAGAGGGGTATTAATTAATGCAGGAGGATGTTCTATACATTATACAGAGAGGATCCTTTCTTTTTTTTTTCTTTTTTTTAGCCCTTTAAATTCAGTGGCTGTGAGCGCTGAGATCGGCTGCTTGTTATATGATCTCTCAGTACAATGTATTAGGCTCAGCTGTTACAGTAACTGACTGTAACAGCGCTCAGAGTTTCAGTAAAACAAGGAAATAATATTGTTCTAACCTCTTATATATAAAAATATTATTTACTAGTTTTACTGAAACTGAGCACTGTGATGAGCAGCAGTCGGTTACTGTAACAGCTTTGCCTGGCACATTGATACTGTAACAAGCAGTGATCTCAGCCCTCTGAGGAGCCACTACAATAGTAATTGTATCCACTGCTTTCCGGATGAATGAAATTAGTTTTCATACTAAAGAACTGAAAACGAATTTCTTTAGCAACTAAATAAATTGCATTTTAGGACTAATCCATTAGTTCAAAACGAAATTTTGTGCTGTGCACAAGTCTAACACTGAACTTGGATAATATGTCTGCTAAAGATCTATTTGATTTGGCAAATAGTTTTTTTCTCTATTTGCCACATCAAATAGATCTTTAGCAGACATATTATACAAGTTCAGTGTTTAGAATTTAAGATGATCACCATTTTCTATAGAATGACAAGTGTGAATTACACAGTGGAATGCCCAAAGGATATAATGGGGTGCTAAATAGCACCCAATTTCCTGCAAACCTGTGAGATGTAGCTGTCACGGAGCTGACATCGGGCTCGCCTCAGAGCCACAAGGAACTGACTCGGCTCCAATTTTAAAGACCATTTTTTCCTTTCTTTCGGTTTTGCGTTTAAATACTGTATGGACAATCTCTATGTTATTACTCATGTGATTTTATGAAGTGTGGTGCATTTAAAACGTATCCTCTATTGTGTGAGTGTAGATTCAGATGTAGAAAACTGTATGTATGTGATTTGCTCCAGTCTCCATTTTGTCCAGCTTACCATGGGTCCCAAGGACAAAGGACGTCATGGCCCAAAGATGGAGGATACAGCAAGCCAGCTGATTGGAGGCTTTTCCAAGACCTCATCTGCCTAATCCCCTGGAAAAATGGAGCCTGAAAGGGAACAGGAGGCTGAGAAAGGAGCCAATCAGTGCTGGTTGTGTGGGCGGGGGAGTTGGTAATCTGTGTGTGTGAAGTTGTATAAATGACCCTGTTGAAACCCCTAAATAGAGCAATTCACTGTTTAAAGACATACAGCTCGTCTGGTGTTTTATTTCAGAGCAAATCACATTCACCACGGAAGACACTCAGCGGTCTTCCGAAACGCTACCTACCCCAGAAGAGGAACATCAAATCGACCCCAGATGGCACCACTTCCTTACAGCAGCACCTAACAACACCAAAGCCATTCCCAGCACCCAGGACCAGCAGATCAGGCTGCTCGGGACACCGAGTGCCGAGCCACTCGGTAGTTGTGCTGATCCACAGCAGGGGCATCTGGAGAGCAGGACAACCAACGGACGACCATCCCGTCACAGTAGCAAATTTAAAACTCATCACAGGTATGGTAGCAAACTAACACTGAAATTACCTGGGACTGTGGCTGTTTTCTTTGGAATGCCCATAGGATATAAATGGGGAGCGAAATATTTGAATCAGAGGAAAAAAAAAATTCAAATATTTTGCTCCAATTATATCCTATGGGCGTTCCACGGTCATGCCAAAGAAAACTGCTATAGTCCCAGGTAATTTCAGTTTTACAGCCTGTCATGGAAGTGACGTAGCGCTCCCCACTTCAAACCCAAAGTCTTTTATTTTCCTGGCAAAAACCCCAAAAGACAAACATTTGCATTGGGAAAGACTTTATGTTCATTTATATTGCGAGGTGTGATTTTAAATGTATTGTAAATTGCTGATTGGGACGATTATGAAGTGCCTGCCGAAGTGCGGACCACAGCGCAGAATGCCTCTGGCCTCTACCGCCAAGAAGCAGAGGATCACTGGCCGACGATGGATGAGACAGCGGCCTCAACCGGTGTGTCCCAGCAGGACGGTTGGGTACTGTCAGAGGACGACTGCCTCGTGTCAGTGGGCGAACCTGAAGTCCCCACTGGAGATTTGTGGGGATATGGGGCAGATAACCCAGATTGGCCCCAATGTGCTCCCAGCCAAAGATGGCTGAAAGATCTTGAAGGCCTGGATATGGTGGAGACAGAGGCCTGGGACTGTCCGGCAGAAGGAGCGGACAGTCTGGGCAGGGCAGAGGAACTTGAGTAAATGGAGCAGGAGGTGCTCCTACATTTTCCCATCCTGCCAGCTGTGGAAGAAGTGGCAATGTTGCACCAAGCACTGCAGGTGCTAAAATTGCCAGGATAAACCTGGGGTTGCCCAAGTCATGCCTGAGCAACCAACAGACGGGTCCTGATGGCCCTCTCCATCTCCTCTGCGAGTGGAGGATGCCTTCCACCGTCCCCTTCAGCGGACACTACCACAGTGTCCAGCCCCCAGCAGAAGCGCTGGGTACTGGGCAGAGCACCGCTGGCCTCTGCCCACCCTCAGACTTGGATCCGGAGAGTCTGGAAGAAGATTTCCGGGGACTGCTTCTCCAGCAGCCGGTATCCCCACCAGGAGTGAATGAAGCCACCCCCCCAGCAGAAGCAGAGGCAGAGCGCAGTTGGTTGCCCATCCTTTCAACACCTTGTGCCAGAGGCCTGGGTTGTCCCCTGTTCTTCTCTGTCGCTGCTCGAAGCACCAGGAAGGGGTGAAGTTGGCACCTTTTCTCCATGGACGATTGTTACCGAACGAAGGTACAGGCGGTACCTCTTCCCAGCAGCAGTTCACTTTCCCAGGAGGGGGTGCCGGGAAGGCGACACACCCACAACATGCCAGGGCACAGGAAGGAACCTCAACATCCCACTATGGCAGGTTGTCTCCCGAGACAGGAGCCCAGGCATGGGAGTCCGGTGTACCCCTTGGACAGTTGGCCAGCTCAGTCAGACAGGTGGAGAAGTTCAGGGGCTCGCCTCCTCCCGACGGACTATGGACCAAGGTATGGACTATTGCTCCGACAACCCCGAGTTGACTCGTTTGGGGTCCAACTGTGGTCGGACTCCTTTGGGGAGGGGAGATGTGTCATAGAAGTGATGTAGCGCTCCCAAGACTTTTATTTTTTTCCTGACAAAACACAAAAGACAGACATTTGCTTTGGGAAAGACTTTATGTTCATTTATATTGCATGGTGTGATTTTAAATGTATTGTAAATAGCTTAGCTTTAGTTTTAAATGTACTTTTATTACGGTTTGCGAATGGGCACTTGGAGATGCAATCTGAAGTTATTTTCAATGCCCTCTTTTGTGTGGAATGTTTGAGTAATGTGTGATTATGCAAGAGGGCTTTTCTCTTTGTTATCTGTTTAAGGAGTCAGGAGTCTGTGGCAGTGTTTGACTGAAAATGTAATCTGATCTATTGGAACAATACATTATGCAAATGTGTGTGATAACTGAATGATAAGGAATGTTTACTGCAAATATCTAAATCTAAATGACTTTATGTAATCAGAGATCATCTTCCAGTGGTTTGGTTTATGCAAATGATCCCTGTTGGACCTCAGCATAAATAGTGGCGTTTTTCAATAAAAGTCAGATTCCTGTTTGAACATACAGCCTGTCTGGGGTCTCATTCCGGGTACCCACAATCACCTTCAGAAGGCACGGAGTGGCCTTCTGGAAATTCAAAAAGGCTTAAGGGCAGAGGATCAGAAGCAGGAGGGTCAAACTGCTCGAGGCGCTGTGGACCGCGCTCCCAGTAGCCAGGCTGACCGCAACGAGGTCTGGAGAGCAGGACAGGCGGAAGGAGCGGGTTTCCGTCACACAGCCTGCTACCATACCTGCGATAAGTTTTAAATTTGCTACTTCTCACAGGTTTGCAGGAAATTAGGTACTAGTTTGCACCCCATTATATCCTCTGGGCATTCCACTGGGTCACTCTTGTCATTCCCTAGAAAACAAATAAAACCCCACTTAATCTTAATTTTATAATTGGTAGTGTACTAGTAGAGTATGTCTGCTGAAAATGTAATTGATATATCAAATAGTTCAGACTCTAAGTCTAATCATTCCTCCCATTATAGCCTATGGGCATTCCACGGTCATTCACCCTGGTCATTCCACAGAAAACAGCTATAATCCCAGGTAATTTCAGTGTTACAGTACCTAGGAATACCTCCAATAAATTAAAAATTTGCTACATCTCACCAGGTTTGTCTGAAATTAGGTGCTATTTTGCTTTCCATTACACTTTATGGACATTCCACTCTGTCCCATTATTCTGTATGGACATTCCACTCTGTCATTCAGCTTTGTCATTCTGTTGAAAACAGTGATAATCTCAATTTTAACCCGATATTGACCAGTCAATTTTACCATTGTCTGTCCGAAAATGCCAACTGCTGTTTATACATTTCTGCGCTGTTTGTGTTTAGGTCTAATTTTCCTCTTACTCGAATTATGGACTTTCTAATGATACCATTATTTCCATCAGATCATATAAATTTACAAAAAAAGGAAAAAGACACTTTTTCGAACTTTATTCCACCAAAATCTACAACCGCCAAAAAAGACCACAGCTAAATAGTTTAGAAATTTTGTCCTAGAATTAGATATACCCAATTTTTACATGTTTTTGCTTTTTAACTCCTTCACTGCTGAGCCATTTCACCTTTGTGTGCTGAGCGCATTTTGACAACTTATGCTCATCATGTTTAAATGGGATTTGAAGTACTATTTTATTATACCCCCAGATTAAAGCACAAAAAAACCCATTTTGATTTAATTTTTTTATTTTCACACCAAACCTGGTCATGTTTGGTATCATTGGAAAGGCCATGATCAGATCCAAACTCTAGCTGAAACAGATTGGGAGATACGGGGATACAAAGGATCCCCCTAGCCCCACAGTGGTTGGGGGGGGGTGACCCAGAGGCTTGGCTGACATCTAAAAGGTCAGCCACTTCCGGGAGCGAATCGCGATCCAGCACCTAAGGGGTTAAACAGGCACCGCTGAAAAAGATAGACTGTCCTTTCCATCGGTACCTTTCCTTTTTTTTCCTAGCTCTCCTTTCAGGCTCCTCCTGGAGTAACCGGGAGGGGGGGGGGTCACCTGAAAAGGACAGGCCAATAAAAATTAGGGTATGGTTAACCCTTTCGCTGCTGAGCCATTTCATGCCTCTGCTGAGCTCATTTTTACCAGTTTCGCTCATGTTTAAACGCGTTTTTAAGCCTTATTTTAATATATGACCCAGACATATTATATATCGTTCTTTCCGGCAGATTCATAATATATCATGATTAGATGTATACGTCATGTCCTGTCTGTATATTATAACAAAAAATGCAGTAACATTTGAGTTTTCAATAATTTACAATATGTAAAGTGTTTATTTTTCACATTTTAACATGTGAGCATTTGTGGTTATATTTTCCATGGGGTGCGCATTTTTTTGGGGGGAAAATTTCGCTATTTTTAACAAATGCACCGCATACAAAAACGTTAGTGCAGCATCATTGTTCACATTATAATTGAAATGGGAACAATATTGCTGCATTAACAAATAAAAAAACGTGTTCATTTTTTTATTATTTGTTTTAATTTTTCTGTTTTGTTTTTAATTTTTACATGGTCATGTTTGGTATCGTTGGAAAGGCCATGCTCAGGCCGATCCAGCAATACCAAACATTAACCCCTAGCTGCCACGGATCGGGAGATAGGGGGTTCATTGGAACCCGCCATCACCATTGGTGCTATGCACGATGACACCAGTCGTCAGGGGCATTCCCGGAAGCTTGGCCGACTTCCAAGATGTCGGCCAGCTCCGGGAGAGGATCATGATTCGGCGCTGAATTGTGATCCGGCACCCAAGAGGTTAAAGGCAGGCACGGTTTGGAAGGGCAGGCTGTGCCCTTCCAAACCGTGCCTGCCTTCAGCCTCTGGTCCCCTGCGATCGGGAGGCAGAGGTCCTAAGGACCTCCCCCTCCCTTTCAGGCACCTCCTCCGCACTCGCGGGGGGGGCGCCTGAAATAGATGTCATCACGCCGCCGCAATGACATCTATCTTCCGTCCCGGAGTGCCGGGCTGACATACTAGCCGGAATCCCGGCTGATTGCTGCCTCCTGTGCTAGGACGCGCTTAGTGCGTCCATAACACAGGAGAACCACTTGGCTGGACGAGCTGAGCGCGTCCTTAGCCAAGTGATTAAAGGACCATGACGTACATAGTATGTCCTTGGTCCTTAAGGGGAATTTTCCCCAGAACGTACATGGTCCAGTGGTCCTTATAAGGATAATAACAGCACTGAGTTTTCAGAATATGTCTGCTAAAGCTCTATTTGATATGTCAAATTGTTATTTCTCTTATTCAAATATTTGTGCCCATTATTCTCTATGGGCATTCTACTACCCTGTTAAAGTCTATGGTCATTCCATTCGGTCATTCCTTTTAGTAGGTCCCCTGGCAGAATGCTGTTAGTGCATTCTACCAGCCACCCCAGCGTTACTGTTCGGTGTTCAGTCAAAAAAGAAAACTTGTCAAAAATTAGCAATCATGTCACATCCAGTGCTAAATTTTATGAGGTTAGTGTAAGTGCATTGGACACGCGTGTATCTCAACTCAAGGCTCGGAGGAAGGAAAGTGCATTTGTGAAAATTAGCGTATGTCACGGCACCACATGTGACATGCTTGCACATTTTGAAAAAATGCCTTTTTTGACAGAACACGGCAAGCCAGCCCAGTGTTGACTTCTGGTACCGGGGCATTTGCACGAGTACAAATACTGGTATCGTCACATCCCTATTTTCGGTTAAGGGGGGGGGGGAGAGTAAATATTGACTACATATTCAAATAAAAAGCAAAAATTTACATGCTTGAAGTCACATTTTATAGAAAAAGGATTGCTCATAATTTATTCTATTACTTTTTCATACCCGAGTAAACCTCTAATGCTATCATTCTTCAGTTCTATTTACTCGCTTTGCAACTTACCCAAATTGCTTGAAACTCTTGCTTTTTTTTTATTTTGAAAATATTTTTATTGAGAGGCGTTTATATCAACATCACTGTAAACAGCCGTATGAAATAACCATTTATAAATGCAGCGGTATCTCAAACATTTTTGTAACGCCATATAAATTAAAAAGAAAAATAACCTAATAAACAGGGGAGGGGAAAGGGAAGGGGAATCTCTGGATCAGCAAGAGAAAGCAACTTCTTCGAGGCAGAGAGTACATGGGGAACTCTCCTCGAACCTCACATGAAAGTGACCTAGAACTCGAAACCTAGCGTCTTTATTGTCACAAACCACACGCCTTGTAAGTCTTATGGATGTCCCAGATTACCCATGGGTCTTGTTTAGGGGGGCGGAAACCCCACACCGAGTTAGCTTTAGAGTCGAAGGAGCGGTATTGATCTAGTAAAGTAACTAGTTGTCGGAAACTCTTGCTTCTAATTTCCACAAACATTAAATATTTTGCTCAAACAACAAGAATTAAGGCTAGGGTCAGACGAACGTATTTTTCACGTCTACCGTCAAAAAGTGCGTTGATGCGTCCGAACGCCTTTTTTCACGGAAGACACGATAGCAGTCATACGATGCGCAATGTCAGCCGTATTTTTTGACGGAGCTATAAAAAAACCAAATGGACATGATGTAGGCCAGAGCTGTGCATCGTCTGACGTCTCCTAATCACGCACACACGCCGCTATGCCAACGCAGAGCACTCTGTGCGTCAGTACTAGCTGTTCCACGTTCGTTTGCCGCTTGCGTTGCGCGGCCAAACTTTCGTGCGGCCGTACTTCGTATATTGGCTGTCATTTGCTGCCACTATGGCCGTAATAAAGAGCAGCTCAATGCACGTTCGCACTGCGTTAGAAAATTACACAGCATGTTTAAAAAACAAATTCGAGAAAAAGAAAAAAAAAATGAAACCCCCCAGACCATTCGGTTTTCTGGACAAGAATGCTGCTTTATGTAGTCTTTTAGAAGACAAATTCAGTCAATCCCTTTAGGCTTAGAAATCTGACATTCTTCACAATTCAAAGACGGCACAGAGGACATTCACATATGTTGACTTCTCACCTTGTGAACCCGGATGTCTCTTGAAGTTCCCTGTCCCGGCTGCACTAAGAATGAGAGCCCAAGATAACAATCCACAAATAATAGCCATAGTGACTGGTTCTCCTTGTTTTGAGTTGTTCCTTTCAGTGTCACCATGACTCTGCACCCAAGGCTTATTCTCCGGGACTGCTATTGGGAATCCTGTGAAGGCATTTCCTCTATGGCTTCTTATGATTTGCTATGATTCGGTCAGCTTTTCTTCCTTTGGATTCTTGCTTGATCTTTACTTGCTTTTATTGAACCTCAAAAAAGGTGTATGTCCCATTTATACTGGGAGTGGAAACCTGTGATAAGAGAGAACTTTATATAGCATCCTTCACAGAAGAAACTTTAAAAACATGCAAACTAGAATATTATGCAGTACATAAAACACATGCTTAAATTCAAGAGGATTAGAAACAAGTAGCAGCAAAAGTAGCCTCTCCTTCAGTTCTCCAAGGCTTTAACACGATAGTGCCATTAGAGAATACTATCTGCAACTCAGTCTACTACCACCCAAAACGGATGGCCAAAACTGAATTATCAAGGAAGTCTCCTATGTAAGAGAAACCAGAACCTCCAATGATTGTTTTGGCCTTGCAAGGGCTCGTCATGATGGTACTCTGAATTAGTATCCTACCCCCTTGATATTGTACAGATGCAGCAATTTTTATTTATTTTTAAAACTTATATTTTGAAAAATAAAAATCTTGGGAGGTACAGAGGGGGGGCGAAGTCGAGCCGGGGATGCGAGTGGCAACTCCTTATACTGCATATTTGCACACTACTTTATGGACATTTAAGACCGACTGATGAAGGTCTTGGTGGCCGCAACACATCAACCGTTTAATTTTTATTAATAAAGCAACATTTTAACCCTTTTACTGGCCGGTAGTACTTCTACTCCTTGCACATTACACTTTGCAACTACCCAGGAACTGAGGATTGGCGATCCAAGGGGTCAGAATATCCACTACAGAAGCACCGGATGCCCTTAAAGATACAGAGCTCCTTTCATTGGTGAGTGTTCCTCCTACGGTTTTCTGCCCTGTGATATACGGTGTTATACTATGGGAGCGCAGTCTCAGTGTTCCCCTTAGCTCTAAGTGACCTACACCGAAAAAGAAGGGTAGCGCCACCCTCTATTTTGCCAGTGGCTCCTAATCCTAGAGCCGGAACCAAGTGTGGCTCTAAGAAATAGACGTTGAGGGACGTGACCGCAAGCTTTTCCCACACCCTTTGGGGATATTCATAAGTCGGGATCCTCCTATCAACTATTACAAAAAAAATTTGCATTTGCATTATGCACTCATTAAACTTTGTGTGGGGGGGGGTTGCGTTTTGCTTTTCCCTCACGCCATTGATACCATCACGGTTACCTCATTGACCATTTCTGGAATAGGCAACTTCATAGCCATTGTCTGACACAGCCACCTTTTATTTGCACCTTTCTATGTGCTTGATGTTCTTGAATTGCCTTTTAGGAGGACCATTGTTTTATTCTCACCACTGTATTATCAGATTCACTGATTCTGTCACTATGTCATTATTGGCACACGGCAAATTTACAGCCTTCAATTGCTAATTTCACTGATTATTGCACTGTTGGATGCGCTTTATGGATTCTTTTTCTGCATAGTCTCTATTTGGCACATTATTTTATTTGTGCTTTTACCTTTGTTGTTCTATCCATTTTAGAAAGCAGCGCATCAACTTATATACTTTCTGTAGGTTTACATTGCTGATTAATAGAAGTTTACCTGCACTATTAGCCTGCACTATTGCACCTCTTTTTATACATCCAAGCATAGTCCCGCAGTGTATTATGCAGCAAATACGACAGAGTTCCCCAGTAGGTCAGAGTAACATCCAGGAGTCTTCAGAAGCAGCGTCAAATATTAACTGTAAAAAGGAAAATATGTTTAGCACATCAGAACGGGAAAAAGATGTGGTAATGATCTTGAAGCAAACGGGAATGGCCGTCAATACTGTTTATCCAATATGGAGCAGATGTGGAATCATGTCTGCCATGCCACAGGGAGTCGAGCAGTTGAAAGGTTTAACTTTTTCCAGCATTTCTGCTTGCGGCAAATTCCAGGTGTGCAGCCGAAGGTTACCTTCCTCTACTGTGGTAATGGTATGACGTTTGCAGTCTCCATGAAGTTGTATGCAGGTGGGAAACCCCAACGGTAAGGTATACTGTGAGCACACAGGATTGCAGTGATAGGAGACAAAGTTTTCCATTGTAACAAGGTGTCTCTGGCCAAGTCATGAAATATTGCAATATGGCGGTAGTCAAGATGTAGCACATCTGGGCAGTGTAAGGCCTTCAACAAGAGATATTTGGGATTGTAGTAATGAAGCTTAAATAGCATATCCCCAAGAGCATTTTGCGTGGCCGCCACTGGTTAAGGGATACAGTGAATGCGATCAAACAATAATAATTCTTCAACTTCTGGGAAAAGGTGTGCAAAGATAGCCGTCACGTTTTCAGCCAATTTGTGATTGGGGATCAATTCAAGGACTCCCTGTATTTTCAGATTCTGCTGTCAAAAGCTAGATTTTAAGTCAAGGAGTTTATGATTATATTGCTGAAGTAACTCAAGAGTTCCTCCACTTTGGTAGCTATGGAGGTATGTGCTGTGGCAAATGCATCCATTTTAGCTTCAATTTTGGCAGTGTGTTCACCCAATCACTGTCATTTCTAATATCCGTTGCCAGATTGTCAAATTTATCACAGAGGGTGGTTTTCAGATTAGCAACCATGTTTTCCATGCGAACTGTAAACTTCTTGAGTCCTGTAAATTTATCCAGTGAAGCTGCACAATCGCCTGCCAGCATCGGTGCCATCTTGGGAGGGATGGAAGACAGAAATCTGCTCCGTTCACGGGGTAAAAAAAAAGTCCCTCCGCTCCAAATTTTGTTTCTGGCGAGTCTGGAACGCTGGTGCTGTTGTGCCTGGCATGTTTAGATGAAAGAGGCCTTTTAGCCAGTTGATCGAGCAGTTCCTTACTAGCTCTCGGTCAAAAGCGCTCAATGTGTGCAACTCACAGCATAAATAGTGGCCTTTTTTATAGTGCAGCACTATTGTTCACTTTTCAATTATATATGAACAATGATGCTGCACAAAATCACCTCATTTCCCACAATGAATTTTTGCATTTCAGTTTTCGCTAAAAATCGCATAAATTCACAGAATTACAGCAAGTTTTTTTTTCTTTTTACAAGAGTGCCCCTTACAATAGATAACCAGAAACGCTGGAATGATAAAATGTGCAAATCAATTTTACACAGTGTAAATGGAAATTAATTTTTTTTACTACAGCATACATATAATGATATACTATGAATCGCTGGACTGCTCTCACTCACGGATTACATCCAAAGCACTGATCAGCTATAGTTAAAAGTATTATAGTGGCAGTTACGCCACTGCTTATTAGTATATACATAGATGTTCACATAGTCTGCCACATGGAGACTTGTTATATAAAACAAAATCATAATTTACTCTGTTCGACGTTTCAGTCCTCAAAGGGACTTTCATCACAATGAAATTTAGAAGGGTTGAGGTGGAGGACAAAAAAGGGAGATAAAAAAAGTCTCCACACTATATAGATCTATATGTATATAAATATATATATAAATCCTGAGTATAGCAGTACGTAGTGAAACCTTTTTTTTATTGGACGTTACATTTAAAAGAAGAGCTTGAGAGGATTCCGCTCTTCCTCAGGTTTGGATGCTTACTCTGAGTAAGAGAGGAATCCTCTCGAAAGCTCGTCTTTTAAATGTAATGTTAGTCCAATAAAAAAGGTATCACTAGGGAGTGGCCTGACAGCGTGCCAAGATGGACGTGTAGAATGAGAGCTCCGACAACAACGCCATACATCAGCCTTGATAACCCTACTTTGCTTTCCCATCATTTCTACTGCCAAAGTGGCAGACTACCTCCGTCTCGGGCACTCCCAGACCGGTGCAACCGGGCACTATGGACGCTTATCTAACTGCCCCAACCGACCGCTCACAAGGGCCTAGCCCACCGGCCTCTCCAACACGCTCGGAGGCCTCGTGGTCAGAAGACCATCCACGGCTCCGACGCATAGAAGAAATTCTGGCGGCCATGCCAACTTGAAAGGACCTCCAGGACCTGGTGACGACACTGGGGAAATCGCTGAGAGGTGAGGTGGCTGAGGTGAAAATCAGCTACAAACGCTGGAAACCCGGGTCACGCGGTTGGAGGCCTCTAACCAGGCCCAGCTAGAATCGCCCTCTACATTAGCTGCCCCCCGGGTCCTTTCATCGCTAATACGCCGCATGGATGACCTGGAGAATAGGTCGAGACGGCATAACATTCAAATCCGGGGATTGAAGGAACAAGGAGACGGAGTCAAGAGGCCTCCTGGTCCGCCTATTTAATTTTATCTTACGGGATGAGGAGCCTAGGAGTGTTGCGGTCTGGCCGATATAGATAGGGCCCACCAGGTCTTCCGAACAGTATCTACAGGTTCCCAAAAGGGACATATTATGCCACATACTGAACTTCACCCTTAAGGAACGAATCTTACAGGTGGCTAGGAAGAAACGGGCCTGGGAATGCGAGGGAGACGCGGTGGAAATATACGCTGATCTCACACGCTTTACCCTAGCCGCGAGAAGAGCCCTACGTCCGCTTAAGACTACGCTGAGGGAAAGGAGGGTCCCTTACCGATGGGGTTACCCCTTCTCATTGAGTGTCAACTGCAACGGGGTGACATACACTTTGTTCGTGATTTACGATTGCCGGATATATCCATTTCTGATTGGGAACATCCGGCTCTGGAGGGCGCAGAATTAGACGCTTAACACCAGATCGCGCCCGCAACGTACACCGTCGCCCTCGTGCAAGGAGGAGACTGTCTATGCCCGATCGTTCAGAACCGGCGGAAACGGATCCGCCTGCCTGATCCGATATTTGCTTTTGAGGAGATTTTTTCCTGATCTGTTCCTTTCATTTACCGGAGTATAAAACTGGTGTCTCTGATTGTACTTCTCCGAGACTGCTATGATCACTTGGATACAGAACAATTATGACTTTGAGGAGGCGCGCAAGGAATTCTACTCCTCACCACGAAGAGTTGACATTTAAAACACTGCGATGCCGTGAACAGACCGCAACACTCCTAGGCTTACTACATTGCCTGGATGAGACAAAACAGAGTCTCTTATGAATATGCTCTACAGACTAGTGGTATTTCTGGAGACCTACTATGACTCGGGTAGTTACGACCGTGGATGCTACTCGTCTACAAGGAGAAGTGTTCTGACTTATTCCGAGGATCTTATACGGAGGTCCTGATCTTGTAACGGCTTTATTACAATGTCTCTTATAATTAATATGTTCACATGGGGAATGTACCTTTATCGACCGGTGATTGCGAAGATGCCTACTCAGAGACTAACGTAGAGGCTGCTCAGAAAAGGAAATTGTGGGTACCCCTTCGTGCGGCGCTACTCGCGGTTGGGTCTAATTGGAGGAGCAGTATAATGAGATGTGCTCCTACATGGGGTCAAAATCCTGATCAATAAAAGTAAAAATAAGTTTTGAACAAATACATGTACATGAAATCAATCCCTATAATATTAAAAAGGGATGATTCTTATATACAGTAGTCTGTGCTGTTAGTCCATATATGGTTCCAGTGCCACCTAGTGTCCAAATGGTGGAATTTATTCTGGAGGTACGGAGTCAGTTTCAGTGGTGAAAAAAAGAAGGGGGAATAAAATGCTTCCTTTTTAAAAAAATAATCAGCGTGTACTTACTCGGAATTTGACCGCCTCTGCTTCTCTCTCCCCTTCCGTGTTCCGAGACAAAGAGTGATAGTTAGGGGTGCATCCAGTTCTGTCAGACTGTGCCGTTATAGAGAATGGAAACTATGCACTTACGTTTGGATCTGATGGATGCTGCCGAATCCTTGGCAATATGTCGATGTCCCTTTTGGAATCTGCTCCTTGGTGCCTTTTTCCTTCGAATGGCCTGGTCCAGAATTAACTGTAAAGCTACCTTTTTAGAGGTGCTTTTAGTTGCTGGCGGCGCTTAAGGATAACAACTGGATGCAGTGAGGGATTAAATCTTTAGCACATTTATTCTAGCAGCTTCACATCAGTGGAAGGTTAATAAAAACAATATAAACAATGTAAGGCATAAAAACACCTAAAAAAATAATAAAAAAAAATCAGATAGTTTGTGATAAAAGTCTGTTAAAATCGGATCCGATTGATGAAGCTGGCCAGGGAGCCAGCGAAACGCGTCTTGGAGACCCCTATGCTAACTTTAAACAGACATTTTTTAACAGACTTTTATCACGAACTGATTTTTTTATTATAATATTTTTTAGATGTTTTTATGCCTTACGTTGCTTATATTGTTTTTATTAACCTTCCACTTATGTGAAGCTGCTAGAATAAATGTGCTAAAAATGATTTCATGTACGTGTATTTGTTCAAAACTTATTTTTACTGTTACTGATCAGGATTCTGACTATGTAGGAGCACATCTCATTATACTGCTCCTCCAATTAGACCCAACCGCGAGTAGCGCCGCACGAAGGGGTACCCACAATTTCCTTTTCTGTCTAACACGTAGCAGCACAGGCTCTGCAACCACCCCTGAGTTGGCAGCACATTCTATATACTAGACAGCACCTTAAGATACTACTCAGCCTAACTGGATCGGGGTTTGTGGTAATGGGCGGGACTGGGGGCAGAAGACGGAAGGATCTGTTTGAACTCTGTTCCTTCTGCCGTGGGTTATAAGCTACAAGTTATATTTGCTGGCGTTGTCGTCGTTTACATACAAACTGAGTTTTATTCTTTAGATATAGTTGAATGTTTTGATTTTATTAAGAACTACCTATTATGGTCACATTTGACATCTCTCCCCAGAGGATTTGCGTCCAAATACCTCAGGTGCCATCCTTCAAGAGGGCTGAACTTCGTTCCCCTTTCTTTGATCGGCTTCCTGACGGGTGCTTTTGCCTCACCAGTAACCTTTTCATTTTAAATTTTTACTGGGTCTACCGGTAGACATATCTTTACCCTACTTTATTCTTAATTTTCCACTAGTTTTCTTCTCTTTTCTTTGTTGCCCCTTTAGATTATTAAAAAAAAAAAAAAAAATCTTCTCTCTCCTCTCTACCCAGTTTCTGGAATGGATGGTGCGATTGGCCGGCGCGGGGTTGATGATCCTGTGGGGTTCCGGGATCGGCCGCTGCGCTTCCTTACCTACAGCTCCAACAGGGTTATTCAGAGAGCGTGAAAAGCAGGAGAATGACTGGAGAATGAAAAATTCTAGGTCAAAATAGCCAAACCAGAAAAATTCTCCCTTTCGTCTCACTTCCCAAATCGGCTATTTTGAGCTAGAATTTTTCATTCCCCAGTCATTCTCCTGCTTTTCACGCTCTCTGAATAACCCTGAAAGGGGGGTCTTAATGCACCGGAGAAGAGGAGTAGATTGGACGCTTTTAGAGCGCATAGTTCCCTGAACATAGTTTTTCTTCAGGAGACTCATTTCCGTCAGGACGTGCCTCCTAAATTGACTTCACGACAGTATCCGGAGGGATACTTTAGTAATTATGTAGATGCAAAATCTAGAGGCCCGGCGATCCTGTATTCGCATGATGTGCCATTTCAGCTAGAAGAACAACAAATAGATGGCGATGGTCGCTATATTTTTCTGCGAGGAAATATATTAGACACCCTCTTCATTTTCCTCTGGTATCTTCGTAGCCGCGGGAGATTTTAATATCCCCCTCGACCCGCGCATGGACACTAAGAAGTGTTCCTCTATACCCCCCAGCACCTTGAGACATATTAAAAGATCACTGGATTCCTTGCGCTTAGTTGATGTTTGGCGAACGTTCAATGTGGGAGCCCACGACTACACATATTTCTCAACGGCTCATTCATCGTTTTCACGTATCGATTATTCTTACAACACCAATTACATCTGGTTCTGAATGCGGACATAGGAACATGTACGTGGTCCGATCACTCACCAGTTTGGATGAATTGACTTCACCTCTTTCACGCCCACAGGAGCGTTCTTGGCGCCTTAATTTGACCCTATTGGAGGATACAATGTTTACGGCAGAACTGTCGACACACATCCAACAATATTTTCAAGACAATCTGGACTTGGGTGACGTTCCTATAGCTACAGTCTGGGAAGTCTATAAAAGGCAGGGATTAGGGGCATTATCAGTAAGGCGACGGCGCTCAAAAAGGAAAAAGCTCTAGAGGTCACTGAACTGGACAAGATTCGCTTGTGTTGGAGTCAAGCCAGGAACCCTTGGATGAACAGTCTTTTCAGGAGGCGACTTCTCGAAGACGCTGACTTAACGACCTTTTGAATGAACGAGTTCGATTGGACTCAATGAAGGCCTGTTGCAAGTTTGCACTCTTGGGAAACAAACCGGGCTGAGTACTCGCACATATTTTGCGACAACAACGGCGCGCCGCCTACATCGCAAAGATTAGGACGCGAACAGGACACTGCTCATCTCAACCGGATGAGATCATTAAGGAATTCACTTCATATTATCAGGATTTATACCATTTGGACACGGCTGAAGGAAGTGGACCCTCCCTTGCGTCTTTACTGACATACCTTCGAGATCGAGTTCATACTATTCTGTCTCCGACATTGGCGGCAACTCCGACAAGTGAGGAGATATTATCGACTATGAAACTAATGAAAAATGGACGAAGCCCGGGACCAGATGGGTTACCGCTGGAGTACTACAAATGCTTCACCAAGGAGCTGTCTCCCCTTCTGTTGAAACTCTTCCACTCAGTGGATGACAAACATAGATTACACCCACAGACATTGGCGGCCACTATAGCGGTCCTTCCTAAACCGGACAAGGATCACACCGACTGTAAAAACTATAGCCCTATCTTGTTGTTAAACTCCGATACGAAAATCCTAGCAAAAATTATGGTGGAACGACTGAGGCCTTACCTGCCAGGTCTGGTTAAACCGGACCAGGTGGGCTTCATCCCGGCCAGAGAAGCCAAAGATGCAACGACTAGAGCTCTTAATGCAATCACGATAGCAAAGCACTCGGAAACGGGATTGTTGCTGCTATCGGCTGACGCCTAAAAGGCGTTCGATCGGGTCCGATGGAGTTATCTATTTGAAGTTCTGAGAGTGATGGGGTTTCCAGACAATTTTTTGCAATGGATATTTGCACAATATGCACATCCGACGGCACGCATCCGGATTAATGGCGCCCTTTCCCCGGGGATAAGGATTCATAACTGCACAGTGCCTCCGTCACTGTCTCCATATGAATATTTTCCAGGGGGACAGCCTCCGGGTACCGTGTGCTGTCCCACCCACCCTCCCACACAGGGCTGGTCTAAAATTTGTAGCTTCCTTTCCAGCTGCTTCCACTTTGCCAATCTCCCTAATTAGCCCAAGGATCTAGTCCTTCCCATGAAATGATAATCTGTATATTTGTGTTTTTAATATCCTGCATTTTATTACTTTGTATTTCTGTAACGACTAACAATTCAATGTTCTTGAACTCAGGACATATTTGAAAGCGAGAGAAATCTCAATGTATCCTTCCTGGTTTTACCAGGAAGGATACATTGAGATTGCTCTTGTTTTCAAGTATGTCTCTTCCTCCCTCCATCTATTTGAGTAGTGGGTCGTAGGGGTGTCCACGTAATGGACTGCAGATCGAGGGGGTCCAGTTGGTGCTCGACTCCATGTAGGCTGGGGGCTCTCTGGGAACAGTTCATCTTCAAATGCCCCACCCGGTAACACCCAGAACACCTTGGTCTGTTCAGCGAGGGGTGGGGTCAGGAACCACCATCGGTTGGGATGTCTGTAAGATGGAACGTAGCTGTAACTGGTTTCAGTGTGGGACGAGTCCTCCTGGCATCAACAAATTGATCTGCAAAGACCGCCGTCTTGTCAACTGTAAGTGGCTTGCGGTCCTTGACCCAGTCCCTTACTTCTTGCAGCATCTGCTCGTAAAACTGCTCCGGCAGGATGAGCTGAACAGTGTCTGCCAGAGTCACTACCTGTGACCCTGCAACCAAACCAAACCTCCACCGCTCGAGCCATTTGGTGTCCCAACTCTGTATAAGGCAGCCCTTCTTTTTGAGGTTTCTAAACTTCAGCTTGTGTGACTCTGGGATAATTAATACCTCCCCAGCAGCCTCTATTTCACTCGGTCGTAATCTTTCCCCTCTTCTGCCCAGATTGCTTTGAACACATCAAGGGCTCTTCACGACAACTTGCTCATGAGGAGGGTCACCCAATCCCACTCATCGATTAACTGCAGGTCACACTGGGTCTCGAGGACCTGCAGGTAAGCGATCGATTTCTTCCTGGCCATCTTGCAAGAACCGGAATCCTGTGTAAGGTAGCTTCCTCCGATTGTCTTGGGCTCGGTCCCCATTGAGGCGTTGCACTTCGATCATCTGCCAGCGGGTTGCGTCAAAAAAAAAAAAAGTATTTTCACATCTGGAAATCGTGGATCTACACAAGGGAGCTCCCCTGTTTTATGTCTCCACATATACTCTGCATTGCAAGAAGATTCGTTAACGAAAAAGGTGTGGGCCACCGAGAGTTAAGCAAAGTACCCATACGCGTCTATCCACTCAGAGCCATTGTTGGGGCTCTTTATTTGTGAGTAGAACCATCATACAATAGTCAATCTATATATATTTTTTAGTACGCTCTACACTATAATGTTGTTTGCTTCTTTTCATATTATACATTGTCCATATGGAGAGTAAGAACCACCTGAAACCCAAGAGCGACCACCATTGCGCCACCAGATACGTACTTTAACATTGGTTTGCCCCAAACTAGTGTGTAAACAATTTTCTGGTCTGGCATTGGGCTACTGGTGGCGGTACACGTTTTGGGCGCCGACCATCTCTTGCTGTGTTTAATAATAGCTTATATTAATGATGCAATAATATTGATATTGTATGTTGTTTTTAACGGTCACATTGATGAGTAAGCAGGGCTTGACAAATTTGCTTTGAATCTAGGAGCCAGCTGCAAAAGTTAGGAGCCAGGTTTTTCTTCAGACTTATACCTAGTGCGCTCATCTGGCATCGGCCTATGTCATAGAACTGTCTAGCACTCCCCGCGTCAAACCCCAAGACTTTTATTCCCATGGCGAAAACCCCAAAAGACAGACATTTGCCTTGGGAAAGACCTTATGTTCATTTATATTGTGTAAGAAGAGTGAAACTATATAGGTGCTCAGTGTAATGGCGCTAAAAAAAGGATTTCCTTATTGAGCAGCTCACCTAAAGGTGTTATCCCACACCCATAAATAGATCAAGTATCCTCCATCTTACTTTCTATTCTAAGTATCAAGGGAGCGCTTATACAGTATATACTATGTATGGTTAAAAGAAAAACAGTTTAGACTTATCGTATTGACTCAGGTATAAATGTTCCTATAAAGAGATGACAAAACAATCGCGCAGTATAATATACAAGGGAGATAAATCCCCGATTATAGCTTATGATGTTTGCACTCACAAGGGCGGGGCCTATATTGGCTCGAATTGGAAAGCTTCTGGATCTCTATGGGGGATCCCACCCAACTCCAATCGATAGTGATGGCCGTGGTTATCTCAAAAAGAGAAATAATAGTGCATATAGTGCGTTATCCTTATGCACATGTATATTATATTGCACTAGATAGATATTGACTCACGTGGTTTAGAGCCTCCTGTAGGGCTGGCTCTGTAAATGCGCCTCTGGACCTCTTGTTTGAGAGGGGGTCCCTCCTCATCCAATAGAGTAACTCAGATCAAAATGGAGAAGATCGGCTCAGGAAAAACGAATCAGTGGAAGGATGCTCCAGTAAAAAAAAAAAAAAAAAAAAACACATTTATTGGAGCATAAAAAAATAACAAGGTAAAAAACAATAAAAGTCCCGAATCAATCCTGAGACGCGTTTCGCTTGCCGTCTGCAAGCATCCTCAGTCAGGGCACAAATAGAGAATCCTGTTTGAACATACAGCTTGTCTGGTGTCTGATTCAGGGTACCCACTCTCACCCTCAGAAGGCACATAGCGGCCTTCTGGACATTCAAAGAGGCTCCAAAGTAGAGGATCAGAACAAGCAGGTCTGGAGCTGCGGATCAGGCTCATCTGAGCAACTCAGCGGCCAGGCTCATCAGTAAGGGGGTGCCTGGAGAGCCAGGACAGGCGGAAGGAGGGGGTTTCCGTCACATTGGCTGGGAGCGGTGTGAAAAGAGGCTCTTCAACACCAAAGCACCCCGAAACGGCCAGCTATGCAGCCTGCAAGCGGGAGACCCTGAGGCACCTGCTAGAGAGCCGAGAAGGGATCGCCGGATCAAAGGACAAGATGCCCTAATCAGCGAGTTGACTGAAATGGACCAAAGGAACAGTGACACTAGTCAGCTGAGGAGCTATTCCAGCAGAGGGTCAGGCGACGAATGGCCCTGTATGGGGGCGATATGTCTGAAGAAGCCATTAGTCGGGCCATCATGGACATAATGCTGCAGGATGCCCAGCAAGAAAGAGCTGGATCGCCAGGAGAGGGCACGTGAGCGGCAGCACAAACTTCGGTTGGCCAAGCTGCGAGGTAGGCTGAGGATGTCTGAAGTCCCGGAGCCTCTGGATTGGGACTATTATGTGGTGCTGGCTGAAGTGCAGACCACAGCACAACATCCCTCTGGCCTCTACCGCCAAGAAGCAGAGGATCACTGGCTGACGATGGTGGATGAGACAGCGGTCTCCACCGGTGTGAGGGAGCAGGATGGTTGGGCACTTTTAGAGGAGGACTCTCGAGGCATTGGGTGAAGCTGAAGTCCCTACTGAAGAGTTGTGGGGATGTGGTGCAGATGGCCCAGCTTGGCACCAATGTGCTCCCAGCCACGGATGGCTGAGGGAGCTTGAAGGCCTGGACATGGCGGTGACAGAGGCCTGGGACTGTCCTGCAGAGGGATCAGACAGTCTGAATGGGCAGAGGAACCAGAGGAAATGGAGTCAGAGGTGCTCCTACGTTTTCCAGTCTTGCCCACCAGGGAAGAAGTGGCATTGTTGCACCAAGCACTGCAGGTGCTAAATTGCCAGGAAGAGCCTGGGGTTGCACAAGTCATGCCTGAGCAACCGACGGACGGGTCCGGATGGCCCTCGCCATCTCCACTGAAAGTGGAGGAAGCCCTCCCCTTGTCCCCACCAGCGGACACTACCCTTGTGTCCAATCCCTCAGCAGAAGCGCTGGCTATGGGGCAGAGCGCTGCTGGCCTCTGCCCACACCCTAATATACATCTAGAGAGTCTCGAAGGTGATCTCCAGGAGCTGCCTCTTCAGCAGCCGGTAACCCCACCGGGAGTGAATGAAGCCATCCCCCCAGCAGAAGTACTGGCTACAGGGCAGAGCACTGTCGGTCTCTGCCCATCCTTTCAACGCCTTGTGCCGGATGCCTTGGTTGCCCCCTGTTCAATGCCGATGCATGAAGCACCAGGAAGGGATGCAGTTGGCACCTTTTCCCCACGAATGACTGCTACCCCGAGAAAACATACAGGCAGTACCTCTTCCCAACAGCGCACCATTTTCTTTCGTATAGAACGTAAACAAGTTTGAGTAATGTGTGATTATGCAAAAGAATTTCTCTTTGAAAGGTTGAGTGTCACCATTGTGTCAGCCAAACACGATCGTATTTTCTTTACAATAGATTATGTAAATGATGTGAGATAGGAAGGCTAAGGAATGTTTATTGTAAATATCTGATGTAATTAGAGTTTTGTTTTTTTAAATTCAATAGGTTTTATTGCATTTTCATAAACTGGTGTAACAGACAAAATAAAATTGTGATCGCAAGGCATCATGACATAAGAACCAACAATCCCACTAGCGTACATAGTAGATGCAACCCCCCCGCCCCCGCTCGTTGATCAAAGTGTCCCAGCCTTCCAGGAGGCTATTAAGAGCGTCGCACAGGCCACATTTGGATAGTCTCTCAGGGGAGTCGTGGCCGGAGAACCTCTGTGTAGAGCTGCACAGACTGAGCCGCTCTACTCCTTAGCTGCTTTTTCATGTCGAAGTCAGTTACCGGCTACCTGTGACTCTTCCAAGTACCATCCTGGGGCCACTCCTGGGCCGCCCTCCCCCCTCCTCTCAGGTGCGTAGAATAGTAGGGGAGTAGAGTGATGGTTGTACTTGGAGGGGGAGGGGTCACGGGCGGAAAGATTAGGAAAAGAGGGTCCAATAGTGGAAAAGCGTGAAGCTGAAGGGAGAAGGGTAGAGTGAATAAGGAAAAGCGAAAAAGCGGCGGAAGAAGAGAGGGAAAGAAGGTAAAAGAAAAAAAAGAGGGTGAGAGAATGGCTGAGGGTGTCGCCAGGCACCTCTAAAAACCCGCACCTCCATTCCCTCTCAGCCGGAAAATGCCAGTGCCGCCAGGGCCGGGGGGCGAATTTCTTCACTCACGGAGACCACACCCACTCGAAGTGCTCCATTCGACCATTGATCACTGCCGTCAGTCTCTCCATAGTGAGCATGTAGTGAATTTTAGCTGTAATGTGATCCCGGGTCGGGGGTGGGCCCTTCCAGGTGTGCCCCAGACACATACGGACCGCAGCACAGACACGCGCAACCAAGTTATCCGCAGCATGGGTCAAAGGGGGTTGCCGACTTGGGCAATTAAGCAGCGCTAGCCACGGGTCCGAGAAAATCCGAACTCCTAGACACGCACTAAGGTCCTCAAAAGGCTCCCCTCCCAAATTGGTCTGACCACGCCACATGTCCACCACACGTGCAGGTAGGTATCCTCCTCCCCGCAGCCCCTGTAGCAATCTGAGGAGGCCCCCGCATGCATCCGTGCCAGTCGTCTCAGATGAATGTACCACCTGCTCATCACCTTGAAGCAATTCTCCCTAATCGCAGTGCAGGCCATTATGCGTGTGGTCCGGTCTAGCATCTCTTTCCAATCGTCCGGGTCCATTGGGTTCCTGAGGTCCTCCTCCCACTTCCCTACGAAACTGGGGTCCCGGGGGAATTCCACTTGAAGCCCCGGGTCCTCAACCTCCTCCTGCAGCAGTTCTCGAAGAAAGTTGGCTTTGAGTTCGTGCAAGAGTTGGCTAGCTCTAAACACCTCGCCCGGCGGGAGATCGCGTGTTTCCCTGAGGTATGCTAAAAGGTGCTCGCCCTGCCCACCAGAGTCAGATGTCCCACCTCCGTGATGTCCCTCTCCTGCCACCACCTGAAGCCCCGAGGCTGCAGTCCTTCCGGGAACTCAGGATTCCAGAAGAGCAGAGTCAATCCCGTATGTGGGGAGGATAAGCCATCCCGATATCGGTGTTTCCTCCACAAGGACATCGAGTGTCGAAACGCAGAGCTAGGATGGGCGGTCTCGACGCGGAGGCCAGGGAGCCACATGACCGTATCCATAGGGCACTCATCTCCCATCGCCCGCTCCATCTGGACCCACCACGTCCGCTTCACCGGGAAGTTCACCTGGCTCAGCATGGCGAGTTGGGCTGCCCTGTAGTAGATAAGGAGGTGCTGAGCTCGCAAACCCCCCCGCAGTTCTCGCCAAATATGTCCCTGATCTGGGTAAGCGGCTACGCTTCCCTCCCCAAATAAAGGCGTAGATTGCCCTCTGCAAGTGAAGAATATCTGACTTAACAACGGGGATCGTAAGGGTGCAAAAGTAGTAAAGTATTTTCGGCAGAAGGGTCATCTTTACCGCGTTAACCCTCCCGAACAGCGACAGCCCAAGTCGTGACCACGTCTCCAGCAGCCCGTGCAGCTGCGGGAGCAGCTTTCCGTAGTTGGCCGCATACAGGCCCACCACCTGGGGCGTGATGTCCACCCCCAGGTACCTCAGCGACCAAGGTCGCCACTTATATCGGAACGTTCCCTCAAGGTGGGAGACCTCTGGGGAGAGAGAGAGGTTCATAGCCTCACACTTCGACTTGTTGACCTTGTACCCTGACAGCCTTCTGAATCTCTCCCGAGTGTCCTCAAGGCAGGGGAGGGAGAGGAGGGGCAATGTCAGCGAGAGAAGGACATAGTCAGCGAAGACTGATATTGTAGGACTCCCCCCCCCTCCACCCCCCTGGTGTTTTATATAATTAGCTAGGGGCTCTATAGGGAGTGCAAATAGCAGGGGAGACAAAGGGCACCCCTGTCGGGTCCCGTTCCAAATCTCAAAAGGGGTCCGATGTGCATCCTCCCGTGTCTATCCTGACTATCATGGCCAAGTAAAGGGCCCGTACCCCTGACAGAATGTGGGACCCCACCCCCGCCCTCCGCATGACCTCCCACATGTAGGGCCAGGCCACCCTTTCGAAGGCCTTCTCTGAGTCAAGAGACAGCAGGAAGGCCCCCCTATCGCCCTTCTGTGTCACCTGTAAGATGTCCATCGCCCGAAAATTTTCCGGTGCCTCCCTCCCCAGGAAGAAGCCGACCAGTGCCAGTAAGCATGGCCCCAGGCGAGAGTCCAGCAACTTTGCAAAGATTTTAACGTCGACGATGAGGGAGAGCGACCTGTAGTTGGAGCAGAGGGTGTGGTCCTTGCCCTCCTTAGGGATGACCACAATTCTAGCGTTAAGCATCTCTGAGGAGGGGACCGCTTCCCCTCGCATGAAGGCATTGAAAAGGGCAGTGAGGTGTGGCTGGAGGACCACGGCCATGCTCTTATAGTAAGTCGTCGAGAATCCGTCTGGCCCAGGGGCCTTGGACTTCTGGAGAGCCGCCACTGAACGGGCCACCTCCTCCTCCGTGATGGGTACATTAAGCGCTTCACATTGGGCCTCAGACAGCTTCAGCAGGTCCCCCGCCTCCAGAAACTCCGAGTCCTGCCACCGAGGGTGGGTCATGCCCAGTGGTGTCCATCCCATAGAGTTTCCCATAATACTCCCGAAAGAGTCCCGAGATACAAGTCGGGTCGTACATCAGCTCCCCGGCTTCCTTGCGGAGCGTGCGGACCGTCCGTTCCCGGAGCCATTGCTTCAGGCGGCGAGCCAAAAGGGCGTCCGGTTTGTCTCCCTTGTCGAAGAATTTTTGACCCGTCCATAGGAGGGCCACCTGCACCTGCCTGAAGTGCAGGAGGTTGAGCTGCCCCCTCAGATTCATAATCCAGGGAAGTAGGAGCGAGTCCCCGCTTTGCTGGTGTATCCTCTCCAGATCCCTCACCTGTGCCGTCAGCTCCACCATTTCCTTGAGCCGTTCCCGCTTACGATGTGAGGCTGCTCGAATCGCCCTCCCCCGTATAACCGCCTTGTGCGCCTCCCACAGGGTCACTGGGCCAATGTCCGGCATCTGGTTGAGGATGAAAAATTCCTCCAAGTCTTCCTGCAGAGCCGAGGAGAACCCCAGGTCGAGCAGGAGAGAATCATTGAATCTCCATGTCGGCCTCATGATCTTGTCTTCCCCCCCCTCCACCTGCGTCTCCACTATGATGTGGTCAGACCAAGAGATCTCGTGTACTCTCGACGAGAGGAGTCGAGGGACCAGGTCCCTACTGCAAAAGATATAGTCCAGCCTGGAGTACATGTCGTGCGGGTGCGAGAAGAATATATAATCTCTTTAGGATTAAGCAGGTGCCACGTGTCAGAGGTTCAGGTCGCTTACCAGGTTTCGCAAAGACCTGACCCGGTGCTCTGGGTAGTTAGCAGAAGCGCCTCGGCAGCAGTCCATGTAGGGGTCCAGTGCAACATTGAATTCTCCCCCTACATACACGTGTCCATTAGGTAGGTCGGTCAGCCTGTCCGTCAGGGCCCTGTAAAAGAAGGCATCAGGTGGGGAGGAGAATAGATATTAACAAAAGTGTAAAAATGTCCCCCAATCCACCCGCAGAAACCTACCCTCCATGTCGGCCCTAGTCCCTGTGTGTTGGAAATGAAGTCCTGCCTGAACGAGGATCGTAACCTCGTTTTTCCGTGTGAGGCCCGTGGAGTGGTACTGCGCAGAGAAACCGCTACCCCAGAAAGCAGGGGTCCTGTCTCCGGCAAAGTGGGTCTCCTGTAGCAGGACGACATCTGCCCCCAGCCTCTTAGGCTAGGATCAAACGAACACATTAGTGGTGGTCCGTGTCCCCATCATTCCTATGTCGGCTCTCAGTCCCTCAAGGCCCAACCTGAGATCAGCCTGGGAGGTCGTCCTTCACGGTTAACATGAGCTGCTTAAGATCCTGCACATCCCTCCTCGTGCAGAGCTCTCCCTCCGCTGTCTCCTCACGGGCCTTGGCCGCCATCTTGGAGGGAGTCTGACGAGGGCTTCTCGTTGCGGAATAGCAGTCCGCAATCGTCGGCTGGCCGGAGTTGCGGTTCAGTTTAACCCTGGGCATGTCCTGAGTCCCGGGGTGTGAGTGGGCTGCAGTTCAAGGTGGCTGGGCTTGTGTTTGCTGCTGTTAGGAGCCGTGCGGGTGCGGAGCTTCTCACATGCGGTCATTCCCAGGCTCGTCCAGACCACGCCCCCATGTAATTAGAGTTTTAGTAAGTCAAGGTTCATTATTTGGTTTATGCAAATGATCACTGTTGGACCTGGGCATAAATAGTGGCGTTTTTGTTCATTAAAAGTCAGAGAGAATCCTGTTTGAACATACAGCTTGTCTGGTGTCTGATACAGGGTACCAACTCTCACACTCAGAAGGCAGAGAGCGGCCTTCTGGACATTCAAAGAGGCTCCAAGGCAGAGGATCAGAACTAGCAGGTCTGGAGCTGCGGGTCAGGCTGCTCGAGGCACTGAGTTCCGAGCAACTCAACGGCCAGGCTGATCAGTAAGGGGGTGTCTGGAGAGCCAGGGCAGGTGAAAGGAAAGGGTTTCCGTCACAATGTCCGTATGGACGTGCCTGCCGGCGTCCATCGCAGCATTGTTATGCTGCAACAGGGCCAGCACACGCACAAAATATGTGCGCAACAAGCGTCCGCGCACAAAGCCTCCCCCGTCGAAATGCTAGAAGCGAGCTGATGGGGCTACAAATCGCGATCCTCGAGTTGTGCCACGCTGAGTGCACTGACTGCACTCAGCGATGTGAACAGACGGGCGTCGAATGGAAAAAAAAAAAAAAGTCCACTCACGGATGTTCCTACCGCTCCGAAGTGCGCTTAACAACTAAAGACACACAAGGCCATTATTTTTAAGACGGAGTACCAACACCTTTATTTAAAGTCATGTGACGCTTTCCAACAAATAATTTAGGATTTTGCTGAAAGCCTGTCCAATTTATCATAATATTGAAATGTATGGCTTGACGCACACGCAAGCACCCTGATGCAAACGCACCCTGACACATATCTGTCAAGTCCTCAATCTTTCGCAACCCAGGGATGTGGAATTTTTAAAAAAAAAATCTATTCCATCAGACTATAGTAGTAGTGTTTTATATAGTGTAAAAACAGTGCCTGGATCAGGGCTTGTGTGTTTTATACTGTGTGCATACTGTGCTTCCATTAGCACAGTATGCTAATGTAGCGCTCACTCCCGGAGGAGCTGCTGAATTTAACCTCAGGTTAGTCTCACTGCACTAGGGAATAAATATAAATGCAAATCATATTAGTGTCCTAAGTAAAGGTCTATCCTATGTTCCACGACCACTCCTTAATAAATTTGAGTGGACCAAGGATATCCATCTATTTGGTCGTAAGTTGGCTTTACATAAAACTATATAGAACTAAAGATGAAGTTAAAGCTAAAAATATGGGTTTGGAATACACTGATTTACCAGTTTTACAGGACCTAATGGATTTGATGGATGAATCAATGAATGCAAAAATAGTTCTAACAAAATTGAGACCTAAAAGTCGATTTACCCCTAATTTAAGGGACTTTGGGAATGTCGACCTATTTTGCAGACTTGTGTGTACTGACATTGATAATTTAGATACACGGGAGGTTTTACTTTCATACAATGATAACCTTACAACTGATGAGCGAAATGCGCTTAGTGACTTGGAGAAAGACAAGGACTTGATGATTAAACAATCTGACAAAGGGGGCAATATTGTATTGAGGACCACAATGAATTACAAGAAAATGGTCATGAATATTCTAAAAGAGGAGTCCACCTATAAAAAAATTGTGCGGTGACCCTACCCCTATCGATCTAGCACAATTACGATCATTGGTGAATTCTGCATTTGACAATTCTATAATTTCCAAAACAGAACGTGATTTTCTGATTCCACGTAACCCTACAATTTCAACCTTCTATTGTATCCCTAAAATTCACAAAAAATTGCATGATCCACCGGGACGTTCAATCGTCTCCGGTAATGATAATGTCACTCAGAACAGGAGCATTTTCATTGATAAAATCTTGCGGAAATATGTTGTAGCCTTACCATCATATATTAGAGATACGAAACAGGTGTTACATACTTGCAAAGAAAAAAACATTACGCAGGATGTATTGCTATGTTGCCTTGATGTTGAATCTTTATATTCATGTATTCCGCATGACCTGGGTCTTCTGCATGTCAAAAAAATACTTGAAAGGGATGAAACTTTGGCAGATTCAACTATCCAATTTGTGATGTCTGCACTTGAGTTCATTTTGACACACAACTTTTTTATCTTTGATGGTCAATATTACCACCAGATCAGGGGAACGGCCATGGGTTCCTCCTGTGCCCCCTCATATGCTAACTTATTTCTCGGGATATGGGAAGAACAATATATCTTTGGGGCTATGCCGACTGTATATAAATCTAAGATCGATATGTGGTCCCGCTACATCGATGATATTTTCGTTACCTGGAAGGGTACGGATGTCGAGTTCAGGGATTTTGTGGTCAAACTAATTGATAACCCTTTAAATCTTAAGCTTACCTCTCAAATTCAAAATGAAGAAATTGATTTTTTGGACGTCAAAATTATGAAGACCTCAACTGGTGAAATATCCACCTCCCTATATCGGAAGAAGACTGCTTCCAATAACTTACTACACTGGAACAGCTTCCATCCAGAACCACTCAAAAGGGGTATCCCCTTGGGGCAATATCTACGCTTACGCAGAATTTGCTCCACTGATGAGGATTTTGTTGTTAAGTCACAGACTCTAAGATGTGACTTTAGAGCGAAAGGTTATCCCAATCGCTGTCTCAAAAGGGCGTACCAACGTGCCCTATCGATGTCTCGTAACGATCTGTTGGAAGATCATTCCAAACCTGACTCTAAGCTGATAAGATGCATAGGGACTTTCGATGCAGGCTGGGACCATGTCAAAAGAATCATGGACCGTTATTGGCCACTCTTGACTTTTGATTCTCAATTAGCAGACGTACTGACGGACAGGGCGTCAATTACTGCTAGGCGAAGCCGTAACCTGAGAAATAGACTGGTTCACAGTCATTTCGCTATATCACCTCCAAATAAGATTAATACATGGCTCTCTAGGGACCTACGAGGTACATATAAATGTGGCCGATGCGTAGCATGTACCTATATTTTGAAATCCTCTAAGTGTCACTGATTCAAACGAATCCAATTTTGAAATCTGTTCCTTTTTTAAACTGTAACTCTACTGGTATTGTATACCTAATTTCATGCTTATGTGGTAAAAAATGTGGGAAAGACCTTACGCCCATTTAAAAGACGAATCATGGAACACATGCATTCCACCAAGAGGGCTCAGGAGACCCCAGTATCACGACATCTAATCCAACATCATGGTGGCAATGCCAAAGTTTCAAGGTTTTGTGGTTTGGAATTAGTCTTGCCATCACCTAGAAAAGGCGATTTTGATTTAAAACTACGCCGTAGTGAATGTCGTTGGATATATCAGATGCGTACGTTGGCTCCCCTTGGTCTGAATGAGGGCTTTTCCTTTTCTCCATTTATTTAAATCACGTTCGATAGTCTTTAATGCTTATTTACTAAGAGCGCTGATTGAGGGTATTATCCAGTCCTCTGCATGATTTCGTTTTAATATCCTCTATGAATGCCTATCCATTATCTAGATATATAGATCGTTAACAGACACAAAAAATACATTTATGTCTTTAGATAATACCAGGTGTTACATCGCCTTCTGTTTTTTTTTTCTACAATTTCTCGTCTGTCTAGTTCATAAACGATAACCCAATGGGGTACTAGTCGAATAGGCATCCCTCCGATAACGCTTTGTTGTTCTCTGAACCTATTGGTCCTTTTTTAATCATGTGACCTTCTTTCCCTGGCCAATAAATGGATCTTTTACCTATCAATGTAGTACTATCGGCACAGCGTTTACCACTACCTGGTACCTGATCTCCAATCAGTACAGGATTGGTACTTTTGTTCACGTGACCTGTTCTCTAATAAAGTATTTAACCAGCTACAGCACACTTAGTAACGATATTACAATTTGTCTGACTCCCGATGAAGCCGGTCTAAGTACCGGCGAAACACGTGTCGAGTCCTGTTCTTTTAATATTGTCATGTGATATTTTATTGCTGAGAGGAGATTGAATTTTTTTCAGCCCTTTAGGGAAAATTGTCAAATATTTGCCCTTTGGGCTCCATGGTACACCTGGCATTTCTGTGGTTATGCTTGTTGATGGTCAGCATACTTATTTCAAGCACTGCGGTGTCTGCTATTAATTCTACTGGTACTGCGGTACTATTGTGTATCTGTCTGTTTTTGCAATACAAGGTAGCCAAGCTAAATGAACGTTGTTTACAGTTCTCAAATTTTGGTACGCTTTTCCTTGACTAATTCTACTTGCAGTCTCCAATGTTCTAATTCATAGCTGCCAATTTACACCCTGTGCGTCTTATGACTCTGATGCCTTTTTCTCCTGCTCACGCATAATAATGTAAATCGGGATTTGCTGATTTAATGCATATGGATTTCTAATCCTTCCGGCATGTTCTAAAAACGTCTGGCTTTAATATTTGCCAATTTGGCTTTATAATTTGAAGCTCGTTTTTCTTTCTTTTTTTTTTTGGTTTTTTGCCGTGGCAATCTACATCCCAGGGCTGCCAATTGGCTACATATTAACACGTATTCATTCTCTCAGCTCTATATCACGTCTGTGTTTATGTTTTTTAATTACTGTTGGGTTACTAGTGTATCTTTATCATCATAATTAATAAAAGTTATGGTTTTATTAGCACTCCTATTCTGTTGAGAGCTTTTCTCTCATTTGTTTGTTTTTGTTTACACCAGCACTGTTGTGGATTTTATAGATTATATACTTTACTGATCCCAATAAAGTGGCATATATAATGTGAACACGGTATATGAGCGACAGGATTTTCGTAATGCGGGAAAACACGCGGCGGCAAAAAGGAAAGTTTAACCCCTTCGTTTCTGGAGTGTAAGTCCCATAAAAGTAGTGTCCCAAAAAGGTGTGTGTGTGTTATCTCAGGTACCCGGGAACTATATTCAACTGGCCAGTGAATGGATTGAGCAAATCTTCGACTAGTCACGTTGGGGCCCTGTAGATTTAAACAATACTGCAGCGTGCTTTGTTTAAACTTTGACTGTGGCCTGGAAGGCCTCTCACCCATCCGCTAGACAATCTGTTCCGCTGTCCGATCAAGGATCTCTCTCCGCTTGGTTATACTGGAACTCTGTGCCACCGGATCCGCTTCTCCTGCTTGACTGATTTCGGTAACGAGAACTACGGCCTACCGCCTGCACTCCCAGTGGATCATCGCGGTCTCCTTACTCTGGGTCCAAACTGGAATGTTGTGTCTGCGCAAAACCTCTCAGCGATGTGTGGATAGATCTCCGCCAGCACTGTCTGATTCTCAGCACCCGCAAGGCAGCTCCTGCTCTCCGGCCTGGTCTTAATCTCTAGCAGTCTCACGTGCGTCTTCCACCTGTCGCTCGGCTCACACTGGCCCTCCTTCGTACGAGGCTGCGGATGTCCTTCGCTCTCTCCCACCCACTTCCTGTCCCCGCCGCAAAGCATGATGGAAAATGTAGTCCCGTTGTGTCCAGTATACTCTACATTGCGCTTGTCTCCCTCTGGTGGCCAAACCCGAGCAATAGAGTTTTTAAATAGTGCTACACTAATATAACACATAGTATATAATGGGCGGATCATGGACTGTGTATACCAAACAGCTGATCCAGACACCGTATATACACTGTATAATAACACACAGTGAATGTTATATACAGTGTACATACAGCTGGGTGAGCGGTGTGCATTGTGCCCTCCCTGCATTCTCGCTCAACTTTTAAAGGACTTTTTTAAAAAAAAAAAAAAAAAAAAAAAAAGCTGGCCGGTGTAATTATTTAGGTATAAAGGACCTTTTTTTTTGTAAATATTTATTTATTGCAAATCGAAAGCAAGACATATACATAAATCAGTAATGGGACATGAAAATAAACATTGCATGGTCATACACGTAAATATGTCACCTCGCTCGTTCAGTCCAATTTATTCGTTTCTAAACATATCAATATCTACCAAGTACAGCCCACAGAAAAAAGGAAGAAAGAAAAAAAATAAAGAGAAAGGAAAAAGGGGGAAGATAATAAAGTGTGTTTTACCCATCTGGTCATTCGGATTTCACTTTTTTTTGATAGATCTATCACACACACACACACCGGTTTAAAGGGTGGTTTTGTTTAAGCCTATCTAATGTTATGCCATATTTATTAGGAACATACTTTGTACATAATTTGTATAAAACCCTCATACAAAAGGCTGCTTGGAACAGCTCTCGACGAGGAACCAGATCTGACAACACCGGGCTTTGTGATGCTGTGGGACAGGCAGGCTCTGGAACAAACAGCGTGGAATGGTGTTGAGCTCCCCCCCCTCCATCCACTCAGCAGCGGAGAGAAGAAGAGGGCAGGCCAGCTGCAGCTGTGTGTGTGCGTGTCCGTCACAGGAGTCCGATTTATAACCCCAGACAGAAGTGCAGCGCTGACCGACCCGGCACGAAAGCGTGCACGCTGCATCTGCTGATACAAATTTCTTCTTGTCCGGTGGGTGGAGGACCCAGTGAGTGGGCCTGGCGGGGGGGGGGGGGGTATGTATCCAAACCTGGGAGCCAAGACAACATTTCTTGTCGCCATGGTGACCCTGGCGCCCGGGTTTGTCGAGCTCTGTACTAGGGGTGAATTCACCTGTGTTTAATTGTGGTGTTCAAGTAGTGGCTAATTCGATGGCCTCTTGATATGTGAGACTAATGGGAGGGGAACAACTGTGATTGACCTTGAGAAAGATGTAGGTGAGGTCGAAACGTCTGTTCCGCTGGTGATGGAATAAACCCATTTCTAATTTAACACGTTGTGCTGAATTTCTTCAATATTTTGCGAGCCACCAAATGTGACGGACTCCTGGATACCCCGACTGGGCATCTCCGCCAAGAGATGCTTCCTATGTTATGGACCTCCAAATTGCTTCATAGAACCGATTTTGGGAGTAGAAAACCAAAGACAGGATTTATTAAAACTTGGGCAGACACTTAAGAATTATTTAGGGACAATCCCCCTGTGATGCATAAACACACCGAAGCCCAAACTGAAAAAAAAGTGGGGAATTTCCCAGACTGGGAAACGCCAAGAAGTTACTCGGTCTGGCTCTTGGACACTTCTTGGGGATGGGCAAACCGATGTATCTTATAAATATATTTTATTTTTTCAAATGTACAACGGCTCCGGATTCCCCAATAAGTCTAATAACTCTAGTTAATAAAAAAACGTCAGGTTTCCACTTATCCGAAAACAGCTCCACAGACCCAGCTACTTCCCGTGCCCTTACCAGGCCAAACCCCCCCAGCACCCACAACCAAGCCCTTCCCCGAGAAATAAAAAACCCTGCATCCTGGGGTCTGTCGCACCCCACGCAAAAATATTTGAATTATTAACCCCATAATGACCAAGCAGTTATACCATTCTCCATCTGAAAAGTACCCACTGCTGTTTCTACATTTCTGTGCCACTTGTGTTTAGCTCCGAATTTCCTTTTTACTCATTTACGGAACCCAAAACATATTTATATACACACACACACACCCCCCCCCCTTTTTAATTTGTGGTTGTCCCCCCCAAAAACAAAGTCAGATTGGAAAGGCCATGCTCTGGCCTTCCCAATAATACCAAACATGACACAATGACACTGATCTTTCCAGCAAAGCCTCTATTTTAATTCCCTGCTGATTGGAAGGGAAAGCGGTCCAAATGGACTGTGTCCTGGAGGGGGGGGGGCACATGTTCCATAAGAGAGTTGGTCTGACTCCAAGGAAGTGAGTATCGGGAGGGAGGGAGGGTTTAAAGTCCATGACATACCAAGCAAGTCCTTGGTTCTTAATTGACCATTTTCTTAGGGTGCGCCCAGGCAAATTGAATTAAAGGGTGACCGTTGTATGCATTCATGTACAGATTAAAGCATTAAACTGAAATAATTTACTTGCCCATCGGACTGTGGTTTAGATTTTGAAACGCCCCTGTGGATTTGGATACTTGGCTAAAACTATCAAATCTTTCAAACCCTGCATTTCCCAGCACAAAAATATTTATTAGGTATGATACGGAGACAAAAATGAAAAAATGTTCAGATACCAAATCCTGGAGAGGATTCCACTTTTGCTAGAGGTGGTGATTGGTAAAAGGATTATATTATCATCATTTATAGAGCGCCACATATTCCGCAGGATCGGTGTACAAGGAGAGGATACATTAGAATACCACACATGGATACAGCTCCCAAGCATGCACTGGGCCAGGAGAGGGTGGATGCATCTGTTTTGAGGCATGGTCCATAGGCGTGCGCAGCCTAAGTGTGTATGAGCGTATCAGAGATTCGCAGCAATAACACCTTCAGTAATATACAGAGTGTATGAGCGTATCAGAGCTCCACAGCAATAAAACTCAGCAATGTGCGGTGTGAATGAGCGTATCACAGAATCCACAGCAATAAAACCAAGCAATGTGAATGAGCGTATCAGAGAATCCACAGGCATAAAACTCAGCAGTATGCAGTGTATGTGTATCACAGAATCCACAGGCATAAAACTCAGCAGTATGCAGTGTGTATCAGTGTATCACAGAATCCACAGCCATAAAACTCAGCAGTATATGTATATCACAGAATCCACAGGCATAAAACTCAGCAGTATATGTGTATCACAGAATCCACAGCCATAAAACTCAGCAGTATATGTGTATCACAGAATCCACAGCCATAAAACTCAGCAGTATATGTGTATCACAGAATCCACAGCCATAAAACTCTGTTTAAATATTTAAAATACACTAGTAAAAAATATTTTTGATATATGAAAATTGCACCCTCTCCTGCTTACCTTTGTTTTTTTTTTGCTTGCAGGGAGGGTGTTTGGATATCTATCATTGGTGGTTGAAGGAAAAGGAATCCTCAGACCACCATGTGCTAACCTATAAGAAGGACCCTATAAGTAGTTAAATAACACCCCAGGAATTATAATATTAATAGATAAAACTATTTCTTATATTTTAAACCTTAATTTAAGATAAATTGATAATCAGCAGTATTATAGGACTAAGGTTCACTTCTCAAGATGTTTGCAAATGTCTTTAGAATGACAAGGATACTGATGTTTGCAAATGTTTTTCTCAAGTGATAAAGAAAAGTGCTGATGTCTTAAAAAAGTACTGATGTCTTAAGAAATGCTGATATCTCAAGAAATCACATGCCGAGGCCACGGGACTGTCTAGAAATGTGTCACCAGACCTGTATTGAAACTGGCCAATGAACTATGTTATGTTTTGAAATGTTAACCAATGAAATAAAGAGACAACGTTTTTGTTAGAAGCATAAATATGCGTCAAAAAACGTTGGAAGGTAGAGAGAAATTGCCAGACAAAATTACATGCCTCGTGTGTCCTTTTTGAACGGATTTCTCTCTCCCTGCGCAGAAGGAGAGTTAACTCAAGGTGTGCCTAAGACCGGGTCTTAGGGGTTAAGGACGGACAATTGGAGACGATTATTCTCTTCAATCTGGAGGCACTGCCGACATGAACGGTCACCCCTCGTCCTGGTGAGTATATTGTCTTGTCTGGACGAGGGCAATGACAACGTTTATCTCGAACTAAAGTTAGTTGTCCATGTCCTATAGTGTAAAAGGAAACGTTGCCAGGGGCCGTTTATTAAAAGAAAACGTTGCCAGGGGCCGTTTATTTAAAGATGGAGTGGGTCAGGGACCACACTCAATAAAAGGGACATTATATGTCCAATTGATCACACCTTGCGTTAACCCTCATAAAATGTATAGAGTATAAGAATAATAGAGTATAAGAATAATAGAGTATAAGAATAATAGAGTATAAGAATAATAGAGTATAAGAATAATAGAGTATAAGAATAATAGAGTATAAGAATAATAGAGTATAAGAATAATAGAGTATAAGAATATTAGAGTGTTAAGATTCACTGTTGTAAGGGAAGACAGACGTCCCTCAGTTGTGATAATAGAGTAAATTATATAAGTTGTAGAGGTATAAGTTAAGGTGCCGAGTGGTCTGTAAGGTAAAACGGACGCTCGTCCTTCCTGTATTACCGGTTTAATTATATGTATATATATGTATATATTGTTAAAGTATATATTATTAGAGTGATAAGTTAATTGGGTGGCAGGAAAATCTGTAAAGTATGCAGACTTTTGCCCCTTTGTATACTGATGGTACATATATATATATATATATATAAGAGCTGACTGGTTGGACATTGTTTGCTGTGAGGTGTATGTTGTATTAAGCAGAGGTGTTTGTTGGCCATTTGTGTGTTAGTTGCTGACTGATGGGGTGGATGATGTTGGTCATGTATGCGGTTACTAACCGGAGATACATATATTGTGAAGCTAGTTTTTCTATACTATTGGATTGTGGTTTATAAATTTTTGTTTATGATATGAAGGAATTATATAACTACAAAATAAAAAGCAAAAGATTAGAAGTTTGATTCTCGAGATTAGGGGAGGATTCACTAAATAAGTTTTCATTACTTATCCTTAAATTAGCTCATTTTTTGTTGATCCATGTAGCATAGAGATATATATATATATATATATAGTAAGAATTTAAATTGTTTTTCTTTTCGAGCACTGTGAAGAGCCTCTCTTTTTTCTTTCTTTCTCTATTTTACCTGCCTGATTATTCAATTGTACAACTAGCCATGGGTATTCAAAGTAGCAAGGTTAAAGAATATCCCTTACCGAAAATAGGAGAGTTTTGTAAAGATTATGTAGCACGAGTAGGGGGCACAGATTGCTATTTAATTAACCCATGGATAGATAATCTAGCGGGATGGACAGAAGCAGTGGGAGTTGTGATCCTTTCCTCAGACAGGGAGACCACAGCCCATTCTATATGGATATAGTGAAAGGATTATGTCTCGACGACACCGAGGCATGGCCCTATTATCAGGGAGACCCTCAGTGGGATATGCAGTATATGAAATTGGGGAGGGGGGGGGGACAATGATTAATGGTGAAACAATGTAGAAGAGGGACCCCATTGTCCTCTGACAGCGCCAGACTGCATAAAATAGAACAGAGTATACCACGGAATAAACAAGAAATACCCCGTGCCAGCTGGGAACCACGACCCCCTCCGTCTTATAGACAATCCATATATCCGTCCCTTTACTGAGACAGAGGTCTTGGGTGCGGTGGGGCAATGGAGGATTTGAAACCTTCGGCCCCATCCACATCCAAAGACGGGAAAAAGAAAAAAGAGGAAGTAAAAGAGAAAATAGAAAAAAATAAAGTAAAAAAAAAGCAGAAGAATATATACTGCCTTTCGTTATTATGGCCACTCGTATATAACAAAGGATCGCCATTAATAAGCCTTAAGATATGAGAATAACACCAACAAAACCCATTTTCCATTTATGACCGTGGGGAATAAGTTACTTAGGAATAGAAGATATTAATAGAATTTTTAAACATTGTCAAAAAGAGAAAGAGGACGGACTACGTCCTATGATTGACCAGTTTCTACAGGATGGTATCCTGGAACCTGTAGTCTTCCCCTTCAGTACCCCAATTAACCCCGTGAACAAAGCTGACGGGACTGTCAGGTTCGTTCAAGACTTGCGCGCAGTTAATTCCCTAGTGATTCTAATTGCGCCAATTGTCCCAGATGTCACGTCACTTCTGTCATCAATATCAGCGACATATACACATTTTTCTGTAATTGACCTGAAGAATGCATTTTTTAGCATCCCTGTACATCCGGAAACGGCATTGCTGTTCGCATTCACATTTGAAGGCACCCAATTTACATGGAAAAGGTTATCTCAGGGGTACGTTGACGCCCCGGTGGTCTACAGTATTGTACTGCAGGCCACTCTGAAATTCTGGCACCCCAGCCATGGTTCTGTCCTGCTGCAATACGTGGATGATCTCCTCGTATGCAGTCCATCAGAGGAGGCCTGCCGGGAGGATGGTAAATCACTTCTCAGTTGGTTACAGGAATGTGGGCGCAAGGTTTCCCTTAAAAAAGAAAAAAAAAATGCAGTGGTGTCAAACGCAAGTTGAATATTTAGGGTTTGTTCTCAGACAGGGGGAACGGAGCATCAGTCAGAAGAGAGTCCAGTCTGTCACGGGCCTGGTCAACCCGAAAACTAAGAAGGACATGCTGTCATTCTTAGGCATGATAAACTATTGCAGACAGTGGATCCCTGACTGCTCCTACTACGATAACATTCTGAGACAAGCCACCCTGTTGGGTCAATCCAATATGATGATAACGTGGTCTAATGAAATGTTAAATGCCTTTAAGGTTCTCAGAAATGCAATGATGTTAATAAGCCCCGCGCTTGGCCTCCCTGATTATGTACTTTCATTTCATCTGTTTGCAAGGGACAATTGTAAAACCATGGCCGTGGTACTGACGCAAGAACATGGGGGCCGGTTGTGCCCCGTAGTATTTTTTTTTTCAAAGATTCTGCCAGTAACGGTACAAGGGATGCCGGCCTGTTTGCGTGCCCTGGCAGCATGTGCAATGGCCGTTAGTATGGCAAGCCAATACACATTAGGGTACGAACCTCACCTACCCACAACCCATGAGGTTTTATTTTTACTTAAGGGCATACCATACACAGCACATGTCATCACAGCGCTTTAGTGGATATGAAGTCACACTGCTAAGCAACCCTGCACTGCACATAGAATACAGTTCAAGTGTCTCTGGTCCAGCACCAATCCTAAACGCTTTACTGGGTCTTAAGAATCCCTTAGATACCATCCCACTCGAACATGACTGTGCTCTCTCCATTGAGTCTGAAACTGCACCCCGCCCTGATCTCATGTCCACACCTGTTCCGGACGCAGATGTCGTCTTTGTTGACGGCTCCTGTACCCGCCCCAATGACAACACTTATCATGCAGGCTCTATGCGGGTAGACCTGTCACGATATACACTGACTCCAAATATGCTTATGGTGTGGTCCATGACCATGGACGATATGGGAAAAGAGGGGATTTGTGGCCGCAGATGGCAAGAAGATTTCCCATTCGACCCTGGTCACGGACCTCCTAGCAAGCATTCTTATGCCCTCTCAGATAGCGGTGTTACATTTTAGAGCACACACCAGAGCCTCAGATCCTATTGCAAAAGGGAATCATCTGGCTGACCAAGCAGCTAAACGAGCAGCACAACAGGACATAGCTAAACTAGTAATACCGGGTTTTGCGACCTCCCACAATGGATAGGGACCAATTATTTTGTACCTTACAAAAATATGCAACCACAGAAGAGCTAAAGAATTGGAAATTGGTACTCCCCATCATTCTGGCTGAAATCAGAATGGCGGTTAATAGGAACACAGGCTACTCCCCCTTCGAGATACTTATGGGCAGACCCTTTCCATTACCATGGTCTACAGGTAGGCTAACAGTGGAGACAAGGGACTTAGAGCAGATAAGGGATGAATATGTTAGGCAGCTGATCTCAACCCTCGAGACAACCAGAGACGAAGTTATATTTAAGTTCCCCTTTCTTTCAGACAAACCTACCCACCCATTTAATCCAGGAGACAAGGTGCTGGTAAAGCGGCTACAGAAAGAAAAAAGACCAGAGGATTTCGCCTATGGACCAGAGACCACGGTGGTAGCCGTAACCCGCACAGCTATACTGACAGAGGACAGCCCAGTCTGGATTCAACAAGGGACCCTCTCGAGTCAAGCGGATTCAACAAAGGACTCAAGAGACACTCACGAGGGCAGATAGCCCTGGTTTCCAACAAGGAGAAAATGACAACCAAGGATCCTTTTCGAAGAGTATGGAGATGCATGGGGGGGGGGGGGGAAGAAAAAGACTGAAATAATAATGTTTACCCCCCCCCTTCGGAACATATGTCACAACCCCTATTGTCCACACCCCCTACCAGAAAGAACCCCAACCCAAACCATCACTGTCTGGCCACTGTTGTTTTTTTATTGTCCACCATTACTGCAGTATGATACTGTACAAGGCAACTGTATATATATGTGTAACCGATGAGTACTGGGGACATAATTGTGATTATTGGGGCGCAGTGGGGTGGGACACGGGCAATATGGGATATGGTACCTCTGATGCCGTAGTTAACAGATGGGGATATAAACCAGATAGCGCCGCACGACGACGCAGTTCCGAGGGACAAAGCCTATTAAATCGTATGACTTTGATTGGGAGAGGTGGGTGGCGGTGCTCAATCAGAAGCGGAGCTCAGACAGTACAATTGACGCTAACTATACAACACCCTTCCCAGGCCGACACGGGTGTCTATGTAATGGGAATATACGCAACTGCCACAACCAAATTCCCTCGATACAAGTTCAAACTCCAAGATATGGCCATTTATAAGAAGGAAAAGGGAAGTCCCAAGCCCACAAGGTAGTCTTGATCCGCATGTCTATATTGATGTTATAGGGGTACCAAGAGGGGTCCCTGATGAATTTAAAGCAAGGGATCAGGTAAAGGCAGGGTTTGAGTCATTCCTAGCACCTCTTGTTACTATTAATAAGAATGTAGATTGGATTAACTATTTATATTATAACCAGCAGAGATTTGTTAATTATACTCGCGAAGCTTTACAGGGCCTCGCTGACCAACTACAATCCACATCCATTATGACGTTCCAGAACCGGATGGCTCTGGACATGATATTAGCTGAAAAAGGAGGTGTATGCAAAATGATAGAGGGGACAGGTACATGCTGTACCTACATCCCTGATAATGTAGGCCCAAATGGAAAGGTGACCCGCGCCATAAAAAAAACTAACTGAGCTCTCCGAAGAAATGAAACGTAACTCTGGTATAGATAACCCTTGGGATCAATACTTCGGGTGGTTTAAAGGGTGGAGGCAGGCCCTGATACAACTAGGCATTATACTATTGTTAATTGTTCTTTGTATTGCAGTAATAGTCTATTGCCTCATGCCCTGTCTGAAACGAATGATGGCCAAGGGTAACCCCACCACCATGATGTACAGTACACCTCTACCGCCCACTCCAAATGATTATGCAGAATATGTCCAACTCCGCCGAATAGCTAATAGGAAGTAAAATATACTGTAGGTTAGGAAGATAAATAGGCACTGGGAGACTGCCATGTGTTACCCGTTCCGTGGCAGGTACAGCCCCCCCCCTGGTTCTATATTGATCCACATGGGTATTGAGGGTCTCGCTCCCCAACCCATACTAACCTACAGTAGATAGATGAAACAAAGAAAGAATCAAATAGTATGATCATACTATGATTCTAAGAGGGGATTGAAGGAAAAGGAATCCTCAGACCACCATGTGCTAACCTATAAGAAGGACCCTATAAGTAGTTAAATAACACCCCAGGAATTATAATATTAATAGATAAATTAAGGTTTAAAATATAAGAAATAGTTTTAAGATAAATTGATAATCAGCAGTATTATAGGACTAAGGTTCACTTCTCAAGATGTTTGCAAATGTCTTTAGAATGACAAGGATACTGATGTTTGCAAATGTTTTTCTCAAGTGATAAAGAAAAGTGCTGATGTCTTAAAAAAGTACTGATGTCTTAAGAAATGCTGATATCTCAAGAAATCACATGCCGAGGCCACGGGACTGTCTAGAAATGTGTCACCAGACCTGTATTGAAACTGGCCAATGAACTATGTTATGTTTTGAAATGTTAACCAATGAAATAAAGAGACAACGTTTTTGTTAGAAGCATAAATATGCGTCAAAAAACGTTGGAAGGTAGAGAGAAATTGCCAGACAAAATTACATGCCTCGTGTGTCCTTTTTGAACGGATTTCTCTCTCCCTGCGCAGAAGGAGAGTTAACTCAAGGTGTGCCTAAGACAGGGTCTTAGGGGTTAAGGACGGACAATTGGAGATGATTATTCTCTTCAGTGGTCCAGTGGCACAGATGGGGGGGGGGGGGAGGTCAAAGAGGGGTAACCCGGCTGGCCGCATCTGATGGATAGCCGCCGGGACCCATCATTTCCGCGGGCCTGGCAGCCTCCGCTTCCCTGGTGGTCCCTGTGGTTCGTGGGGTGCTGCACTGCGCTCTGTACATGGCGCACAGACCGCACAGCACATCCCTCACTGACACGAGCGGCCGGCGATCTCTGATGACCTGTCACCTGACCGCCGGCGCTTACTGACTGTGTCAGAGCGCCGGCGGTCAGGTGACAGGTCAGAGATCGCCGGCCGCTCGGGTCAGTGTGGGATGTGCTGTGCGGTCTGTGCGCCATGCACAGATCGCAGTGCAGCACCCCACGAACCACAGGGACCACCAGGGAAGCGGAGGCTGCCGCCAGGCCCGCGGAGACAAGGGGTCCCGGCGGCTATCCATCGGATGCGGCCAGCCGGGACCCAGAATGTGCCGCGGGCCGGCATTAGGGTGTGCCTAGGCACACCCGGCACACCCCGTGCGCACGCCTATGGCATGGTCAAATGGTGTTGCTAGCACATTCACCATTCACTAGTTCTAGCGAACATTTCACTCTAGTTCTTCATCTTGTGATGGCCAGAATTCATTGGCTGCTTCCATTGGGTGGGCCAGTGCTAACTGAAAGGGACTGGGTCAGGATATTGAAATCTGGCGATGAGTAGACATTGCTGAGGGCTAGACATCCCTGTACATGTGTTTATGGATGGAAGCATTGGGCTTGAAAAGAAGTCTTAGCCAAGCTAGTTATAACGTCATCTAACATCTAATGCTGGCTGTCCACTGGCACTGTATTTGTGCGATGATTCATTATCGTCTGAAGTCATCCGACCGATCCTACAACATGCATGTGAATTAGTCCTCTTCCACTGCATCCGACCACCGACTGACTATTTCATCAGATTAGCGATCCTTACAATTTTCATGGAACTTGGTCAGATAAAATCAGACGATCAGGTGCAAGTTTACATGGAAAGGATGAATTGTATGGTAAATTCTGTGCGTCTGGGGAAACATTTAAGGTTGGGGGTCAGACTAACGCATTTTTAACGTGCGTTTAGGCGCACTTAAATCATGGCCGCAGTAGCAGCAAATGACAGGCAATGACTGCCAATATACGAAGTACGGCCGCACGAAAGTCTGGCCGCGCAACGCAAGTGGAAAACGAATGCATTTTTTCGAGAAAGCAGAACCGCTAGTGCTGACGTACAGAGTGTGCTGCGGTACCATAGCGGTGTGTATGCGTGATTAGGAGATGTCAGACACTGCTAATGTCCAGCCTACATAACGTCCAGATGCAAAAAGTGTTTTGACGATCCGTAAAAAAAAAAAAAAATCACGCACGAAAATGCGCATCGTATGACAGTTTTCGCGCATTCTGTGAAAAAAATACGTCAATACGTTCCGACGCACTTTTTGATGGTCGCTGCGAATAATGCGTTCGTTTGACCCTAGCCTAAAAGATACATTGTACAGTATAACCTGCGTGTGCAGGGGAAAAAAATAGATTCTAGAGGAAAACCGCCGTTTGAGAAGCCTTTCAATGGAAAAAAAAAAAAAAACACACTTTTTTGCAATCCGCAGCAAAAGCTTATTTATGGATTTTTTTAGGCTTTTTTTGTTTAACAGAGGCTTTTTTTCCCCCACTTGCGTCTTTTTTTTTTTTCTTTGTGAGCCAGCTTCAGCGTTGCAAGGAGTAAGGAGTGCCCCCGTCCAGCGCTGCCGGCTAATAGTGGAAAAGAAGACACAACCCCCCCACCCTGCAGATTTTTTTTATTTTTTTTTTAGTTTTTCACTACTAGCCAAGACTACGGTGCCAGTGGACAGCCCGCCCAAGACCTTTTGAACGGATTGTGAACTTTGCTCCTCCTCTTCCAGGCCTACTGGAAGAAGAGTCCGTTATAGGGACTGTGCGTCAATTTGTGTTTATTGCTTCTTTTAGGTATTCATCTGAACCATTTCTCCCCTTTTTATGTACTAAAAACATATTTCTGGTTTTGGGATTAACACTTCAGTATTTTTTGGGAAACATTTGTATTTGGCTCCTCCATTTTAGGACATCTAAAGGATATCAGTGCTCATGGGTGTAACTGTGTGTGCAGATTAGCAACCCGATAATGGGAGGTGAGACAAGCGTGAAGATCACAGGCAAATAAGGCAGCAGTTGTCTGTAGCATTGCCTAGACCACCTAGCAGCCAAACCATTGCAAGCCTAGACCTTGTGGGTTAAAAGCCTGGGAGGTTTAATCTAATGTTTTATGTGGATACTAATGACAGTGCAAGCCATTAGTGAACAGAAGTCATGTTCCTAGAAGAGAACCCACAGAACAGAACAGGAAACACATCAAAAGGAAACAAGTGCCATAGAAACGAATCATAGAGTTGCATATAAAATCAAAAACATAACACTCATAACATCCCCCTCTTAATATAAATAAATGATCATTGTGAAATTTAGATGAATCTTTGGAATAACATATTTACAGGTTAAGTCTTCTAGGTGGTTGTGAAGGTCTACCACTGCGGGTGAAGACTGGCCCTCGTATAGTTTCTCAGCCCTCTGAGGGTACTTGGCTCTTCTCACCACTTACTGGCATGCTCTGCCCCTCACTCCCGTCCGATACATCCATTTGCTCCGGACTGTCAGTAATATTAATCTGTGGCATCATCTCTGTACATTGCATACTGCCAGTTGGTGAATTTGCCTTTGCAGTACCAGGCGAGTCTGGCCTGTCAACTGGATAGTGTGAATCAGGCTTTTCAGCCACACGCAGATCCACACGATTGTGACGATAGGATCGTGGTGCAACCTTTTGCAGACAAGTACCCATTCTCCAACGACTTGTTCGATCTCCAGGCAGTGGTTTCATACGGATTCGTTCCCCAATATTCAATTCAGACAAATCGCTTAGAGATGTGTCATATTGTGCCTTGAACACTTGCCTCTTAAGATGTAACTTTTCCGGTACCCCTTGTATCACAGAGGGTTCAAGTAGCTTGTTGGCCACAGGTAAGGAGGTCTTTAATCTTCGTGACATCAGTCTCTGCTGTGCTACTATTCATGCCCACAGTTGGAGGAGTGTTCCTCCAGTGTAAGATGGCCTTCCACTGGTCTTTACCATCACTTTGTGCTTTCTTGCATCCATTTTTTTTACACTCTTCACTGCAGATTCAGCTTTGCCGTTAGCCTGTGGATGACGTAGTGAGGAAGTTACATGCTCAAAATCCCATTCAAAAAGGCAAATTTTCTGAATTGTAAGCTTGAGAACTGAGGGCCATTATCAGAAATCACTTTAACAGGTTGGCCATGACGTGCAAACTGTGCCTTGCACCTCTTAACTGTAGTTTCAGTGGATAAGTCATGAAGCAGTTCAATTTCCCAGAAGTCTGAGTAACGATCAACTAATATCAGGTACTCTTTTCCTGCATAGTTGAATAAGTCCATGCTGACATTCTGCCACATCATGGTCTCTTTTGTTGCAAGTGTGCAAATTCATTGCAGGTGGGACAATTGCTGACAAAATCTTTCATTTCACCTTGCATAATTAGGCCAGTTAAGCATATCGCGAGATGGCTGTAGCACGCCTCACCCCCGTTGAGTGAATGCTAATAACATTTCCTGTTCTCGGTGACTTTGGCACTTAACTCTTGGGCCTTTGTACAAGATGCCATTTTGTACGCTGAACTCATCTCTGAAAGACGAATACTCAGTCACAATTGAAGGTGCTGCATCCTTGTCATCAGGCCACCCGGTTAGAACAATAGACTTCAGCGCTTGTAAAGTCTCATCTCTGTGTGCTGTTGAAGCGGATGTAGTCGCTGATCTGTGTTTAGATAGGTAAATATATAGTAAGAGCAAATATAGATAAACGACATAAATGACATGGCGTAATAACGTCACAAAAATGACATTTAACACTGGCCCCCCTAAGGGTTGCACTCACAAGATTGTGGAAATATTCAGGCACATCAATAATGGCTGCTCTGTTATCCCACTCTGGTCGCTTTTTGGAGCTGCCGGGCTTGGGACATAACCTCAGTGTTGCTCCCTTGGTGGAAAAGGAGAAGACAGCCGCTAACAATTTAAGGCGCTGGTGTAATCACCAAATGAAGTCCCAGAAGTCAGCAGAAGGACATATACACCGACTCATCCGTAGTAATAATATTGGAACTTTATTAAAACAATAAAATTGGGTTAAAGCACCGAAGATTCGACTCGTTTCATGGTCTCTAACCACTTCAAGAATCTAAATGTCCATTGTCTCTTACCCACTATATATAGCCCCCCGTTCGCGGTCTCTATCTTCCTCGATCTTCCAATTCACCTTAGTCTCCGCCCGCTGACCGGAAACTACAGTCCACTTTCATTTTCAATAACCATTCAGCGATCGCTATTCAGCGCATGCTCCGACTACCATCTTTGAAGTCCCTTTTGCCCGGCCTTTTTCTTATCTCAATACTCACGCTGTGTTTTTCTCACGCATCTCGGAGCCAACTAGCTTCAACTTCATATGCCTATATTTGCATATATCCTGACATCTGGGAGGTTTTCTGGCACAAAAACACCCAAAAAAACCACAAAAATACATATAACTATTTAAATATCATAAAACTAATGTATAAAAAATATGGATAGCATGTGATAGTCCTATAGAATATAATAAATATAAAATATATAAAAAACTATGTAATATAGAACATTTTGCTTAAGCTGATGTACTTTACAGTTAACAGTATCAATTTCCGAATTTAACCCCCCATACTGCCACGTTCTTAATTTATAAATCCAGCTACTTTCTTTGCTAAAATCTTAATAAAATCTCCTCTCCAATCCAATGCGTCCACTAGACCAGACAAATTTTCAAAATTTTTGGATGCGCAAAAATTTCTTAGAAAACTGACCCTTAAGAGATTTTCAAAAACAGACATTAAATAGGAATATAGGACAAAATGAAATAATCAGTACGGAGACACAGATTAATAAAGAATATGTACATACAGATTTAAAACCGAAATCACGCTTCTATCCTGCATGGGAGAAGGGACATAATCTTGATGTATTTACTCAATAATGAATTGGAAAAAAGTATCCAAACCATTCAAGTCCAATTTAACATTTAAAGAAAGACAAATTTGTGAGTCTTTGAGAAAGAATCATAAACGTGTTATTAAACAAGCTGATAAGGGGGGGGGGAATACAGTTATAATTAGACATGTGCACAGCACAAAATTTCGTTTTGAACTAATGGATTAGTCCTAAAATGCAATTTATTTAGTTGCTAAAGAAATTCGTTTTCAGTTCTTTAGTATGAAAACTAATTTCATTCATCCGAAAACCAGTGGATACAATTACTATTGCAGTGGCTCCTCAGAGGGCTGAGATCGCTGCTTGTTACAGTATCTCTCACTCTCAGCACACTATGGGCCATATTACATAGTTGGTGCTAACTTAACCAGAGCTGTTGTAAACTTCCCAGAGCCATTATAGCCTATGGAGGTTTTCAGTTTACAACAGCTCTGGTTAAGTTAGCACCAACATTGTAACACTGCCCCGTGTCAGGCAAAGCTGTTACAGTAACTGACTGCTGCTCATCACAGCGCTCAGAGTTTCAGTAAAACTAGTAAATACTATTTTTATATATAAGAGGTTAGAACAATATTATTTACTTGTTTTACTGAAAGTGAGCGCTGTTACAGTCAGTTACTGTAACAGCTGAGCCTGATACATTGTATTGAGAGATAATGTAACAAGCAGCCGATCTCAGCGCTCACAGCCACTGGATTTAAAGGGCTAAAAAAAAGGCTCCTCTCTGTATAATGTTTAGAACATCCTCCTGCATTAATTAATACCCCTCTCTGTATAATGTATACAACATTTACCTGCATTAATTAATACCCCTCTCTGTATAATATATAGAACATCCTCCTGAATTGATTAATGTCCCTCTCTGTATAGAACATCCTCCTCAATTTATACCTTTCTCTGTATAATGTATAGAACATCCTCCTGCATTAATTAATGCCCCTCTCTGTATAGAACATCCTACTGCATTGGCATGTGGAGTGTGCAGAACTTCGGATGTTGCACTCTTCATTGCTGGTCTCCTTCACTCAATGTAATATCACAAAAAGGACTGAAACTAAAATGTAGTGCATTTTATTTTAGTTTCTTTCGTTTTTTGTACTGAGCAGTTTCGTTTCTCTTGAGTCATACAAAAACTAAATTATCCCAAAATTCGGACTAAATCGTTTTAGTACTAAAACGAATGCACATGTCTAGTTATAATGACCAGGGAATTTTATATGAAGGAAGCGTACAGATTATTAGGGGATCAAGATACCTATAAAACTTTAGATAGGGATCCCATGAAAGAATTCCAAGTGGAGTTGGAGATATTATTGACAAAAGGAAAAGAGAAGGGCATTATCCAAGAAAAAAATAGATTTTTTATCGAATAAACATAACAGAATTGCTTGGTTTTATTTTCTCCTGAAAATTCATAATTTAAATAACCCTCCAGGAAGACCGATAAGTGGGATTCAGTCGCTCACCAGTAATTTATCACACTATATTGATGTATTTTTGCAGCCACTTGTAAAGAAGACACCATCATATATTAAAGACACAGGGGGGTGTGGTCAAGCCGCCGACTGAGCTGGCGTCTTGAAGTTTGAGCTCCTGCCATCCGCACCATACAACGCCTTGATCATAGCTTGCCTGGATATGGGTAAGGGTAAGAAACCGACCCTAACACCCCGGCTGCCAAGACATCCGCTTGCACAACTGTTGGCACGCTGGATGCCTTCCTCCTGCCCCCGGAGCCAGTGGACGGCGACCAGGCCTGTACTGAAATGGCGGCGGCTGCCACACACCAACCACCCCCTCCCGATGATACAGACCGGGGGACTTTGAGGCGCCTGGAAGCCCTGTTGCACACTCGACACGTGAGGACATCAACAGGCTGATTGCCTCGGTGCAAGAAACATTCAAGGCAGACCTTGCGTAGGTAAGAGGCGCAATTTCAGGCCTCGAGTCGCGGCTCACTACAGTGGAGACACGGGCTGGGGCCTGCTCCCACGCGGAGGGACATGAACATTCCATCTCTACCATGAGGCGCCGACTTGACGACCTTGAAAACCGCTCTAGACGCCATAATATTAGGATAAGAGGGATCAGAGAGACTGTAATTAACGTTAAGGCTGGTTTGGTATCACTTTTCAACATGCTTCTGTGGGAAGATGCCGTTTCAACAGCGGATATCGACAGGGCACACAGGGCCCTAAGGGCGCCGCAGAACCCCCTGGCTCCGCCTAGGGACATTATTTGTCACTTGCCTAATTACCAGCTCAAGGTGGCAATTACGGACAAAGCCCATACCAGACGCATTTGGCGCTTCAAGGATGATGACATCGAACTGTACCATGATCTATCCCCTTATACCTTACTGGCAAGGAGATCCCTGCACCCTGTCACCATCCTTCTTTCTGATGCGAACCTGCCATACCGATGGGGCCATCCAGTCTCGCTCTAAGTCCGCGCAGACAATCGTCTACACACCATCCTAACCCCGCGAGATGTCCCTCAGGAGTTCTTGGAGGCCCTGGGATTCCTGCCGACAAGTGCCAAACTGGGAGGTGGATCACCCCTACATGTCGCCGCCGCTGGACCGTGGTAGACCGCAGCGACCTCCACGTTCAGCCCCGCAGGCCTCGAGATACTGCGCCGGACCGACACTCCCCGGGTACAGCACACAAACCCCTAGACCGGCTGATGCAGAAGGAGAAACGTGCCGCTGTACAGGAAGTGCGGGCCTAGGCGCTGCAATTTGTCCTTCGTTCCCGTTTCCCCCCCCCCCTCTTCACCTCTTCATTGCTGACGCTGGATTTCCCTCCAAACCTGTTATAGCTCGACGGGGACAACCAGCGGACTACTAGAGAATAACCCCGACCGACAGATTATCCTTCGTATGTATGAATAAGTAGCATGGGGCTATCGAAATGGATCTCAAATTGACTCTCCCCCACATTAATTCCTCTTTTTTTTTCCCCATTTCTTTTTCGCTATCCAACCCCTGAATTGGCTGGGTGCCGTGGGTGGGGGGGGGAATGTTTTATCCTCAATCAGATGGTTGGGCCTGAGATTTAAAAGCGACATCTTGCTCTTTGTCTGCTGGCCCTCTTCCTCCCTCCCCTTCCCCCTCCTTCCCTCACCTTTTCTGTGGCAGTTGCTCTTCTACTGCCCAAACTCGCCAAACGCTTATTCCGCATTTATACCGCTGGGAGGGTGTGGGATGGTTGAGGTGTGTTTTTTTTTGCTTTTTATTTTCTACATAACGGAAATGGGTGAATGTGACGTGGGAGGAGATCTCCAGATATTGATGTCCAAGTTTTTTCATGGGGGGGGGGGGGAAATGGTATCCTTCGTCTGGGTACAACATGTGTCTACTGTCGAAGACAGGTTTTCGTGCAAGTTTATATGCTCTACTCCTATATCCTTAAGGCTATTTCAGCTTCATGACGCTATGGCAGAGGCCACTGCAGTTGCCTTTTTTGAGTTTTGTTTTACTTATTCTTGTTTACTCTAATCGTGTGCTGGTGACTTGACCAAATTTCCCCCCACTGAGGTTTCGCGCATCTCGACTTCTGAGTGAGTTTGCCAGTTCCCCATATCGGGGTCTGGTTACTCGTTCCTTGGAACGCGCGTCGCCTCCCCAGTTATTCCTTTTCTCCATCACCCACTTCCCTACTGTATCACTGCATATTTCACTCGCTCTTACGCTATCTCCCACTCTTTTCGCTCTTCCACACTCTCTCCCGCCCTACTCTTTTTTTCCTCTTTGTTGTTTTGTTCTGTTTTGCGTCTTGTCTTGTGCGATCACACCCTGCCCCTGTCAGATTTGGGTTCATCTGATTTGTTCATACTATGGTCCCACCTGTCGGGGGCGGGGTGTTTGCGCCCCGGGAGTTACACCTCACGTCATACGTGAGAGGCCTAAATACTCCGGAAAAAAAAAGGTCTAAACTGGTTAGAGCGCTGCAAGAGACCCATTTCCGCAAGGGGTCGACCCAGACGTTACGACACCCGGATTTCCCTCTGGGATATTTCGGTAGCTACTCTGAAGGCAAGTCGAGGGGGGAGTTGCGATTTTAATTTCCCGCCTTATCCCGTTTGAGGTGGAGGATACGATGACAGATTCCAGTGGAAGGTTTATTTTTGTGAAAGGACAGATCACGGGAACGTACTATACATTTGCCTCAATCTACCTCCCTAATACCGCACAGCACCGTTCATTACAACGCATACTTAACGACCTTAGAGAGTTTTAGAAGGGATGCCTCTATGTGGGGGGTGACCTGAACGTGCCCTTGGATCCATAGGTGGATACGTCCACTCGTGTCTCTAGTGTACCTCAAAGCACTATACGACATATGCACCGCTCTCTGGATTCCCTGCGCCTGGTGGACAGCTGGAGAAGCCTTAATCCTTTGGACCGAGAATACACATTCTTCCCCGGTACACCGCACTTACTACAGACTCGACTACCTCTTTATGTCGCACCATTGCTTTTCGGATGCGGTGGACATGCGCATCGGGGTTCGCACATGGTCTGACCATGCGCCGGTGACCTTGACCATTAAGTCCCCCCTTTTTTGCCCCCGTAATGGGTCATGGCGTTTTAATGCCTCTCTATCGGACCCACAATTTTGTCAGGAAGTCTCCACAGCGATTCAGAACCATTTTGCAGAAAACCTTACACCGGGGATTTCCAGGACAGTGGTGTGGGAGGCTCACAAGGCGGTCCTCTGAGGTGTTGCCATTGCTAAGGTCCTCAAAAAGTCACGTCAGAGCAACATCTCCAATCTACTTTCTCAGCTTCGACACCTAGAATTGGAACACGCTACGACTGCCTCGACCGACATCTATGATCAGATACTCACCCTGCGGCGGGATTTACAAACGACGCTGAATGCGGAGACTCGGCATATGGCGCTTCGGGCGAAACGTTTTTTTGCCGTGCGGGAAAATAGACCAGGACGTCTTTTGGCACGTATTCTTAGAAAACGGAGAGCCCTCGCGTATGTACCGCGGGTTGTGACCTCCCAGGCCACTACGACAGCACACCCAATGGAGATCCTGCAGGCCTTTGGGGACTTTTACCAGTCGCTGTATAGCGTTCTGGAGGACCGAACTCCTATGATTCTGGAGAGCTGCCTGCGCACCCATCTGGCGACTAAGATCAGCACCCGTTTGACTGCAGCTCAAGCAGTGACCTTGGGGTCGTCTATTACGGCTGAGGAACTCACAACGACCCTTAAAATCTTCTAAAAACGGCAAGACGCCGGGCCCGGATGGGTTTCTGGTGGAATACTTCAAAAAATTTGCACCCAATCTAAAGTTGCACCTTTTGGCCACTCTTAATGCGGTTAGAGAAGGGGCGGAGCTGCCCGATTCCGCTCTCATGGCACACTCACCGTTCTTCCCAAATCTGGACGTGCCCCTTTATTATGTGATAGCTACCGCCCCATCTCCTTGATAAATGCGGATGTCAAGCTAATGGCCAAAATACTCGCGACCCGCCTCAAATCACACTTACCACATCTGGTCGGTTCGGATCAGGTGGAATTTATCCCAGGCCGGATGGCCAGAGACGCTACCACCAGGGCGCTAAATGTCATCTGTGTAGCACGCCGATAACACACTCCTCTGCTTCTCTTGTCAACAGATGCAGAGAAAGCATTTGACAAGGTGGACTGGCAATATCTGTTTGGGACGCTTGAGGAAATGGGGGTGGGATGCGGCTTCCTTACTTGGATTAAGGCTTTATAATCGCAACCCGACAGCATGAATTCGGGTGAATGGGGCACTGTCCCATCCGATTAACATCCGGAGGGGGACTCGTCAGGGATGCCTGCTTTCTCCCCTACTATTCGCATTATCACTGGAATCGCTTACAATCCATATGCTGTAATCCAAATATCGTGGGCGTTAAAGGTAAGGCAATGGCGCATAAAGTCGCGGCATATGCCGATGACCTCTTTTTTGTGACGGAGCCCCAGCCGTCCCTCCTAGCCATATAACAGGAATTGACAGACTATGGGGCCAAGGCTCGGCTGACGATCAATGCACGCAAATCAGAGATGCTCGACATCTTTGACAAAAGGTACAGGCGGCTTGGGTGAGCAGATCCTGCTAATTTCGATAGGAATATGGCTGACTGCAGACCCCTCTAAACTATATGAATATAACTGCTCGCTGTTGTCAAGTCTGATCTCTAACAATGGCAAACTAAGTATATCTCGTGGTTGGGCAGAGTGAATGTCCTTAAAATGAGCATTTTGCCACGAATACTTTGTTATGCAGCCTTTACCTATTTACCTATGGCCCTACCGCCGAGCTTCTTCGCCACGTTACGGTCAGTCTTCACGACCTTAGCGTGGCCTCGTTCTCGCCCCCATGTCCGGCTGGATACGCTGAGCCTAAGAAGGGTGGTGGTCTAGCCCTTCCAGACAGTCGATCCTATTACTGTGCATCTCACATGACACGCGTCTTGGGCGAAACTTGCGTCAGACCAGAAGTGGCGAGACCTGGAGGAAGAGGAGGCGGGACGACCCTTGTGGACGCTACCCTGGCTTTCAGATATGGGAGATCTGCGACTTGATCGTGACTCCCCAGTTCACGCAACGTTGCAGATCTGGCATCAAATTAGAGTGTGCTTTCATCAGCACCTTCCCCCTTGCTCCTTTGGACCACAACCTGGATTTTGTGCCAGGTGTGAGGGAGACACTGCGATGGCGACGGACAATGGGAGCCCGAGTGACCGCTAATTTGGTTCTCCTTGATGGAACTTTTACGGATCTGGCTGGCGCCCCCCGGAGATCCACCTACACTCATGGACCAATTCAATTTCCACCAGGTTCAACATTACCTGCGGCGGGTCCCGAGAAATATGAATCTGACGCGCCCTCAAGCATTTTGAATCACTGTTATCAGGGACACCAGGTGGCTCATACCGTCTCCACATTCTATCTTATACGAGCTGTTGGCCCGATGGTACCTTCCTACATGGGGCGATGGGAGAGGGAGCTGGGGGAGGTGATCTCGCAGGAACAGTGGAATAAGATCCTCACTCTGGTCCAATCTGGGGTCTCAGGCCATGGCAATAGTAGAGACGTCATTCAAAATCTTGACCTTTTGGAACAGGTCTCCGGTCCTTCTCTTCCGGATTGGAGCTTTGGCCTCCGTGACATGCTGGAGAGAGTGCACACAGACTGGCACTTATTTACATGTGTGGTGGTCCTGCCCACGTCTGGTGCCGTACTGGTAGATGGTGAGATATATTATCAAGGACAAGTGCGACTTTGACTTACCATTTACGCCGAAAACTTTCCTGCTACTGGTCATCGATCTTCCAAATAAGATCTTGAGGAAGTCTCTACTACTCCGCATCTTGGTCTGTGCGCGACTGCCGATTCCGGCACACTGGAGGACGGCGACGATACCCACCCGTGCTGAGCTATCGGCCCGAGTGAGCAGGCTGCGAGATGCTAAAGAAACAATATGCTGACCACGGATGCTAGGGAACGATTCACACAGACGTGGTTCTACTGGACGGGTTGAGTAGGGGCGGACATGCGTTTGCCTTGGCCGTAGAGCTGTCAAAAATAAATCGGCGGCACGATGCATCGTGATTCTGCATCAATTAATTTGCGCCTGTTCATCGATTCGGGCCACCGCCGTAATGCTCTCCTAGGGTTTTTTTTTCCCTTCTGAACAAGCAGCCGCAGAGTCAGCGTGCCTCCCATTTACAAAACATGAGCTGGGAACGGCAGGCTGCAACGGCTCCGCCCAAGGGTAGACTGACTGTGTGGGGCGAGGAAGGTTAGACAGCGGCTGCAGGCTCCTCTGACCATCCCTCTATGGCAGAGCGCAGAGGTGCAGGAGCACATGTGACGTTGCATCACATGACTGCTGAGCCGACGTCATCATGTGCTGCCTGCACGTGGGGGATTCTTTGTTTCAGTGTGAAGGGGCTCAAGGTGTGGCTGCTCCTGCCTTCAACTCCGCACCACCCCTGAAGTTTTGCAGAACAGAGGAGTTGTGGACCGGGCCCTTCCTGCCGATCGTCGCCTCGTGAGGGGCCCCGCAAGCACATTGCTGACAGGAGAGCACTCAAGACAGCTGCTGCACGGTGAGAAGCCCCGCCCCCACCCGGCAGCTCTGAAACCTCCCAGGCCCCAGCACCACCAGGACAAAGCAAGCAGGGAATGAGGGAGACAAACAGGGGGTGAGAGTGTGTGTGTTTGAGGCTTTAGGTAAGTGTGAGGGGAGGGGAGTCAAAGTCTGTGTGTGTGAGGGGTTAAGTCTGTCGCTGTGCTTGAGGGGTTAAGTCTGTGTGAGTGTGGGGAGGGGGTTATGTCTGTGTGTGTGTGTGTGTGTGTGTGTGTGTGGGATTAAGCCTGTGTGGGGTTAAGTCAGTGTGTGTTTGTGTGTATATCTAGATTTTAATCATTTATTTTACTATACAAATTTTATTATAATATATTTAAAAATAATTAAAACATTTATATTAATATATTTGAATTTTATTCCTGGGGATTCTGTTATACGCTCCTACACACCTCACAATACTGTATCACAGAATCCACAGCAATAGAACTCACGCCGATACACACTGCACATTACCATGAGTTCTATTGCTGTGGATGCTGTGATGCGCTCAGACACACTGGACATTACTAGGAGTTTTTTTGTTTTTTTTTAACCAATCAATTTATTGAAATTTTACATTTTCTACAAAGTACAACAATAAAGCCATAAGTGTTTGAATACACCGGGATCCAAGCACATACACAATATGAAACAGGACCAGAAAAAAAAAAAAAAAAATACAAAACTACAAATAAAGTTCCACAGAACGTGACATAAGTGGGCACTTCAGGGGGGAGGGGGAGTAAATAGGAGTGTGATCACACAGGGGGTAACAGCCGTGGTTCAGGGGCCACTTGGGAGGCCAGCCACAGGGACCATATTTTGTTACAGCAGGACACAGTGTTGTGCAATTGGGTCGTGAGCTATTCCAATTTATAGACATCCCACACTTTGGATAAAACCTCGGGTAGAGATGACAAGGTGGTCTTCCAGGAACGGGCAAAACAGATCCGGTACAAACCCAGTGAACTAGCTGGAGGCTCAGGCGGAGGAGCCTGTAACGGATTGAGAGACTTAAGTAGAGCCAACAGGGGATCAGGAGATACTTGTACACCCAAAACCAGGGTCAGTAGTTCAAAGATGGACCCCCAGAGGGCATGAAACACATTACTGCGAGTTTTATTGCTGTGGAGCTCTGTGATACGCTCATACACACATGCTGTCCTCTAAATCATTAGGGAGCAGGCTGCTCGTTGGCCCTGTGGGGCCTTCCTAACGGAGATTTGCCGAAGGCGTCCACATATCTGGAGCTGCCTCTGCCTGCAAGTGCCAGTACCAGCAAGACAAGCTAGACCCATGCCTGCCAGCACACCAGGGCCTCCAAGACCAGTGCCAGCCAATTTCAACAGCCACAACCAACCTGAGCCGCACACAAAGTTAAGGTGAGTTTAGTGGAGCCAACATGGGGCTGTATTACAGAGTAGTCAATAAGCTAACTACAGGAAACCTTACACATAACGTCTCCTGTAGTCATTTTAGCGACAGGTAACGCCATTCACTTTGAACCGCAAGCTGAGCTTGCAGCTGTAATTTAGCGTTTTCTTACGCGTGGTTACTGTGCATTGACGTCTCCTATATTTATTATGGGAGAAGTTAATTGTGAGCTCCGCGTGAAAGCACAGATTATTCCAAAGTAACCTGCGCTTCCACACAGGAGACGGCATTTCACTATGAGCTAATTTTCCATTCTCCTAACCACGACAAAAAATCATCCGAGGTGGAAAAGGCAGAGCGATCCGCTGCTTCTTCTCCCCAGGAGCAGAGTGAGACTGGGAACAAATCGTTCCTAGACCCCCTTTGTGATTCATCTGCGGCGCTGCATGATCTCACAAGAGTGAGTTTGTGCATATCTCAGGGCTGGGTCGCGCATGGGGCGGCTTGTATTATTGTTTCCAGGGGGCCCTGAATATTGTCAGTCTGCCCCTGGCTCCACCCCCTTCAGCCATGTAATGCGTAGCTCCGTTAAGCCAGAGATACAAGTCTGTAGGTGGCGCCACGCGGCAAGACACTTAGTGTATCCAGATTCTTCCACCTCCCTCGCTCAGGCTGCAGCAGGATGCGGCACTGAGCGAAGGGAGTTGGAAGAATCCAACTTACCCCACAGCGGAGCAGCGCGTTGAGGAGGGGCAGGATCTGCAGCACACGGCGCTTGCGCCGTGTCAGGTATATTGGAAGGGAAAAAAGGTAAAATGGATGCCTGTAGCCATTTTGTTTTTAAAGACAGTCTTTTTCTTTCTCCAAATTTCTCTAGTTAGAAATGAACCGAGATTATTTTTTTTTCTTTTTACTTTTACAGAGTTCATGGCTGGGTGAGATTTTATATATTTTTTTAAAATACCAGACATGAAGGAACCTTAAAGGTCTTTGTGCGATATAATGCCCGAGCTAAGTGCTAAGATCTGTTAAAACCGACCAATAAATTTAATTATAAGTCTTTAAAACAAAAAGATATTTGGTCTTTTGGGTATAGGAATATAAGAGTTAATATTTTTGTAAGGTAAAATATATTCACAAAATATATGTTTATAATCCAGGTATATTTTATTATATTTTACAGTGGAAATGTATAATATTTATTGGAGCATACAAGTATATAATCGGTAAATAATATAGTTACTGGAGAATAGATTCTGTGAGTTAGCTAGAGAAAAGAATTCAACTGATAAAGACTCCGTAAGTAACTAGAAAGGAGTGAGGATATAAATCTAATTTTGATGTGGAGACTAAGAGTCTAGCGACTGAGAGAAGAAGTCTTTGTCCAAAACGACCTCGTGACACGAGATAAGAGAAATAATATTTAAATGGTGGAATTAATTAAGAAGTGCAACACTGCCCTCTAGAGGATAGTAAATATTATATTTGATATAATGAAGGATATTGCTAGTGACGTCAAATTGACTATAATTGAAGCGGCAGTGTTGGTTGCAGTCACTCCGAGACTGAGATTCTGAGATGCTGAGATTCCGAGACTCCGAGACATACGCCACAATGCATTCAGACGTCCAGTAAACATAGCAGTCAGAGACACACCACAATGCATGCAGATGCCAGGACATGAGACATTCCGAGGCTAACACACACACCGCTAGCAGACCATTCCGGGACAATGCACTCTGACTCTCACCAAATCTCTAATTCACATGCATTGATTATCTGATATTGATAATCTTCACATATTCCAATATTACATAAGGAATTCCAAGGCAGACTCATCAAAATCCAGATTGGAGAGGTAATGTATGAGAGCTATTTAAATTAAGGAATTAATGTAAATATATATATCTGTAGATTTTTGCAACAGATAGCTCCAAATATCTAAAGATTTCTATTCTGCAGATAGAAATATGAAGACGTGGACAAAAGGATTTATCCTAAAAGAGACTGTTGTAGGATTGATACAGATATATATATATATATATATATATTGAATTTGGAAATTACTGTGATTGAAATTACTAAGCAAGGAATTATATAAACTACAAAATAAAAAGCAAAAGATTAGAAGTTTAATTCGAGATTAGGGGATGATTCACTAATGTAATAAAATTTATTATTTTAAATTAACTCATCTTTTGTTGATCTATGTAGTATAGAGATATATATATATATATGTAAGATCTAGCTGGTTAAACATTGTTTGCTGGGAAATGCATGTTGTATTAAGCAGAAATGTTTATTAACCATTTGTGTATTAGTTACTAACTGATAAGGTAAATGATATTAATCATATATGCAGTTACTAACCGGAGATACATATATTGTGAAGCTAGTTTTTATATGCTGATGGATTGTGGTTTATAAATTTTTGTTTATGATATGAGATATGAAACTTTTTTTGTATACGTAATAAATATATATATATATATTTTTATCCGATTATTGTATTCTTCAAAGCAAAACACAGACAATTAAAAGAATTTAGGAGAATGTCTAGGAACTATAAACGATTGATATTTGTGTCTCGTATAAATTTATGAAATAATAATCCCTGACATATTGGAGGCAACTGCCGAGATAGGTCCAGTAAGTCCAATATAGACATATTGGAGGCTTGGCTGATAAGTCCAATATATAACGTGTTGTATTCACGTGCAGAGATTATATCGAACAGCCGGGCTGTACGTCCCTCCCACGAGCACTGCTCCGAGTCCACAGTGCACCTCCTGGCTCATCACCCAGGAAGACTCGGCTGTGCATGGCTGGCTGCCTCCCATACCTCCCCTCTTCTCCATGTCAGTCCATCCCCCTTGCTGACTGTGCCTTCTTCCTTCCCTGTATGAGTCTGGTCTGAGGGAATAGAATATATACACACTATACCTTACCTTACTATACTATCCCTGAGGCTTGCATGGGAAATATAAAATATATATAACACACACACACACCCTATACAGACATCAGGTATAGGGTATATACACACACACTACTATATAGACTATACCTGATGTCTGTATGAGAAAATATATATATTTATTTATAAAGGATTTTACCAGGAAGGATACATTGATATTTCTCTCGTTTTCAAGTATGTCCTGGGCTCAAGAACATTGAAGTGTTACAGTTACAGAAATACAAAGTAATACAATGTAAGATATTAACAACACAAATATACAGATTAACAGAAAATAAATCTGTAGGAAATAGTCATTATGTTACATGTTTACAGGTGTATTCTGTATTGAGGATATAGATATATATCTAAATATATATATACATATACACACACACACAACTATACCTTACTATACTATACCTGAGGTCTGCATGGGAGATATATACAGTTGTGTTCAAAATTATTCAACCCCCACTGAAATTGAGTGTTTTGGCCAGTTTGACATTGATTTTGATCATTCAGTCATCTTGCTTACAATTAAATCAAAGAGGCACGTGTAGGTCAGACAAATCTAACATAACATTTATAATGAAATAACCACAAATGTCTTTTCTGTGCTCACATCATTATCAGTTTTATTCAACCCCCAAGTGACATTCAATCTTAGTACAACATCCTTTTACAGTTATAACAGCTTTTAAACGTGAAGCATAGCTTGACACAAGTGTTTTGCAGCGATCTACGGGTATCTTCGCCCATTCGTCATGGGCAAAAGCCTCCAGTTCAGTCACATTCTTAGGCTTGCGCACTGCAACTGCTTTCTTTAAGTCCCACCAGAGGTTCTCAATCGGATTTAAGTCAGGTGACTGCGATGGCCACTCCAAAATGTTCCAGCCTTTAATCTGCAACCATGCTCTAGTGGACTTGGAGGTATGCTTGGGATCATTGTCCTGTTGAAAGGTCCAACGTCTCCCAAGCCTCAGGTTTGTGACAGACTGCATCACATTGTCATCCAATATCTCCTGGTACTGAAGAGAATTCATGGTACCTTGCACACGCTGAAGCTTCCCTGTACCTGCAGAAGCAAAACAGCCCCAAAGCATGATTGACCCCCCGCCATGCTTCACAGTAGGCAAGGTGTTCTTTTCTTCATAGGCCTTGTTCTTCCTCCTCCGAACATAGAGTTGATCCATGGGCCCAAACAGTTCTAATTTTGTTTCATCAGTCCACAGAACACTATCCCAAAACTTCTGTGGTTTGTCCACATGACTTTTGGCATACTGCAGTCGACTCTTCTTATTCTTTGGAGACAGCAAGGGGTGCGCCTGGGAGTTCTGGCATGAAGGCCTTCATTACGCAGTGTGCGCCGTATTGTCTGAGCTGAAACTTCAGTACCCACATCTGACAAATCTTTTCTCAGTTCCTCAGCAGTCACACGGGGACTTTTCTCCACTCTACGCTTCAGGTAGCGCACAGCAGTCGAAGTCCGCATCTTCTTTCTGCCACGACCAGGTAGCGTTTCAACAGTGCCCTTTGCCTTGAATTTGCAAATGAGGCTTCCTATGGTCTCTCTTGGTATGTTTAACATCTTTGCAATCTTCTTATAGCCATTGCCCTTCCTGTGAAGAGTAATCACCTCTTCTCTTGTCTTCCTGGACCATTCTCTTGACTTCACCATGTTTGTAACCACACCAGTAAATGTCTAGAAGGAGCTGAGTATCACAGTCATTTTAAAGCTGCCTAATTGGTGCTTATTATGCTTTATTGCTGCTCCGTGACATCCACAGGTGTTTTCAATACCTGATTGAAAACACTTGAATGAACCTCTGTTCTTCAGAGTGGTAGTCTTTAAGGGGTTGAATAATTGTGTCAATGAAGAATTCACAAAAGAAACATTTACTACTGTATTACAAAACCAATTGATGTCATTTTAGTTGCATATGGTTCTTTAAAAAGTCCTTGTAGGATTTCATTCTGAATACAATTACAAATGTACACTAAATTCCCTAAAACCCTTTACAGCATTGGGGGGGGGGGGTTGAATAATTTTGAACACAACTGTATATTGCTTGGTGTGATTTTAAATTGCTTAGCTTTCAAATAGTTCACATTTACAAAAATAAATAAAAGTCTAAGGGGTTTTGAAGGTTCTTTCGTATAGAATGTAAAATAGGTTTGAGTAATTTGAGATTATGCAAAAGGGCTTTCTCTTGTTTATCTGTTAGCTGTTTACAGATACGGAGACCGTATCTCCAGAAGGATATAGACATCTTAGAGAGAGTTCAGAGAAGGGCTACTAAAATGGTGTATGGCTTGGAGAAAGGTTACCAGGAAAGGCTTCATGTTCTTAACATGTATAGCTTGGAAAAAAGACAAGACAGGAGATATGATAGAAACATTTAAATACGTAAAGGGAATCCACAAGGTAGAGGAAGGGAGTATATTTAAACAGAAACAAAGTAGCAAAACAAGAGGACATAGTCTTAGATTAGAGGGGCAAAGGTTTAAAAGTAACATCAGGAAGCATTATTTTACTGAGAGGGTGGTGGATACATGGAACAGCCTTCCAGTAGAAGTGGTAGAGGCCAAAACAGTATTTGAATTTAAGCAAGCATGGGATAGGCATAAGGCGATCCTAAACAAAAGATAAATCCAGGTAAAGTATCCATGTAATTGGGCAGACTAGATGGGCCGAAAGATTATCTGCTGACATTTTTCTATGTTTCTATGTCTGAAAGGTTGGGATTCACCATTGTCTGAGCCACCCACTAACTGATTCCCTTTACAATGGGTTATGTAAATCACTGTGTGTGGTCACTGTGGGGTCAAGACTTCATCTGCATAAAGCCAGTGGACCTAAGTGAAGCCTGAAGAGGACCTGAAGGAAGCCTGCAGTGGTCTTGGAACCAACCATTCAGAACTGTTGGGGTGGGCGGGAAGTTTGAATGTGCATTGCTGTATTTTGTATAAATATCCCTGTGAAACCTTCCATAAAGAGAATCCAGTTTTGAACATACAGCTGGTCTGGTTTTTCATTCAGCTACGCTACCTACACTACACTCAACATCAGAAGGCACAGAGCGGCCCTCTGGAAATTCATAATGTCTCCAGGGCAGAGAATCAGAAGCAGGCGGGTCAAGCTGCTCAAGGCGCTGAGGACGGCAATCCCAGTAGCCGGGCTGACCGCAACGAGGGGTTGTCTGGAGAGTCGGGACAGGCGGAACGAGAGGAGTTCCCTTCACATTGGCTGGCAGCAGTGGGATAGAGGCTCTCCAACACCAAGACACCCTTGAGATGGCCAACTATGCAGCCTGCAAGTGGGACACCCTGAGAGAGACCTGCTGGAGAGCCGAGTGGGGAAATCGCTGGATCCAAGGACAAAGATGCCCTAATCAGCGAGCTGACCGAAATGGACCAAAGAAACGACGACTCTAGACCCGTCAGCTGAGGAGCTATTCCAGCAGAGGGTCCGCGACGAATGACCCTGTATGGGAGTGATACATCTGAGGAAGCCATTAGTCGGACCATCTTGGACATAATGCTGCAGGATACGCAGCAGGAAAGAGCTGGATCAGGAAGAAAGAGCTGGGATCGCCAGGAGAGAGAGCGTGAGCGGCAGCACGAACTTCGGCTGGCCGAGCTGCGAGGTAGGCTGAGGTCCCAGAGCCTCTGGATTGGGATGATTAGGTGGTGCCGGCTGAAGTGCGGACCATGGCACATGCCTCTGGCCTCTACCGCCAAGAAGCAGAGGATCACTGGCTGACAATGGTGGATGAGACAGCAGTCTCCACCGGTGTGACGCAGCAGGATGGCTGGGTACTTTTAGAGGAGGACTGTCTTGAGACATTAAGTGAAGTTGAAGTCCCTACTGGAGAGTTGTGGGGCAGATGGCCCAGCTTTGCCCCAATGTGCTCCCAGCCAAGGATGGCTGAGGGAGCTTGAAGGCCTGGATATGGCGGTGACAGAGGACGGGGACTGTCCTGCAGAAGGATCGGACAGTCTGGATGGGGCAGAGGGACCAGAGGAAATGGAGCCGGGGAGGTGCTACTACATTTTTCCGTATTGCCCGCCATGGAAGAAGTGGCATTGTTGCACCAAGCACTGCAGGTGCTAAATTGCCAGGATGAGACTGGGGTTGCCCAAGTCATGCCTGAGCAACCGACGGACGGGTCCGGATGGCCCTCGCCATCTCCACCGTGAGTGGAGGAAGCCCTCCCCCCATCCCCACCAGCAGACACTACCCCAGTGTCTATACCCCCAGCAGAAGTGCTGGCTACTGGGCAGAGCGCTGCTGGCCTCTGCCCACCCTCAGACTTGGATCCAGAGAGTTTGGAGGGTGATCTCCAACACTGGGTATCCCCACTGGGAGTGGAGACAGCTGATCCTCAACCCCCTGTCCTGGGGGCATCGATCACCCCATGTTCCCCCAGCTGCTGACTAGCACATTTTTCACACTGAATGTTGATACCCTGAGCGGAGGTATAGCCAGTAACCTCTCCCCAGCAGCGAGCCTTTTTCCCCCCTGGAGGGGGAACCAGCGATGTGGTGTACCCACAACGGCCTAGGAGCACAGTAGCTCGTTGAGGGCCCCTCCCAAGACTGGTCGTTTCCCGGAGCCAGGACAGGTGGAGAAGCTCGGGGGGGGGGGCTCGCCTCCTCCCGACAGACTATGGACCAAGGTATGGACTATTGCCCCAACGACTCCTAGTTGACCCGTTGGGGTCCAACTGTGGTCGTCAGACTCCTTTGGGGAAGGGGAGGCATGTCATAGAACGGACATAGCGCTCCCCGCGTCAAACCCCAAGAGTTATTCCCATGGCGAAAACCCCATAAAACAGACATTTGCCTTGGGAAAGACCTTATGCTCATTTATATTGTGTGGTGGGATTTTAAATGTATTGTAAATTGCTTGGTTTTAGTTTAAATGTACTTTTATTACATTATGTGAACTTAGATGTGTTTTGAAGGTGCATTCCTTTCTTTCGTATAGAATGTAAAATAGATTTGAGTGCTGTGTGATTATGCGGGAGGGTTTTCCCCTTATCTAGTTGTAGGTTTGAGCATTCAAGAGTCTGGTTTTAATCTGATCTATTGGAACAATAGATTATGTAAATGACGTGTGATAGATATTTACAATAAACATTCCTTTTTCTTCCTAACTGACATGGTAATAGGAAAATTTAGTAATTACATTATAACGGAACGTTAGAATTTTAATAATGACTGAGGCGAGGATTTGCTTCGCTTGTATTTAAATCACAGCAGCAAGAGAAAAAAAAAAATCAACAAGGTATATAGTCTAACATATCTTCCGCTTAACCCGTCCCCTAGTCCATAATCCCCTGCAGCTCCAGTCCATATATGGGATTGAACCCGGAAATGCGCCCTCTTTCTGCCTGCGAAAACAGGAAACTTCGGATAATTCAACAGGTAATCCAACAGGAATGATGAGGGTCCAGACAGCACAGGAGTGTCCGCAACCTGGACATTAAGACGGATGACGTAGAGGACCAATCAGAAAGCTGAAAACAGAGCAAAAAAGACACGAACTAGGGATTAGAGAGAATTCCGTTACTGACAGTCAAACAACCGGATTCAGAATAGAACACACGAGACACATCCAATAGATGAGGTAATCTTTTATTGAAGCAGAGAAGAAAACATCCATAACAATACATGGAAAAAAAAAAAAAAAAAAACACAGTATAAACATCTTTTGTGTAGAACGTTTTATATGATCAAACATAGCAAGACAATATTATAATGGGAGGGAGAGGAGGGAAATACTCGCCGAGTCATTATTAAAATTGTAACTTTCCGTTATGGTAATAGGAAAAAAAAATTAGTAATTTCAATACATGGACTCTGAGGCTCCTATTTGCTTGTTTAAAGTTCTTCCAAAACCGGGGTAGACCAATGTATAAAAGGCTTTAAATAAAACGTACGTAAGGTAGATTCCCAGGACCAATCTGCAACCCGCATCAAATCCTTCAAACGACAACCCAAAGAAACAGAGTGTGCTCCAAAGCACGCAACATCAGTATCTGCCTCCGACATAATCCAACGCAGCCAACGGGCCAGAGAAGCCGAGGATACTGGATTATGGGGGATTTTAAAGGATAAAAACAGAGGAAACACCAACAGGGCGAAACTGTCTTGTACGACTTTCGTATTCCTGTAAACATCTTACCGGACAAATAAATGGATGATCTGCCAGGAACGGGTAAAACACAGATTTTATAGACGTTTTTGTGCGGCGAGTAACAAACGTGCCCCGTCAGGACCAAAAGAACGTGAACGAAGGTCGAAAGCTCGAACATAGACAAAACAGCATCAGCAGCTTAGCAGACAATTGCCAAAGGGATAGGGCATCATTAGGAGGCAAAAAAAAAAAAAAAAAAAAGGGAGTACTACCGACACATCCGAAGTGGAAGTATAACGAGGAACAGGAGGGCGAGATAATCGAATGGCCATTAACAATCAGCATACCAAGGGCTGATGACCTATTGAAACACCCTGGGAACCTACATGGGAAGCAGAAATAGCTGACCTTACTACATTAATCGTCCGATAGTGACGAAATCGGACAGGAAATTCACAGGGGCCGAAAAGGGATCCAACTGCCTTTCCATACTCCCTCCTACAATTCAGCATGGCGAGGCGGAACAGGTACCTGGAGCCCAGGCCTCCAAGAGTAGGGATCGAGTTCGTTCCGAAATGCCAGGGACAGGGCCAAGTCCCGAGACCAACCACGCCACCAAACGGCAATGACCCAAATGGAACAACGGATGGGATTGGACGGACCGGGAGAATGTGGGAAATCTATTGGCAGTTCCAGGAGGGAAGGGAACCACGGTTGCCCTTACCACAGGGGTGTTATTAATATCACTGTGGCTAGTTGGGCCCGAATTAACGACATGTTCGTGCTACTATGGAGAATGGGGGAAATGCGTACTGACGCAAACTGGTCCAATCCTGAAGGAAGGCGTCCGTCGCTAATGCCTCCGGATGCCAGCTGAAGAAGCGTGGTCGTTGAGTGTTTAGTCTGGAGGCAAATAGATCCACGTCCAGGGGTTCCCAAAGAGCGGCAAGCGCTGTAAACGTCGAGGAGTGCAATCTCCAGTCTCCAGAATCCTCTGTCTGGAATTCCAGTCTGCTACGAGATTCGTTAAACTGAGCCAATATCGTCAGATTGTTGGTGAAGCAATGGGACCAAAACCTTCTTGCCATCATTGCCAGGTGTTCTGATCGCGGACTTCCCAGGCAGTTGATGCTTCGAACCGCCGATAGATCGTCCTTCTCAAAATGGACAGAGCAGTTCTGTTGGTTCTTCAAAAAACACTGTATTGCAAACAGGCCAAGTTCCAGAGAATTTATGTGGAGTGACACTTCCGACATGGACCATCGGCATCCCGTCTCCAAAGTACCGCATCAGGCTCCAACCAGTGAGGCAGTTATCTGATGCGATTGTAATCGTGGGTGTCAGAGGGACCAGAGGCCTCCCGTTCCAGTATTTGAGGTTCTCGGTCCACCATGTCAGATCTGAACGAGCTTTGTTGTTGATCACTGGAGACGAGTAAGGGAGTCCCTTGTGGAGGAAATGGGCCTTCAGGCGTTGGAGGGCCCGATATAGTGGAGCCGGAGGAACAGCTAAATCGAGTGGCAGAGAGGAGACCGATCACTCGTGCCAGGCAATGAAGTGTGATTTGATCTTTTCGAAGAAGAATCCCTGCTTCTTTCGGAATGGACATCAGTTTTTGATAAGGAAGATTGAGGGACATTAGATTGGCGTCTATTTCAGGTGCAAGAAACTCCAGACGTTGCGAAGGTGTTGTATGAGACTTCTCCGGGTTGATGAGAAAACCGAGGTCTTGCAACATGTCCACCGTCCATTGTAGATGGGTTTGCAGAATCAGTTTGGAATCTGCCAGCACCAGGATATCGTCCAGATAGACGACTAGATGACCCCCGCGTTCCCGAAAGGACGTAACCACTGGTTTTAGGAGTTTCGTGAAGGCCCAAGGGGCTGAGGACCGTCCGAAGGGAAGGTACGAGAATCTCCACATTACTCCCTTCTATCTGAATTGAAGATAAGACAAAAAAAAAACAAAAAACACACCACACCGAAAAGGTAGGCGTCCTTTGCCAACCAATCCCCCTGACGTAGGAGTTCCCTGAGTGTATGCATGCCCTCCATATTGAAGTGCAGGTATTGTACGTGGGAATTGAGATCTCGCAAATCAATCACTGGTTGCAAGCCGCCTTCTTTCTTTGCGACCAGAAACAGATTGCTGACGAACCCCGTGGAGTTGACAGGGGCTGGTTGTATGGCCCCTTTGGCTAATAAGTCTTGAATTTCCCTGTCCACAACATCTCCGGATCCTGAGCAAAACGGAGAGGTGGTGGAGGGAAAGTCTGAATAGGTATTGACAAACAAAATTTTGAAGCCCTGTACGGTGTCCAGGATCCATTGATCTGAAGTAAGGGTTCGCCAATTGTGTATTAACAACCGTACACAGCCCCCGACCTTTATCCCCGTAAAGGGAAAAAGTATTAGAGGCCTTACCTGAGCGACATCTGCCGCGGAATGGGATTCTGGTTCCTCGAAAACGCGCTATGGACGGGTTCGTGAAGGGAAAAATAAACCAGAGGATTGGTACTCTGTTGGCGGTTGTTGTGGTGTGGGGCCTGGAGTTGGCCCCTTGTCGGCCGGTAGTGTGCCCCCTGTATCTACCGGCCCTGCCAAAAACCCAGCCACGGAAAACGCTTTTAAAAAAGGGATGCAGACACCGTGTCCAAGGCATTAAATGTGTTGGTATATGCTCCCATGCTTTTCACGTACGCCTCACCAAAGAGGAAGCCCTGGGCAGCACTATGCAGGTCAGTGTCCGCTATAGCGGTAAGTTGATTGTCCACTTTTAATAAAATGGATTTGCGTTCGGCAGCTAAAGCGGCGTTGGCATTGCCGAAAAGTCAGGGCTCTTTTCCCCCTACTCTTGTCCGTGAATGGGTTCAGAGTAGAGCCACTATGTTTAGCTTCTTCCGCTATATTAAATAATTTTATAAGAGGGCCCGCCCTGTCTAAAAGCTTGTCCTCACATGAGCGAAAAGCATGGTCTAAACCAGTTTTTGGGTTCCAACCATGAGGATTGGTGATATATTTTATAATGGATGGGTCATCCTCTAGGGTGAGGCAGGTCTTGCCCGATGTAGTAGGGCGTGGGCTTTCTGCCCACATATTTTGTCTTGTGGCCTGATCTAAAGGCTTTCATAAATTGGCATCTACCCATTTCTCAATGTGTGGCAGGGGGTACCAAGCGGTGGACTGAGGATAGGTTAAATCCTCTGCACAGAAAAGAGGGCCTCCATGGGGATCGTAAATAATATTACCCTCTTCATAGAACTTGGGCTAGTCGGGGTATTCGCAATCAAATATGCTATCCTCGGGAGCATAAAGTTCTAAATCGTCAGCCGGGGGGGGGGGGGTCATTAAAATCATAATCATGTGGGGTGGCTAAAGCGACCTCTTTTCCCGGTGGTTTCCTGCTAAGGAACCAATTCAAAATTAGATTTTTTCTATGCTTTGGGGTGACCGCCAAATGCGCCCTGCGGTCTTGGGCTCCTGTCCGAGGTGGTGACTCGGTATCATATATAGGCAGTACTGCGGGGTTGCCAGCCCCTCTGTCAGTATATTTAGTTTTTTGTAAGACCTTTTTCCCCAGGCCATATGAAGTTTGTGGTTCCCCGTAAGAGGATTCAGTGGATGTGTTAGCAGGTACAGGGGCTACCGAAGGGTCCTAACTGCTTCCATAACTACCTCCAGGGAGCGGCGGAGATCAACAGTGTGGAGACCGCTGACTGAACAGCTGCCTCGATAGAGGCTTGGACAGAGGACTCCATAGGTGGGTCAGGAGGCGGGGGAACCTCAGAGAGATGGTGGGCATGGCAAAGATTCCAGGGCTTCCTGAAACTCAGCAGCCTTGTGAGTGTGGAGCTTCCCCCCCCCCCGAGTTTGAGCCTTCAGAAGAAGAGGGGGAGTGCTGGCGTGTCGTAACATGGTACTTGCTCATTTTGTGAGGGGATTAAATTAGCGTGAAAATGGGCAAAGATAGTTAATCGTGTGACGCGTTTGAGGAAAAAATAAATAAACGGCCGCGAGGGAGACAAGCATCTGCAACACAGCGCGCGCGAGCGTAAAGCCCGCGGGAAAAAAAAAAAAAGGCAAATTAAAAACGCAAGAAATTTTAAATAAATTGACTACAAAACCGACGGTCGCCCCTAGATTATAGCCAGGACGACCGACCAGCTAATATTTAAACCTACAAAATAAAATTGTACATAGGAGAGAAAAACCGTTGTCCATATATGGGATTGAACCCAGAAATGCGCCTGGAGCTGCAGGGGATTATGGACTAGGGGAGGGGTTAAGGGGAAGATATGTTAGACTATATACCTTGTTCATTTTTTTCCTCTTGCTGCTGTGATTTAAATACAAGAAAGAAGCAAATATGAGCCTCAGAGTCCATGTATTGAAATTAGAATGTTCAATTAGGTACATGTTCGTCATTTGGTATGCAAATTATGGCTGTTGGACCTCAGCATAAATCATGGCGCTTTTCAATAAAGGTCAGAGAATCCTGTTTGCACATACAGCTTGTCTGGTGTCTCATTCAGGGTACCCACGATCACCCTCAGAAGGCACAGCGCTAGCGGCCTTCTGGAAATTCAAAGAGGCAGAGGAGGAGACCAAGCCGGTCTGGAGCTACCGATCAGACTGCTCGCTTGAGGCACTGAGTTCTGAGCAACCCAGCGGCCGGGCTGATCAGTAAGGGTGTCTGGAGAGCCAGGACAGGCAGAAGGGGTTTCCGTCATCAATCAGGCATGGAATGAGACAGCACAGACCCCAGCCCATAAGGAGAAGCATCACAGGCAATACTCAGTGGTTTAGACAAAGCATAGTGAACCAAGACTCTGAAGCTGTGTATTAGTTCCTTTTTGAAGCTTTTAAAAAAAAAAAAAAAAAAAAACAACACAGCCGAGCAGGGCTCTGTCCATTTCCATTTTTGTTGTTCCCCAAAAGCCTATATACACAGCGGAAAGACGGTATGGGCTAAATTGGGCAAAAAATTATTGTAGTAGTTCAACAGCCCTAAATAAAAGCGCAGCTGAGTTACAGGCTTTTATATGGGTGCCTCTATCAATGCATTTACTTTATCAGTGATGTGAAGTCCAGTTTTATCAAGGACGTTCCCACAAAATTCCAGGTGATCTTTAAAGAGCCCACATTTGTTTATATTAACTTTGAGTCCATAATCCATTAGTATCTGGAGCACATCTTGTACCTTCTGCCAGTGCTCCCTCTCTGTTCGGCCAGTGATCCAACAGACATTGTGTCCCAGGAACTCCAGCAAGCAATTCATACATTGTACGCTGCCAAATTGTTGGTGCTATCCCAAATACCATTCTGTTCTACTGTAACAGCCCCTTAGGAGTATTGATTGTGAGGAAAGGCCTGGATTCTGGATGCACTGGCATCTGCAGGTTTGAGATCCAGCTTGGTGAACTGCTGTCCCCCTGGCAAAGTCGCAAAAATGTCCTCAATCTTTGGAAGTGGATATTTATCTACAGCAATGAGAATTAACGGCCATACGGATATCCCCACATATCCAAATGGCTCCATTCTTTTTTTTCTACGCACAAATCGGGGAGGCCCATTCACTGCAGCGTACTCTGGAAATGATCCCAAGGCTTTCTAGATGCATCATTTCCACCTCAACCACAGCTTTAAGTGCAAAAGGTACAGTTCATGCTTTGATATTTGGGAACTTTTAAAAGGGACGGCAGATGTCCCTAAAGTATCATCAAAAACTGGGGCAAACTTACTCTGCAAGTCCTGTTGTGTCGGGAACCCCCGTCTGTCCTGGCTCTCCAGACACCCCCCCCCCTTGTTGTGATAAGCCCGGTTACTGGGAGCGCCGTCCTCCGCGCCTCGAACAGCTTGACCCGCCTGCTTCTGTTCTCTGCCCTGGAGCCGTTATGAATTTCCAGAGGGCCGCTCTGTGCCTTCTGATGTTGAGTGTAGTGTAGGTAGCGTAGCTGAATGAGAACACCAGACAAGCTGTATGTTCAAACAGGATTCTCTGACTTTTAAATGAACAAAAAAAAACACTATTTATGCTGAGATCCAACAGCCATAATTTGCATATCAAATGACGAACATGTACCTACTAAAATGCTAATTACATTAGGTCAGATATTCACAATAAACATTCCTTTTTCTTCCTATCACACATCATTTACATAATCTATTGTTGCAATAGATCAGATTAAAGCCAGACTCTAGTGCTCAAACATGCAACTAGAGAAGGGGAAAACCCATCTGGCATAATCACACAGTACTCAAAATTGATTATGTTCTATACAAAAACACATCTCTAAAAATTTACATTCAGTAATAAAAGTACATTTAAAGATAAAAACCAAGCAATTTACAATACATTTAAAAATAAATAAATCACACCACACAATTTAAATTAACATAAAAGGTCTTTCCCAAAGGCGAAGGTCTATGGTCTTTTGGGGTTTTCGCCATGGGAATAAAAGTCTTGGGGGTTTGACACGGGGAGCACTATGTCAGTTCTATGACACCTGTATCCAAGCTGAAACCACAGTCAATGTCTGTAAGGCGTGGCAAGCATTATACTTTATTTATGGCATTCCCAATTTATGAATCCTATTCTCTTCCAAATAGTGGAGGCCACCCAGACTTCAGAATATACAACGTCAGCTTTCCGAGCGTCCATTTAACTGCACTCTGACAAGAGGGGTTAATACTTCCTTTGAAGAAGTCTGTAGATGAACAGGGGTCTTTATCACTGGAACATTTAACCGCCGCCAGTCTTGCTCAGTAATCACAGAAACAGCCGCTCCTGTGTCCAGGTCCATGGTAAAATTCTTCCCTTCAATCCTTACTGGAACAGGAATGGCTGAATAAGCCAAATCCATTTTATAAAGTTTTACTGCTTGAATGGGAACGTGGCCGTCTGAGTCATCCGATGAGTCTTGGAGCTGAATTTGATATGCTCTCTTCTGAAGCAATTTATACGGCTTTTCTTACAGACCCTTTGAATATGCCTTTTAATTTCCACAGGAATAACAAACTGCGTTGCGGAAACGACAAGAGTGAGATTCATGGTATCTGCATGGAATATTAGAAACATAGAAAATGTCGGCAGATAAGAACCTGTCGGCCCAATTACGTATCTGGAATTAGCTTTCGTTTAGGATAGCCTTATGCCTATCCCATGCCTGCTTAAAGTCAATCACTGTTTTGGCCTCTACCACTTCTACTGGAAGGCTGTTCCATGTATCCACCACCCTCAGTAAAATAATGCTTCCTGATGTTACTTTTAAACCTTTGGCCCTCTAATCTAAGACTATGTCCTCTTGTTTTGCTACTTTGTTTCTGTTTAAATATACTCCCTTCCTCTACCTTGTGGATTCCCTTTACGTATTTAAATGTTTCTATCATATCTCCTGTCTCGTCTTTTTTCCAAGCTGTACATGTTAAGATCATTAAGCCTTTCCTGGTAACTTTTCTCCTTCAAGCCGTACACCATTTTAGTAGCCCTTCTCTGAACTCTAAGATGTCTATATCCTTCTGGAGATACGGTCTCCAGTACTGCACACAGTACTCCAAGTGAGGTCTCACCAGTGCTCTGTACAGTGGCATGAGCACTTCCCTTTTCCTACTGCTAATACCTCTCCCTACACAACCAAGCATTCTGCTTGCATTTCCTGCTGCTCTATTACATTGACTACTTACCCTTAGATCCTCTGCAATAATAACCCCTAAATCCCTTTCCTCAGATGTTGAGGTTAGGACTGTATTAAATATTACATATTCAGCCCATGGGTTTTTACGCCCCAGGTGCATTATCTTGCACTTATCCACATTAAAACTCAATTGCCACAGCTCCGACCATTTTTTTAGTTTACCTAAATCATTTGTCATTTTGCTGATCCCTCCAGGAACGTCAACCCTGTTGAAAATCTTTGTGTCATCAGCAAAAAGACATACAGGGTTATTCAGAGAGAGTGAAAAGCAGGAGAATGACTGGAGAATGAAAAATTCTAGGTCAAAATAGCCAAACCAGAAAAATTCTCCTTTTCATCTCACTTTCCAAATCGGCTATTTTGACCTAGAATTTTTCATTCTCCAGTCATTCTCCTGCTTTTCACGCTCTCTGAATAACCCTGATACTTTACCATTAATACCTTCTGCAATATCACTAATAAAAATATTAAAGAGAATGGGTCCAAGTACTGACCCCTGAGGTACCCCACTGGTAACAAGACCTTGCACCGAATAAACTCCATTTACCACAACCCTCTGTTGCCTGTCACTCAGCCACTGCCTAATCCAGTCAACAATATTGGAATCCAAGATCAAAGATTGCAATTTATTGATAAGCCTTCTATGCGGAACAGTATCAAAAGCCTTACTGAAATCTAAATAAGCAATGTCTACTGTACCACCTGTGTCTATTATTTTTGTTACCCAATCAAAAAAAATCAATAAGATTAGTTTGGCATGATCTCCCTGAGGTAAACCCATGTCATTTCTGATCCTGTAATCTAGGTGTTTTTAGAGGTTCAACAATCCTTACCTTGAACATGGTTTCCATTAATTTCCCCACTACTGACGTAAGACTAACTGGCCTATAGTTCCGATTACTCCCTACTACCCTTCTTGTAAATGGGCACAACATTTGCTAATTTCCAGTCTTCTGGGACAACTCCCGTTAACGGTTTTGCCATTACACCACTGAGCTCTTAATAACTTTGGGGCCTGATGGGATCCACCCTTTGATGTATTTGTCTTTACTTTAGACATCTGCTGTAGAACCTCCTCCTCTGTAAACTCATATGTAAATGTATCTTTAGTGTTTCCACCTCTTGTTCAGTCTCTTGCTTCCTATGCATAGCATCAGCTTCTTTGGTAACTTGTTCCATAATGGCAGCGACATCCATAGCTTTGTGTAAGGTCAGCTCTTTCTCGGTAAGAAGTCTCAATCATAGCTTCACAGTGTAATCCCATCACAAACTGGTCTGAGGGCGGTGACTAAATACTCCAATATGACAGATACTTGCCAACCTTCTGAGAGCTGCGACAAAGTAGGAGACGCTTTCTCCAGGTTCCTGATGTCTTTTATAAAACTTCCATCTTTCAGCGATTTCAAATCGTCTGTTGCTGATAGCTGTTCTAATTACCTTACTGAAGGCCCACTAACGGCTTGCTCGCAGGTTTTTCTGGATACAGGAGATCTGAGTGTGTCGTACACCTTCGCTCCAATCTCTGTGAGGAACACGGCTACCTGATTTGTCTCCAAAATGCCATTAGCGAGAGATCCTGTTCAAACCGTTCCACCCAAGAGATCCAAGAGTCAGTTTCTGGATTAAAATCACGCAGATCAAACATCCTCATCACCACTGTAGTGTTCTGGAGAATACGAGAAGCCTTGGGTTTTCATTAATAGGTTTATTAACATTTAAGCATACAGGTCCTCTATAACTGCAATTGGCTGTGTCTCTAGCCAGCCATCAACTGAGAGACAAAATGAATGACCAACTGCCAGCCAACTGCCAAAAGAAACACCCAACTTTCCTCCCCCCCCCCCATTGGCAGCCAGCACAAGTACACCACAGATTATACACTAATTTTCTCCTGCTACGGGTCCTGGAAACTGATCTTGCACGCTGGGCGATACCGCATATTACTTGGTCCGGTTGCATTAGTGTACTCAAAATGAACGTCCTTCCCTTGAGTGCTTTACCGGCTGTAAACCATGCCAATCCATGTCCCCCTGTTGTGGAAATTTTATTATGTGGACATTATACTCTAGGATGTGTGTGTTTTTATAAATTGTCATCTGTCTCCCTGTGTTGGATTTGAATGTGGTTTTAAATCCAAACCAGCGGCAAAACCGTCAGTATGAAAACCTTCTTTTGGGTTTAGAGGCATACCTGCTTTTAAGACATTTAAGCCTTGTCTGGGCACTCGTACCGTGCACAGACAATAACTGAAGGTCTCCGCAGATATGTCAATAATCCATAGGAACGAGTAGATTGAGCAGTGTCTGAATGGGGCCCATACTGACAGTGATGGGGGATGGTCGGACAAACAGGGATGAGTTGTGTACAGGGGGCCGGTCGGACATTCTAGTCCACTCCCCTGTCCTTTTAATATGTAAATGTAATTACTGGACAAACTGGTTTTCTGTTGTACAGCCAGTTGCCACTGGGTGTGTGCTATTGTCTAATAAATTAAACTGACCAAGAGCCACAGGGGCACTTGGGAAGAGGAACTCCAGCTAGAAACAACGTGTGTGTGTGTGGCTTTTTCTGGGTGATGCAGAAGACCACAGCAGAGTCTCTGGGTCTCCTTACTGTGGGCGTTCAGGTAAGTATTGCAGGGATAGCAAAGAGCTGCTTGTAAGTGCAGCGGATCAAACTACATTAGGGAATTGATTAATTTCTACGACACCACCTGCCTTGTTTCGCTCTTTACAATCCATTTTCACTACATATGTATGGAATGGAGGCGAACCGCGGCTCAGCCTGATGCTACTGACAGCACCCCGCTTCTGTGGTGGCTTGGCACTGCCACATTTACAACGCTATTATCATGCTGTTCACCCTTTTGCGTTGAGTGGAGCTCGGGTGCCTCTGGCAAACAATGGGTCCCCTAGGAATATGTGCTCGCAGGCCGCTCGCTTACCTCCCTCCCCTGGCTCCTAGGCATAGCTGCTCCTACTGACGTCATCCGGCCGCACTTGACGATATCTGCCACCTTGCGAATTTAAAGACGACTGCAGAGTTCCACGCCATTGGCCCCCTCCGTCACTTGCCAGCCTTTTCACCTCGACATAATGATGAAGCGGGGTCAGCAGATGCTGAGGCAAATAGCGCGAAGAGGTCACCAACTTTCTACAGAGTCAATCGCTACAGACCTCCAAGCTTCATGTGGCCTTCAGATTAGCTCAAGAACAGTGTGCAGAGAGCTTCATGGAATGGGTTTCCATGGCGAGCAGCTGCATCCAAGCCATACATCACCAAGTGCAATGCAAAGCGTCAGATGCAGTGGTGTAAAGCACGCCGCCACTGGACTCTAGAGCAGTGGAGAGGTGTTCTCTGAAGTGAGACGAATCGCACTACTCCATCTGGCAATCTGATGGAAGACTCTGGATTTGGCGGTTGCCAGGAGAACGGTACTTGTCTGACTGCATTGTGCCAAGTGTAAAGCTTGGTGGAGGGGGGGGGGGGAGATTATGGTGTGGGGTTGTTTTTCAGGAACTGGCTTGGCCCCTTAGTTCCAGTGAAAGGAACTCTGAATGCTTCAGCATACCAAGACATTTTGGACAATTCCATGCTCCCAACTTTGTGGGAACAGTTTGGAGCTGGCCCCTTCCTCTTCCAACATGACTGTGCACCAATACACAAAGCAAGGTCCATAAAGACAGAGGACTGACCTCAACCCGATAGTCTCCGCTCTAATTCATCCCAAAGGTGTTCTGAGAGCCAGGCCTTCTCGTCCAACATCAGTGTGTGACCTCGCAAATGCGCTTCTGGAAGAATGTTTATGGGAATTTTTACCACTCTCCTAAACCTTGTGGAGAGAGTCTTCCCAGAAGAGTTGAAGCTGTTATAGCTGCAAAGGGTGGACCGACATCATAAAACCCTATGGATTAGGAATGGGATGTCACTTAAATTCATATGCGAGTCAAGGCAGGTGAGCGAATACTTTTGGCAATATAGAGAATATAACACACACACACAAACACGTTTCAGACCTCAGACCAGACATGGGGCGCTGTCCGAACGCTCTATTGGCATTCGGACAGGCCCCTGCAGTTTACCGCGAGATTGCGCCTGGGGGCTTCCCAACGAGCGGCCACTGGAAGACTTTGCCGGCGGCGCTCGTTGGAAGGTACGAAACGCGGTAAGCTGCAGGGGACTGTCAAAGCGGTCGGACAGGGCCCCAGCCCCTTAGATGGGTGCATTCCTGGAATTAGCCTGCAGTCTGGCGGGCTTCTAGCCCGCCAGACTGCATCTCAAAAAAAAAAAAAAAGCCTGGATCTTCATGTCCCGGGCAATACACAAAACCAGGGAGAGAGCAATCCAGTCAAACACATTCAAAAAACCTGCTACAACAGCTTCATGCATGGGTGCATAATACCAGCTTTTACCACATGTTGAAAAATTCTTAAATCTAAGCTTTGTTGAATAAAATGGTGGAAATTTGGTTCGCAATGAACGGCTGTGAATTGCTTAGGCCCTTGGGTAAGCACCCCTCCCTGCCACACACGTAATCATCTACCACACCGACCAGCTAAATAGATGATTACAATTGTAAATTATATATAACTAGTTGGAAAGCCTGCCCAGAGGGCAGTCTATTATTAATACTGCCCCAGCTCATGGATACTGCCACAGCTCGTGGATATACTGCCCCCAAGCTCTCATGGATATTTGCCCCCACGCTCTCATGGATATTTGCCCCCCACGCTCAGACCCCAGACCAGACATGGGGCGGCTGTTCAAATTCTCTATCGGCATTCGGACAGCCACCCCTGGAGCTCTCAGCCGCATACTTACCTTCCCGAGCGGCAAAGGGAAAGTTTCCCCGCTTCCGCTCGTTGAAGGACCCAAGCCGCGGTCACGTGGGACTCCCACGTGACCGCGGCTTGGGTCCTTCAAAGAGCCGAAGCGAGGGAACTTTCCCTTCGCCACTCAGGGGTTGGATGCGCGCGGCAGCCGGGTAGACCCGGCTGCTGTGTGCATCTTGTAACCACCGCTGCGAGCGCACAGCCGGCTCGTGCCGCGGCGGTTGCATGCACTCGCAGCCAACCGCCGCTGGTTGCACGCGCATGCGCAGAGTAGGCTTGGCGACAGACACGCCAAGCCTTACTCTTTTATAGTATAGGATACACACACACTTTGTTCGAAGGCAGTGGCATTATATGCCTTTACTTATAAAAGCACACACTGCCACTGCACCAACTCACCTTATTTCCCATACTGGGAGAAAATGTGTAGGTGATGGCACAATGTGTTATTGAAGGAGATTCATCCCAGGAGATGATCGCCATTATGAGCCAGGCGGCCATCTTGTTCAGAATATTGGTTCACTTGAAAATAACTAGTTAGATTTTAGTTGGAATTAGAATGAAGCTTACATCGAATTTTAGGAAGGTGTTAGATTAGCAGAGAAGCAATTAAAATTAAGGAAGATCCGGGCCGTTCCTGGCACACAGGGACAGGATGAGGAATGGATACACCAAGGTCACAGAGGCCTGTAGCGAGACAAAGAAGAGCGTAGAAACAGACCAGGTCTTATCTACAACAAATAACAAACAGGCTCTAGGAAGGTGGGCACAGGCCGGATTGAGCGTAGCAGAAAATCATCTTCTGTCAAACCAACATGAAGTTTGCCAATGACCAATGTATGGAATGTCTTTGTAATTGACCAAGGGAGGTACTAACCCACGTGGGGTGGGATAGTGTCACCGGGAGGTGGGTTAATTGGGATGTAACTAATTATGTATTCGGGGTATAAAAAAAATCATGTCACGGGGGGGGGGGGGGTTCGGGGCTCAGTCTTAGCGATTCAATCCTGTCTGAGCATCTGTGATATCACAATAAAGTTTGCCTTTCCTGAAGAGACTCGTGTCTAGACAATCCTTGCTCGTGTCGGCCCGGCCTCATCCCGAGTGAACCAAGTGGATTCCGGTTACATTATTACACATTGGCTTATCTAAAAAAACACAAGCAGTGGGTTGGTGAAGAGAGCAGGAGGTTGGAGCCCCTGTAAAGTCATAATTTACAACCCTGAAGGTCAAGTTAGGTGCCATTGGACAGGTTAAGAGTCTGGCCTTTCTAACGATACCAAAAATTACCTATAGGGTTATTCAAAGAGATCCGAATGGCTGCCGAAAGGGAACCAAACGCTGAAAATCAGCGTTCGGTTACCCTTCTTGGCCATTTGGCTATCCAGAGAGCAGGCAGTTCGCCAAACGTTGGCGAATTGTTTGCACATACGGTGCCTGTTCGAGGGCAGTGAAATCCCCATAGCTTCAGCTATTCAGAGAACAAAAACCAGCAGTGAAAAGGTACCAAATTGCCTGGCTTCATGCGGCAGATTTAGTCAGGCAAATCCCATAGGCGTCAATGTTAAAAATATTCCCATTTTAATTGAATATCTAATAAAATGTTGATTATAATATTCTGCAGTAAAAAAGTCTATTGTGATATTTTAAGCATTGTTCGGGGATTTGCCAAAAAAGTATGGCTTTTTTTTTGTTAAAGGTTTTTACAGCCCTTTTTATTATCATTCATTGAACCTCATTTAAATTTCAGACATTTTTGCTCAGTAGTTTCTTTGCAAACAGCGTTTCACTTTTCAAACATTCAAGCAAACTTCCGACACACACACACACACACACACACAATTAGTCTGCGGTGTCTGCTTTTTTCCGGCGGCTGTGATCGCCTCCTGCTCGGGTTTAAGTGTCATGTCCGGCGGGGTTAATCCAGATGTTTATGCGGGTTTTCGGCGGCTTTTCCCTGCACTTCGACAGCCTTGTGGGGCTTGAATACACCGCAGGGTCGCTGAAATGGGATTACCGAATCGAAGAGAACGAAAAGTCACCGAACATGCAGTGACTTTGATGCTCTTTGAATAACCCTGCATGAATTCAGTGACTGATGAAAACATTCGGCGAAACATGTCTCCGTGGACTTTGCAGGGGCAGGGTTTTGTCGGGTATATTACAGAAAGGAAAAATTTAAATGGATGCCTGTAGCCATTTTGTTTTTCTCTCAATTTTCTCTAGGTTTAGAAATGAACGAGTTTTTTTTTTTTTTTTTATACAGAGTTCATTCCTGGGTGAAGTAATTATATATATATATATATATATTATATTATATATATTATATTATATATAATTTTTTTTTTTTTTAGAAGTGCCAGACATGAAGGAACCTAGAATGTTTTTGTGTGATAATGCTAGAGTTAAGTGCTAAGACGTGTCATAATTAAATTTATTGGTCTGTCTTAAGTTTCTAAAACAAAAGATGTGTCTTTTGGGAATAGGAATTAGAGTTAATATTCTGTAATATAGATTTATATTCACAAAATATATGTTTATAAATCAAGGTATATTTTATTATATTTACAGTAGGAAATATATTATTATTCTTTATTTATAAAGCGCCAGCATATTCCGCAGCGCTGTACAATAAGCACAGTATAGACAGGGTTACAATACATTGAACAACATTTGACAAACAGTACAGGAGGAGATGAGGGCCCTATTCCCGTAGGAACTCACAATCTGGGAGGGTTGGGGTTGGAAACAGGAGGAGAGGACTGTAAGGTGAGAGTGATTGATGGTTGCGTCAGTGAGTTGGGTGGTAGGCTTCCCTAAATAGGAACGTTTTAAGGGAGCGTTTAATATATATACTCCAATAAATATTGTAGAAAGCATAGAATTGGTAAATAAAAATTACTAAAGAATAGATTCTGTTGAGTTAACCAGAAAAGAATTTAGCTGATAGTAAGTAATTTCAAAAGTGAGTAGGGATATAAATTAGATATGGCAGGTAGAGACACAATGTCTATACATTGGGAGAAGAGAAGGTCTTTGTGTAGATTTACCTTTTGACCCGAGATAAGAATATTAAAAAGAAATGGTGGAATTAATTAGAGGGCAGTATGGCACTTCTTAGAGGATAATAAATATTAGATTTGATGTATTAATAATATTGCCAGTGACGTCAAATTTACTAGAATTGAAGTGGCAGTGTTGGTTGCAAATCAGTCGAGATTCCAGCATTCAGACTCACACCGCAATACATTCAAACGTCCTGTACACATGACACTCTGAGAGTCCAAGATTCCAACACGCAGACTCACACCACGATGCAGGCAGATCCCAGGACATGAGGCAAGCAAGATTCTCACTAAATCTCTAACTCACATGCATTGATTATCTGATATTGATAATCGTCACATATTCCAAAACAAAGCATCACATAGAAAATTCCAAGACTTATCAACATCCAAATTGGACAGGTAATGTATGAAATTAAGGAATGTAATTATATATATTTGTAGATATTCTTGCAACGTAGACTGAGATTTCTCAGATACTGGCTAACTCCAAAAATTCTAAGTACCGTATTTTTCGCTCCATAAGACGCACCTGACCATAAGACGCACCTAGTTTTTAGAGGAGGAAAACAGGAAAATGAATATTCTGAAATCAAATAGTGTAATAATGGATATTGCCCCAGCTCCTCTCATGGTTATACTGCCCCAGCTCATGGATACTGTCCCCCAGCTCGCTCATGGATACTGTCCCCCAGCTCGCTCATGGATACTGTCCCCCAGCTCGCTCATGGATACTGTCCCCCAGCTCGCTCATGGATACTGTCCCCCAGCTCGCTCATGGATACTGTCCCCCAGCTCGCTCATGGATACTGTCCCCCAGCTCGCTCATGGATACTGTCCCCCAGCTCGCTCATGGATTATGCCCCAGCTCGCTCATGGATTATGCCCCAGCTCGCTCATGGATTATGCCCCAGCTCGCTCATGGATTATGCCCCAGCTCGCTCATGGATTATGCCCCAGCTCGCTCATGGATTATGCCCCAGCTCGCTCATGGATTATGCCCCAGCTCGCTCATGGATTATGCCCCAGCTCGCTCATGGATTATGCCCCAGCTCGCTCATGGATATGCCCCAGCTCGCTCATGGATATGCCCCAGCTCGCTCATGGATATGCCCCAGCTCGCTCATGGATATGCCTCAGCTCGCTCATGGATATGCCTCAGCTCGCTCATGGATATGCCTCAGCTCGCTCATGGATATGCCTCCGCTCACCTGTCGCCGCCGCGTTAGGCTCCCTCTGAGTGTGCGTCGGCGGCAGGAAGCTTGGGCACTCGCCTGGGGGAGCCACGTGACCGCGATCTCGCGGTCACGTGGCTCCCCCAGGCGAGTGCCCAAGCTCCTTGCCGCCGGACGCACACTCAGAGGGAGCCTAACGCGGCGGCGACAGGTGAGCGGAGGCATATCATGGGGCATTCGCTCCATAAAACGCACCCACTTTCCCCCCCACTTTTTGGGGGGAGAAAAGTGCGTCTTATGGAGCGAAAAATACTGTATTTCTATTCTGCAGATAGAAATATGAAAGAAGTGGACATAAGGATTTATTCCTAAAAAGAAATGTAAGATACCAATATATATATTGAATTTGGAAATTACTGTGATTAAAAATTAATAAGCAAGGAATTCTATAACTACAAAATAAAAAGCAAAAGATTAGAAGTTTAATTCTCGAGATTAGGGGAGGATTCACTAAGTTTTTATTACTTATTAAATTAGCGCATCTTTTGTTGATCCATGTAGCATAGAGATATACAGTCAGGTCCAGAAATATTGGGACAGCGACACAATTCTAACATCTTTGGCTCTATACACCACCACAATGGAGTTGGAATGAAACAAACACAATGTGCTTTAACTGCAGACTGTCAGCTTTAATTTGAGGGTATGTACATCCATCTCAGGTGAACGGTGTAGGACTTGGCACAACTGAAACTGCTGTAAATCCTACACCGAACGTCCCAATATTTCAGGACCTGACTGACAGAGAACATAGAGAACATAGAGAACATAGAGAACATAGAGAACATAGAGAACATAGAGAACATAGAGAACATAGAGAACATAGAGAACATAGAGAACATAGAGAACATAGAGAACATAGAGAACATAGAGAACATAGAGAACATAGAGAACATAGAGAACATAGAGAACATAGAGAACATAGAGAACATAGAGAACATAGAGAACATAGAGAACATAGAGAACATACATACACTAGCTGGTTAAACATTGTTTGCTGGGAAATGCATGTTGTATTAAGCAGAAATGTTTCTTAACCATTTGTGTATTAGTTACTAACTGATAAAAGGTAAATGATATCATATATGCAGTTACTAACCGGAGATACATATATTGTGAAGCTAGTTTTTATATGCTGATGGATTGTGGTTTATAAATTGTTGTTTATGATATGAGATTTGAAACTTTTGTATACGTAATAAATATATATATATATATATTTTTATCTGATTATTGTATTTTTCAAAGCAAAACACAGGACAATTAAAAGAATTCAGGATAATTTCTAAGAAATATAAACGATTGATATTTGTGTCTCGTATAAGTTTCTTATGAAATAATAGTCCGAGATATATTGGAGGCTTGGCTGATAAGTCCAATATATATATATAAACGTGTTGTATTCACGTGCAGAGATTATATCCGACAGATATTTATTATTATTATTATTATTATGCCTGCATATTCTGCAGCGCTGTAAGGCTGGTGTCAGACGAGCGTGGTGTTCGCGTCCGTGATGGCGCCTAAAAGTACGTCCGTGATAGCATGAAAGAAAACAATCGGAGCCCGACACATGAAGTACGTCCGCACTGAACTGCGGACGCGGCCCGTGTACGCAAGAACGTACAACCCCTAGAACAGGCGCACAAAGTGCGCTGCGTCCGCAACGTCTGCATAGCTGTGTGTGTGAGTGATGGAACGTGGTCAGACGGACTGCATTTATACATTCAGCATTTTTCGGCCAAAATGGTTTTGCCTTTTATTTTAATTTTCCCCTCCTACATCCGTCAAAATATACGTTAGTGAATAAAACGGACTGTGTGGCCACCACTGCATCTTCCATACTGATGTACGTCCGTGTGCACGGACGCACAGTCCGTAGAAATCACGCTCGTCTGACCCTAGCCTCAAATGGGCACAATATAGACAAGGTTATAATACATTGAACAACATTTTGACAAACTAGTACAGGAGGAAAAGGAAGGCCCTATTCCTGTGGGAATTTACAATCTAGAAATCTAAATATTTTTATCTGCTCCTTGCCATCGTCAACATTTTACGGCATAATATAAAATCGTTTTTTTGGGATAGAAAGCTATATCTAGCTGCTTGGATTCATTCCAACCTGGGGAGGGAGGGACAGACTCATGCTTTTTGAAGTTTTTCTGAATATCAGCGTATGGTGATATCCAGTTACCTGAAAGAGGGTCAGATTCTTCCCTATAAAAAGCATTGAATACACAAGAGCCTATGATGTAGGTGGTAGGCTGGGAAAAAAAAGACCTGTGAAAGGCTGAACCTGATGGACACCTATGTAAGAGGCTGTGGAAGATGTGAGCATTATTCGTCCGCTTTCCTGGCTGTTTTCTAAAGCTGGAATGTATTACACTATGCGAACGCAGACTCCAATATTTTTTTTTTTTTAGTCTTTGAGGTTATCTGGTAGGAAAGAACTTGTGTAACCCTTAAGGGGTTATTCAGAGTGCACCGAAATATCTGTCCCTCTTGGCGCACTTCAAGTTCAATTTGCCAACCCTACAGCGAATTCAGCATTTGCCACAGGGTCCCCGATGTGGTCAGGCGAGGCAGAAAAATATATAAAAATAATATCACACACACAATGAAGGTCCTATAAATAAAAAAGGTCTGTTACAGAAGAAAAAAAAAAAAAAAGGGAATTGACTTTTGAACGCTGCAAAGTCCATAAACCCGATCCATACCTCAATCACACTGCAGAATTTGAGATCGTTCGATTGGCATACACTACAGTATTCCCAACAGCAGCCCCCCCCCCCCCCAATGCATAACATGTTTATTAACCATGCCTGCTAGCTGGTTCTATATAAATAAAAATCGCCCGGACCCATTGTGGCTTGCGCATACCTAGGGGTTTCTCCTTACTATGCGGAGACTCGTGGTTCCTAGTACAGACTGCCCAGCAGATGTGATTGAGGAATGAATTTCACGCTTATTTTTCTTCTAGTTGTTTATTATTTTTATTAAATTTCTGTTTCCCCCTTCACTCCATTGTGGTTTTGTATGCGGAAAACTGTTTTTCACTCACGTCTCAATTGAACAGTACTCTGCGAGTACATTATCATTTCCGTGAAAATTTAATAAAACTGGGAAAAAAAATAAAATAAATAAAATAAAAAAAAAATAAAAAAAATAAAAAACACACACACACACAACACCCAACACACCACCGCACAGGAATTGAAAAATTTTCTAAATTAAAAATAAAGACTTATTTGAATAAAAACACTTTTTTTGTTGGAATACACACATTGAAACATAGGATTCGTCTGCTTAAGGCTAGGGTCAAACGAACGCATTATCCGCAGCGACCGTCAAAAAGTGCATCCGAACGCATTGCCGTATTTTTTTCACGGAATGCGCGAAAACAGTCATACGATGTGCATTTTCGTGCGTGATTTGTTACGGATCCAAACCAGGAAGCTTTGGGTGTCTGGACGTTAGGTTGGGCCGAACATGAGCAGCGTCTGACATCTCCTAATCACGCACACACGCCGCTATGCGGACGCAGCGCACTCTGTACGTCAGTACTAGCGGTTCTGCGTTCTCGAAAAATGCATTTGTTTGCCGCTTGCGTTGCGTGGCCGCACTTTCGTGTGGCCGTACTTCGTATATTGGCCGTCATTAGCTGCGCCTAATAGCACGTTAAAAAATGCATTAGTCTGACCCCAGCCTAAACCAGTCAACTGAAGAACCGAAAAATCTGCATTTTGTAGTTCTCCAAATAGATTAACCATTATTTCTCTATGGGGAATTTCACTGCCACTGAAGGTCGCCGAATTGCACCCTATTTCGCTGGCAATGCACCAATGTTTAGCAAACGGTCAGCTTTCTGAATTGCCGGAAAATTCACTTATCAGTGCAAGTCTGTGGCAAGTTCGGCATGCTTTGAATAACCCCTTTAGTCAATTTGAAAAGCCAGAGCTGGAGTTTGGAAAGTTGTTTATTGAAAACCTCATGCTGAACAAAGTGGGAGGGGTCAAAGACCAGAAGAATTCTTTTTCTATGTTGTGATTCACATTTAGCACTTGTGGACACGAAGAATTAGATTTTAAAATTGCTCGTTTTACTCCAAATTAGGTGAAAACTTTCCCAAGCCTCCAGTTGTTTAGGAAAGCCATTAAAAGTGGATTTTGTGAGGTTTAGCACAGCTCTGGAAAGAGTTGTAGCAGACAGAATACAGCAGGCATTGGAAGAGCCTGGAGGCTATATGGAACAGAGGAAATTGGTAAAAACTAATGAGATACTTTCAGCAATTGAAAACCGTAGAAATGGGGACATTTAAATAAGGCAATCGTGTTCCACGAAAACATACATGGCAAAGAAATGCTGTGAGTGCATACCGTATACATCAATGGCTACACAGGATACCACTTCATTTACTTCCAGGTGAAGACTGAGTTAACATACCTTGAGATGTGCTGCCAGTCTGCTCAGACAGTTGGATGGATTTTTGGGATGAATTAAAAATAGTTTGTCGGCTCTCAAGCCTCTAAACCCGATGTTAGTTTACGATTATTTAAAGGAAGATTTGAACTGGGCGGTTTTTGGCATTCTCCTTGTGGATAGAAAAGAATGTCTCTGACATCACATAATTAAAGAAGGCTGTGTTTGGAAGGACTCTCCTCCACCCCAGACCGGCTTCTTCTAGATTATACTTTTTTGAGAGGGGGGCTGTCATCAGAGAGCAGGAGTATGAGCAGAAATCGCACCCCGTCCTTACCAGGGCGTTTTTAGTCACATCACTAAGCAAAACATGTCATGTTATTTTTTTGCCCCTGGCAGTAATGGAGTTAAATTGCCACAGGGGCAGTGGGCGTGGCTGATGTAAAACAGCTAGGAAGTGCTTAAATCCTAAAACACCCCTTGTTGCGCCTCTCCTATAACGTCATATGGAGCCTCCTGTTGTTTTATGCTGTGTGTGGCTATACGCTTCCATTTATTTTACTTTCTGTGCAATGTTTTGTTAAAATGTAGATGAGCAATGATGTCTCATGCGGTGAGATAACTAGCAGCATTCTGGTATTTCTTTTTACCGTCTTAAACTTCAATGAGCTGCTGTGTTTAGTTCGTATGTGCCAATAAAGCTTGATTTGATTTGTTGTGGCTTGTACTCGTTAAGGCTCCTTCATCACACTCCCCAATAATGCAGATTTTGTAGACACACACACACACACACACACAATAATTTACATGAATGCTGCTTTCCACTTACTACAGACGTGCCTATATCGCTTTGTCAAAAGCAAAATAAAACAAGTTAAAAAGACACGATTTTAAATTTATTTATTCGCAAAGTATTTTACCAGGAAGGATAAATTGAGATTGCTCTCGTTTTCAAGTATGTCCCGGGTTCAAGAACATTGAAATAAATAGATATTATTGTCGCTCCTCTGCAATATGGTTGCCGTGGGGAGTTTCAGAATTAAACAGTTTAACAATCACAGTGCCATACAGTGGGCAAAGCTGAAAAAATAATCGTCTTTCGCTAAAGAAAAACGTGTTTCGACGTTAATATGTATCATTGGCGCATTCCTCCTGACATTTTTAAGGAGGTGCAGTCTCGAATTTCAGCCCATATCCCGATTCTCCTTTCCCAGTGCCTCCTTTTTAGGGTGTCCTCTATATATGCAAGTGTAGCGCTCACTCCCGGAGGAGCCGCTGAAAATGAACCACGGGTCAGTCTCCCCGCACTAGGGAATAAATATACTCCAACACCGTTGTGAGTTTTTATCATTTATATAGTTTACTAAAATCTTGAGCAGATGTTGAAACACTGTATTCACAAATATTATTACAATATTTTCGTATTTCGGTAAAACGCGCAGCGGAAAAGAAACGAAACACGAGGCTTCGTATTTCGGAAAATAAAATATTCGCGACCGAACATAAAAGAATGCAATTTCCCGATAGTTCAGAAAAAGGGACAGGTAGCGAAAACCCCAAACATACAATCCCTTCGTATTACGGCAAACGCGCAGCGGAAAAGAGAAAAATGTATTCGGAACGTATCTTTGTTTTTAACCCCGTTCTGATAAAAGGAAATGAGTCCTGTACAAGTTAAGTTCCAGAATGTAAGAAGCGTATCTGTGTGTGGTGTGTGGTACCCGGGTACTGTTCAACTGGCCAGTGAATTTAATAAAGGAAAATCTTCGACTAGTCAGTTGGGGCCCTGTAAACTTTAAAGAGAAACAGCAGAGCGTCCTTTAATCATACACCAGACTTGGAGGCCTCTCACCCATCCGATGACTGCTTTAGGCTCCGCTGACCCAGGACGTCTCTCCACCCGATTTTGACTGGGGATACTAGCGGCCGGATCCGTTGTCTACCTTGATGCAGCTTGTCCAGCTCCCCGCCTGCTCTCAGTTCGATTCCGCCGATCTGCAGCTTTTGTCTGGGTACTGGCAAGTCTCCTTCTCCTCAGGCTGAGTGACCCAAATAGGAATTACAGGTCTCCCTCGGGCTTTGGCCTAGCTCCTCCAGCAGTCTCCTCAGTGCGTCTGCTCTTTCTCATCCCCTGGCGCGCTCTGGAACTTTCTCCACGAGGCAGAGGATGTAAGTGTCCAGTCCCCCCCCACTTCCTGGCTTCTTGCAAAGCATGTCTGTTATTGTAGTCCCAATGTCCAGTATCTGATCGCGATAGTCTCCATCTTGTGGCCAAAAATAGGTACTGCACAGCAAGACGATTTTTACCACAGCGCTACACTCTCCCCCTCCTAGAACTCTTGGGTCTCTCCAAGGAGGTACAACAATTACATTACATTTCCAACATTTGAATGCAGTTTATATAACATGTACAGGTTCAGCAGCATACATATAGTGAGTTAATAACACTTCCTCAAGTTGACTCATATTTTGGGCTACCTCAGCTAGCATAGCAGACACTTCGGGCAACCTCCGCACCGTGGTGATGGCCTCTTCAGTGCTATGTCCTGGTGAGTCGTAGGTGAGTCGTTGGGGCGGTCGAACAGAGCGTTTTGGTTCTGGCTCAATCAGTTCCTCTTCAGGTGGAAGTACTATAGGCGTTGGCTCAATTTCTCTTTCTATCACTGGAGCAGACGTTTCTTCAGAGTATGATCCCTCCAGTGAAGACATAGAACTGTAATCACCTGAATGAGCTTCCGGAGCTACCGGGACTCCCACAGCCTCAGGGACTTCCAACTGAAATTCAAGAGGTTCAGGGATCTCAACAGTCTCAGGGACTTCCCACTGAAACTCAGGGGCTTCAGGCCTCAAATTACTTTCCCACTGTTCAGGAACTGTGACGACCTCTCCAGGTTCCGGTGAGCGCATCCAATCTAGACAAAAACTCTCTTCCTCGCTGTCCCTTTCGCTCTCTTCAACAACCCGAGTCTGTTGAGACCGAGTAACAGGAGGTAAACATGGAACAGGCGGATTCGGCGGAGGGTCAACTACCCGAGTCTGTTGAGACCGAGTAACAGGAGGTAAACGTGGAACAGGCGGATTCGGCGGAGGGAGTTCGTCCCCAACTGGTACCCTCACAGCCTCTCACAAAGGTAACAAATGATTTTGGTGCCAGTTCTTAAGAGGCCCAGCCTTTCCATCTGGGCGAATTTGATACACCGGCAGACCCGGCAGTTGCTTGCAGACAATGTAAACCTGGGAACTCCATCTATCCGCCAACTTGTGTCTTGCAGCAGCACCCAAGTTCTTCAACAGGACCCTATCACCGGGTTGTAGATCTTGTATTCGAACTTTCAAGTCATAGTTCCTTTTGTTCCTTTGCTCCCTGTTTCCTGAAGTTAAACGGGCCTGTTCAAACGCAGAAGCCAGATTCTTTCGAAGTCTATCCACGTAGTTTCTATGGGAAGCTACTGATGTTTGGTCTAGAGATAACCCAAATGCCAAATCAACCGGCAGTCGAGCCTCCCTTCCGAACATAAGACGGTACGGTGAGTATCCAGTTGCATCGCTCTCCGTACTGTTATATGCATGCACCAGAGTAGCTATGTGACGACTCCAACTTTGCTTCTCCACATTCGACAAGGTCCCTAGCATGTTCAGCAGTGTGCGATTAAACCTTTCAGGCGGAGCATCACCTTGAGGGTGATATGGTGTAGTTCGGGTCTTTTGGATTCCCAACAGCTCTAACAACTGCCCCACCAGTCTGCTTTCAAAGTCTCTACCCTGATCAGAGTGTATTCTCCTTGGCAGTCCGTAGTGAACAAAGAACTTTTCCATCAACACCTTGGCTACAGTCGGAGCGCGTTGATCTTTCGTGGAGAAAGCTTGGGCGTAACGAGTGAAATGATCAGTCACTATTAGAATGTTCCCTTGCCCACTAGCATCCGGCTCTAAGCACAAGAAGTCAATGCACACCAAATCCATGGGTCCCTGGCTCTGCAGATGGCTCATTGGAGCGGTTCGGGTCGGTAGAGTCTTTCTCTGAATGCACCTTAGACAGGAGTGACAATAACTTTCCACTTCAGCTCTCATGCAAGGCCAATAGAACCTATCTCGCACCAGCTTAAAAGTTCTTTCAGCACCCAAATGTCCATGCTCATCATGTAGTGATCGCAACACACTCTCCCTATGTTTAGTAGGGAGCAATAACTGTTGAATCTCTTCAACGTTAGTTGAGGGCCCCTTCGGTAGACCACCCCATCCAACATCTTTAACCGCTCCCATTCTTTGTAGACCAATCTGGCTCCACTCGGGGAGTTGGTTAACAAGATCTCTCGCTGGTTTGTAGACAGGGCCTTTATGGTCAAGGCAATTAAGGGGTCTCTGGCCTGATCCGCTTTCAGGTCCTGTCTCGAAAAGGTAGGTAAACTTTCGTCCCTTAACTGCGTAGGGTTACAGTAAAACTCAGGAACAGCCGCAGCCATAACTCCTATGGCCTCCGCTTCAATCCCTCCTTTGACCCGGCGCTCTGCTCCTTGACACAAAGCTTGCACCCCGTCTGGAGTCAACTGAGTCCATTCTGTAGTATAGGGTCTTCTCGATAACGCATCAGCATCTCGATTATTCACCCCAGGGCGATACTTCAGGCTGAACCGAAACCCTGACAGAGCGGCCAACCACCGATGTCCCGTTGTGTCCAGTTTTGCAGTAGTAAGGATATAGGTGAGAGGATTATTATCCGTCTTGATCACGAACTCAGCTCCGTACAGATAGTCTTTCAACTTGTCCACCACTGCCCACTTCAAAGCTAGGAACTCCAGCTTGTGAGTAGGATAGTTCTTCTCAGAAGGCGTAAGGCTCCGGCTCACATACGCTACAGGTCTCAGCAATCCACCATACTCCTGATACAGGACTCCTCCCAGACCTTCTCGGCTGGCATCCACATGTAGTTCATACGGCTTGTGAGGGTCCGCATAGGCCAAAACAGGAGCTCGGGTTAGACTTTCTTTCAACTTCACGAAAGCTTCTTCACATTGACTGGTCCATTCACCTTGTATAGACTCTCGAGCTTTCCTTGGCCCCGGAGCTGACGGGTTTTTGTCAGAGACCTGGCAGCCTTCTTCTGTGGTTTCCTTCTGCAGGAGTTTGTTCAGTGGTTGAGCTATTTTCGCGAATCCTCCCACAAATCTTCGATAGTATGAACAGAATCCTAGGAAAGATCTAAGCTCAGTGACGTTCCGGGGTCTAGGCCAAGAAGCTACGGCCTCCAACTTCCGAGGATCTGTCGAAACACCTTCTGCTGAGACCACATGTCCTAGATACGTAACAGACGGTAGACAGAATTGGCATTTCTCCAGAGACAGTTTCAACCCCTCTTCATGGAGCCTCTTCAAAACCTTCTCCAGACGTTGCTCATGCTCTTCCAGAGTCTTCCCAAATACAATTATGTCATCCAGGTACACTAAAACTTCGATTAGATTCATATCCCCGACTGTCTTCTCCATCAACCGTTGGAACGTGGCTGGAGCCCCCGTAAGGCCTTGAGGCATTCTGTTGAATTCGAAGAACCCCAGTGGACAGATGAACGCAGTTTTCTCCTTGTCTTCAGGATGCATGGGTATCTGGTGGTATCCGCTTCGCAGGTCCAGTACACTAAACCACTTTGCTCCAGACAAACACTGTAGGGCATCTTCTATCCGAGGAGTGGCATATTGATCGGGGATGGTTCTCCGGTTCAACGTGCGGTAGTCTATGCATAGACGGACAGAACCATTTTTCTTCCGGACCAACAATATGGGAGATGCATATGGACTCCTGGACTCTTGAATCACCTTGGTTCTTTGCAATTCATTCAGTTGCTCTCGCAGATCATCCAAGTCTCCTAGCGGAACTCGCCTTGATCTTTCCCGAAACGGCTTGTCTTCTTGTAACCGAATGCGGTGCTCAGTACTCTTAGCTAGGCCCACATCAAACTCATCTTTTGAGAACAATTCCTTCCACCTTAAGACTTGAGATTGGAGACGTTTCTTCCACTCAGGTGAAATGGGAGCGTCCTTGGGGTAGAATCTTTCATCTGGAATCTCTTTATCCACTCCCCCTCCTAAATCGGTAGAGAGGGGTGTAGCAGACTCTACTTGCCCGATAGGCATTCGTGCTTTAAGGACTACTGGAGAATCCGTCACATTGCACACACTGACCGAGACTCTTCCTCGTGTTCTCTTCAGAGCTTTGGTGCAGATTATTTCAGGAATTACTTCGACTCCGGTTTCACTCCCATAATTAACATCGGTTCCTAGCACCACATAGGGACCCGGTTGTGATCCGTTCAACTTGACTGAAACCCGGAAGCTCGCTACTTCTCCTGCTTGCAGAACCTTCTCTGTTCCCCCCAGTCTCCACAGGCGCCCCACCTCGGCAGGTGCCTTTCGTTCTTCAACCATCCTCTGATAGACCGGACGTAACAGTGGGTGTACTCCTTGAGTCGAGCCTTCCTCCAATACAATAGGTGTCAGGAGACGCCGCACTAGGTCAGTGTTCGTTCCCACTATCAGGGAGCTTCTATTCGCGCCTGGGGGTCGAGGACACACAATGGCCAATGCATCACAACCCCCAGACTGCCCGATGACTTCAGATCCGATCTCCAACTTCACTTGCAGGTACCCGTCATAAGGGAGTTTCTCAGTGCCGATACCCCATATTTCCAAATCCTTCAATTCTTGCAGAGGAATGTGCTTTAAGTGTTTCTCATAGAAGTCTTTGTAGATCAATGTCACTTGAGCCCCTGAATCTAACAGAGCTTTAGTGTAGACTCCCTCCACTCGGATTGGCACAATAGGAGAAGGACCTATCAGTTGGTCAGGAAACTTGGTGGCGGTATCTGGACGCTTAGACCCAGTTTGCTGTACCCTGGCCTTTTTCTTTGCCTGTGTAGGCTTTGGGTGTGCATTGCCTCCCCATGACGTAGGTCCGGACGCTAAAGGAATGACTCTTTCAGTCCTGGCAGGCTCAGCAGTTGGTCGAACTTTGGGCCCTCTCGCCCTCTTAGTCCTGGCTTGATTTTTGGAGCGGGTTTCAATCTTCGGGCCCCTGGTTTGCTCCCTTACCAGGACCCTCTGGAGTTTCCCGCCTGCAGGGCGGACAACAGTTTCTCCACAGCTTTTAGAAGTTCTTCGACCGGTTTCTTTTCAACCCTCCCTTGTGGGCACTGCGCCCTGAAATGGCCGATTTCCCCGCAGCCAAAACATTTCTTCCTCGGGAGTGTGGGCATATTTCCTTCTTGCAGTTCCCTTGGAGACCCCCTGTTCGAGGCTACAGCAACCCCTTCAGTTCTGGTGTCCTCAGCCAACAGTGACGTCATTAACTCCATCATTTGCAACATCTGAGTTTTTAAGGCCAGCACTTCAGTCTGTATATTTGCTGCATCGGCCACCGAGAGAGTTCCTACTTCTGCGGTGAAAACTGTGTGCGAAGCATTTGCAACCTTTTTAGCCTGAATCAAGGCCTCTTCTTCTCGGATAGCTTTGATTAGTTTGGAATAGGTCAGCCTTGTGTTCTGGTATCTAGTCTGAAACTTCAACATTATGGGATCCAGTGGGAGTGCACCTTTGAAAACTTGATCCATCAACGCTTTGCTTGCACGACTCGGCTCCATGCCTCTTTTAAGAATGACCTGATGGATGATTTTATCCAGCCGACAGACATATGTGGACAATTCTTCTCCTTCCTTTTGATAGGTGTGAGAGAACTTGTGAATAAGCTCGGCACAATCCTCCACTCCCCCGAAATTTTCCTGTAAAGCTTCTAGATACTCCGCAGCAGTGCAGCCGGGCTTGTCCCTTTTCAGATTTCGAATGACCTCTGAAGCAGGACCTCTTAGGCTCTCGATCAGCCTTTGTCTCTTCACGGTGTCAGCAACTTCCCATTCTTCCACTGCCTGCACTGCCTGATCTATCCAGGTCTCAAAGTCCTCTTCTCCAGTTGGCACGGGGACCTTACCAGAATAAAACCGTAACTTGCGATATCCGTAATCTGGAGACGCAGTAGAGTTTTTCGCTAGTGTTTCCACCAGTTTCCCCATAGTGGTGAAAAATGTAGCAGGAGGGAACCCTGTAGTTGGGGTAACATCGGGAACATTCTCGTGATCACCACGTGGCGTACTTGGCTGTATCAGTTGGACTTCCACCTCACCGGTCAGCTTCACGCTCGCGCCCTGAAAACATACTGGAACACCCTTTCTCCACTCAAGAAGAACATACGTGTGAGGGGTATCTGGGTTCGCTTTTATGTCCAGGATTAACCCCCGATTATCTGGTGTCAGCGTGGCCACGGCCTGGCGAATCTGATCTTCGGCCCAAGTGTCTGCAGGAATGTCCATAACTATACATAATTCTATCTGACTACTGTGCTCTTCACACCATTTGGCAGCAGTGTCTGGATCCATATTTAACCCTTTAGATGCGGTTTTTCCACAGACTGAATCCCGGAAACGAGCCCCCACGTGTAGCGCTCACTCCCGGAGGAGCCGCTGAAAATGAACCACGGGTCAGTCTCCCCGCACTAGGGAATAAATATACTCCAACACCGTTGTGAGTTTTTATCATTTATATAGTTTACTGAAATCTTGAGCAGATGTTGAAACACGGTATTCACAAATATTATTACAATATTTTTGTATTTCGGTAAAACGCGCAGCGGAAAAGAAACGAAACACGAGGCTTCGTATTTCGGAAAATAAAATATTCGCGACCGAACATAAAAGAATGCAATTTCCCGATAGTTCAGAAAAAGGGACAGGTAGCGAAAACCCCAAACATACAATCCCTTCGTATTACGGCAAATGCGCAGCGGAAAAGAGAAAAATGTATTCGGAACGTATCTTTGTTTTTAACCCCGTTCTGATAAAAGGAAATGAGTCCTGTACAAGTTAAGTTCCAGAATGTAAGAAGCGTATCTGTGTGTGGTGTGTGGTACCCGGGTACTGTTCAACTGGCCAGTGAATTTAATAAAGGAAAATCTTCGACTAGTCAGTTGGGGCCCTGTAAACTTTAAAGAGAAACAGCAGAGCGTCCTTTAATCATACACCAGACTTGGAGGCCTCTCACCCATCCGATGACTGCTTTAGGCTCCGCTGACCCAGGACGTCTCTCCACCCGATTTTGACTGGGGATACTAGCGGCCGGATCCGTTGTCTACCTTGATGCAGCTTGTCCAGCTCCCCGCCTGCTCTCAGTTCGATTCCGCCGATCTGCAGCTGTTGTCTGGGTACTGGCAAGTCTCCTTCTCCTCAGGCTGAGTGACCCAAATAGGAATTACAGGTCTCCCTCGGGCTTTGGCCTAGCTCCTCCAGCAGTCTCCTCAGTGCGTCTGCTCTTTCTCATCCCCTGGCGCGCTCTGGAACTTTCTCCACGAGGCAGAGGATGTAAGTGTCCAGTCCCCCCCCACTTCCTGGCTTCTTGCAAAGCATGTCTGTTATTGTAGTCCCAAGGTCCAGTATCTGATCGCGATAGTCTCCATCTTGTGGCCAAAAATAGGTACTGCACAGCAAGACGATTTTTACCACAGCGCTACACAAGTATATAATAAAGATGCAAAGTAATACAAATCCCAACAATCAGGGTTATTCAGAGAGAGGTGAAAACCAGGAGAATGACTGGAGAATTGAAAATTCTAGGTCAAACTAGCCAAACCAGAAAAAGTCTCCCATTTATCTCACTTTCCAAATCTGCTATTTGGTCTAGATTGTTCATTCTCTTGGCAATTCTCCAGGTTTTCACCTCTCTCTGAAAAACCCTGAATGAGTCTCTAAACTACAGTAAATATTGATTTAACTCACACTACAAGTAAACTTTAAAAAGGTTTCTTTTATAAAAGAACTCTCAATATTTCTAAGGCTGGGGTCAGACGAGCGCAGTTATCACGTCCGTGCTGCCGCACATTTGTACGTCCGTTGCAGCATAGCATTCTGACCAATGGAGCCCCACACACGAAGTACGTCCGCACAGAAGTGCGGATGCATGACGTACGTGGCAAACGGTCGCAGGTTAAGGCTGGGGTCAGACGAGCGTAGTGTTCAAGTCCGTGATTGCGCCTAAAAGTACGTCCGTGATAGCATGACAGAAAGCCCATTGGAGCCTGACACATGAAGTACGTCCGCACTGAACTGCGGACGCACAACGGCCGCGGCCCACGGACGCAAGGCAGGCAAGAACGTACATCCCCAGAAAGTGCGCTGCGTCCGCAAGATCTGCATAGCTTTGTGTGTGAGTGATGGAACGTGGTCAGACGGACTGCATTTATACGTCCAGCATTTTTCACGGACAAAATGGTTTTGCTTTTTAATTTATTTTCCCTCCTACATCCGTCAAAATATACGTCAGTGAATAAACGGACTGTGTGGCCACTACTGTGTCTTCCGTACTGACGTACGTCCGTGTGCACGGACGTACAGTCCGTAGAAATCACGCTCGTCTGACTCTAGCCTAAGCAAGAACGTAATACTGCTAGAACGGACGTGCGGAGTGCGCCACGTCTGCAAAGTCCGCATAGCTTTGTGTGTGAGTGATGGAACGTAGTCAGACGGACTGCATTTATACGTCCATCATTTTTGACGGACAAAATGTTTTTTTCATTTTAATTTATTTTCCCTGCTTCATCCGTCAACAGGTACGTAAGTGAAAAAAGCGGACCGTGTGGCCACTACCTTGTCGTCAGTCAGAAAGTACGTCCGTATTGCACGGACGCACAGTCCGTACAAAATGCGCTCGTCTGGCCCTAGCCTAATACACAATTAGCCATTGACATTTTGCACTTTTTTCTCACATCACACAAGTTGATACCGGTGTTTAAGCATAAAGGTCTGTATTACAAAAGTGGCAGCTCGTGTGTTATTCAAATAGGGGTTCACAATACATATACTGTGAAAATTAAATTTACATATACGACATACTGTACAGGTTAAAATACATTTCTGTAAGTCAATGGCAGGAAAAGCGTTCTTTATTATGACGTCAGACTCAAGCTGGATTCAATCGCAAAGCTCGAATGAGGTCTTCAAGACAGAGATACAATTCTTATACATTGATTTGTTAAAAGGTACATCCCAGGTGCCCTCCCCTGGGCAAACATACCCTCCCCTGGGCAAACGTGCCTTCCCCCTAATTTGGACACAAGGTGCTCTATTACGCTCTTAATGTTAAAATGCGGGCGCAAGGAAGGAAAAACTGTGCCCACAGTTTTCCCCCTTGCGCCCGCGTTTTAACGCTGGATTACAATACAGGCGCAAAAAATGCTGCCTGCATTGTTATCGAGCGTAAAATCTTGGATGCTCGCGGCAGCGCTGTGCGCAGCCGCGAGCATCCACTCGCTGGAATCCATAGGACGCCATTGAGTTCCTCCCTGACAGTCACGTGACCAGCCGAATCTTGCCTCGCGAGATCTGGCCGGTCGGCGTAGAGATACGCAGGTAGGGACTTTTTCCCCCAGTCTTTCCCTGCTCCCGCTGGACGGAGGAGGCGGTTGGAGCCGCGGTCCTCGCCTCGGGACAGAGGGTGAGTATCTGTTCTGTTTTTTTATTTTTAAAACTGGTGTTAACGGATTCTGCAGAAGCGGAATCCGTTAACCAGAGCCAGGACTTGGTGTTAACTTTGCACTGACCAGAGCCAGATGTTAATCAGCGCTGGGACATTGTAATACCAGCGCTGATTAACACTTTGCGCTCCCCATGTTAAACATAGGGAGCACAAAGTACAGTAACCTCGCACAGAGGAGCACAAGGTACCAAACGCAAACGGGCTTCTAAACCCATTTGCGCTTGGATTGTAATATGCCCATCAGCATCTCTTGTAAGATGCCCATCAGCATCTCTAAACACAGCCTCACAGCATCTCTATACACAGCTTCTCCATACACAACCTCACAGCATCTCTAAACACAGCATCTCTATACACAGCCACACAGCATCTATATACACAACCCCATCAGCATCTATATACACAAACAGCATCTCTATACACGGCATCTCTATACACAACCCCATCAGCATCTCTAAACAGCCTCACAGCATCTCTATACACAACCTCACAGCATCTCTATACACAACCTCACAGCATCTCTATACACAACCCCATCAGCATCTCTATACACAGCCTCACAGCATCTCTATACACAAACAGCATCTCTATACACAACCCCATCAGCATCTCTATACACAGCTACACAGCATCTCTATACACAAACAGCATCTCTATACACAACCCCATCAGCATCTCTATACACAGCTACACAGCATCTCTATACACAGCCTCACAGCATCTCTATACACAGCATCTCTATACACAGCCTCACAGCATCTCTATACACAACCCCATCAGCATCTCTATACACGGCATCTTTATACACAACCCCTACGGCTCATCCCTATCTGACGCAAAGCAGCTTAAGTACTCTTCAAGATTCTGATTTGCCCTCTCAGCTGCCCCATTCGTTTGAGGATGGTACGCAGGAGAGAAGGCCAGTTTTATCCCCATATTGTCACTGAAACCCCTCCAGAATCTGGACATGAATTGAGTGCCTATGTATGACACGATATCCAGAGGAATACAATGGAGCCTGAACACATGTTGAATGAATATGGGCACTATTTCAGCAGCTGAAGGCAGTCTAGGAAGTGGAGTATAATGACCCATCTTAGAAAAGCAGTCCACCACAGTATGTATGACAGTATTCCCTTTGGATGGAGATAATTCCACGATAAAATCCATAGATAAATGTGCCCATGGTCGTTCGGGATGGGTAGTGGTTGGAGTAACCCAACCGGTTGGTTCTTAGGATTTTTGCTGCTTGTACATACTTCATACATTCAAGATGTAATCTGCTACATCCTTACACATAGTGGGCCACCAGAATTGCTTCCCAAGACTGGACTAGGGATGAGCCGAACACCCCCGAGTTCGGTTCGCATTCGAACTCGAACTTTTCAAAAGTTCGAATTCGAACTCGAACTCAATACAAGTCAATGGGACTCAAAATTCGATTTTTAGAGTGCCCTCCAAGAGGGCATATATGCTAGATATTTGCCATAAAAGGTGTATGGGGATCCGGGTAGTGTCCTGGGGGACAGGAAACAAGGACAAAAAGTAAAAAAAAAAGTTTTTAAAGGGACAGTGAGTTTTCCATGAAATAAGGGTTAAAAATAAAACGAAAAATTCCTTCAATTATCGTGCCTAGGAGGTCCCCATAACCTGCCCGTAAAATGGCGGATTTCTAGTGTAGCGCTCACTCCCGGAGGAGCCGCTGAAAATGAACCACGGGTCAGTCTCCCCGCACTAGGGAATAAATATACTCCAACACAGTTGTGGGTTTTTATCATTTAAATAGTTTACTAAAATAATAGGCAGATGTTGAGATACGGTATTCACAGATATTATTACAGTACTTTCGTATTGCGATAAAACGCGTAGCGGAAAAGAAACGAAACACGAGGCTTCGTATTTCGGAAAATAAAATATTCGTAACCGAACATAAAAGAAAATGCAGTTGCACGAATATTCGGAAAAGGGACACGTAGCGGAACCCCAGAATATACAATCACTTCGTATCACGGTAAACGCGCAGCGGAAAAGAGAAAAATATATTCGGAACGTATCTTTACCCCTGTTCCGATTCGTAACAAAAATGAGTCCTGCACAGGTTAAGTCCCGGAATGTAAAAGGTGTGTATGTGTGTGTATGGTACCCGGGTACTGTTCAACTGGCCAGTGAATTTACTTATAGAATGTCTTCGACTAGTCAAGTTGGGGCCCTGTGGACTTTAAAGAGAAAACAGCAGCATATTCTTTGTATTACAAACGGCCTTGGAGGCCTCTCACCCATCCACCGGTTGCTTTAGGCTCCGCTGACCCAGGACGTCTCTCCGCTCGATCTTGACTGGGGATACTAGCGGCCGGATCCGTTGTCTGACTTCCCGTAGCTTGTCCACGACTTTGGCCCAGCTCACCGCCGGCTCCCAGTACCCGATCAACTTGCGGTGACTCTTTACTCGAGGTCTTCGGTTGGTTCAATCTGCAGCAACTCTGGAACCTTGGAGGGCTCCTTCTCCTTAGGCGGAATCACCCGGTAAAAGACTTGACAGGCTCTCTTGCTCTCAGGCCCAGGCCTTCTTACGATCTATCGCACTGCGTCTGCTCTCTCTCGTTCCCTGGCGCGCTCTGGCGCGTTCTCCACGAGGCGGAGGATGTAAGGGTCCAGTCCCCACCCACTTCCTGTCTCCTTGCAAAGCATGCCGGGAATTGTAGTCCCAATGTCCAGTGTCTCTGATCGCGATAGTCTCCATCTTGTGGCCAAAAATAGGTACTGCCACAGCAAGATTTTAACACAGCGCTACACTCTCCCCCTCCTAGAACTCTTGGGTCTCTCCAAGGAGGTACAACAGTTACATTACATTTCCACAATATTTGAATACAGTTTACATAACATGCACAGGTTCAGCAGCATACATGCAGTGGGTTAGAAATACTTCCTCAAGTTGACTCATATTTTGGGCTACCTCAGCTAGCATAGCAGACACTTCGGGCAACCTCCGCACTGTGGTGATGGCCTCTTCAGTGCTATGTCCTGGCGAGTCGTAGGTGAGTCGTTGGGGCGGTCGAACAGAGCGTTTTGGTTCTGGCTCAATCAGTTCCTCTTCAGGTGGAGTACTATAGGCGTTGGCTCAATCCTTCTCTCTACCACTGGAGCAGACGTTTCTTCAGAGTATGATCCCTCCAGCGAAGGCATAGAACTATAATCACCTGAGTAAGCTTCCGGAGCTACCGGGATCCCCACAGCCTCAGGGACTTCCAACTGAAATTCAAGAGGCTCAGGGATATCAACAGTCTCAGGGACTTCCAACAAGAATTCAGGAGCTTCAGGCCTTAAATTACTCTCCCATCGTTCAGGAACTGAGATAATCTCTTCAGGCTCCGGTGAACGTATCCAGTCCAGACAGAAACTCTCTTCCTCACTGTCCCTTTCGCTCTCTTCGACAACCCGGGTCTGTTGAGACCGAGTAACAGGAGGCAAACATGGAACAGGCGGATTTGGCAGAGGCGGTTCGTCCCCAACTGGCATCCTTACAGCCTCTCTCAAAGGTAACAAATGATTTCGGTGCCAGTTCTTAAGAGGCCCAGCCTTTCCATCCGGGCGAATCTGATACACTGGTAAACCCGGCAGCTGTTTGCAGACAATGTAAACCTGGGAACTCCACCTATCCGCCAACTTGTGTCTCGCAGCAGCACCCAAGTTCTTCAATAGAACCCTATCACCGGGTTGTAGATCTTGTATTTGAACTTTCAGGTCATAGTTCCTTTTGTTTCTTTGCTCCCTGTTTCCCGAGGTCAAACGGGCCTGTTCAAACGCAGAAGCCAGATTCTTTCGAAGCCTATCCACGTAGTTTCTATGGGAAGCTACTGATGTCTGGTCTAGGGATAACCCAAATGCCAAATCAACCGGCAGTCGAGCCTCCCTCCGAACATAAGACGGTACGGTGAGTATCCAGTTGCATCACTCTCCGTACTGTTATATGCATGCACCAGAGTAGCTATGTGCCGACTCCAACTCTGCTTCTCCACATTCGACAAGGTCCCCAGCATGTTTAGCAGTGTGCGATTAAACCTTTCAGGCTGAGCATCACCTTGAGGGTGATATGGTGTAGTTCGGGTCTTTTGGATTCCCAACAGCTCTAACAATTGCCCCACCAGTCTGCTTTCAAAGTCTCTACCCTGATCAGAGTGTATCCTCCTTGGCAGTCCGTAATGAACAAAGAACTTTTCCATCAACACCTTGGCCACTGTCGGAGCGCGTTGATCTTTTGTGGAGAATGCTTGGGCGTAACGGTGAAATGATCAGTCACTATTAGAATGTTCCCTTGCCCACTAGCATCCGGCTCTAAGCACAAGAAGTCAATGCACACCAAATCCATGGGTCCCTGGCTCTGCAGATGGCTCATTGGAGCAGTTCGGGTCGGCAGAGTCTTCCTCTGAATACACCTTAGACAGGAGTGACAATAGCTTTCCACTTCAGCTCTCATGCAAGGCCAATAGAACCTATCTCGCACCAGCTTAAAAGTTCTTTCAGCACCCAAATGTCCATGCTCATCATGTAGTGATCGCAACACACTCTCCCTATGTTTAGTAGGGAGGAATAACTGTTGAATCTCTTCAGCACTAGTTGAGGGGCCCCTTCGGTAGACCACCCCATCCAACATCTTTAACCGCTCCCACTCTTTGTAGACCAATCTGGCTCCACTCGGGGAGTTGGTTCACAAAATCTCTCGCTGGTTTGCAGACAGGGCCTTTATGGTCAAGGCAATTAAAGGGTCTCTGGCCTGATCCGCTTTCAGGTCCTGTCTCGAAAAGGTTGGTAAATTTTCATCCCTTAACTGCGTAGGGTTACAGTAGAACTCAGGAACAGCCGCAGCCATAACTACTATGGCCTCCGCTTCAATCCCTCCTTTGACCCGGCGCTCTGTTCCTTGACACAAAGCTTGCACCCCGTCTGGAGTCAACTGAGTCCATTCTGTAGTGTAGGGTCTTCTCGACAACGCATCAGCATCTCGATTATTCACCCCAGGGCGATACTTCAGGCTGAACCGAAACCCTAACAGCGGCGGCCAACCACCGATGTCCCGTTGCGTCCAGTTTGCGGTAGTAAGGATGTAGGTAGGAGGATTGTTATCCGTCTTGATCACAAACTCGGCTCCATACAGATAGTCTTTTAACTTGTCTACCACTGCCCACTTCAAGGCTAGGAACTCCAGCTTGTGAGTAGGATAGTTCTTCTCTGAAGGCGTAAGGCTCCGACTCACGTACGCTACAGGCCTCAGCAATCCACCATACTCCTGATATAGGACTCCTCCCAGACCTTCTCGGCTGGCATCCACATGTAGTTCATACGGCTTGTGAGGGTCCGCATAGGCCAAAACAGGAGCTCGGGTTAGACTCTCTTTCAGCTTTACGAAAGCTCCTTCACATTGACTGGTCCATTCACCTTGTATAGACTCTCGAGCTTTCCTTGGCCCCGGAGCTGACGGGTTTTTGTCAGAGACCTTGCAGCCTTCTTCGGTGGTTTCCTTCTGCAGGAGTTTGTTCAGTGGTTGAGCTATTTTTGCGAATCCTCCCACAAATCTTCGATAGTATGAACAGAATCAAGAGAAAGATCTAAGCTCAGTGACATTTCGGGGTCTAGGCCAAGAAGCTACGGCCTCCAACTTCCGAGGATCTGTCGAAACACCTTCTGCTGAGACCACATGTCCTAGATACGTAACAGACGGTAGACAGAATTGGCATTTCTCCAGAGACAGTTTCAACCCCTCTTCATGGAGCCTCTTCAAGACCTTCTCCAGACGTTGTTCATGTTCTTCCAGAGTCTTCCCAAACACAATTATGTCATCCAGGTACACTAATACTTCGATTAAATCATATCCCCGACTGTCTTCTCCATCAACCGTTGGAACGTAGCTGGAGCCCCCGTAAGGCCTTGAGGCATTCTGTTGAATTCAAAGAACCCTAGTGGACAGATGAACGCAGTTTTCTCCTTGTCTTCAGGATGCATGGGTATTCTGGTGATATCCGCTTCGCAGGTCTAGTACACTAAACCACTTTGCTCCAGACAAACACTGTAGGGCATCCTCTATCCGAGGAGTGGCATATTGGTCGGGGATGGTTCTCCGGTTCAATGTGCAGTAGTCTATACATAGGCGGACAGAACCATTTTTCTTCCGGACCAACACTATGGGAGATGCATATGGACTCCTGGACTCTTGAATCACCTTGGTTCTTTGCAATTCATTCAGTTGTTCTCGCAGATCATCCAAGTCTCCCAGCGGAACTCGCCTTGATCTTTCACGAAACGGCTTGTCTTCTTGTAACCGAATACGGTCTGCTCAGTACTCTTAGCTAGGCCCACATCAAACTCGTCTTTCGAGAACAATTCCTTCCACTTTAGGACTTGAGACTGAAGACGTTTCTTCCACTCAGGTGAAATGGGAGCGTCTTTGGGGTAGAATCTTTCATCTGGAATCTCTTTATCCACTCCCCCTCCTAAATCGGTGGAGAGGGGTGTAGCAGACTCTACTTGCCCGATAGGCATTCGTGCTTTAAGGACTACTGGAGAATCTGTCACAATGCACACACTGACCGAGACTCTTCCTCGTGTTCTCTTCAGGGCTTTGGTGGAGATTATTTCAGGAATTACTTCGACTCCGGTTTCACTCCCATGATTGACATCGGTTCCCAGCACCACATAGGAACCTGGTTGCGATCCGTTCAACTTGACTGAAACCCGGAAGCTCGCTACTTCTCCTGCTTGCAGAACCTTCTCTGTCCCACCCAGTCTCCACAGTCTTCCCACCTCAGCAGGTGCCTTACGTTCTTCGACCATCCTCTGATAGACCGGACGTAACATTGGATGTACTCCTTGAGTCGAACCTTCTTCCAATACAATAGGTGTCAGGAGACGCCGCACTAGGTCAGTATTCGTCCCCACTATGAGGGAGCTTCTGTTCGCACCCGAGGGTCGAGGACACACAATGGCCAATGCATCACAGCCTCCAGACTGTCCGATGACTTCAGATCCGATCTCCAACTTCACTTGCAGGTACCCGTCATAAGGGAGTTTCTCAGTGCCGATACCCCAGATTTCCAAATCCTTCAATTCTTGCAGAGGAATGTGCTTTAAGTGTTTCTCATAGAAGTCTCTGTAGATCAATGTCACTTGAGCCCCTGAATCTAACAGGGCTTTGGTGTAGACTCCTTCCACTTGGATTGGCACAATAGGAGAAGGACCTATCAGTTGGTCAGGAACTTGGTGGCGGTATCCGGACGCTTAGACCCAGTTTGCTGTACCCTGGCCCTTTTCTTGGCCCGTGTAGGTTTTGGGTGTGCATTGCTTCCCCATGATGTAGACCCGGAGGCTAAGGGAGTGACTCTTTCAGTCCTGGCAGGCTCAGCAGTTGGCTCAGCTTTGGGCCTTCCCACCCTCTTAGTCTTGACTTGGTTTCTGGAGCGGGGTTCAACCTTCGGGCACTTAGGTTGCTCCTTCACTTGTGCCCTCTGGCGTTTCCCGCCGGTGAGGTAGATAACAGTCCTTCTAGGGCTTTCAACAGTCCCTCGACTCTATCCTTCTCAGACTTTTGTCCTTTGCACTGTGCGCGGAAATGGCCCATTTCTCCACAACCAAAACATCTCTTCTTAGAGAGCGGAGACGTAGTTGCTTGTTGGGATTTTGTTAAAGGACTTGGACCAGACACCACAGCGGCTCCCGTCGTCTGCATGTCTGTGAGGAATTTCTGCATTTCTGCCTGCATTTCGGTCACCTTCATCAACACTCGGCACAATTCCGCGTGCGCTTGTTGCAATTCAGCTTGAGCTTCCTGTACTTTCTTGACGGTCTTGGACAATTCACCACGTTCAGAGGGGTTCGATTCTTTGGCAGCCCTCTCTGTAGATTTAAAAACGACTAGGTGCTCTTGTCCGATCCATAAGTATCTAGGGAGTCGCTTTCAGGCTGCAGACCGTCGCTATGTCTCACAGGTTGTGCATAAGCCCTTTCCCCCCGCCTGAAGGATTTCTCTTCCAGTAAAGCCTCTTCTTCTCGTACAACTCGGATAAGTTCCAGGTACTTCAATTCTTGGTTACCTGCTCTGCTTCTCAGCTGCATCATTACTGGATCTAGAGGTTGAGAGCCCCTCAGGATCTGTTTTATTCAAATCTTATCTACTTCGACCGGTTCGGCCCCTTTCTTAAGGAGTATCTGGTGTAGAATCTTATCTAGGCGCCTCATGTACTCGGTCATCCTTTCACCTCTTCTCTGATAGGTGTGTTCGTACTGGTATACCAGTTCGGCCGCCTTTTCGGTTCTCCCAAAAACTTCTTCAAGAACGTTTAAGTAATCTAAAGCAGTACAATCTTTTCTGCTCAGTTTCAGGTTTCTCACCGCTTCTGACGCAGGTCCCTTTAAACTCTCGGTGATCCTTTGCTTTTTCTGGGCCTCAGGGACGTCCCACTCATCCAGAGCCTGCATCGCCTGTTCCACCCATTCTTCAAAGGTTTCTTCTCCCGCCGGAGTTGGTACGTTTCCTGTAAAATTTCTTAACCGTCGATAACCGAAATTAGTGTGAGGAGGGCTTGTTTTCTGACATTTAGCCAGTAGATCTCCAATAGCCACGATAATTCCGGCCCGATCATGGCCAACGGACTAGGCGCGGGAACACTTGCGGATTCGCCACGTGGCGCACTTGGCTGAATTAGTTGGACTTCCACCTCATCGGCCAGTTTCACGCTCGCGCCCTGAAAACATGGTGGAACACCCTTTCTCCACTCGAGAAGAACATACGTGTGAGAAGTATCTGGGTTTTTCTTATTGTCCAGTATTAACCCCCGATGATCTGGTGCTAGCGTGGCCACGGCCTGGCGGATCTGCTCTTCGCCCAAGTGTCTGCGGGAATATCCATGACTATACAACATTCTAACTGACTACTGTGCTCCTCACACCATTCGGCAACAGTGTCTGGATCCATATTTAACCCTTTAGATGCGGTTTTTCCAGAGACGGAATCCCGGAAACGAGCCCCCACGTGTAGCGCTCACTCCCGGAGGAGCCGCTGAAAATGAACCACGGTCAGTCTCCCCGCACTAGGGAATAAATATACTCCAACACAGTTGTGGGTTTTTATCATTTAAATAGTTTACTAAAATAATAGGCAGATGTTGAGATACGGTATTCACAGATATTATTACAGTACTTTCGTATTGCGATAAAACGCGTAGCGGAAAAGAAACGAAACACGAGGCTTCGTATTTCGGAAAATAAAATATTCGTAACCGAACATAAAAGAAAATGCAGTTGCACGAATATTCGGAAAAGGGACACGTAGCGGAACCCCAGAATATACAATCACTTCGTATCACGGTAAACGCGCAGCGGAAAAGAGAAAAATATATTCGGAACGTATCTTTACCCCTGTTCCGATTCGTAACAAAAATGAGTCCTGCACAGGTTAAGTCCCGGAATGTAAAAGGTGTGTATGTGTGTGTATGGTACCCGGGTACTGTTCAACTGGCCAGTGAATTTACTTATAGAATGTCTTCGACTAGTCAAGTTGGGGCCCTGTGGACTTTAAAGAGAAAACAGCAGCGTATTCTTTGTATTACAAACGGCCTTGGAGGCCTCTCACCCATCCACCGGTTGCTTTAGGCTCCGCTGACCCAGGACGTCTCTCCGCTCGATCTTGACTGGGGATACTAGCGGCCGGATCCGTTGTCTGACTTCCCGTAGCTTGTCCACGACTTTGGCCCAGCTCACCGCCGGCTCCCAGTACCCGATCAACTTGCGGTGACTCTTTACTCGAGGTCTTCTGTTGGTTCAATCTGCAGCAACTCTGGAACCTTGGAGGGCTCCTTCTCCTTACGCGGAATCACCCGGTAAAAGACTTGACAGGCTCTCTTGCTCTCAGGCCCAGGCCTTCTTACGATCTATCGCACTGCGTCTGCTCTCTCTCGTTCCCTGGCGCGCTCTGGCGCGTTCTCCACGAGGCGGAGGATATAAGGGTCCAGTCCCCACCCACTTCCTGTCTCCTTGCAAAGCATGCCGGGAATTGTAGTCCCAATGTCCAGTGTCTCTGATCGCGATAGTCTCCATCTTGTGGCCAAAAATAGGTACTGCCACAGCAAGATTTTAACACAGCGCTACACTAGTATGTACAGAAACATTTAAAAACAATGTCCGGGTCCGGGTAGTGTCCTGGGGGACAGGAAACAAGGCCAAAAAGTAAAAAATAATACGTTTTTAACCCCTTCACTGAATGCACCCGCTGTATGCTGAGGAGGACGTGTCACGTCATCAGCTTTGCGGGACCCCCGGCGGAGATACTCACTTCTCTGTCCGGGGTCCCGCGGCGTTCAGACTTCAGCGTCCTCAGATGCTGAAGTCAAGCTCCTCCCGACGTAAATGATGTCATCGCGCTATGCGCGATGACGTCATTTCCAGGCGACCCCCCGGCAATGCCGGGAGACCGCCTGGAAGGGAGGGGGCGATCCGTTCGGATCCCTCTCCCTCCCGATCGGGAGGTCCCACGAAAAAAAAAGCCAGTCTCCCCTTTTAAGCGGTGCCTGGCTTTAACCCCTTAGGCACTGGGTCGCACTTCGGCGCCTTGCGGCGCCGAAGTGCGGCCTAGCTCCGGTGGGGGCCGCCATCTTGGATCGCGGCACCACCCCCGGGTCTCCCCTCACTGCCTGACGTCCTCAAGCATAGCATGATGACGTCAGATAGCCGGGGAACCCCTAGCTGCCCGAAATCCCCTGGTGGAGATAGGGGGTTCATTTGAGGGTTTACAGAGATGATGTGAGGTTGTGTATAGAGATGCTGTGAGGCTGTGTATAGAGATGCTGTGAGGCGGTGTATAGAGATGCTTTGTATAGAGATGCTGATGGGGTTGTGTATACAGATGCTGTTTGTGTATAGAGATGCTGATGGGGTTGTGTATAGAGATGCTGTCTGTGTATAGAGATGCTGATGGGGTTGTGTATAGAGATGCTGTGAGGCTGTGTATAGAGATGCTGATTATTATTATTATTCTTTATTTATAAAGCACCAGCATATTCCGCAGCGCTGTACAATAAGCACAGTATAGACAGGGTTACAATACATTGAACAACATTTGACAAACCGTACAGGAGGAGATGAGGGCCCTATTCTCATAGGAACTCACAATCTGGGAGGGTTGGGTTTGGAAACAGGAGGAGAGGACTGTAAAGTGAGAGTGATTGATGGTTGTGTCAGTGAGTTGGGTGGTAGGCTTCCCTAAATAGGAATGTTTTAAGGGAGCGTTTGAAGGAAGAGAAGTTAGGGGAAAGTCTGACAGTACGAGGGAGAGCGTTCCAGAGAGTGGGGGCTGTGCGTGAGAAATCCTGCAGTCTATCATGGGAAGAGGTGATGCGGGGAGAAGCTAGGCGCAGGTCACTGTTGCTGATGGGGTTGTGTATAGAGATGCCGTGTATAGAGATGCTGATGGGGATGTGTATAGAGATGCTGTTTGTGTATAGAGATGCTGATGGGGTTGTGTATAGAGATGTTGTGAGGCTGTGTATAGAGATGCCGTGTGGCTGTGTATAAAGATGCTGTGTATAGAGATGCTGATGGGGTAGTGTATAGAGATGCTGTTTGTGTATAGAGATGCTGATGGGGTTGTGTATAGAGATGCTGTTTGTGTATAGAGATGCTGATGGGGTTGTGTATAGAGATGCTGTGAGGCTGTGTATAGAGATGCTGATGGGGTTGTGTATAGAGATGCTGTGAGGTTGTGTATAGAGATGCTGATGGGGTTGTGTATAGAGATGCTGTGAGGCTGTGTATAGAGATGCTGTGAGGTTGTGTATAGAGATGCTGTGAGGTTGTGTATAGAGATGCTGTGAGGCTGTGTATAGAGATGCTGTGAGACTGTGTTTAGAGATGCTGATGGGGTTGTGTATAGAGATGCCGTGTATAGAGATGCTGATGGGGATGTGTATAGAGATGCTGATGGGGTTGTGTATAGAGATGTTGTGAGGCTGTGTATAGAGATGCCGTGTGGCTGTGTATAAAGATGCTGTGTATAGAGATGCTGATGGGGTTGTGTATAGAGATGCTGTTTGTGTATAGAGATGCTGATGGGGTTGTGTATAGAGATGCTGTTTGTGTATAGAGATGCTGATGGGGTTGTGTATAGAGATGCTGTGTATAGAGATGCTGTGAGGCTGTGTATAGAGATGCTGATGGGGTTGTGTATAGAGATGCTGTGAGGCTGTGTATAGAGATGCTGTGAGGTTGTGTATAGAGATGCTGTGAGGCTGTGTATAGAGATGCTGTGAGACTGTGTTTAGAGATGCTGATGGGGTTGTGTATAGAGATGCCGTGTATAGAGATGCTGATGGGCTTGTGTATAGAGATGCTGTTTGTGTATAGAGATGCTGATGGGGTTGTGTATAGAGATGCTGTGTGGCTGTGTATAGAGATGCTGTGTGGCTGTGTATAGAGATGCTGTGTATAGAGATGCTGATGGGGTTGTTGTGACGGAACCGTTCTCTTCCGTCTGTCCTGTCTCTCCAAACACCCCTTCGTTTCGGTCAGCCCAGCTACTGGGAGTGCTGTCCTCAGGGCCTCGAGCAGCTTGACCTGCCTGCTTCTGTTGCTCTGCCCTGGAGCTGTTAGGAATTTCCAGAAGGCCGCTCGGTGCCTTCTGATGTTGAGTATATAGTGTAGCGTAGTTTGTAATAAAGACACCAGGCGCGGCTGGATGCTTTAAAACAGGATTCTCTCTCTGAGCTCTGAGAGTTGTCTGACTTTTAATGAACAAAACATCACCAGAACATAACGCCACCATTTATGCTGAAGTCCAATAGTCATAATTTGCAGAAATGACGCACCTCGTCCTACCAATATACTAATTACATTATGTCAGTTATTTACAATAAACATTCTTTACATTCTTTAGCCTTCAACTCACACAACATTTGTATAATCCATTGTTCTAACACATCAGATTAAACACGAAACACTATCACAGATCCCTTGAATTAAACATGCAGCTAGATAAGGGGAAAAGCCCTGTTGCATAAATTACACAGCAGTAAAGCTTGTTTACTGACTATACAGAAACACATTTACCTACAGGAATACAAGTATTTTTAAAACCAAAGCTACGCCATTTTACACTACATTCATATAATAATGATACATTGTAAAATACACCACCCTTCAATAAATCCACATAGTAAGAACATAAAATTGTCCATACAATTTGAAACGCAAAACCGAGGGAAAAGTAAAAATGGTCTTTAAAACAGCCAAGTCAGTTTCTTGTGGCTCGCTGAGGAGTGCCAGTTGTCAGCTCCGTGACATTTGTCCCCCCTTCCAGAACGACAGGGCAAGCTTAGATTCCAAACGGATCGCTTGCCACTGACGAGACTTCTCACTTTGTCCCTTTTCTGCGCCATCCTCAAAGTTCCAGGTTGCGGGCACATAAGCAAAGTCAGCGGGGTCTGACGGTCGCTGGAAGGCTGTGGGTCCATAGTCCCGGGGCAAGAGGCAGGCCAACCCTCTTGTCCAGTGCGCCAGGCAACAGGCCACCACAGTCCACAGGCATAAAATGTTTGTTAGGGGGCACCCTGAAATTACCCCATATCTTGCTTTGTCCAGGGCACCTCTGCGGACCCAGGACCCGAATACAGTCAGCAGTCACAGTTCCCAGTCTCTCCTTCTGTCCCCCTCCTGAACATTTAAAAAGGGCCCAGCCCACGGCAATCCCCACAATCCCAAAAGGGTGCAATTCTTCCTGGGACCAGGAATTTGGTAGTCTCTCAGGGTAGTCACTCACCGATTCTGATGGTCTTCTAGGCAGGTAAGAAGTGGTCCCCTCTCTTGTAGCACCTTGGGTCACAGGGGTGGAGTGCTGGGTGGTCTCCATCTTCGTTGGGGACAAAGCACACTCTGATGCCAGCACAGCATCCACCTCCAGCAACACTGGGTACAATTGCTCCTCTATGCAAAATATAACAGGGGCAATGACTTGACACCCTGTTGTGCTGCTCTCCTCCATGGTGGGCACATGGGTGCTGGCTGCTTGTGCCAGGAACAACTCATCTTGGAGCTGTTGGCACTGTGCTCGTGTCCCTTCGAGCTCAGCCTGCAGGTGGCTAACAGTGCCCTGGTGCTCCTGCTCCAATACACCTAGTTGGTGTGTCAGACGGCTCACCTCCATCTCGCTTGCCTTAGTTTGAGCGAGGCTCTCCTTCCGAGTGGCGTCTGCTTCTAGTAGCTGGTGTTGGCACAGCTGGAGTTGGTTCTGGAGCAGCTGTATTTCCTCTTGCTGCTCATGGTGCCAGTGCCTGCATAGTGTCTCGGGAGAGCTGTGTGTGCTGTAATTCCAGTTCACAGTTCTCCAGGTGAATTTTAAAAGCAGTCCTTTCTGTCTGTAGAGCAGCTCTGGTTCGCCGTTCAGCCTCTAGTTGCTCAATCATTATACGGGAGCTGTGCTCCAGCTCCTCTATTTGCGCATGGGCTCCACTGAGCTCCGGGTGCAGGGTGTTGGTAGTGTCCTCGCAGGCACAAACCTGGGCCGACAGTTGTCGTATAGTGGCTGCCTGTTCTCGTGCTTCATTGCATTGGAAATCTCTCTCCACCATGACAGTTCGCAGTTTATCCTGATGGTCCTGTAATATCTCTGCCCGGGCCAATAGCTCTGCCCGAGCATCATGCAAGTCAGCCTGTAATGAGCTGACCAGACTGTCCCTGGTCTGTGTGGCCCCATCTTTCAGGAGGGGAACAGCCTGGGTGCCAGTCTCTCCGGTGGCCTGATACTGCCCGCTGGAAGATGGCTTAATGCTGTAATCCCCGGGCTGTTATGGTGTTTTGCTCTGGTCTGCTTTGGCTCAGCCACCCCTCTTTTTCTTCCGTTTCCCGCTGGCTGGTGGGGGGAGGCTTCCTCCAGGGGTCTCGAGGACTGGTAGCTGGGCTGCAGTCTGCAAACTTTTTAAGTCCATTTCGAGGGCCCATTCCTCAGCAGTGAGTCCCTTTAGCACGGGCCAAAAGGCAGAGTCCTCATAAACGTCCAGGTAGCGCCCCTGGATGGCGCACAATTCTGCATGTCTGCCAGCTTGTGGACTGCCATAATTGTCTCCCCCCTTAAAGTAGATCCATGCTGGGCCAGGACCGCGCAACACATAGCCTGGGGGAGGCTTCTCGTCAGCTTCCCAATCCTCCTCACTCACACATTGCAGCAAGTCCTCGTATTTGCACTCTAGATCGAGTGCGGCATGCAGCCAGTGCACCAACTGGTCTCCATGGCTCGCAGTAGGCTGAGGCCCCAACACTTGGGGTCTCCACAGCTGAATGTCCTCCGCGATTCTCTGCTCATAAAGAATAAATGAGCTGTCCTGATCCATAGTCCTCTGTAGACTGTTTTCTTGCACCACAGGCAAAAACCTCTGCATTCTCTCTCAGCGGGGACACATCTCCACTCGCTCCGGGTTGCACCACACTTGTGCCTTTGACCCTTACTTCAGTATTCGTTCCTTCCATGGCTCCCCAGCAGGTCCTTCAGGGTGTCCTGCTTGCAGGCTGTATAGTTGGTCATCTCGGGGTGTAATGGTGTTGGAAAGCCTCTATCCACACCGCTTGCCACCAATGTGACGGAACCGTTCTCTTCCATCTGTCCTGTCTCTCCAGACACCCCTTCGTTGCGGTCAGCCCGGCTACTGGGAGGGCTGTCCTCAGGGCCTCGAGCAGCTTGACCCGCCTGCTTCTCTTCCTCTGCCCTGGAGCCGTTAGGAATATCCAGAAGGCCGCTCGGTGCCTTCTGATGTTGAGTAAATAGTGTAGCGTAGATTGTAATAAAGACACCAGATGCAGCTGGATGCTTTAAAACAGGATTCTCTCTCTCTCTGAGCTCTGAGAGTTCTCTGACTTTAAATGAACAAAACGCCACCATTTATGCTGAAGTCCAACAGTCATAATTTGCATAAATGACGCACCTCTTCCTACCAATATACTAATTACATTATGTCAGTTATTTACAATAAACATTCTTTACATTCTTTAGCCTTCAGCTCACCCAACATTTGTATAATCCATTGTTATAACACATCAGATTAAACTCGAAACACTATCACAGATCCCTTGTATTAAACATGCAGCTAGATAAGGGGAAAAGCCCTGTTGCATAAATTACACAGCAGTAAAGCTTGTTTACTGGCTATACAGAAACACATTTACCTACAGGAATACAAGTATTTTTAAAACCAAAGCTACGCCATTTTACACTACATTCATATAAAAATGATACATTGTAAAATACACCACCCTTCAATAAAACCACATAGTAAGAACATAAAATTGTCCATACAATTTGAAACGCAAAACCGAGGGAAAAGTAAAAATGGTCTTTAAAACAGCCAAGTCAGTTTCTTGTGGCTCGCTGAGGAGTGCCAGTAGTCAGCTCCGTGACAGTTGTGTATAGAGATGCTGTTTGTGCATAGAGATGCTGATGGGGTTGTGTATAGAGATGCTGTGTACAGAGATGATGTGAGGCTGTGTATAGAGATGCTGTGAGGCTGTGTATAGAGATGCTGATGGGGTTGTGTATAGAGATGCTGTGAGGCTGTATATAGAGATGCTGTGAGGTTGTGTATAGAGATGCTGTGTATAGAGATGCTGATGGGGTTGTGTATAGAGATGCTGTTTGTGTATAGAGATGCTGATGGGGTTGTATATAGAGATGCTGTCTGTGTATAGAGATGCTGATGGGGATGGGTATAGAGATGCTGTGTATAGAGATGCTGTGTGGCTGTGTATAGAGATGCTGTGTATAGAGACGCTGATGGGGTTGTGTATAGAGATGCCGTGTATAGAGATGCTGATGGGGTTGTGTATAGAGATGCCATGTATAGAGATGCTGATGGGGTTGTGTATAGAGATGCTGATGGGGTTGTGTATAGAGATGCTGTGTATAGAGATGCTGTGTATAGAGATGCTGATGGGGTTGTGTATAGAGATGCCGTGTATAGAGATGCTGATGGGGTTGTGTATAGAGATGCTGATGGGGTTGTGTATAGAGATGTTGTGAGGCTGTGTATGGAGATGCTGTGTGGCTGTGTATAAAGATGCTGTGTATAGAGATGCTGATGGGGTTGTGTATAGAGATGCTGTTTGTGTATAGAGATGCTGATGGGGTTGTGTATAGAGATGCTGTTTGTGTATAGAGATGCTGATGGGGTTGTGTATAGAGATGCTGTTTGTGTATAGAGATGCTGATGGGGTTGTGTATAGAGATGCTGTTTGTGTATAGAGATGCTGATGGGGTTGTGTATAGAGATGCTGTGTATAGAGATGCTGTGAGGCTGTGTATAGAGATGCTGTGAGGCTGTGTATAGAGATGCTGATGGGATTGTGTATAAAGATGCTGTGAGGCTGTGTATAGAGATGCTGTGAGGTTGTCTATAGAGATGCTGTGAGGTTGTGTATAGAGATGCTGTGAGGCTGTGTATAGAGATGCTGTGAGGCTGTGTTTAGAGATGCTGATGGGGTTGTGTATAGAGATGCCATGTATAGAGATGCTGATGGGGTTGTGTATAGAGATGCTGTTTGTGTATAGAGATGCTGATGGGGTTGTGTATAGAGATGCTGTGTATAGAGATGCTGTGTGGCTGTGTATAGAGATACTGTGTATAGAGATGCTGATGGGGTTGTGTATAGAGATGCTGTGAGGATGTGTATAGAGATGCTGTGTGGCTGTGTATAGAGATGCTGTGTATAGAGATGCTGATGGGGTTGTGTACAGAGATATTGTTTGTGTATAGAGATGCTGATGGGGTTGTGTATAGAGATGCTGTGTATAGAGATGCTGTGAGGCTGTGTATAGAGATGCTGTGAGGCTGTGTTTAGAGATGCTGATGGGGTTGTGTATAGAGATGCTGTGTATAGAGATGCTGATGGGGTTGTGTATAGAGATGCTGTTTGTGTATAGAGATGCTGATGGGGTTGTGTATAGAGATGCTGTGTATAGAGATGCTAATGGGGTTGAGTATAGAGATGCTGTTTGTGTATAGAGATGCTGATGGGGTTGTGTATAGAGATGCTGTGTATAGAGATGCTGTGAGACTGTGTATAGAGATGTTGTGAGGCTGTGTATAGAGATGCTGATGGGGTTGTGTATAGAGATGCTGTGAGGCTGTGTATAGAGATGCTGATAGGGTTGTGTATAGAGATGCTGATGGGGTTGTGTATAGAGATGCTGTTTGTGTATAGAGATGCTGATGGGGTTGTGTATAGAGATGCTGTTTGTGTATAGAGATGCTGATGGGGTTGTGTATAGAGATGCTGTGTATAGAGATGCTGTGAGGCTGTGTATAGAGATGCTGATGGGGTTGTGTATAAAGATGCTGTGAGGCTGTGTATAGAGATGCTGTGAGGTTGTCTATAGAGATGCTGTGAGGTTGTGTATAGAGATGCTGTGAGGCTGTGTATAGAGATGCTGTGAGGCTGTGTTTAGAGATGCTGATGGGGTTGTGTATAGAGATGCCATGTATAGAGATGCTGATGGGGTTGTGTATAGAGATGCTGTTTGTGTATAGAGATGTTGATGGGTTGTGTATAGAGATGCTATGAGGCTGTGTATAGAGATGCTGTGTGGCTGTGTACAGAGATGCTGTGTATAGAGATGCTGATGTGGTTGTGTATAGAGATGCTGTTTGTGTATAGAGATGCTGATGGGGTTGTGTATAGAGATGTTGTGAGGCTGTGTATAGAGATGCTGAGTGGCTGTGTATAGAGATGCTGTGTATAGAGATGCTGATGGGGTTGTGTATAGAGATGCTGTTTGTGTATAGAGATGCTGATGGGGTTGTGTATAGAGATGCTGTTTGTGTATAGAGATGCTGATGGGGTTGTGTATAGAGATGCTGTGTATAGAGATGCTGTGAGGCTGTGTATAGAGATGCTGTGAGGTTGTGTATAGAGATGCTGTGAGGCTGTGTATGGAGATGCTGTGAGGCTGTGTATAGAGATGCTGTGAGGCTGTGTATAGAGATGCTGATGGGGTTGTGTATAGAGATGCTGAAGTGGAATCAGGCTGGAAGATGGTCGCCATTATGAGCCAGGCGGCCATCTTGTTCAGAATATTGGTTCACTTGAAAATAACTAGGTAGATTTCAGTAGAAACTAGAATGAAGTTTACATAGAATTTTAGGAATGTGTTAGATTAACTGAGAAGCAATTATAATAGAGGAAGATCCGGGCCGCTCTTGGCACGGAGAGACAGGATGACGAATGGATAGATCAAGGTCACAAAGGCCTGCAGAGAGACAAAGAGAGCATAGAAACCAGACCATGCCTTATCTGTGACAAATAAACATAGCCTCTAGGGAGGTGGGCACGGCCCGGATTGAGTGCCGCAGCAAATCACGAACTGTCAGACGAACATGAAGTTTGCCAATGTACGGCCAATGTATGGAATGCCTTTGTTATTAACCAAGGGAGGTACTAACCCACGTGGGGTGGGATAGTGTCACCGGGAGGTGGGATAATTGGGATGTACCTAATTATGTATTCGGGGTATAAAACCCCTCGTCGGGGTGAGATCGGGGCTCACTCTTTGCGATTTAATCCTGTGTGATCATTGTGTGACGTCACAATTAAAGTTTGTCTTTCCTGAAGAGACTCGTGTTCAGACAATCCTTGCTCGTGTCTGGTCCAGCTTTGTCCCGAGTGAACCTAGCAGATTGCGGTAACATTTCTTGGGGATGTCCGGGATACGGGCTCTTGCCGGCACAGCAACGACTGCTGAACACTGTGGTGGTTGACTGCAGGTGCGAGTGATCCCGTCGGTTGGGCGTCCGTTGAAGGTGAGCTTACATCTGCAGGCGCCAAGCAGGATTTCCTGTTCAGTGGACATCGTCTCGTCCCAAACGGACCCCCGGCCCGAGAAGCTGGGACACCACCGAGTCTGAGGAAACAGCGAGCAGCGCGGCGATAGGTAAAGTGTCTTCTATGTTTGTATGTGTATCAGAGATACCGGTATAAAGGGAAACGTCCGACCATAGTCAGATAAGGAGACCCGCGGCCACTGTCTCGTTGACATACCGAACCCGCAGCAGATAGCATGGACAAGCAAAGGAGCCAGAGTGGCTAGTGCATGTCTGGACCCGGGGGATCGAATGTCAACCAAATGGTAGTTCTGTAAGAGAGGGAGAGAGTAGCCACGTGGAGTTGCATAGTCATAGTCAGTGTTTGTAAACAGAGCTTCTGCACGTGGACAAGGAATGGAGGAGGGATTTCTGTGACTGGGCTGAGAGCTCTGAGTCAGTGCTAGTGTGTACGTCGTGTAGTGAAGGGGGCCAATTGAGGTCAGCGGTAGCTGCAGAGATAGTGGTGCTGGGTGGGTAGATTACCCATAGGCAAATTGGAATTGCAGATGGGAGTGTTGTTGTAGAACGGGGTGCACATAGTCACAAGCAGTCAAGAGTTAGAGCTCAATTGACGGGGTATAAGGAGCCAAAAGGAGGGACGGTGTGCCCTCGGCTAGTAGAAAGAGTTGAATTGTCTATGTATTGTTTTGTGCTGAAAGTATCTGGTACAGTACATGCTGTGAGTGATTTGAGTGCTGTGAGTGATCGAGCGCCTACTCGCCTAGCGAGAAAGCAAACTTGAGAGTGGACTCCCAAGGTACGTTTCCGGCTCAGGCGACTGCAGTCCGGCTACTGACGGAGGAAGCGAATCCGATACATACGAATTGTTGACTGAAGTACCAGACAGTAAATTTCAAGTGTTTTTGCTAAAGAGTAATATCCGTATTGTAAAAAGGTTACTGCCCTTAAAAGAGTAACAATGGGTAACGGGTCATCCAAGCCCAAGAAGGTAAAGAAGGGTGAGACGGCCAGAGCAGGGGTCAATGGACCCGGAGTTAATACAGAGAGTGCATTCCCAAGTCACCGGGAAATGCAGACATCCTGAACAGTACCCATATATAGATATATGGAGGTATTGTGTAAAAGATAAAAGTCATTTTATAATGATGGCGGGACAAAATAAGAAGCAGGTACCCCCAAATAATGAAGAGAAAGGGAGACCGGTGTTGATAGAACAACTGGAGGAGATTGATTCTTTGCCCCCGCCTTATCCATCATGTTATGGGGCAGCTAGAGAAGCTTTGAGTGCCGCGGTTGCGCGGGCGGAGAGGGGGGAGCAGGCAGCTGCTACTTCCCGGCCGGCTCCCTTCGCTCCACCACGCGGTATTGCGGAAGAAGACCAGGGGGTAGCGGGTGGAGGAGACAGAGAGGTCCCACCGGGAAAAATTGAGATGTCCAATGGGAGCGTATACAAATTAGTATCCCGAGAGGACAGTGATGATGAGAGTGAAGATGAAAAACAAGGGGTTACCACTCGCGCTGTGAACAATATATATAAACCCCAAGAACCCTATCAACACAATCCCAACAAAAGTAAGATGCAACTGCCCCTACGGGAAGTGCCAGGCCCTTTACTGGATAATGGAGCACCTGGGCCAGTGCAATACACATATGTCCCATTCACGACAACAGACCTCTTTAACTGGAAAACACACACACCACTGTACTCCACTAATCCCGCGGCAGTGGCCAGTATGATAGAGTCAGTCATGCTTACACATAACCCCACATGGGCAGATTGTCAGCAACTAATGTTGACAATGTTCACTACTGAGGAAAGAGCCCGAATAAATAGTAGCGCGCGGAAGATTTTACTTGCCCAAGCTGTAGAAGATGCTAAGCCCCAGCCAGAAGCGTGGGCAGAGGAGCATTACCCCAAAACAGATCCCAGATGGCCATACAATACTGCTGCAGGTATTGCTCGCTTATAGACGTACCGGACAGCGGTGATAATGGGTGTTAAAGCGGGAGGGAAGAAACCCACGAACATGGGGAAGATAGCGGCTATTGTGCAAGAGTCTAAAGAATCCCCAAGTGCATTTCTAGAAAGGTTGCTGGATGCATATAGGATGTATAGTTCTATTGACCCTGAGGCAGTGGAGAACCAGAGGTTAATTAATTCTTCTTTTGTGCGTCAGTCACAGAGGGACATACGGAATAAAATACAGAGACTAGATGGGTTTTTAGGAAAAGGTATTAGCGAATTGGTAGAAATTGCTAATAAAGTGTTTCATAACCGGGATCTAGAGGAGAAGCGGGAAGAAATAAAGAGACAAAGAGGGCACACAGGTGTTGTCGGTTATATGGGAAATGGTGGAGGAAGAGGTGCCCCGGAAAGAGGGAGAGCAAGGGGTCGGGGAGGCAGAGGTAGGGGAGCCCCTAGGGAACCCCTGGGACCCAACCAGTGCGCCTGGTGCCGGGGTGAAGGTCACTGGAAAAATGATTGTCCTGCATTTTTGGCTAAATTTGGGGGACAGGGGGAGGTTGGGGAATCGGGAGGTCAAGCCTCCAATGGTCAGGTAACAAACGGCAGATATGAGAGAAGTGAGGGTGCCGGTGCAGGGTTTGTGGGTTTGGCGGGAACGTCATTTGAAGGGCAGGGTACATATTGACAAGGACCTGGGCCCATCCCGCTCGGTAATCACGAGCCCACGGTCACTATGAGAGTGGGAAATAAAGATGAAATTTTTATGGTTGACACTGGTGCCGAATATTCTGTTGTAACACAGCAAATTGCACCCCCTATGGGAAATTAAGTTGATATTATGGGAGCAATGGGGGTGTCTGCTAAGTACCCCTTCCTTGTTTCTTGGAAATGTAGTGTGGGTGGGCATAATGTTGAACATGAATTTTTGTATATGCCCGAATGTCCCATCCAGCTCCTGGGGCGGGATATCCTTTGCAAATTGCAAGCCCAAATTACATTCCTTCCCGGTGGACATGCTCAATTAGACCTGCCTGAGAGTGGCAGCTCTACACGGCAGTACAACCCAGCCAGCCAGCACCCCCAATCTGTAAAAATTGCAGTGATTATGCCGAGAGAGGAAGAATGGCGCACAGCACCAACTCTGCCGGCGAGCCCGGACCCGCACACACTACTCCTCGGAATTCCTGGGGTGTGGGCAGAGGAAAACCCGCCCGGACTAGCTGTAAATATTCCCCCAGTGTACGTTGATTTAAAACCTGGTGCAACGCCTGTGGCTCTAAGACAATATCATATCTCACAAAAAGCCAAGCAGAATATCCAGACACATTTACAGAGACTTAAAGACCACGGCATATTGAAATTCTGCATGTCAACACGTGGAACACACCTCTGTTGCCAGTACTGAAAGAGGGCACACAAGAGTACCGCCCGCGCCCAGTCCAAGATTTACGAGCTGTCAACGATGCCACAGTAACCCTACACCCTGTGGTTCCCAATCCATTCAATTTATTGGCACTAATTCCCGGAGATACAAAATATTACACGGTGCTTGATTTAAAAGACGCTTTCTTTTGCATCCGTCTGGCTCCAGCAAGCCAGCCCCTTTTTGCATTTCAGTGGGAGGAATCTACCATGGGAGCGCGCCATCAAATGACCTGGACACACCTCCCTCAAGGTTTCAAAAACTCGCCCACGATCTTCGGAAGCGCGCTCAGCCAAGACCTCCTCTCCTTCAACGCTCAGCCAGAGTTGTCTTACTACAATATGTAGATGATTTATTACTGGCTTCTCCCACAGAAAAAGACTGTTTATCTGCCACAAAAGCCCTGCTACAACTACTATGCCAAGCAGGATACAGAGTGTCGAGAAAGAAAGCACAAATATGCAAACAAAGTGTAAAGTACTTAGGTTTCCAATTAACAGGTACCAAGCGCGCATTGGGGGCTGAAAGAAAAGAAGCAGTATGCCGAATACCCCAACCAAAGACCAGAAGACAAGTCCGTGAGTTTCTGGGAGCTGCAGGCTTCTGCCGCCTGTGGATCCCCAACGTCGCAGATATTGCCAAGCCCCTTCACCAGGCCACAAAGGGGGGAGAACAGGACCCCTTCCTCTGGGAAAAGGAGCAAACAGCAGCATTCCTAAAGTTAAAGACTCTGTTAATGGAAGCTCCTGCACTGGGACTGCCAGATCACAGCAAGCCCTTTCAGCTGTACGTGCATGAACACAATCAAACAGCGACAGGAGTGCTGAATCAGAGTTTCGGCTCCTGGCTAAGACCTGTGGCCTATCTCTCAAAGCAACTTGACCCTGTGGCCTGTGGCCTACCCCCATGCCTGAAAGCCGTGGCAGCCACCGCAATGCTGATAGCAGAAGCTGACAAGCTGACCCTTGGACAAGTTCTTCATGTCAAGGTGCCCCATGCTGTCAAAGCCCTGCTGGATGTGAAAGGAAGCTACTGGTTCAGCAACAGCCGGATGACAAAGTACCAAGCTATGATGTGTGAGAATCTACGGGTTCATTTGGACCTCATCGCTACCTTGAACCCTGCTACTTTACTACCTGACTGTGAAGAGGATCCAGATCATGAATGCCTCCAAGTCATGGAAGAAGTGTTCAGTAGCAGGCCAGATTTGAAAGACGTACCCCTAGACAAATACGCTCTACAGTTGTTTACTGATGGTAGCAGCTACATGGATGATGGGAATAAAGTTTCCGGCTATGCAGTCGTCTCAGCAGAAGAGATCATTGAAGCAAATCCACTACCAGGCCATACATCTGCACAACTGGTTGAGATAACAGCCCTAACCAGAGCTCTAGAAATCTCCGAAGGCAAGAGGGTGAATATCTACACTGATTCCAAGTACGCCTTCATGACAGTCCATGCACATGGTGTACTCTACAAAGAAAGAGGCCTACTTACTTCATCAGGACAACAAATCAAGTATGCAGCTGAAATCGTGGCTCTCCTAGAAGCTGTATGGAAACCAAGCGCTGTCAGTATCATGCACTGTCGTGGCCACCAGAAAGGTCATGATGAAATCCCAAAAGGCAACAGGCGCGCTGACCAGGCTGCAAAAGCAGCCTCAAAACCATGGCTAACAAATGATCAAGCCAAAGTCCTGCTCTGCAAGCAAGAGCCTCAACCTCTCATGCCAAACTACGAATTCTATATGAATTGGAGAAACTTTGAACCCAAAGGCGAGTTCATTGAAATTATATTGCACAAATGGCAAGATTAGTATGAACTGTTAGAACTCAATCATGACTATATCCAATGGCTTTTCACAACCCAGTTTCAAGGCCGCAATTTCTGTTCCACTCCTCGGAATCCTCAAGAGACACGCTTAATGATCAACACCTCAGAAGTTCAAAGATTACGCAGAGCATACAAAATGATGCTGAAATTCTTCGGCGTAAAATTATTGGGGGATTGTGAAGATACAAAAGTAACAGAAGTTGAACGAGCAGAAAATTACGCCGAACGTTTTGAAAATTTAACAACCAACCCTCATAATAATCTACGGATTACACGAATACTGCTAAGTCTGGGAGAGTTGGGAGCAGAAGAATACCAAGCCCCGTTGGTGAGGTTCTTCCTCAAGGAGATCCTTATCAAAAACAAGCTGCCAAGAATGAAGAGAAGTGCAATGAACTTTTTCATACCAGCAGTAAGAGATTCACAAGACAGACAAGATCTGCTGTTCTTCGCATGGCGATACTATTTCCCAAAAGAAGAATTTGTCTGGGGAAACCACGGAGAATTGGCACGATACAAAGCAAAACCAGTGGTGGCTGCACTCCTACCGGCGCCACTGAGTGAATGGACACCCGTATATTCAGAGAAAGAAAAGAAGTGGCTGTCAGAAGAACAAGGCGGATATGGAGAAGACAGATGGTTCCAGTTGAAGAATGGACAAATAGTCCTACCAGCAACATTGGCTCCTGAGATTGTAAGAACGCTCCACCCAAGTACCCATGGAGGAAGAGAAATGATGGAACAGCAGTTAGAGCCACACTTCTACGTACCAGGACTGTCAGTAGTCTGCAAAGCAATAGCCCAGCAGTGCGTGACATGTGCCAAAAATAACCCAAGAACAGGTCAATCTCAACCTCCAGGGAAGCAGCCAATCAGGCTATCCCCAATGGCATCGTTACAGATAGACTTCACAGTGCTGCCGCCCTGCAAAGGATACAAATATCTACTGGTAATGGTGTGTACTCTGACAGGATGGGTGGAAGCCTTCCCAACAAGAACAGAAAAGACTGTGGAAGTGGTGAAGAGTCTGATGAGAGAAATAATACCACGTTATGGACTTCCTCTCGAAATAGGGTCGGACAATGGCCCTGCATTTATACAGAACTGTTTACAACAGCTAGCCCGCCTGTTGGGCATCACCTGGAAGCTACATACCGCCTACAGGCCCCAAAGCTCGGGAAAAGTCGAGCGAATGAACCGTACTCTAAAGACTTTAATGTCCAAATTGTGCCAAGAGACGTCGCTAGGCTGGTTGGATGTGTTGCCGATAGTCCTCTTGCACATTAGGTGCAGGCCAACCCCCCTATTGAAGCTAAGTCTGTACGAACTCATGTTTGGACGGCCTACCCCTCTGATTACTGGACTAAGGGGGGGACCTTCGGGCATTGGGAGAAACTAAACTAAATGATCGGGCTGTATTGTTAGGTAAATCAATGCAGAAACTGAATACTTGGGTGGGAGATAATATACCTCACTTTTTATATCCCCCACTGCATAAGTATTTCCCAGGTGATTCAGTATGGGTGAAAGAGTGGAAAAATGACCCACTAGGCCCAAAGTGGAGAGGTCCTTACCTTGTCCTGTTATCAACCCCTACAGCAGTAAAGGTTGCCGAGGTGGTCCCGTGGTTACATCACTCCAGAGTGAAAGTAGCTGCAGCCAGTCCTGAACCAGCATGGAAGGTCGTCACCAACGAGACCAATCCACTGAGGCTAAAGCTGACAAAGACCACAGCCGTGAGCACCTGAATGATCCAACTGAAAGCACCCAAATGATTTCACAAGTGGGTGTTTTGATGGACACAATAAGGCCTGACCATCCACCAACAGGGGAACAAAGGGATCCCCCAGGGGATACCCCAAGGGTGCTTTTTAGGGGCCCAGCCCCCACCCTTGATCATCCGGAAATGTCTTTTATTTTTGAAATTCCGGTGGGGAGGGATTGGGTTTATGTGACTGAAAAGAATTGCCCAAGGGATTTTGACATTTGGGGCATTTGTGGTACTGATTTTGTACCTTGCAAACTTGATTTATGGACTCTCGCATGGAGCATGCCCCAGGTGCCCAAGCACCGCCAAGAAAGTGGATATTTCCCATATCTGGAATGGTATGCACCCGGTGATGGAGAATCGTACTATGTGGAGACAAAAGCGAGAGGCGACATCCGAAATTTTGCCAAGAGGACATTTACTTGTGCAGTTTAAATATGATTATGCTAAAAAGTCTGGGCAAACCGCATGCTGGGTGTGTAGTAGGTTGCACCCAGAGACAATCCACATGCCATTTGTCTCTGTTCCAATGAATTTGAGTATGTTTGCATCAGGAAATGTCACAATACATGCTTTTGATGCACCAAGGGAAAAACCAGAATCATTCAGTCCTGGGTACCCCATAATAGGGCCAGTATACCCACCAGAATGGTGTTTTCAACTAGGACCAGATAGAGGAACAAATAATGAGGGTGGAGGGTGCTATTCAAGCAAGTTCAACTGGACATCATACATCTACACATTTAACACGAAGGAGCAGTCAAATTTTCTATACAAACGATGTAGAAAACTCACGAGTGAACAAGAGGAGGTGATTGCAAAGGTGACAGATGGAAGGCAGAGTGCACTGGATATGATGAAATGACTGAGACAACTGACAATAGAGATAGCAAAGGGAACACTACATTTGTCACCATTTATATTGAGAGGGGGGTACCAGGTGTGTTGTGGGAAGGTGTGTTACACATGGGTACCACCAACAATTACAGGAATGTGCTACCTGGCTAAATTGATCCCAATCCAGAGGGTAAGGGGAGAAGACACTAATACAGACACAGCACTCCACCCTAGGTACCCACTGGTGTTTGAAAGACAGAAGAGAGAGTTGTTCAAAAAGGTGGATCGAAAATGGTCATGGTTGCCGGCATGGACTGGATGGGGAATAGAGTTGATGGTAAGAATGAACAGTTATGCCAATCTGACGGATGAAATTTTGAATAAGACTAGTATGGATATTCAGTTGCTGAATCTGGAGGTGCGTGAGATACGGAAGGTGCAGATGATACATGATATGGCACTAGAACAGATCAGTGCGTACTTGAATGGATTGTGTGAAATGACAATGCATTACGAATGTTGCACCTTCATCAGGAACACCATACATGACGCCCCTGACTATTACCAGGTAATCCAAGATCACCAGGAGAAGGTAGCGCAGTTGCAGAACACAGCAAGGAGGATCGCTGCTGAAGGCTGCAATCCACTCCGTGGGTTCGGAGCAATCGGAGAGTGGTTCGGATCCATCCTGAGATTTATCTCACAGATTGGATCCATGATTCTGATGATAGTGGTGATCTTGGTCGTAGGGACACTAACGTACCGCATAGGGCTATGTCTATGGCCACTATGCAAGAGAGCACTGACACCCACACAGACACAAAAGATACCACTGATAATCCCACAGGACATGTTCCCAATGAAAATAGGTCCCCTAAAGTATGAAGAACTCAAGAATAATACTAGTGGGGTGTGATGGCTACAAGCATCAGGAAAAGAACCTGAGGCTTGAGCCAAGGGGGGAATGAAGTGGAATCAGGCTGGAAGATGGTCGCCATTATGAGCCAGGCGTCCATTTTGTTCAGAATATTGGTTCACTTGAAAATAACTAGGTAGATTTCATTAGAAACTAGAATGAAGCTTACATAGAATTTTAGGAATGTTTTAGATTAACAGAGAAGCAATTAAAATAGAGGAAGATCCGGGCCACTCTTGGCAGGGAGAGACAGGATGACGAATGGATACATCAAGGTCACAAAGGCCTGCAGATAGACAAAGAGAGCATAGAAACCAGACCATGCCTTATCTGTGACAAATAAACATAGCCTCTAGGGAGGTGGGCACGGCCCAGATTGAGTGCAGAAGCAAATCACGAACTGTCAGACTAACATGAAGTTTGACAATTTACGGCCAATGTATGGAATGCCTTTGTTATTAACCAAGGGAGGTACTAACCCACGTGGGGTGGGATAGTGTCACCGGGAGGTGGGCTAATTGGGATGTACCTAATTATGTATTCGGGGTATAAAACCCCTCGTCGGGGTGAGATCGGGGCTCACTCTTTGCGATTTAATCCTGTGTGATCATTGTGTGACGTCACAATTAAAGTTTGCCTTTCCTGAAGAGACTCGTGTTCAGACAATCCTTGCTTGTGTCCGGTCCGGCTTCGTCCTGAGTGAACCTAGCAGATTCTGGTAACAATGCCGTGTATAGAGATGCTGATGGGGTTGTGTATAGAGATGCTGTTTGTGTATAGAGATGCTGATGGGGTTGTGTTTAGAGATGCTGTGAGGCTGTGTATAGAGATGCTGATGGGGTTGTGTATAGAGATGCTGTGAGGCTGTGTATAGAGATGCTGATGGGGTTGTGTATAGATATGCTGTGAGGCTGTGTATAGAGATGCTGTGAGGCTGTGTTTAGAGATGCTGATGGGGTTGTGTATAGAGATGCCGTGTATAGAGATGCTGATGGGGTTGTGTATAGAAATGCTGTTTGTGTATAGAGATGCTGTGAGGCTGTGTATAGAGATGCTGTGAGACTGTGTATAGTGATGCTGATGGGGTTGTGTATAGAGATGCTGTGAGGTTGTGTATAGAGATGCTGTGAGGCTGTGTATAGAGATGCTGTGAGGTTGTGTATAGAGATGCTGTGAGATTGTGTATAGAGATGCTGTGAGGCTGTGTATAGAGATGCTTTGAGGCTGTGTATAGAGATGCTTTGAGGCTGTGTTTAGAGATGCTCATGGGGTTGTGTATAGAGATGCTGTGTATAGAGATGCTGATGGGGTTGTGTATAGAGATGCTGTTTGCGTATAGAGATACTGATGGGGTTGTGTATAGAGATGCTGTGAGGGTGTGTATAGAGATGCTGATGGGGTTGTGTATAGAAATGCTGTTTGTGTATAGAGATGCTGTGAGGCTGTGTATAGAGATGCTGTGAGACTGTGTATAGTGATGCTGATGGGGTTGTGTATAGAGATGCTGTGAGGTTGTGTATAGAGATGCTGTGAGGCTGTGTATAGAGATGCTGTGAGGTTGTGTATAGAGATGCTGTGAGATTGTGTATAGAGATGCTGTGAGGCTGTGTATAGAGATGCTTTGAGGCTGTGTATAGAGATGCTTTGAGGCTGTGTTTAGAGATGCTCATGGGGTTGTGTATAGAGATGCTGTGTATAGAGATGCTGATGGGGTTGTGTATAGAGATGCTGTTTGCGTATAGAGATACTGATGGGGTTGTGTATAGAGATGCTGTGAGGGTGTGTATAGAGATGCTGTGTGGTTGTGTATAGAGATGCTGTGTGGCTGTGTATAGAGATGCTGTGCATAGAGATGCTGATGGGGTTGTTTATAGAGATGCTGTTTGTGTGTAGAGATGCTGATGGGGTTGTGTATAGAGATGCTGTTTGTGTATAGAGATGCTGATGGGGTTGTGTATAGAGATGCAATGTATAGAGATGCTGTGAGGCTGTGTATAGAGATGCTGTGAGGCTGTGTATAGAGATGCTGATGGGGTTGTGTATAGAGATGCTGATGGGGTTGTGTATAGAGATGCAGTGTATAGAGATGCTGTGAGGCTGTGTATAGAGATGCTGTGAGGCTGTGTATAGAGATGCTTTGAGGCTGTGTTTAGAGATGCTGATAGGGTTGTGTATAGAGATGCTGTGAGGCTGTGTATAGAGATGCTGTGTGGCTGTGTATAGAGATGCTGTGTATAGAGATACTGATGGGGTTGTGTATAGTGATGCTGATGGGGTTGTGTATAGAGATGCTGTTTGTGTATAGAGATGCTGATGGGGTTGTGTATAGAGATGCTGTGAAGTTGTGTATAGAGATGCTGTGAGGCTGTGTTTAGAGATGCTGATGGGGTTGTGTATAGAGATGCTGTGAGGCTGTGTTTAGAGATGCTGTGTGGCTGTGTATAGCGATGCTGCGAGGTTGTGTATAGAGATGCTGTGTATAGAGATGCTGTGTATAGAGATGCTGTGAGGTTGTGTATAGAGATGCTGTGAGGTTGTGTATAGAGATGCTGTGAGGCTGTGTATAGAGATGCTGTGAGGCTGTGTATAGAGATGCTGTGAGGTTGTGTATAGAGATGCTGTGAGGCTGTGTATAGAGATGCTTTGAGGCTGTGTATAGAGATGCTTTGAGGCTGTGTTTAGAGATGCTCATGGGGTTGTGTATAGAGATTCTGTATAGAGATGCTGATGGGGTTGTGTATAGAGATGCTGTTTGCGTATAGAGATACTGATGGGGTTGTGTATAGAGATGCTGTGAGGCTGTGTATAGAGATGCTGTGTGGTTGTGTATAGAGATGCTATGTGGCTGTGTATAGAGATGCTGTGCATAGAGATGCTGATGGGGTTGTTTATAGAGATGCTGTTTGTGTGTAGAGATGCTGATGGGGTTGTGTATAGAGATGCTGTTTGTGTATAGAGATGCTGATTGGGTTGTGTATAGAGATGCAGTGTATAGAGATGCTGTGAGGCTGTGTATAGAGATGCTGTGAGGCTGTGTATAGAGATGCTGATGGGGTTGTGTATAGAGATGCTGATGGGGTTGTGTATAGAGATGCAGTGTATAGAGATGCTGTGAGGCTGTGTATAGAGATGCTGTGAGGCTGTGTATAGAGATGCTTTGAGGCTGTGTTTAGAGATGCTGATAGGGTTGTGTATAGAGATGCTGTGAGGCTGTGTATAGAGATGCTGTGTGGCTGTGTATAGAGATGCTGTGTATAGAGATACTGATGGGGTTGTGTATAGTGATGCTGATGGGGTTGTGTATAGAGATGCTGTTTGTGTATAGAGATGCTGATGGGGTTGTGTATAGAGATGCTGTGAGGTTGTGTATAGAGATGCTGTGAGGCTGTGTTTAGAGATGCTGATGGGGTTGTGTATAGAGATGCTGTGAGGCTGTGTTTAGAGATGCTGTGTGGCTGTGTATAGCGATGCTGTGAGGTTGTGTATAGAGATGCTGTGTATAGAGATGCTGTGTATAGAGATGCTGTGTATAGAGATGCTGTGAGGTTGTGTATAGAGATGCTGTGAGGCTGTGTATAGAGTTGCTGATGGGGCTGTGTATAGAGATGCCTTGCGGCGCCGAAGTGCTGCCTATCATCGGTGGGGGCTGCCATCTTGGATGGAGGCTCCACCTCCGGGTCCCCCCTTACTGCCTGACGTCCTCACGCATAGCGTGTTGACGTCAGATAGCCGGGGAACCCCTTGCTGCCGGACTCCCCTGGTGGAGATAGGGGGTTCATTTGAACCCCGATATCTCCAGAACCATGGCAGCTAGGGGGTCATGGAGGGTGTAAATCGAAAGGCCTGAGCATGATACCCAACATGACCAGGTATAAAGTAAAAAAATGTATGTATTTTTTTTGTGTGTTATTTTTATTAATGCAGCAATATTGTTCACATTTCAATTATAATGTGAACAATGATGCTGCACTAATGATTTTTTTCTATGTGGTGCGTGTCACGGGATGGCCCAGCACCCTCAGCCAGGGGCGGTGCAGTGACAGTGGTGACATGGACACTTGGGTGTGGTGGCACGCACCCCGTTTTACCAGTATTTTTATTTAGATGTGATTGTTGTGTGGTGTAATAAAGTGTTCCCCGTTGGTTTATTGTGTAATGTATTTTCCCTTTGTTTGCCTTGCTCGCCGCCATTTTCCGATTCTTGTGGCGCAGTCAGAATTCTCGATTCGGAAAATGGCCGATTCGAACCATCCGGTTCGAATCGTAAAATGGCCGATTCGGACCATCCGGTCCGAATTGGCGACTCCCTGAAGGCCAAGGGCCAATGGGTCCTGGGAGGGCGGGCAAGGAGTCCCATTGTATTCTAATTCATGTGAAGTTGATAAATGCTTGAACCGTGCATAATAAAGGCAGATTTTGCAGTGCATCCAGCTTTGACTGATGTGACTTTGTCTCCGCCGCATTTTCGTATCTGAGAACCCCTCGTGGTCTCAGGGTGCGGCGTTCCCGATCCGAACCGAACCGAGCGCTCTGTGCCTGCATCGAGGATCAGGGCAGAGGCGCAGCGGAAGGTGCTTCGGTTCCCAGAACGAGAGATCCGAACCGAAGGGAGCGGCCGTGTACCGCGCCTCGGTATTGCGGTAAGACCCGAACTCTCCACTGGTCCCGCCAGTTCCGAAACTCCCTTCAACCCCGATCCGAAGCTCCCTCCAGACCCGATCCGACCCTCCACCTCTCCCCGATCCGAAAAGTCCGCCGCCCAAGATCCGAAGAGACACCCGCCCCCCGGATCGGAAACGTTTCCCCATAAGATCCGAAACGTTTCCCCATAAGATCCGAATCTTCCTCCGCGGCTACCAGAGCCGATTTCCACAGACGCCCACACCCGCAAGGTCAGTGAACCAGTTGCTCGGGACGCTGAGTGCTGTATGGCTCAGTGGTCGGACTGGTTCTAGGCAGGAGTCCCCTCCACCGCCCGCTAACCCTTTCCTAGGGTCACGCCAGGCCGCACGAGACGCCGGGTGCGTGTCACTCGGTAGTCGGGCCAGCGGTAAGCGACGGGGTCACGCAGATTGAGCACACCCGCAGGCGGAACAACATCTCCATTCCGTCATAGTGCGTTTGCTATAAATCACGTAATTCCCCCCACAAAATGTAACAAGTCCCCATTTCTAATTTTTGTAGAAGCGCACCCCATAGAAAACATAACCGCAAACGCTTGTGTGCTAAAATGTGAAAAAAACCCACTTTATACACAGCAGATGATTAAAAATTAAATTTTTATTGCATTTTTTGTCATAATATACAGGCAGGACATGACGTATACATATAAAAATGATATATTATAAATCTGTGGAGTCTGCCGGAAAGAACGATATCTAATATGTCTGGGTCATTTAATAAAATGTGGCTTCAAATCGCGTTTAAACATGATGAGCGAAAGCAGTAAAAATGAGCTGAGCACACAGCAATAAAATGCAGGGTTAAGGGGTTAAACAGCATATCAGAGGAAGATTTAGTAGAGAAATTAACACTTCTCAGAAGCACAGATTTTGTTTGATACATGTTCAGATCAGGAGACACCACGCCCTCAGTCTACAGACAATGTATCAAATTCATCAGACGAGACTAATTAAAAGCACATGTTATTTCCAAACACTAATTAACACCTGTTGTTTACGCCGTTTGAGAACACAGGTCATTTAGAGGTGAGAATCTTTGCACGTAGACATTATTTGTTAATTCAGTATCTAATAAACCGTTGCTTATAATATTCTGCAGTAAAGAGTATTTAGTATTTTTGAAGCATTTTTTCTACTTTTTTCAAAAAAAGTCGAACCGAACACGCCAAAAAGTTTGAAGTTCACGAACTTGCGAATGGCCAAAGTTCGAATCGAACTCTGAACTGATTGAACCGAACAGCTCATCCCTAGACTGGACATGGTCTTGGTCCCCCCATATGATCTGATGAATTTGTATCATGGTAAATCAATATTAAATATTCTCTCTGTTTCAGGAATAAAAAGCTTACCAGGTGGCTTTTTCCATATGAGCAGTATTCTGAGCGGCCTGAAGCCTTTCCAAAAAGGGGTAAGAGACGGTAACCATGGTGGTTGCGATAATTCGTTCCTGGGGAACGTTAGGATTCTGATCGTATATATGATGCTCATATGTTTCATGTTGTCTAGATAATGCATCAGCTTTAACATTCCTAGACCCCAGTCTGTAAGTGAGAACACAGTTAAAGCTGGACAGGAGCAAGGATCACCTAGCTAGCCTGGAATTCAGGCATTTGACATTTCCAATATCAACCACTTTTTTGTTGTCTGTAATGATTATGACAGAATTTTTGGAACCCTCCAACAGATTAGACATGTGCATTCGTTTTAGTACTAAAACGATTTAGTCCGAATTTTGGGATAATTTAGTTTTCGTATGACTCAAGAGATGCTCAACTGCTCAGTCCAAAAAACGAAAGAAACTAAAATAAAATGCACTACATTTTAGTTTCAGTCCTTTTTGTAATATTACATTGAGTAAAGGAGACCAGCAATGAAGAGCGCAACATCGCAAAGCTACAGAAACGGTTTGTATGCGTAATCCTTCCCGACCCCTACCCGAGAATCTGACAGTGATAGAGCTCCAGAATACTCACTCGCAGCACAAACAGCCAGCACAGGAGAGGAAACCTTTACTTAACCCTTGCACGTCTATGAGGCAGACAAGATGATAAAAGCAGCTGGAGAAGGAAAACCTTCAAATAAATCACACTGAAAGCTAATGAGAGAGGAGGGCTGGTTAGTAAAAACCCCTTTATACCAAGCAGCGATGGGAGAAGAGAGGGACTTTATAAAACGTGTTATCTCCCCTCCCGCTCTGCATAATAGGGGCTTAGGTCTGATACATTTTATATTATCCAGGAGCACTATTCCCCTTTCCTCATCTATAATACACGTTTTATATAAAGTCTCTCTCCTCTCCCAGTGCTGCTTGTTATACAGTTTTTTTTTTTATGTCTGATACATTTAATATCCAGCTCTCACAGTTACTGTCATTATGAGCCTTCAGTGTGATTTATTTGAATGTTTTCCCTGGATTTGAAGTGCTTTATTTTATTATAAAAATAAATTTGCACCAGACATCTCTTCTCTGAGCTTTCAGACCAATTTACGTTAATACTTTCCCTCTCTCCTGCTTTTACAGTTGTGTTCAAAATTATTCAACCCCCACTGAAATTGAGTGTTTTGGCCAGTTTGACATTGATTTTGATCATTCAGTCATCTTGCTTACAATTAAATCAAAGAGGCACGTGTAGGTCAGACAAATATAACATAACATTTATAATGAAATAACCACAAATGTATTTTCTGTGCTCACATCATTATCAGTTTTATTCAACCCCCAAGTGACATTCAATCTTAGTACTTAGTACAACATCCTTTTACAGTTATAACAGCTTTTAAACGTGAAGCATAGCTTGACACAAGTGTCTTGCAGCGATCTACGGGTATCTTCGCCCATTCATCATGGGCAAAAGCCTCCAGTTCAGTCACATTCTTAGGCTTGCGCACTGCAACTGCTTTCTTTAAGTCCCACCGGAGGTTCTCAATCGGATTTAAGTCAGGTGACTGCGATGGCCACTCCAAAATGTTCCAGCCTTTAATCTGCAACCATGCTCTAGTGGACTTGGAGGTAGGCTTGGGATCATTGTCCTGTTGAAAGGTCCAACGTCTCCCAAGCCTCAGGTTTGTGACGGACTGCATCACATTGTCATCCAATATCTCCTGGTACTGAAGAGAATTCATGGTACCTTGCACACGCTGAAGCTTCCCTGTACCTGCAGAAGAAAAACAGCCCCAAAGCATGATTGACCCCTCGCCATGCTTCACAGTAGGCAAGGTGTTCTTTTCTTCATAGGCCTTGTTCTTCCTCCTCCAAACATAGTGTTGATCCATGGGCCCAAACAGTTCTAATTTTGTTTCATCAGTCCACAGAACACTATCCCAAAACTTCTGTGGTTTGTCCACATGACTTTTGGCATACTGCAGTCGACTCTTCTTATTCTTTGGAGACAGCAAGGGGGTGCGCCTGGGAGTTCTGGCATGGAGGCCTTCATTACGCAGTGTGCGCCGTATTGTCTGAGCTGAAACTTCAGTACCCACATCTGACAAATCTTTTCTCAGTTCCTCAGCAGTCACACGGGGACTTTTCTCCACTCTATGCTTCAGGTAGCGCACAGCAGTCAATGTCAGCATCTTCTTTCTGCCACGACCAGGTAGCGTTTCAACAGTGCCCTTTGCCTTGAATTTGCGAATGATGCTTCCTATGGTCTCTCTTGGTATGTTTAACATCTTTGCAATCTTCTTATAGCCATTGCCCTTCATGTGAAGAGTAATCACCTCTTCTCTTGTCTTCCTGGACCATTCTCTTGACTTCACCATGTTTGTAACCACACCAGTAAATGTTTAGAAGGAGCTGAGTATCACAGTCATTTTAAAGCTGCCTAATTGGTGCTTATTATGCTTTATTGCTGCTCCGTGACATCCACAGGTGTTTTCAATACCTGATTGAAAACACTTGAATGAACCTCTGTTCTTCAGAGTGGTAGTCATTAAGGGGTTGAATAATTGTGTCAATGAAGAATTCACAAAAGAAACATTTACTACTGTATTACAAAACCAATTGATGTCATTTTAGTTGCATATGGTTCTTTAAAAAGCCTTGTAGGATTTCATTCTGAATACAATTACAAATGTACACTAAATTCCCTAAAACCCTTTACAGCATTGGGGGTTGAATAATTTTGAACACAACTGTATATTCCTGTGTCTCCCCCACAGAGATACAAAGTTTAAGTAAAAGTTCCCTCTCCTGTGCTGGATAAGCATTGCCTTCCCAAGTTCTGCACCCTCCACATGCCAATGCAGTAGGATGTTCTATACAGAGAGGGGCATTAATCAATGCAGGAGGATGTTATATACATTATACAGAGAGGGGTATTAATGCAGGAGGATGTTATATACATTATACAGAGAAAGGTATAAATTGAGGAGGATGTTCTATACCGAGAGGGACCACTACAATAGTAATTGTATCCACTGGTTTTCGGATGAATGAAATTAGTTTTCATACTAAAGAACTGAAAATGAATTTCTTTAGCAACTAAATAAATTGCATTTTAGGACTAATCCATTAGTTCAAAATGAAATTTTGTGCTGTGCACATGTCTATAACAGATATATCCAGTCAATGCGGACACTACAGCCAGCAGTTCCCTATTACCAATATCATAATTTTTCTCCACAGATGACAATTTAAGGGAATAAAATCCACAAGGATGCAAGGGTTTGTTGGGAGTCTCCCTTTGAGACAAGACAGCACCTATGCCGATCTCTGAGGCATCTACCTCCAACTGGAATGGCAAGCCTGGATCAGGATGTCAGAGTACTGGTGCAGTTATGAATGTTTGTGGTAACGCCTCAAATGCTTACGTGGCCTGGGTGCTCCATCTCTGGTTCTGGGCACCCTTTTTAGTCATGGCTTTTATAGAAGGGACCAAGGATGAGAAGTTTTTTTTATAAATCTCCAATAATAGTTTGTGAACCCAGAAAATGCTGGATTGCCTTTAACCCCTGGGGTATAGGCCATTCAATGATGGCAGATCATTTCCGGGGGTCCATCTAAAACCCCTCGGGGTTAATGATGTAACCTAAGAAGTGTACTGAGGTTATGTCAAACAAGCATTTCTCGAGTTTGCAGTAAAGATAATTTTCCAATAACCTTTTTAACATGGTACATTCATGAACGTGATGAGTTTCAAGATCTGGAGAATATATGAGAATATTGTCCAGGTACACAATGACAAAGACTTGTAGGAAATCCCTAAGTACATTGTTACTGAAATCCTGAAAGACGGCACGAGCATTGCATGGACCGAAGGGCATAACTAGATACTCATAGTGCCCGCTTCTTGTATTAAATGCCATGTTCCACTTGTGGTCTTGCTTAATGCGAACCAAATTATAAGCACCACATAGATCTAGTTTGGTATAGACCATGGCACTTTTTAAATGGTCAAAAATCTCTGAAATCAAAGGGATAGGATAGGCATTTCTCACCGTGATCCTATTTAGACCCCTATAGTTGATACAGGGATGTACGTCCCATTCTTTCTTCAACACGAAGAAAAACCTGGTCCCAGCAGGGGATGAGGTGCATCGGATAAACCCACGAGCCAGTTTTCACGAATATATTCCTCCATAATTTTGTTCTCTTTCTGAGTAAATGTGACACTTAGGAGGCATTGTACCAGGGAGGAGGTCTATAGCACAATCATAGAGACAATGAGGTGCCGAATTTCAGACTTTTTTTTATCAAAAACCTCCTTGAGATCTCTGTACTATACAGGCACTTCAGTGGAAAGAGGAGGTGCAGTAGCTACATTCAAACTACCAACAATACTACTCATTCCCAGACACCTTGAACAGCATTGTGGACTCCAAGAACCCAATTCCCCTTTAGGCCAATCAATAATGGGATTACGCTGTGCCAGCCACGGAAAACCAAGCACAATGGGAATCGTAGGTGACTCTATTGTTTGGAACTGGATGATCTCTCCATGTAAGATTCCAGTATACATAGACAGTGGTATTGTTTTGTGAGTAACATGAGGAGGAGTCAGGCTTCTGCCATTTATAGACTTTATGATCAGAGGAGTTTCTTTTTCTACCAATGGTACAAGATGTATTGCTACAAAACCAGAATCAAGGAAATTACCTGCAGCCCCAGAATCTATAAATGCCTCAGTATCTAGTTTGATAGTTTCCCAAGCCAAAGACACTGGTACTACTACTCGAGATGCTTTCTGTTTCTTGGACATGAGAGACACAGAAGTCAAGCCTAGAACCTGTCTCTCATGAGATCTTAGACATGGCAGTTTTCCCGACACCACGGAATTATTATTATTATTTTAACTTGAAACGAATACTTACATAGTTACATAGTTACATAGTTATATAGGCTGAAAAAAGACATGCGTCCATCGGGTTCAGCCTCTCCCACATAACCTACTGCTGTTGATCCAAAAGAAGGCAAAAAACTCAGTCTGAAATGCTCGCCAATATGCAACATACTGGGAAAAAATTCCTTCTTGACCCCAGAATGGCAGTCAGATTTCTCCTTGGATCAAGAAGCTTTTACCCACATATTAAATATTATAACCCTTAATATTCTGTGTCTGCAGGAAGTCATCCAGTCGCTTTTTAAAAGTCTGTACAGAATCTGACCCAACCACCTCAACAGGCAGAGAATTCCACAGCTTTATTGTTCTCACCGTAAAATAACCCTTCCTATGCTTTAAGCTAAATTTTCTTTCTTCCAGTCTAAATGGATGACCCCGTGTCCTGTGTATAGTCCTGTTAATGAATAGGTTATCAGACAATGGTTGATAATGGCCCCGTATATATTTATATAAGGTTATCAGATCCCCTCTAAGGCGCCTTTTCTCTAAACTAAACAGGTTTAAGCTTGTTAGTCTTTCCTCATAACTTAACCCTTCCATCCCCCTTATTAATTTAGTTGCCCGTCTCTGCACTTTTCTAGCGATATCATATCTTTTTTTAAGACAGGTGCCCAAAATTGCACGGCATACTCAAGGTGCGGCCTGACCATTGATTTATACAGAGGCAAAATTATGTTTTCATCCCGTGAGTGAACTCCCCTTTTAATGCATGCCAGTACTTTGCTGGCCTTGGCGGCTGCTGTTTGACATTGCACATTGTTACTTAGTTTGAAGTCTATGATTATTCCCAAATCCTTCTCCTGCTTGGATTACCCTAACTCCGTACCATTTAGGGTATAAATTGCTTGTGTGTTCTTCACTCCAAAGTGCATAACTTTGCATTTATCTAGATTAAATTTCATCTGCCATTTAAGTGCCCAGTCCCCCAATCTATCTAAATCCCTCTGCAGCGAAGTAACATCCTGCTCACATTGTATTTCTTTTCCTAGCTTTGTGTCATCTGCAAACACTGATACATGACTTTCAATGCCTATCTCAAGGTCATTTATAAATAAATTGAATAGTATTGGTCCTATAACAGACCCCTGAGGGACACCACTTACCACTGGTGTCCATCTTGAAAATGTACCATTTATGACCACTCTCTGTACCCTATCTTTTAGCCAGTTTTCTATCCAAGAACAAGTATTTTCATCTAGACCATTTTTTCTTAATTTAAATAGTAACCTTTTGTGTGGAACTGTGTCGAAAGCTTTGGCAAAATCTAAGTAAATCACATCCACTGCGACCCCCTGATCTATACTTCTACTTACTTCCTCATAGAACGTAATTAGGTTAGTCTGACATGATCTGTGTTTCATGAAACCATGCTGATTTTTGCCAATTACATTATACCTCCCAATAAATTCCTGAATATTATCCCTTAGTAACCCCTCAAATACTTTCCCAGCCACAGATGTTAAGCTCACAGGTCTATAATTCCCAGGCACAAATTTTAAACCTTTCTTAAATATAGGGACCACGTCAGCTTTTCTCCAATCCTCTGGTACTATTCCTGAAATAAAAGAATCTTGAAAGATTAAGAACAGAGGTTTACATATTTCAACACATAGCTCTCTCAGTACTCGGGGATGAATTCCATCTGGCCCTGGGGCTTTATTAACATTCACATTGTTTAATTTCTGTAAAACCTTGTCCTGAGTCAACCAGTCACTTTGTATTAGTAAGTTTTTATTAATGAATTTCATGTCTCCTGTTATAGGTTTCTCTTTGATAAATACTGAAGAAAAATAATCATTTAAAATTTCTGCCTTATCCTGATCTTCAGTTAACAATAGCCCTGACTCAGATTTTAGTGAACCTACATTTTCACTCTTGGGTTTTTTAGAATTTATGTACCTAAAGAATCTTTTAGGGTTGGTCTTGCTCTCTTTGGCTATTTCTTTTTCATTATCTAGTTTAGCCCATCTAATCGCATTTTTACATGCTTTATTGGCTACCCTATATGCTTTATAGGATGCCTCAGATTTATCAGATTTAAAAACTTTAAATGCCTTCTTTTTACTTTTCATTTCCTTAGTTACCTTCCTACTAAGCCACATTGGTTTCAGTCTGTTTCTTTTATATTTATTAACCAGTGGAATATATTGTGACGTGTACTCATCTAGTGTTAGTTTAAAGATATTCCACTTATCCTCAGTGTTTTTCCCGTGAAAGAGTTTCTGCCAGTCAATGACATTGAGAGCTTCCTTTATTTTAATAAAGTTGGCCTTTTTAAAATTATATATTTTAGCATGCCCCTTATGAATGTGTTTTTTTGAGTTTATTTCAAAAGTCACCATATTATGGTTGCTATTTCCCAACTGTTCCTTTACATTAATATTTGAGAAAAGATCCACATTATTTGTTATAACCAGGTCCAGACAGTTATCCTCTCTAGTTGGTGTTTCTACCAGTTGTGACATGAAGGTATCATTTAAAATGTTCAGGAACCGGATTCCCTTTGCTGAATTACTAGTCCCACTATCCCAATTAATGTCCGGGTAATTAAAATCTCCAATAATTAAAGTGCTACCATGATCTGCAGCCTTCCTAATTTGCTCTAACAGTTGTTCTTCCTCATCATTATCTATATTAGGTGGTTTATAGCATATGCCAATCAATAGTTGACTTCCCTGTTTATTCCCCAACGAAATATTTACCCATAAGGATTCCACATTTCCCTCATCGCTTTCCAGTTGTGTAATATTAGGCTTTAAATCCTGATTTACATATAAACACACTCCACCCCCTTTCTTATGTTTCCTATCCCTTCTAAACAATGTATAACCGTTTAAGTTTACAGCCCAGTCGTGCGTTTCGTCCCACCATGTTTCTGTTATTCCTATAATGTCGTATTGCTTAGTGTATGCTATTACCTCTAGTTCCCCCATCTTATTATTGAGGCTCCTTGCATTAGCGAGCATACATTTAATGTTGTCTCTACCCACACATGCTGAATGCGACTTTACATTACATGCCTCCACTGTTCTGACATTACCCATCCCCCCGGCTCCACCCCCCTTAGTCTGAACTGAAACCCTTCAGCTATCTGCTCTGTCTCCATTTTGTAAGATACTGTATCCCTCCCCCCCTTCCACTAGTTTAAAGTCTCCTCCAACCTTTTAACCATCCTCTCCCCTAGCACAGCAGACCCTCTTCCATTCAGGTGCAATCTATCACAACTATACAGATTGTACCCCAGTGCAAAATGAGCCCAGTGCTCTAAAAACCCAAAGCCCTCCTTCCTGCACCAAGCTTTAAGCCACGCATTGACCTCCCTAATCTCCCGCTGCCTTTCCACTGTAGCACGTGGCACAGGTAGGATCTCAGAAAATACTACCTTGGAGGACCTCTTCTTCAATTTACTTCCTAATTCCCTGAAATCATTCTTCAGGTCCTTCCATCTTCCGCTTACTTTGTCATTGGTACCAATATGGACCATGACAGCTGGGTCATCTCCAGCCCCTCCCAATAATCTATCAACTCTGTCAACCACATGCCTAACACGGGCACCCGGCAGACAGCAAACTGTCCGGTTAAGGCGATCAGCACGACAGATTACCCTGTCTACTCTCTTAATAATAGAGTCCCCTACCACCACAACCTGTCTAGGCTTACTTGCCCTCTTTATCCCTCCCTTACTTGGTGGGCTGATCCCCGGCTGTTAGAGGGAGCAGCCTCCAGTACTGCTACACCTGAGCTGCTGCACCCAACATCTTCGCTCAAGGGGGCAAATCTGTTGGTGTGCGCAAGATCAGGACTAGCCAACCTTTTCCTCTTCCCTCCCCCCCTGCTACCACGTGTCACTGACACCCAGCTACCAACCTGTTCCCCGGTTAACTCCACTCCTCCCACACCCCTAGATTCCTCAACTATACTTTGCTCCGTGAGAAGCAGGCTCCTTTCAAGATTGTCAATCTGCCTCAGTGTTACGATTTGCCCTTCCAGATCTCCAATATGAGCTTCCAGAAGAGCTACACGTTCACACTTGCTACAGAGATATGGACCCTGGAAGGATTCCTCCAGACATGCATACATGCAGCAGGATGTGCACTAGGTCAAACCTTCAAGCTTGCTAACACTCATACCCACAACAAGATAACAAATATATAAACAACAATTGATACCTGTTATTTAAACTCCTGTTTTTAACTCCACTTGAAAATAGCCCACTTAAAAGTAGACCACCTCAAGCCCTTGTGAGCAAGCTCAGTGAGTTGCCATTGAGATTATGTAGCCATACAAGTGAAATCACCTGACAGGCTACACGCCCCCAATTAACAAGTCACCAGCCACCCAGGGAAAAAAAACAACCAAAAAGCACAACAGAAAGAAGAAAAAAAAAAAAAAAACAGCAGAAAAGAAAACCAAAAAGAGAAATTAAATTGACAAATAAACCAGAGGTTTCTCTCCCTCTAAAGATACAAACCAGACCAGTACAGGTAGAATTCCTGTTTTTAACTCCACTTGAAAATAGCCCACTTGAAAATTAGACCACCTCAAGCCCTTGTGAGCAAGCTCAGTGAGTTGCCATTGAGATTATGTAGCCATACAAGTGAAATCACCTGACAGGCTACACGCCCCCAATTAACAAGTCACCAGCCACCCAGGGAAAAAAAACAACCAAAAAGCACAACAGAAAGAAAAAAAAGAAAAAAAAAAAAAAAACAGCAGAAAAGAAAACCAAAAAGAGAAATTAAATTGACAAATAAACCAGAGGTTTCTCTCCCTCTAAAGATACAAACCAGACCAGTACAGGTAGAATTCCTGTTTTTAACTCCACTTGAAAATAGCCCACTTGAAAATTAGACCACCTCAAGCCCTTGTGAGCAAGCTCAGTGAGTTGCCATTGAGATTATGTAGCCATACAAGTGAAATCACCTGACAGGCTACACGCCCCCAATTAACAAGTCACCAGCCACCCAGGGAAAAAAAACAACCAAAAAGCACAACAGAAAGAAAAAAAAGAAAAAAATAAAAAAAAAACAGCAGAAAAGAAAACCAAAAAGAGAAATTAAATTGACAAATAAACCAGAGGTTTCTCTCCCTCTAAAGATACAAACCAGACCAGTACAGGTAGAATTCCTGTTTTTAACTCCACTTGAAAATAGCCCACTTGAAAATTAGACCACCTCAAGCCCTTGTGAGCAAGCTCAGTGAGTTGCCATTGAGATTATGTAGCCATACAAGTGAAATCACCTGACAGGCTACACGCCCCCAATTAACAAGTCACCAGCCACCCAGGGAAAAAAAACAACCAAAAAGCACAACAGAAAGAAAAAAAAAGAAAAAAATAAAAAAAAAACAGCAGAAAAGAAAACCAAAAAGAGAAATTAAATTGACAAATAAACCAGAGGTTTCTCTCCCTCTAAAGATACAAACCAGACCAGTACAGGTAGAATTCCTGTTTTTAACTCCACTTGAAAATAGCCCACTTGAAAAGTAGACCACCTCAAGCCCTTCAGTAAGTTCTATTTGCTGCTAAAGCTCACTGGTTCCGAAATGCAACTTTCAGGTGGATGAATGACACACTTTTGCATCTTTGGAAGAAAATGTTGCTTTATTTAGGACTGGAGCATTTATAAATAAAAATAATATAGACTTTAAAGAATATAGACTTTAAAAAAACAGATTTTTCTAAAATGAGATTTTGTCTGAGTCATTATCAGACTGGAGGAGTTTAAAGGGAGTCCAGGAGAAATGGGATTATTTAAAGGAGGCATTATTGAAGGCCACAGGCAGTTGCATTCGGCTTGTTAGCAAAAACAAAAAAGGGAAGAAACCACTGTGGTACTCTACAGAAGTGGCCAAAATAGTGAAGAACAAAAAGATAGCATTCAATAATTATAAAAAAACTCAAAGTGAAGAAGATAGGCAAACCTATAAGATTAGGCAGAAAGAGGCAAAGCAATTTATAAGAGCTTCCAAAGCACACGCAGAAGAGAAAATAGCTCAGTCAGTAAAAAAGGGGGACAAAACATTTTTTAGATACATGAACGAGAAAAGAAAAGTGAAACAAGGATTAGTTATATTAAAAACAAAGGAAGGAATGTATGTAGAAGAGGATAAAAGTTTTGCTGACTGCCTCAATGAATATTTTTGTTCAGTCTTTGCAGAAGAAAAGGAAGGAAAGGGACCTCAGTTAGGAGGAAACACTAAAGAGACATTTACATATGAGTTTACAGAGGAGGAGGTTCTACAGCAGATGTCTAAAGTAAAGACAAATAAGTCAATGGGGCCTGATGGGATCCACCGTAAATTATTAAAAGAACTCAGTGGTGTAATAGCAAAACCGTTAACAAGGATTGGTTAAATAAATCTGTTAACGGGAGTCGTCCCAGAAGATTGGAAATTAGCAAATGTTGTGCCCATTTACAAGTAGGGCAGTAGGGAGGAATCGAGGAACTATAGGCCAGTTAGTCTTACGTCAGTAGTGGGGAAAATAATGGAAACCGTGTTAAAGGAAAGGATTGTTGAACATCTAAAAACACATAGATTACAGGATTAGAAACAACATTAGTTTACTTCAGAGAGATCATGCCAAACTAATCTTATTGACTTTTTTAATTGGGTAACAAAAATAATAGACAATGGTGGTGCAGTAGACATTGCTTATTTAGATTTCAGTAAGGCTTTTGATTCTGTTCCGCATAGAAGGCTTATCAATAAATTGCAATCTTTGAGCTTGGATTCCAATATTGTTGAATGGATTAGGCAGTGGCTGAGTGGCCGGCAACAGAGGGTTGTGGTAAATGGAGTTTATTCGGCGCAAGGTCTTGTTACCAGTGGGGTACCTCAGGGGTCAGTACTTGGATCCATTCTCTTTAATATTTTTATTACTGATATTGCAGAAGGTATTAATGGTAAAGTATGTCTTTTTGCTGATGACACAAAGATTTGCAACAGGGTTGACGTTCCTGGAGGGATCAGCCAAATGCCAAATGATTTAGGTAAACTAAAAAAATGGTCGGAGCTGTGGCAATTGAGTTTTAATGTGGATAAGTGCAAGATAATGCACCTGGGGCGTAAAGACCCATGGCTGAATATAGAATATTTGATACAGTCCTAACCTCAACATCTGAGGAAAGGGATTTAGGGGTTATTATTGCAGAGGATCTAAGGGTAAGTAGTCAATGTAATAGAGCAGCAGGAAATGCTAGCAGAATGCTTGGTTGTGTAGGGAGAGGTATTAGCAGTAGGAAAAGGGAAGTGCTCATGCCACTGTACAGAGCACTGGTGAGACCTCACTTGGAGTACTGTGTGCAGTACTGGAGACCGTATCTCCAGAAGGATATAGACATCTTAGAGAGAGTTCAGAGAAGGGCTACTAAAATGGTGTACGGCTTGAAGGAGAAAAGTTACCAGGAAAGGCTTAATGATCTTAACATGTATAGCTTGGAAAAAAAGACGAGACAGAGGAGATTAGGGATGTGCGTTTCGGAATTTTCACGATTCGTGCATTCGGATTCAGCCGATTTTCTGAAAATTTTCGGATCCGAAAACGGCAGATCCGAACAAATTTTCGAGCCGAAACGAAAACTTTTCGAATGGACTAGAAATGTGTAAAATCGAAATTCATTTTCGTTCCATTCGTGATTTCGGCTCCATTCCATTTCAGTAATTTGCTGATTCTGTAATTAAATTTTGTATCATTCCCATCTCAATGTATCCTTCTTGTAAAACCAGAGAAATCTCAATGTATCCTTGTAAAACATGAGAAAGCTCAATGTATCCTTCTTGTAAAACCAGAGAAATCTCAATATATCCTTCTTGTAAAACCAGAGAAATCTCAATGTATCCTTCTTGTAAAACCAGAGAAATCTCAATGTATCCTTCTTGTAAAACATGAGAAATCTCAATGTATCCTTTCTGGGAAACCAGAGAATATCTCAATGTATCCTTCTTGTAAAACAGGAGAAATCTCAATGGCAGAATTATCGTATCGGCAGAATTATCGTATCGTATAATTATCGTATCTGAAAAACCATTAGTTTACGTCAAAACGAATAGACACTTTGAAACGAGGAGAACAGACGTTCCGAAAAACACGAAAATTTCCGAAATCACGAAAAAAAAGTCGATACGAAAAACGAACCGAAACGAACCGAACCGAAACGGAAATCGGCCGAAATGAAAATTTACAAAATCCGAACGAACCAAACCGAAAAAAAAAAATCAAAAAAAAAATTGCTGCACAAGTCTAGAGAAGATATGATAGAAACATTTAAATACGTAAAGGAAATCCACTAGGTAGAGGAAGGGAGTATATTTAAAAGGAAACAAAGTAGCAAAACAAAAGGACATAGTCTTAGCTTAGAGGGGCAAAGGTTTAGAAGTAACATCAGGAAGCATTATTTTACTGAGAGGGTGGTGGATACATGGAACAGCCTTCCAGTAGAAGTGGTAGAGGTCAAGACAGTGATTGAATTTAAGCAAGCATGGGATAGGCATAAGGCTATCCTAAATAAAAGATAAATCCAGGTAAAGTATCCATGTAATTGGGCAGACTAGATGGGCCGAATGGTTCTTATCTGCCGACATTTTCTATGTTTCTATGTTAAATTCCTGATTTCAATTTTTAACTACAAAGTCCCTTTAACTTAGAGTTTCTCTTTTTGGCTCTATGTGAACTCTCTTTTCTAGACTGCTCTTCTATAATTTTTTTTACCTTTTGATATCATGGCTTTTTTTTTTTTTGGGTTCTGCTGCAGCAGTATCTAAAACAACACCATCAGAGGCAGGGGTGGATCCAGGGGGGCAACAGGGCAATTCCCCCCCCCGAGCAGTGCAGTTGCCAGGCTAACCTCCAGAACTCAAATCGCGATGTGTGCAGTGAAAGCACACATGGCGATTTGCAGAGGCACACACTGCGCAGAAGCACTGTGACTGCCCCTCCCAGGCATGTGTCAGGGGCATGTCACATGGTGATCCTTTTCCCGGTGACCATGTGGCAGAGCCTGTCTTCTTCCATGCCTGCCTGACAGTCACAGGAAAGGGGTGGATCTGAGGCTGCACTGTGCAACAGGATAAAAGGAGAGAGGGGCTGGAGTCTCCATGCAGGGACACCAGGGAGGTAAGTAATAGTCCCTGAGAGTTTGATCCTTCCTCCAGAGTGTATAAGAAAGCTAGAGCTGCACAGTAATAAACCTCTCAGATAGGAGTCTGTAAACTGCTCCTCTAGATTGTAAACTCCTGGGTGCCCTCTGCTCCTCTAGATTGTAAACTCCTGTGTGCCCTCTGCTGCACTAGATTGTAAGCTCCAGGTTGCCCTCTGCTCCTCTAGAATGTAAACTCCTGTGTGCCCTCTGCTGCACTAGATTGTAAGCTCCTGGGTGCCCTCTGCTCCTCTAGATTGTAAGCTCATGTGTGCCCTCTGCTCCTCTAGATTGTAAGCTCCTGGGTGCCCTCTGCTCCTCTAGATTGTAAACTCCTGTGTGCCCTCTGCTGCACTAGATTGTAAGCTCCTGGGTGCCCTCTGCTCCTCTAGATTGTAAGCTCCTGTGAGCCAGACCCTCTGCTCCTGTTGATTGTAAGCTCCTGTGAGCCGGACCCTCTGCTCCTCTAGATTGTAAACTCCTGTGAGCTAGACCCTCTGCGCCTCTAGATTGTAAGCAACTTTGTGCCCTTTGCTCCTCTAGATTGTAAACTCCTGTGTGCCCTCTGCTCCTCTAGATTGTAAGCTCCTGGGTGCCCTCTGCTCTTCTAGATTGTAAGCTCCTGGGTGCCCTCTGCTCCTCTAGATTGTAAACTCCTCTGTGCCCTCTGCTCTTCTAGATTGTAAGCTCCTGGGTGCCCTCTGCTCTTCTAGATTGTAAGCTCCTGTGTGCCCTCTGCTTCTCTAGATTGTAAACTCCTGTGAACCTGACCCTCTGTTCTACTAGATTGTAAACTCCTGTGAGCTAGACCCTCTTCTTCTCTAGATTGTAAACTCCTGTGAGCCTGACAGTCTGCTCCACTAGATTGTAAGCTCCTGTGAGCCGGGTCCTCTGCTCCTCTAGATTGTAAGCTCCTGTGAGCCAGACCCTCTGCTCCTATAGATTGTAAACTCCTGTGAGCTGGACCCTCTGCTCCTCTGGATTGTAAGCTCCTGTGAACCTGACCCTCTGCTCCACTAGATTGTAAACTCCTGTGAGCCGGACCCTCTGCTCCTCTAGAGATTGTAAACTCCTGTGAGCCGGACCCTCTGCTCCTCTGGATTGTAAACTCCTGTGAGCTGGACCCTCTGCTCCTCTAGATTGTAAGCTCCTGTGAGCTGGGCCCTCTGTAAATTCTCATGAGCCGGGCACTCTGCTAAAACACCTTATTTTCTGTCAGTGCCCCTCCCAAGACTAGTCTCTGGATCCGCCCCTGACCAGAGGTATGCACAGAACCAGACAGTGTGCAAAGTTCAAGTGCTTTAATCGAAGCAGAGTTGGACTCTGAATGCAGCTCTGAAATGATTACTTTGCAACAGTCACCCAGTCCTTGCTCTGCAACTGCAAGTCTTCAAGATATAGAAGGTTGTAGAACAGAAGCAGAGCCTGCAGCTTCTGATGTGCTGTTCGAAGCTACTAACACTCGTTTTAGTCTTTCTTCTACCTGTTCAACTGCGGAAAAAAATAGCATTTGTGGAAATGCATCCTATTCAGCCAAGTAATACCGAGTGTGAAGATCTTCCCTTTAAAGACTCCGATTTTTATTTTCGTAAAAATCCAACTGGAGACCTTATTAGTGTCACGTTCAGGGACTATGGCGGTACCTGGCATGCGCCAAGTAGGGCCCAGGTATGAGGAAAAGCCGCTATATGCAGAGATGCGTGACACAATGATCTGGGACATGTGAATAAACCACAGGAGACACTGGGGACCTCTGCACCAGGAACGTGCACTCAGGGGTGGCAGGGGAGGCTCCGCCTCCCCTGTCATGCCAGTAAATTAATGAGCTCATTGTGTGTATTGTAATGACATGTGATGTGTGTGTATGTACATTTAAACTGTAAATAAATTGTTATTTATACTCACTCACCTCTCCTCGCTCCCTCGTTGTGCTTGGTTTCTTCTCTGTCCACTTTTTTTTTCTCCTGCAGCTTTCACTTTCTCAGTTTGCCGGCTGCTGTGTGTGTGTGTGTAATACACTACACAGACAGCTGGGGCAGCACTGAGCCAGCCTAGGCTACGCAATTTACGCAGCCCAACGCTACGCTAATTGCAGAGCTCAGGCTGGTAGCAGGCAAGCTCGTCATTGCCTCCAGGCAATGACAGCAAATGAAGCTTGAGCCAATGGGAAAGCTCCATTGTCTCAAGCAAGTTTTTTTTTTGTTTTTTTTTAAAAACCCACCATGGGAGGCAGTGCTCACATGGTTTGATTGACGCAGGACAGTCATGTGACTGTCCTCGTCAATCGTGGGGGGCGGGCAGGGAGATCACAGCAGTGTGACTGTGACAAACCCCCTCCAGAAAGTGCTGAGCGCATGTGTGTGTGATAAACACAGCACACATGCGCTCAGCACAGAGGGAGGGGGGGGTTGTCACAGTCACACACTCTCAAGCTCCAGCAGCTCCTCCTACATCACCTGACCTCGTGCCAGCACCACAGAGACACGTGGGACAGGAAGCAGCCGACCTCTTCTCTCTTGGACAGCACAGCCAGTGAGGAGCTGTCTCAGGTAAGTAAGGAGCCCTCCCCTGCAGGAACCCTGTGACTCTGCTGGGGCAAATCCATGTGCTGGGGCACATCCATGAGCTGGGGCAGTATATCCATGAGCTGGGGCAAATCCATGAGCTGGGGCAAATCCATGAGCTGGGGCACATCCATGAGCTGGGGCACATCCATGTGCTGGGGCAAATCCATGAGCTGGGGCAGTATCCATGAGCTGGGGCACATCCATGAGCTGGGGCAAATCCATGAGCTGGGGCAAATCCATGTGCTGGGGCAAATCCATGTGCTGGGGCACATCCATGAGCTGGGGCAAATCCATGTGCTGGGGCACATTCATGAGCTGGGGCAGTATATCCATGAGCTGGGGCAAATCCATGAGCTGGGGCAAATCCATGAGCTGGGGTACATCCATGTGCTGGGGCAAATCCATGAGCTGGGGCAGTATCCATGAGCTGGGGCAGTATCCATGAGCTGGGGCACATCCATGAGCTGGGGCAAATCCATGTGCTGGGGCAAATCCATGTGCTGGGGCAAATCCATGTGCTGGGGCACATCCATGAGCTGGGGCACATCCATGAGCTGGGGCAAATCCATGTGCTGGGGCAAATCCATGTGCTGGGGCAAATCCATGTGCTGGGGCAAATCCATGAGCTGGGGCAAATCCATGTGCTGGGGCACATCCATGAGCTGGGGCAAATCCATGTGCTGGGGCAAATCCATGAGCTGGAGCACATCCATGAGCTGGGGCACATCCATGAGCTGGGGCACATCCATGAGCTGGGGCAAATCCATGTGCTGGGGCAAATCCATGTGCTGGGGCACATCCATGAGCTGGTGCACATCCATGAGCTGGGGCAAATCCATGTGCTGGGGCAAATCCATGTGCTGGGGCACATCCATGAGTTGCCGGGGCAAATCCATGAGCTGCTGGGGCAAATCCATGAGCTGCTGGGGCATATCCATGTGCTGGGGCAAATCCATGCATTGCTGGGGAAAATCCATGAGCTGGGGCAAATCCATGAGCTGGGGCATATCCATGAGCTGCTGGGGCATATCCATGAGCTGCTGGGGCATATCCATGAGCTGGGGCAAATCCATGTGCTGGGGCACATCCATGAGCTGGGGCACATCCATGTGCTGGGGCAAATCCATGAGCTGGGGCAGTATCCATGAGCTGGGGCACATCCATGAGCTGGGGCAAATCCATGAGCTGGGGCAAATCCATGTGCTGGGGCAAATCCATGTGCTGGGGCACATCCATGAGCTGGGGCAAATCCATGTGCTGGGGCACATTCATGAGCTGGGGCAGTATATCCATGAGCTGGGGCAAATCCATGAGCTGGGGCAAATCCATGAGCTGGGGTACATCCATGTGCTGGGGCAAATCCATGAGCTGGGGCAGTATCCATGAGCTGGGGCAGTATCCATGAGCTGGGGCACATCCATGAGCTGGGGCAAATCCATGTGCTGGGGCAAATCCATGTGCTGGGCAAATCCATGTGCTGGGGCACATCCATGAGCTGGGGCACATCCATGAGCTGGGGCAAATCCATGTGCTGGGCAAATCCATGTGCTGGGGCAAATCCATGTGCTGGGGCAAATCCATGAGCTGGGGAATCCATGTGCTGGGGCACATCATGAGCTGGGGCAAATCCATGTGCTGGGGCAAATCCATGAGCTGGAGCACATCCATGAGCTGGGGCACATCCATGAGCTGGGGCACATCCATGAGCTGGGGCAAATCCATGTGCTGGGGCAAATCCATGTGCTGGGGCACATCCATGAGCTGGTGCACATCCATGAGCTGGGGCAAATCCATGTGCTGGGGCAAATCCATGTGCTGGGGCACATCCATGAGTTGCCGGGGCAAATCCATGAGCTGCTGGGGCAAATCCATGAGCTGCTGGGGCATATCCATGTGCTGGGGCAAATCCATGCATTGCTGGGGAAAATCCATGAGCTGGGGCAAATCCATGAGCTGGGGCATATCCATGAGCTGCTGGGGCATATCCATGAGCTGCTGGGGCATATCCATGAGCTGGGGCAAATCCATGTGCTGGGGCAAATCCACGTGCTGGGCCAAATCCACGTGCTGGGGCAAATCCATGAGCTGGGGCATATCCCATATCCATGAGCTGGGGCATATCCATGAGCTGGGGCATATCCATGTGCTGGGGCAAATCCATGTGCTGGGGCATATCCATGTGCTGGGGCATATCCATGAGCTGGGGCATATCCATGTGCTGGGGCAAATCCATGTGCTGGGGCATATCCATGAGCTGCTGGGGCATATCCATGAGCTGGGGCATATCCATGAGCTGGGGCAATATCTGTGAGAGGAGCTGGGGCAGTATATCCATGAAAGGAGCTGGGGCAATATCCATGAAAGGAGCTGGGGCAAAATCCATGAGAGGAGCTGGGGCAATATCCATGAGAGCTGGGGCAATATCCTGTGTATATCTAGCTCTGATACAAGCCAGTGCCTGTGTATATCTAGCTCTGATACCAGCCACTGACCTCACCGCACGTCACTGCTCTGCACGGCTATACCGAAGGAGCCCTATACTGATAGATCGGTCCGTAGAGTGGCCGAATCTGCACTAATAGAAAAAGGTTACCTTTGTAGCCGTGCAGAGTCCTGGGGAAAACACAGACACCTGAAGGAGTATACTCAACTTGCAGGGAAGGACTTCAATATACAAAAGCCGTGGTCTACAGGGATACACGACATATAATACAATATGCACAGAACAGCTAGGGATGTCCAGAAGAGTCGTTAATAAATAAATTAGCCAGGGGTCAAAACCAAAACGTATACCTTGAGCCAAAGCGGGGATATAGCACCAGAGAAAATCCGTCAGCCAGGCCAGAGGGTCAATACCAGGAAGTCAATCAGAACATAAAACTCAGACAAGGGGGAAACACTGAAATAGAACTAGGACGGAATAACAGGGAGCTCTCAGGAACAAATCTGTAGCTGAAGTGAACCAGGATGCAAGAGCATGGTGATATGGGCCCATGGCTTTAAATAGGGGAGTAATCAGCCCATATCACCAGCAGAAGCTCAACGAGCAATAAACTTAACCCCTGAGCTGCATGTCAGGGAAAGCAGCACAGGGAAACACAGACATAAGGAATACAGAGGGCAGGGAGACGGGGTTGGAACGTGGGAACGTGACAATTAGGTGCTCCTGGCTTACTTGCAGAGTTAGCAATAGGAAGGTTGATGCGTTTTTTTTGCAGTATATGCATTGCATTTTCTAATTCTATTTTACCATTCGTTAGTGACTGTACAAATTTTAGGCATTGCTATCAGGCTGTTAACAAACATGAGACATCAAAATCTCACTGTGATGCTGTAAATACGTACTTTACTATTAAAAAGGACAGAAATATTGATACATTAATAAACCGGGCACATGCTTCCAAAAAAAAGAAGGAGATACTTCAGAATATTGAAGTAATGAAACGCATCTTTGATATTGTCAAATTGCTGGCAAAACAAGGATTACCTTTTCGTGCCCATGGAACTAATGAATCATTGTACAATTTGAACAATTGTGAAATTAACCATGGGAACTTTTTAGAGATGGTTTTATTTCTTTCAAGTTATGATGTTCCACTTAAAAATCATATTGAAAAATGTATTTTGGAAAGTGAACATAGGAAAAAACTGCGAACCAGGAGACTCGTCATGACAAAACAGACAGCTGGTCGGGGATCCCTTGTGACATTTTTGTCATATAATACTGTAAAAAAAGTAATCATGGCAATCGTGCAGAGCATGAAGACATCAATAGTGTTGGAGAGAAGAGATTTAGTATACAAGTAGATTCTACGCAAGATGTTGGAGTAGTTGACCAAGCTACAGTGGTAGTTAGATATGTAAAAGAGGAATCGGTTAAGGAACGTCTTTTCTCTGTTTTACCAGCGAAAGACGCATCAGGAAGAGTACAGTATAAAGAGTTCAGTGAGTAATACACACATTTGTTCTGTGGCTTTCAGTTAACATTAAAAACCTATATGCAAACTTTATTTTACCGTAAAAGTTGTAATAGCGCCCTCTATTAGTCAGTATTGCAGGTGCATGCTCTTAGAAGTAAAAAAAAATGCAAACTTTACTTTATAAATAGTGAAACTCTATTCTCCTATATGACGATTATCAAATGCATAAATTGCAACTGCGTAACCCTACGTATATCTGGCTCTGATACTAGCCAGTGCCTCCCCAGCCACTGACCTCACCGCACGTCACTACGGTACATGGGGCAGTGCACCCAAATATTGGGCCTTTAGTGCCAGCTAGTGCCTTCACACAATAACCCCTCTGAGGTGTTGTGGAAGAGTGTAGGATTGGACCCTGCGGACAAATATTGAAATGATATGCACCTGTCACATTCAAGTGCAGAAATATTGTGTCTTAGTTGGTGGTGCACGACACTGAGAATCTAACAGGGTTATTCAAAGAGAACCGAATTGTGGCCGAAAGGTAACCGAACACTGAAATTCAGCATACAGTTACTTTTCCTGGCCATTCGGCTATTCAGAGAGCAGGCAGTTCAACAAATGTTGGCGAATTGCATGCAGATACGGTGCCTGGTCGGTGCCTGTTCGAGGGCAGTGAAATCCCCATAGAGAAGCAATGCTTTGTCTATTCAGAGAACAAAAACCAGCAGTGAAAAGTTGCCAAAATGCCCTGCTGTTCGGTGGTTTCATTCGGCAGGTTTATTCAGGAGAATCCCATAGGCTTCAATGTTAAACATTTTCCCACTTTAATTCAATATCTAATAAACTGTTTATTATTATATTCTGCAGTAAAGAGTCTCTTTATTTTTAAATTTTTTAGGATCTTTTAAGCATTTTTTAAAAACTTTTTTTTCTCGAACTTCCGCGAACGTCCCGAAAAGTTCAAAGTTTGCGAACTTCTAACCGATTCGAACCGGCAGCCCATCCCTACTCATGTTCAAGCAGCACCTGTTACCTGTTCTCTCCTCTGCAACTCTGATAGCAGCAACACTATCTGGTCCCTTAAATGCATTGCAGCTTTAAGTGCCACATATTACACATTCTCTTCATTTGGCCTGATGCCGCATACACACTGCATAAATTGTGACTGCATAACCCTGTGCATATCTGACTCTGATACAAGCCAGTGCCTCACCAGCCACTGACCTCACCACACGGCAATGATACACAGCGCACATTGCTGTGAGTTTTTTTGCTGTGGAGCTTTGTAATAAGCATGGGTGTGTATTGCGGGAATAGATTAAGGGGGGGCAGCAGCATTTCATTTTTGGACCCAGGCAACACAATCAGGGTTATTCAGAGAGAGGGGAAAAGCAGGAGAATGACTGGAGTGGGGAAAATTCTAGGTCAAAATAGCCGATTTGGAAAGTGAGATAAATGGGAGAATTTTTCTGGTTTGGCTATTTTGTCCTAGAATTTTCCCTTCTCCAGTCATTCTCCTACTTTTCTCCTCTCTCTGAATAACACTGAACGTCATGGCCTGGCTCTGGCTGTATACATTGTCTGCACGTTAGCATGTGTTCTCCATTTATTAGTTATGCCATAGAGCATAACATAACCGGCGTTGCTAGCTTGTATCAAAACGGGCAGCGCAAGGGCTTACGGGACATAGAATGGTCTCATTCTACACCCCCTGAACCTCACCACACACAGGTAGGCGCAGGAACCCTTGCACTACTGTAAGTCCAGGGCTGAGTGATGCAGAGAGCCCTGGTGTGTGAAAAAACAAACATGAAGCCTGCAGGGCTGTAATGATTAAACCCTCACCATCTGTTCTGGATGGTGAGGGGTTAATCGGAATCAGAGGTGGGGACTCTAATACAGACCCCCTCTGTGTAATACCTGTGGATTCAGCAGATGACATGATTTACTGAAACAAACACCCCCTCAATGCCATATATACTTTACATAGGGTCACTGCTCTATCACTGCAATGGGCAGTATGGGAAAATGGGCAGTATGGGACTGGGTTAGGAGTATTAACTGATGGCGAGTAACTTATAAGGCCTGGTGACTAGTAGCTCAGGACCTGAAATTTTGAGCCCCGATATAAGGCAATACAGTATTCGATAAGATCATCTAACCCCTCTGACGTAGACATAAGAGCAATTTCATACTGTGACGGGAACCCTCTCCTTCCGCCTGTCATGTCTCTCCAGACACCCCCTTACCACCAAGATCAGCCTGGCCGCTGAGTTGCTCGGAACTCAGTGCCTCGAGCAGCCTGATCTGTTGCTTCAGACCTGCTTGGTCTGATCCTCTGCCTCTTTAAATTTCCAGAATGCCGCTCTTTGCCTTCTGAGGGTGATTGTGGGTACCCTGAATGAGACACCAGACAAGCTGTATGTTCAAACAGGAATCTCTGACTTTTATTGAAAAACGCCACTATTTATGCCCAGGTCCAACAGTTATAAACCAGTTGCATAAACCAACCAACGAACGTTGACCTACTAAAACTCTAATTACATTATGCCAGTTAGATATTTACAGTAAACATTCCTTAGCCTTCATATCACACATCATTTTCATAATCTATTGTTCCAATAGATCAGTTTACCTTTGCAGTCAAACACTGTCCCAGACTCATGGCTCCTTATCCAGTTAACAGACACAGAGAAAAGCAATCTTGCAAAATCACCCATTACTCAAACATTCCACACAAAAGGGGGCATTGAACATTGCTTCAGGTTGCATCTTTAAAGCACATCTCCAAGTGCCCATTCACATACAGTAATAAAAGAACATTTAAAACTAAAGCTAAACAATTTACAATACATTTAAAATCACACCAGTATAAATGAACATAACGTCTTTCCCAAAGCAAATGTCTGTATCTTTTGGGGTTTTTTTCCAGGAAAATAAACGTCTTGGGGTTTGAAGCGGGGAGCGCTCTGTCACTTCCATGACACATACATTAGGCTATCAGGCAACCCCGCACTAAAAGCTAAAGTCAATGCCTCGATAGTCCACTGTACATCTGAGGCTATAGTCTTAAATTCAATGGCATAGTGTCTTCAATGGCAAGACTCCCTGCACCCTTCACCCTATTGCCAATCCTCCTAAGGTATGTCCAATTGGTTTATTCCGCATCTTGAATTATGGTAACCTGAACCCAGGGCTGATTAATGTAGGTGCAGATGGAGCAGCTGCTCCACGCCCAGGGGCAGACTGACTCATCGGCACTGCCCGAGGGCCCACGGGTCGGTAGGGGCCCAGTTTGGGTCGACACAGTGGGCCCCCACCGGTTTTTCTCTGATGACCATTGAACTTAACAGGCAGCCAGCGGCGCACTCTGAAAACGCTGCGGTGGCGCCTGCGCTGCCCCCTCACGTGACACGTCACGTGAGGGGGCGGTGCAGGCACCACCACGGCATTTTTAGAGTGCGCCATTGGCTGCCTGTTAAGTTCAGTGGTCATCAGAGGGAATGGAAACTGGCGGGGCCCACTGTGTCTGCCCAAACCAGGCCCCTACCGACCCGCGGGCCTTCAGTGCCGCCGAAGAGCCGGTGAGCAATGGGGGGGGGGCAATATATCCATGTTTGAGCTGCTGGGGGCAATATATATCAATGTGTGAGCAGCTGGGGCAATATATATCAATGTGTGAGCAGCTGGGGCAATATATATCCATGTGTGAGCTGCTGGGGCAATATATATCCATGTGTGAGCTGCTGGGCACAATATATATCCATGTGTGAGCTGCACATTACTGTGGGTTTATTGCTCTGGATTCTGTGATACACTCATACACACTGCACATTACTGTGAGGTTTATTTCTGTGGAGCTCTGTAATGTGCAGTGTGTCAGGATTGTACAGTATCTTTTAAAGTGATCGTCAGTTTCCCACATTTTCCACAGGGTTTTTCTGTGCCGGGGTGTAGCCTTAGCTGCAATGAGTGGGTGATGGCTGCTGCAGCAGTGCAGTGGCCATCTGTAAGTATGGAGAGGGGGCACAATTCGCTGCTGGGTCCAAGCGGATTTTCAAAAAGGTTATTTTTAGGAGTTCAGAAATAAATTCTTTAGCACAATAATGTACATGTGGGTGTTGTGTTGTAGGGGTGGGTTTTTTATGGGTGTCGCCTCCTGTGGGTGCGGAACAAGGGGGCCCCATGACCTCCTATTGCCCGGCGGCCACATTAGTTGTCAGTCCGCCCCTGTCCACGCCCCTTCCTTTACTTAGGCTCACAGCAGCCCCTAGTGTTGATGAGCTGCCGGCCAACAGGCCTGACACAAACACATACACACACCGTGTGGTTGATGGCCATTGCACTCAAGCGGCCCTGCGGTCTGTGATGTAAAATGTGCAGTGCATGAGGAATATTGGGGGGGGAGCAGCCAGTAGGTGTCGCTCATCAGCTGCTGAGCGAGACACCACCGGCTGCTCCTCCACTTTCCTCCTGTTTCCCCACCATGCAGAAGGGAGGCTAGAAGACACAGCAAGAGCAGGAGAGCAGGACCAGCTGAGTAGCAGCCAGGAGGATAAGTAAGATTCCCCTAGCTAATTCTTGCGTTTTTTTTTAACTTACTGACCCCCCTTCCGCAGCTCTCCCTCTGTCACTCGGCAAGGAGGAGAAGAACGAGCATGCAGGGGGGGCCAGTACACAGTGGAGAGACAGACAGAGGGATTGAAGAGCGAGAGAGATGAAGAAGAAAGGGGTCACAGAGGGAGAGAGATGAAAAGGGGTCACGGAGAGAGATGAAAAAGGAGTTACAGAGAGAGGGATGAAAGAGAAAGGGCACCCAGAGAGAGGGATGAGAGATGAAAGAGAAAGAGGGTCAGAGAGTGGGTCACAGTGATCATAGTGAGAGATGTGTGACAGAGTGGGGTGAGCAAGAGAGAGACTAATAACTTACACTGCATTTTGCTATGAGTTTTATTGTTGTGGAGTTCTGTGATACACTCACACACACCGCACATTACTGTGAGGTTTATTGCTGTGGAGCTCTGTGATACGCTAATACACTGCACATTACTGTGAGATTTATTGCTGTGGAGCTCTGTGATACGCTCATACACACTGCACATTACTGTGAGGTTTATTGCTGTGGAGTTCTGTGATACGCTCATCTGTAACTTGGCGAATTGACAGTTTTGTGAATAGACGAACTGGCACGAAATTGCACTGTATGGGGAAATTCACCATTTGGTCTAATTCGGTGGCAAGTTCGGGGCTTAGTGAATAACCCCTCCTGTTAACGCACTCACTCCTACGTCACTCGCCCAAATACAAATCCACTTCTAGTTCACTTCAGCCACACACATTCATCAATCTCTATGACACATATTCTCTTCACAGACATGCTACTCAGCCCCCCATTCACATCACATTCAGTCACTTTCACTCCTATGAATGAAAAAAAAATTCTGTAGCAGATTTTTTATGTACTTTTTTTATTATTTATACACATTTTGATGCATTTTTATTGGTTTAAATATATACTACAAGAATAACGGAGTTAAATTTTTTGTTTTTATCTGCAGTCCAGCCGTCTTCAGTCAGCTCGGTGGCATCCAGCTGTGTCCCTGGGTCGTCCATAGTCACTTGCAGTGGATGACCCACGAAGTCCACTGTCATATGACCTAGGTTTTCCGTTGTCTGACGACCACGTCGGAAGTCAGAATACGGACCCAGTGGACAGCCATCCTAAATCATGTTCCATTGCAATGTTATAACAAAGTAAAAAAAAATGAAAATATCTGTTCAGATTTCAATCATAGGGGCCCATTCCTCTATTTGGTCTGGGGGCCCTGCCGCCCCAAGTATTGACAGTTTGCCACAAGGCAGTGATTGACTCATAACCAAAACAATGGTTCAAAAGAAGAACCAGCAATGTGCAATATATTGGACAGGTCCTAACCCTACTAGAAATACAATTCAACTCAACTAGAGAAGTTAGTAAGGATCGACCTGGTTATTAAATTGATACAGTATATGGTTTCCTCATTTAGTGATCCAGTCCATCCTTACTAGCTTGTCTAGTTGAGTTGTAGTGATTGATTCCTATATGGGCCATGCATGCTAATCTAGCTGGAGGCTTGTGACCCTGTAAGTCACGCTATGCATCATAGCACACCACATTAGAGTCACCAGTCAGGTTTCCCAGTTGCTCTGACGTTGAAAAAGCGTGACATATGCACAGTGCACCACCTGACTCTAAACGAGAAGGCAGCGCGGACCGATTGTTGCTCAGTATCTAAAAATAGGCCCTCCGAAATCCTCAGCACCAGACCCATGATGCGCCCTGCCTGAACCGGACAGTGAAACACAAGGGCTGATAGCTGGTGTAGAGGAGGGTAGAGGCCTGCATGCAACTCTGTGGGGGCTATGTCCTCCTTGGATCGTTGTTGTTCCATACTAATTTCTCTGTTCAGTCCATATTTGAAGCTACCTTACAGTCCTTTCCTTGCTCTTCCAATCCTGCAATTTGTTACCTGCCCCAACCTCGGAATTCTTCTATGTCACATGCTTTTTAAAGTTTCCTATAGTGACTTGTGCACAGTTCCTCTCCATCATACATTGTTGCAACACGCTCCATGTGCCTCAGTAACAGACTAAGCTGAAAAGAAAAATTCCACAGCTACAAGGCCTCACTTTCATAAATGTACATAACGAACATTGGACTTGATTCTTCCCTTCATAGGAGGCAGAGGAGGAAAGTTCCAACACCTATGCTTTAAATGTTAAGCAAATTATTTCCCTTCCGGTCCCAGTTTGGTACAGTGCAAAAAAAATAGTAACAGGATACTGAATACACTAAGCATTGTATATACGTTAAGAATTTTGTATATATGTTAAACTAATAATTTTTTATAATGTTTGAATTTTTTGCTTTGCAGTGAGCAGGTGTTAGCACAGCATTATCTTAAAAATGATCAAGATGAAGTTGTTGATGTCAGCATTTGGAGGCTCATTTTACCCCTCCCTCTCTCCTTTGTCTTTCCTGTCACTTTCAACTCTAAAATTAGGGCACATTCGTGATCTTGATTTACATTTGCCTTCTGTCAATTTTGTATCTGAGCAAGGAGTTTATCACCATATACAGGTATATTTTTCTCAAATTCAGGTTCTCTTTAATGCTACTAATGTTAATCTTATTTGCATTTTAAATTGCATGAAGATTCCTTATTTTGACTTTAATTACATGGAAATTAACAGTTCCATCTCTGATACATTAAACTCACCAAAAATTTAATGTTATAACAGTAAAAACCTAAATGATCCTCAGCTAGCATGAGTAAGAAAAATAATTAGAATTGTTTTAATTAAATTATTTTCGTCTTTTCCCTCTTTAGTGTGAGATGGCATGTATACATAGTATGTGTGTGTATCTATGGAGGTTATTCATTAACGTCCGAATTTGCTACCGTGTGCACCAAACAGTGAATTTCGGGGCAATTAGTTTATTTACTAAATTATCAATTCGTGAATACAGATGGTGTATTTTACTGCAATTTGGCGGCATCGAAATTGTCCCATAGAGAAATGATGATTTGACTATTCACAGAAAGCTGAATTACACCAAAATTGATTTCTGACTTTTACGGGTTAAAACAGGCGAATCTAATAGGTTTTAATGTAATAGATGTAGTATCTTAAAGACCAGTAATTATTTTTACAAAAAGCTTTTTGTTTATTATTTTAAATCCTTTTAGTAGTTTTTAAAAGACTTTCAATGTCCAATAACTGCTTCGGCGACTCTATTTTTGGTGCAATACAGTGGACATTCAATAAATAGTGAATGCACTGAATTTTTGATGAAATACAATTGCCGAAGAGTGCCGAAATGCACCGAAATTAAAAGCACCGAAATTGGATCTCAATTTTGTTGCTTTATGATAATGCTCTGTGTATGTATCTATGTGCTGTTCCTTCTCCCAATAGATAAATATATCATGCACACAGAGATTATGTATATAAAAAATAATAATAAAAAGAACTGCATTAATTGTAATAGTAGAAAGACAGACACACAATTAGACTTTTGTACACATTATTAAATAAAGAAATAAAATATTTTTAAAAGGGATGCTCTGCTGAAGATTAACATATACATAATGTGTTTGTATACATATATAAATATATATATAAAATCCGTCACATTGAGACTGACAAATGTATTCAGTCTAAATGTTAATTTACTTTATACATTGACTCATTCACAAATTACATTTTATATATGTAAATATTATATATAACCCAGGAATCCTGCATTATGGATTAAACCAAATCCAGATAAGAAGTGTACAGAGTCTTAATCCGCATTCATTTTTTTATTGTGAATGATGGACATTTTAGTCCTCACTGGACTTTTATCAAAGCTTTTGTTAAGTCCATGTGGGACTGAAAAGTCAATCATTCAAAATAAAAAATGAATGCTGAGTAAGAAGATTTTGTTTGCGCTTTCTTTACCTGGATCTACAGTATATCATTTTTTATGTACTCTATATATAATTCTGTCTAAGTTACTGTTTCAATTAAATGAAAATCTACAACGAAAACATTTGCACCTAATGAAGACTCATGAAATAAATGTTTTAATATATATATATATATATATAAACTGTTGTTTCAGGTAATATACTGCTGTTTTACCAGCAAATTGATTACTTTTAGAATGTCTTATTTTTCTCTTTAAGTAATGTGTCATGCTCTATGTGCCAAACGTGTTCGTTATACGTTAGATTTGTACTACCCATTGTACAACAGCACTGTGGTAGATGTTGGCACATTTATAAAGAGTTGCAGTTGTAACGGTATCAACCACTCTTTCATACATCTCTCATATGAAGCAACATTGAAATTTGGATCCAATAGTGTTTTCCTAGACAGCAGTCATTGCCAAAACATTCTGAAATCTCTATAATTTTGATTAATACGCTGTATAATGAGGCACATGCTAAAATGTTTTAGCGGTTTAAAATATTTGTACAGTTCTTTAATAATCCCAAAAATACTTTCGATTTAAAGGGTCACACTAGAAAAGAAAAACAAAGGACATTTAATCTTGAACCATGTGGTCCATGACAAATTAGTCTATTCACCTGTTTAAAAGAGATGATAAAACCCTTAAACTCTTGCCAATCAGTGGATCCCATGGTAGGGATTAAAAGACTGCTGGAAAATTCAAAATGACATGCTCTGCTGAAATAAGGCATTTTAGGCTAGGGTCAGACTGAGGCAGTGCGAACGCGCGTTCTGGCGCACATAATCACGGCCGCACTAGTAGCAAATGACGGGCAATGACGGCCAATATACGACGTACGGTCGCACAAAAGTCCGGCCGCGCAACGCAAGTGGAAAATGAACGCATTTTTTCGAGAACGTTAAACCGCTGGTACTGACGTACAGAGTGCGCTGCGGCCGCATAGCAGCGTGTGTGCGTGATTAGGAGACGTCAGACGCTGCTAGTGTGCGGCCAACATAACGTTCAAACAGCCGGATTTCCCTAGACTTCTTTTTACCCCATCGTCATGAAATACGTCCAGAATTGCGCATCGTCTGACCACTTAAGCGTATTCCGTGAAAAAATGCGTGCGCACGCATCGACGTACATTTTGACGGTGGCCGCAGAAAATGCGCTCATCTGTCCCTAGCCTTAGTCTCCAGTAGAACATCACTGGAAAAGCAAATCTAATTACAAAAGATTATTTTATTCCTTGATTTCAGTAATGTCAATGTCTCTTATTACAGTTACTTCAGTTGTTTTAAAAAGAAAATGATTTTTATAGCATCAAACTTTTCAGTGTAATTCAAGACATTAATAATATCCCTAGATATGTGCAAAAGGGGATTAACACTTGTGTACAGTAATTTCTACACTGTGTACTGTATTGTAGGAACTATTTAATGGTTTTACTCTACTTCTACACATATCTAGTGATTTTATTATTTAATAGTTAGTTTTCTACTTCTAGGGATTAACACGCAACTAGTTTTATAATTTTCTTTAACTTCTTAATACAGTTTACAAACTATATTTTCAAATATATTTAATACATTTCTGTTTTGCCTGACGCTTTAAAAATATTTTTACACATACAGATGTGCATCACCCACAGCTTGCTTTTAGGAACATTATCAAAGTACTTAATTGCTTTTTTAACCATTAGATCTTAGAATATAATTCACCAAAAAAACTAAAGGGTCTACACATAAAACACCCAAATTGCTTGCTATGGTTTTCGTCTCACTTCGGCTATTCCATTTTGCCAAAAACACTGTCAGGGTTATTCAAAGAGAATCGAAAAGTCACCGCACGTTCGGTGACTTTTCGTTCTCCTCAAATCGGTTCGATTTGGCGATCCCATTTCGGCGACCCTGCGGTGTATTCAGCAAGCACCACAGGGTCCCCGAATTGGAGGAAAAGGCTGCCGCAAACCTGCCGAAAACTCACCGCAAAACCCGGCGAAAGCACACTGAAAACCCGCAAAAACATCTGGATTAACCCAAAACGCCAGAAAAACCCGAGCAGGAGCCGATCACACACAGCGCAGCCGCCGGAAAAAGCCGACACCGCAGATGAATGGAGTGAATAAATTAGAAAAACAGTTTGCTTGAATGTTTGAAAAGTGAAACGCTGTTTGCAAAGAAACTACTGAGCGAAAATGTCTGAAATTTACATATGAGGTCCAATGAATGATAATAAAAAGGGCTGTTACAGAAAAAAATAAGTAAAGTTAAAAAAAAAAAAGAAATCAGATTTTTTTTATAACAAAATCCCAAAAAATGCTTAAAATATCCTTAAAAAATCTATAAATACAGAGACTCTTTACTGCAGAATATTATAATCAATGGTTTATTAGATATTGAATTAAAACGGGAATATTTTTAACATTGAAGCCTATGGGATTCGCCTGAATAAACTTGCCGAATAAGGCTAGGGTCAGACGAGCGCAGTATTAACGTGCATTTAGCCGCACTTAATCACGGCCGTGCTAGCAGCAAATGACGTCCAAAGCCGGGCAGCATACGAAGAACGCAAGCGCAACACAAGTGGCAAACGAACGCATTTTTTCGAGAACGTCAAACCGCTAGTACTGATGTACAGAGTGCGCTGCGGCAGCATAGCGGCATGTGTGCGTGATTAGGAGAAGTCAGACGCTGCTAATGTCCGGCCAACATATCGTCCAGACACAAAAAGGGTTTTATTGATGATCCGTACAAAATCACGGCCGAAAATGTGCATCGTATGACCGCTATCGCGTATTCCGTGAAAAAATACGTCCATTCGGTCGAACGCATTTTTTCACGGACAATACGAAAAATGCAGGTGACAATATCCACAAACGCTGCGATCACATTACATCGGGAGCCCTCCACACCGGCTTAAAGTCACAGCTCAAAGGGGGCCCCGAAGGGCCCCTACAATACCGCAAAGAAATGTAGCAGGACAGAAGTCCTGCTCCGTTTCTTTGCGACGCATGAGTGACGTCCTCGTCTCTGCACTTTATGTGTGGAGGACGTTCTAGGTCTCCGCTGGGTCAGGGGAGACCCCTGAAAGCTCGGGATCTAGTCCTGGGGCAGTCTGACGTCAGTTAGGGAATTAACACCCTAGCTGCCAAGGGGTTTCTCTATGGTCCATTTGGACCCCCCCTATCTTCTGATCGGTGGAAGAGCATGACCTTTCCAATGCTACCACTCACGACCAGTTTAAGAGTAATAAATAACTAAATAAATAAAACCATGATTTTTTTTGCCTTTTTATTAAACATTCAATAAATAAGAAAGCTTCTTGTAAAAATTGAAAAGAATGAATTTTTAAAAAAAAATCATAACAAAGATATTACATATATTACATTAAAACCTATGTGATTGGCCTGTTTAAACCTGCCAAATGGAAACACCAAAATCAGGGCATTTCGGTGCAATTCGGCATTCCGTAAATGGAAGACATGATAGTCTTCTATGGCACAATTTTGGTGCTGCCTAATTGCCTCAAATTGCACTGCATTTCGCTGTCAATTCGTCTGTATTTGGCAAGTTGACAGCTTTGTGAACATATCAATTACCCCAAAATGGCATCTATGGTGAAATTCACTGTTCGGTACAATTTCAGGGTCAATTAAGGGGTTATTCCCTAACCTCTGAACAAAATATAATTAAAGAAAAATGTGTTGGCTCCTAAAGTTACCAAGCATTTACTTAGTATTGGCAGTGTGCAAAATACAATCTTTTATAGAAATATGAAAAGTAATACAAAAGTTACTTGAACATTAAGGGCCCTATTACAAGCTTCGCGTTAAAATGCTTGCGCAACGCTGAATTTGTGCGCCAAGCGTTAAACGTTAATGCGCGTAAACCACCGCTGGAATTCCAAACCTCTCGCATTTTTTCATCTGTTGAGCAATAATGCGCGTAAAATGGACGCGCACAAATGCTGCGCAGTAACATTACGTGCAGAAATCAGTGTGCGGACTGTTTTTATCAATGCGATTCAGCCATTCAGAATTAAGAACCGCAATTATCTCACATTAGGTTTTTGCGCCTGTCAAAGTCAATCTGAGTATACATGCTGCAGCAATTATAAATGCACACACAATTTACCAATTTTATTGGTTTGGTATGAGTAGAATGTGTAACTATACTTTGCTGCTTTTTTTTTAGGCTGGTGTATTTGGGTTCGGCAAGGTCGTTCAGATTTGCCATTAACACCAGCTTTTAGGAGTTGCTAAAATTATGCGCTAAAATTATGCGCTATGCGTTAAATCCTGCGCATACAGGGTTATTCAAAGAGATTCGAAAAGTTACCGCACGTTCGGTGACTTTTCGTTCTCTTCAATTCGGTGCAAATCGGCTTTCCCATTTCGGCTACCCTGCGGTGTATTCAGCAAGCACCACAGGGCTGTCGAAGTGCAGGGAAAAGCTGGCGAAAACCTGCCGAAAACCCGGCGAATGCACGCCGAAAACCCGCAAAACCATCTGGATTAACCCGAAGACGCCGTAAAAACCCGAGCAGGAGCCTATCACACGCAGCGAAGCCTCCGGAAAAAGTCGAGACCGCAGAAGAGGCAGTGAATAAATTAGGAAAACAGTTTGCATGAATGATTGAAAAGTGAAATGCTGTTTGCAAAGAAACTACTGAGCAAAAATGTCTGAAATTTACAGATGAGGTCCAGGGAATGATAATAAAGAGGGCTGTTACAGAAAAAATAAGTAAACTTAAAAAAAAAATTGGGCTTTTTTAAAAAAAAATAAAAAAAAAATGCTTAAAATATCATAAAAAAATCTATAAATAAAGAGACTCTTTACTGCAGAATTTTATAATGAACGGTTTATTAGATATTGAATTAAAACAGGAATATTTTTAGCATTGAAGCCTATGGGATGCTCCTGAATAAACTTGCTGAATTAAAACACCGAATGGCAGGGCATTTCGGGAACCTTTCACTGCTGGTTTGTGTTCTCTGAATAGCCGAAGCAGTGCTTTTTTATGGGGATTTCACTGCCCTCGAACAGGCACCGAATGTGCAGGCAATTCGCCAGGATGTGGCGTATTGCCTGCTCTCTGAATAGCCGAATGGCCAAGAAAGGTTACTTTTCTTCAGCCATTCGGATCTCTTTGAATAATGTATAGATATGAGAGGTACAGTGGAGGCGCTAAATTCAAATTAAGATAGTAATTTCAAGTATAAATGCAGCCTGCTGAGAGAGGAACACAAAACCTCAACAGAAATGTGCTTAAAGAGATCCGAAAGTAGAAGTGGATTCAGTGGAGCAAAAAAGTTCTGAGGAGTGATGGTAACTACTGTACATCAATGGTACGTAGAAAAAATGTTTACACAGGCTAGATGGCAGGAGATACAGAAGATGGTTCTGTATAAAGGTAAGGGAGGTAAGAGCCCTAAAAGGAACAGTATTTCCCGCTTGGGATATAAGCACAGTCGAAAAATGACCAGTAGTAAAGTGCTACTGTGGGTGGGAGCCTAATAGTGTGCAAAAGTGCAAACAAAGTGCATAGGTTGCAATTACCACCTAAAATATTAATGTGCAAACAAAGTGCATAAGTAGCAATTACCACCTAAGGTCTTTGTGTTGGCACTAATGGTGTGCCTATTAACTCGGACCAATAAAATTGGGACCAATAAAATTTCGGTTCAAAAAGCACACATCATAAAAAACAATTCATGAAAAACAATTCACGTAAAAGCACGTCTTGTGCAGAATACAGAATAAAGTGCATACAGATTATCATAAAATGCTACAGTGTCTATAAATGCGAGAATGAAAGGGAGTAGTCCGTCAGTTCAAAGAACACGCACCATAGGAAACAGTTTGCATAAACGCACGTCTTGTGCAAGATACAAAAATAAAGTGCGTACAAAAAATTGTTATTAGCAGTGGAAAAGTGCGACAGTGTCTATAGATAAAAAAAGTAGTCTTGCGGGATGTATAAAAAAGCCGCAATTCCAAGAAAGTGCACGTCGGAAGGGTAGGCTAATTGTGAGTGGAGAATAGAGCCGGCAAAAGTCTATATAAATCTCACACTCTTAACATCCAAGCGTGTATGAGGGTCCGGGTGGGTATCTTCTCCTTGGAATCCTAGTGTCTTTGTGGTCCTCGGAAAAAATAGGAGATAATAGTACAGCACTGTATGGACCCGTTGGCTACGATATATATCAATTGAAGGGGGTACTTACACTTTCCAGAGCCTATATTATCCAGGCTCTGGTTCGGAGTACACTGGGCCAAATAAAGAGTGGCCTCTTCCCTTCTTTGATTTTCTCGTTCACCTCAAATACAGGGTATTTAGAAAAACAGAGCGATCATAGCGTAACTTGAGACAATGATCAAATGAATGTAAGATATAAATGGTCTATAAACAAAATAGGACACCTCTGTGGACGGCACATCCTGTGTACCACCCTTCCCCTTTGAAGCCCGCACTACAAAAACAACGTACGGACAAGATACCAATGAGAACACCTCTACCACAGAGACCAAGGGGAAGATTTAACCATTTCTCACGTACCTATAATGATAGACTTAACTACAACGAAAGATTCGATTATGAATCTCCCCATGAATCAAATGGAAGATAGAGGAGGAGAAGAAATGATTCTTATATCAACAATAGATTTACGAATAACTATAATCCACGTAAACAGAACTATAGAGACCAAACAAAGAAATCCTGGACTGGCAATTATAGGCAGAGAGACAGTAACTACTCACGATACCCAGCCTATTCAACTATCCCTACTCACAACAGATACGATACACTAAAAGAACATGTGGATTTTCACGGGAACCACTCACAGGCAGACAGAAATCTTACAAATATGAAATGAGGATGGTCACCAGGGAAGAGACCACATCGAGAAGAGGATGCAGATCAGGGAGAGCTAGAAGACTGGTGCGTTGGTATTTTTCTGATCCACTGCAGGGGAAAGTGTTTGAAGAATCCTATTGCGGGTATATGGGCACCTGAACATCTTTGAAGACCCATAACTACCATCCACCCTAGAGCCAAGGTCAGGCTCAACAGCATGTGAGTAGGACTACGACCGCTTTACTTTCCTCTTATGGTGGACCAACATACTGCGCTATTATATCCCTTCTCTTCCGCAGAGATTTTCTTTCATTCGGAAGAGTGGTTCTCTTGGGATGGTTTAGAAGACAGTCTATTGGACATGTATAGTGACTAACCGTACATCCAGTTCGCTGGCGCTCCGTTGACTATCTACAATACATGTTTTCAGGTTTTTAGGAGAACCCCCATATTCAATGTGTAGCGGGTACGTTTAATCACTTTTTCTGAAGGCGCTTCACTGTTTCCTTTTATTTAATATTTAATATTGGTATAGTGTGGAAATAACAATGGAAATTTTCAAATAACCAGATATACAAAAACTGCCTTTACAAGTGCATTTGCTTTTTTATTAGCTATAGTAGATACACTAACATTAATATCAAGTTCAGATGTATCTCATTTTGCAGTGCTAAAACTAGTCATAGACCGGGCAGAAATGATCCCTTCTCAAAAGGTTTAACAGGTGATTGTAAAGTTACATTAACCCCTTCACACAAAAAATCAAGTTATCTCTATTTTGCATTGTAACGCATTGAAAAGTGCTCATTAGCGTATCAAAAGACCATTTTCACACCTTTTTTAAAACCAGATTATTATGTCCCTTGTGGAGAAACAAAATCCTTTATGTCTCTCCAAACACCCTGGGGACACATAAAACCAGCTGCCAATAGCAGCCCTAAACCGCAATGTGACAAACGTTCATATAGATTACTGCTGCATTACAGCTGCTAGGGAGAGGGCAAAACACAGGGAGGGCTGTAGGATCACTCACTGCTGTACAGGGATTAGATTCAGGATAATGATTGAAAATCCCTATTCAGCCCTATTTTTCCCCTCCCCCCCAGGGCATTTTTGGGTTGTATTGAGGTGAGCTGCTGTGGCAGCTACCATGGCTCTGCCTGCCATGTTTGGCCCTCATGTACCCTGGCCTTGTGACATTTTTCCCTTCCATGGCCTCCTATGGTCCCTCGGAATCACGGGGCGAGTCAGGAATGTCACACTTTTGGCGCCTCCCTCCTTTTTTCCCTTTTTATTTTTCTCTCATCGACACCACTTAATTTTGAATTGGTGACTGCCAATTGATTGCCATTTGTTGTCTGAGCATCTTTGTATAGCATTGCTTTCTGTGCTGTCCTTCCCTGTTTTTCCTGTCATTTGATGTACAGCTGAATCTTTTTCAAATAAAATTCTTTAATTAAAAAAAAGGGTTCAGGGAGACAGATGAAAGAGAAAGGGGTCACAGAGAGAGGGATGAAAGCGAAAGGGGTCACAGAGCGAGAGGGATGAAAGAGAAGGGTCACACAGAGAGGGGGAGAGCGAAAGAGGAAAGAGAAAGGGGTCACAGAGAGAGGGGAAAGAGAGAGGAGAGAGAAAGGGGTCACACAGAGAGAGGAAAGAGAAAGGGGTCACACAGAGAGAGGAAAGAGAAAGGGGTCACACAGAGAGAGCGAGAGAGGAAAGAGAAAGGGGTCACAGAGAGAGGGGAAAGAGAAAGGGGTCACAGAGAGAGGGATGAAAGAGAAAGGGGTCACAGAGAGAGGGATGAAAGAAAAAGGGGTCACAGAGAGAGGGATGAAAGAAAAAGGGGTCACAGAGAGAGGGATGAAAGAAAAAGGGGTCACAGAGAGAGGGATGAAAGAAAAAGGGGTCACAGAGAGGGGGATGAAAGAAAAAGGGGTCACAGAGAGGGATGATAGAGAAAGGGGTCACAGAGAGAAAAGATGAAAGAGAAAGGGGTCACAGAGAAAGGGATGAGAGAGAGGAGTCACAGAGAGGGATGTAAGAGAAAGGGGTCACACAGAGAGAGTGAGAGAGGAGAAAGGGGTCACAGAGAGGGGTGGAAGAGAAAGGGGTCAGAGATAGAGAGAGGGATGAAAGAGAAAGGGGTCACACAGAGAGGGGGAGAGAGAGAAGAAAGAGAAAGGGGTCACAAAGAGAGAGCGAGAGAGGAAAGAGAAAGGGATCACAGAGAGGGATGAAAGGGGTCACAGAGAGAGATGAGAGAGAAAGGGGTCACAAAGGGAGAGCGAGAGAGGAAAGAGAAAGGAGTCACAGAGAGAGAAAGGAGTCACAAAGAGAGAAGAAAGAGAAAGGGGTCACAGAGACAGATGAAAGAGAAACGGGTCACAGTCAGAGGGATGAAAGAAAAAGGGGTCACAGAGAGAAGAAAGGGGGTCACACAGAGAGAGAAGAAAGAGAAAGGGGTCACAGAGAGAGGGTTCAAAGAGAGGAGTCACAGAGGGATGTAAGAGAAAGGGGTCACACAGATGAAAGAGAAAGAGGTCACAGAGAAAGGGGTCACAGAGATGAAAGAGAAAGGGGTCACAGAGCGAGAGAGAGAGGGATGAAAGAGAATGGGGTCACAGAGAGGGATAAAGAGAAAGGGGTCAGCGAGATGAAAGATAAAGGGTTCACAGAGAGAGAGAGAGATGAAAGAGATGAAAGAGAAAGGGGTCACAGACAAAGGGATGATGTGGGTGGCTGAGGATAGTGGGAGATGAGGTCATACCTGTGGAGAGAGGAGACAGGAGACACACGAATTAGGGATCATGATGGTGGATGGGCATCATGGATGAGAGAGGGATGAAAGAGAAAGGGGGTCACAGCGAGAGAGAGATGAAAGAGAAAGGGGTCACAGATAGAGATGAAAGAGAAAGGGATCAGAGAGATGAAAGATCAAAAAGTGGTCACAGAGAGATGAAAGAGAAAGGGATCATACAGAGAGATGAAATAAAGGGGTCAGAGAGGGAGGAAAGAGAAAGGTGTCAGAGAGGGAGGAAAGAGAAAGGGGTCACATAGAGATAGAGGGGTCACACAGAGAGTGATCATAGACAGAGACGTGACAGTGGGTGAAAAGAGCGAGAGTACACAGAAATGAGAGAGACTACTAATTCACACTGCACATTACTGTGAGGTTTATTGCTGTGGAGCTCTGCGATACACTCATTTACACCGCACATTACTGTGAGTTTTACTGCTGTGGAGTTCTGTGATACACTCATCTGTGAATATATTAACCATTACTTCTCTATAGGACAATTTCACTGCTGCTGAAGATCGCTGAATTGTGGCGAACTGCACTGTATTTCGCTGTCAATTTGCCAGTATTTGGTGATTTGACAGATTAGTGAATGGATGAACTGAAAAGGAAATTGCACCATATGGTGAGATTTGCCGTTCCTTGCAATTCGTTAGCAAGTTCGGGGCTTAGTGAATAACCCTTCTGTTAACGCACTCACTCCTACATCACCCGCCCAAACACAAATCCACTCCTAGTTCACTCCAGCCACACACACTTTCATCAATCTCTACGACACATATTTTCATCACACACATGCTACTCAGCCCCCCATTCACATCACATTCAGTCACATTCATTCCTATGAATGAATATTTATTGGTTTAAATACCTACTACAAGAATAGCAGAGTACCATTTTTTTTACTGTTTACTATTGTGTATATGTATATACATATATATACAGTAGCTCACAGAACTGAGTACACCCCTCACATTGGTGAAAATATTTTATTATATCTTTTCATGTCACAACCCTGAAGAAATGACACTTTGCTACAATGTAAAGTAGTGAGTGTACAGCTTGGATAACAATGTAAATTTGCTGTCCCTGCAAAATAACTCAACACACAGTCATTAATGTCTAAACCACTGGCAACAAAAGTGAAAATGTCCAAATTGGGCCCAATAAGCCACTTTCCCTCACTGGTGTCACGTGACTCAGTGTTACAGGTCTCAAGTGTGAATGGGGAGCAGGTGTGTTGAATTTGGTGTTATCGCTCTCACTCTCTCTTACTGGCCACTGGAAGTTCAACATGGCACCTCATGGCAAAGAACTCTGAGGATTTGAAAAAAAGAATTGTTGCTCTACATAAAGAAGGCCTAGGCTATAAGAAGATTGCCCTGAAACTGAGCTGCAGCATGGTGGCCAAGACCATACAGCGGTTTAACAGGACAGGTTCCACTCAGAACAGGCCTCGCCATGGCAAACTAAAGAATCTGAGTGCACATGCTCAGCATCATATCCAGAGGTTTTGTTTGGGAAATAGACATATGAGTGCTGCCAGCATTGATGCAGAGGTTGAAGGGGTGGCAGGGAGGACAGCCATTTCAGTGCTCAGACCATATACCACACACTGCATTGGTGTGCATGGCTGTCATGTCAGAAGGAAGCCTTTTCTAAATATGATGCACAAGAAAGCCTGCACACAGTTTGCTGAAGACAAGCAGACTAAGGACATGGATTACTGGAACCATGTCCTATGTTCTGATGAGACCAAGATAAACTTATTTGGTGCAGATGGTGTCAAGTGTGTGTGGCGGCTACCAGGAGAGGAGAACATAGACAACTGTGTCTTGTCTACAGTCAAGCATGATGGTGGGAGTGTCATGGTCTGGGGCTGCATGAGTGCTGCTGGCACTGGGAAGCTACAGTTCATTGAGGGACCCTTGAATGCCAACAAGTACTGTGACATACTGAAGCAGAGCGTGATCCCCTCCCTTCGGAGACTGGGCCATAGGGCAGTATTCCAACATAATAATGACCCCAAACCAGAGCTGTAGCTCGCTCCTTTTGCCCCGAGGCAAGAACAGAAAATTGTGCCCCCCCCACACGTTATTTTTAAATAGGCATATGAATTATAGATGTTGCAGGGCAACACATTTCCCTGTGATCCCCCTCTGCATGAAATAATAATGTACTGTATGTCCAGGAAAACATGGCTGACCTGGTAACAATACTTTATGGCCCTGGGTTAAGTGTGAGGGAGCTTATAGTTCATGGAGTGGGATGGGGTTATTAATTGAGTGTAACACACATGCACCCACACTCAAACCGATAGCCACACAGTAACCGCTACAAAGACCTACAAAGACACACACACATTGGCAGATCTTCACATACTTCAATATCTTAAATCACCCGCTCTATGTTCTCCATACAGTAAATCAGCCCCCTCCATGCCTCCTATTAGCAGCCCACTTCATGCCCCAGTTTCATCACTATCTCCATGCCCTCAATATTACACTTTTTTGTCTTGGGGTTAGCCAAAGACTGCTGAATGGCCACCGAATTGCACCAAACGGTGCAATTCCGTGGCCATTCGGCTATTCAAAAAACAGCACAATACGGCAGTGAAATTCCTCATAGAGAAGCAATGGTTAATCTATTCACATTGAACAGCAGAGAAATGTCAATGAAATGCCCTGCTGTTCGGTGGTTTCAGTCGGCAGGTTTATTCAGGCGAATCCCATAGGTTTCAATGTTACAAATATTACTGTTTTAATTGAATATCTAATAAACGGTTTATTATTTTAATCTGCAGCAAAAAGTCTATTTAGAATTTTTTAGGCATCTTTCAGGATTTTCCGGCAAAATTTTTGATTAAGATTTGTTTACCTGGCTTTTTTTTTTTTTTTAATTCTCTAACAGACGACCTTTTTATTATTATTCATAGGATCTTATTTATTATTTCCATGCTATAGTTTAGTTTTAAATGCCCTTTAAAAGTTGCATGTTTTTTTTTTTCTTACCCCTGTTCGGCTGCTGTTTGGATATTTCCGGCTGCATTCATTGGTCTGATTGGTGGGTCTTTTGGCGGCGTCCAGTCAGTGGCTCCCTTCTACGACCCTGTGGTGAATGGTGAATTCACCGCAGGGTCGGCAAATTGAGGTTTGTTGAAGGAGAGAGCACTGAAATTGTTGAAATTTCAGTGCTCTATGAATAACCTTTTAGAATGATTTTAAATTATGAGCATAATAATTTACACAGTTACATGCATTGTGGTTTTTTTTATATTACCATAGCTGCTGGCATTTAACCCTTTCATTGCCAGCACAAACCAATGAACGTCATTGGGAGGGAGGGAATCTGTTTCTTGGTACTTCGGACATGGTTTCTCATTTCTGCATAGAGAAAAGCAAATATCTTGAAATTGATATTTTTTAAAGAAAGATCTAAGCCTGTCTGTGGATGTGAGGACAAACAAGAGTATTGGGCTGTTAAACACATCCCTGCTGATAAATACAGCTTCAGCAGGGATGTGGTTTTGATCAGCCTGGATTTCCCAGCATTTTAACCCCTTCACTGCTGATGACGTGTGGGACACATCCTCATTGATGCACGTTACATGCTGAGGACGTGCCCCACACGTCATCAGCTGTGCGGGACCCCCGGCGGAGATACTCACCTCTCTGTCCGGGGTCCCGCGGCGTTCTGACTTCAGCGTCCTAAGATGCTGAAGTCAAGCTCCTCCCGATGTAAATGACGTCATCGCGCCATGCGCAATGACGTCATTTCCAGGCGACCCCCCGGCAATGCTGGGAGATAGCCTGGAAGGGAGGGGGGGATCCGTTCGGATCCCTCTCCCTCCCGATCGGGAAGGAGCAGCGCCAAAAGCCAGGCACCACTTAAAAGGGGAGAGTCTCCCCTTTTAAGCGGTGCCTGGCTTTAACCCCTCAAGCGCCAGGTCGCACTTCAGCGCCTTGCGGTGCCGAAGTGCGGCCTAGCTCTGGTGGGGGGCCGCCATCTTGGATGGCGGCTCCACCCCCGGGTCTCCCCTCGCTGCCTGACGTCATCACGCATAGCGTGATGACGTCATATAGCCGGGGAACCCCTAGCTGCCCAGGGATCCCAAGGAAATCCCCTGGTGGAGATAGGGGGTTCTTGTGAACCCCTGATATCTCCAGAACCGTGGCAGCTAGGGGGACATGGAGGGTGTCAGGCCTTTTGAATGATACCCAACATGACTAGGTACAAAGTAAAAAAAATAAAAAAATAAAATAATAGAAATAAATAAATTTAAAAAAAAAAAAAATTAGAAAAAAAACATGTTTTTTTTGTGTGTTGTTTTTATTAATGCAGCAATATTGTTCACATTTCAATTATGTGAACAATGATGCTGCACTAATGATTTTTTTCTATGGGGTGTGTTTGCTAAAAATCACGTAATTCCCCCCACAAAATGTAACAAGTCCCCATTTCTAATTTTTGTACAAGCGCACCCCATAGAAAACATAACTGCAAACGCTTATTTGCAAAAATGTGAAAAAAAAACACTTTACACACTGCAGATGATTAAAAATTTAATTGTTATTGTATTTTTTGTTATAATATACAGGCAGGACATGACGTATACATATAAAAATGATATATTATGAATCTGCGGAGTCTGCCGGAAAGAACGATATATAATATGTGTGGGTCATTTAATAAAATGTGGCTTCAAATCGCGTTTAAACATGATGAGCGAAAGCGGTAAAAATGAGCTGAGCACACAGCGGTGAAATGCCTCAGCAGTGAAAGGGTTAAAAGCAATACAAAAGGTACTTCTTTTTTTTAACACTCAAGTCTGAGATATGTGGGGGGGGGTGTCTGGACAGACCTGCTTCACTGTGCCGTTATCTGCTCCTGGATCTCTGTCCCTCACTGAGGAATGCTTGGGGGGGAGGGCGGAGGGAGAGCTCACTCAGCTGCAGCAGGAGCGGATGTTTCTTTCACCTGTGGTGGATTAATTGACTGGAAACACAGGCTCCATCTCACTGCCTGTGTTATTCACGTACTGGCCAACAACTTGCTGAGAACACGGGGCTGCTGAGAACACGGGCCGGGTACGCTTCGCACATGGTAAAAGCCAACCATGCACGCACTCAAGCAGGTGGCTTTCTGCTTTGATCTGAGGCTGCGCGGAGACACCCGACCATAAACACACCCCTCTCAGCTTGTCAGTCACCAGGGGCCGTAGCTCCGCCCCCTGCAGTACGCTACTGGCAGCCGATTGAAGAAAAAAAAAAAGTGCTTGAAACTACCTTTGATTCTGAAATGGCTGCTCAGCCCAGCGGCCCCAAAACGAAGCAGCCCTGGCTGCTGGCACTGGCTGCGCCTCCTTTCAGCTGCACCCGAGGCGAGTGAGGCGCTCTTCCTATGGCCCTGCCCCAAACACACCTCCAAGATGACAACTGCCTTGCTAAAAAAGCTGAATGTAATGTTGAAGGACTGGCCAAGCATGTCTCCAGACCTAAACCCTATTGAGCATCTGTGGGGCATACTCAAATGGAAGGTGGAGGAGCGCACGGTCTCTAACATACACTAGCTCTGTGATGTCGTCATGGAGGAGTGGAAGAGGACTCCATTGGCAACCTGCGAAGCTCTGGTGAACTCCATGCCCAAGAGGGTTAAGGCAGTGCTGGAAAATAATGGTGGCCACACAAAATATTGACACTTTGGGCCTAATTTGGACAATTTCACTTAGGGGTGTACTCATTTTTGTTGCCAGCAGTTTAGACATTAATGGCTGTGTGTTGAGTTATTTTGAGGGGACAGAAAATTTACACTGTTATACAAGCTGTACACTCACTACTTTACATTGTAGCAAAGTGTCATTTCTTCAGTGTTGTCACCTGAAAAAATATAATAAAATATTTACAAATATGTGAGGGGTATACTCTATACTTCCGTGAGCTACTGTATATATATACACAATAGTAAACAGTAAAATGGTACTCTGCTATTCTTGTAGTAGATATTTAAACCAAGGTGGGCCTTGAAGACGCAGGGCGTACTAGCACGCCCTGCTGACTTCAATGGGCCTTCTATGACCCGCCCAGCAGTTGGCGTGCAAGCCCTGAAGAGGAATCCACATACAAGAAATGCAGGGATCAGATAGTTTGTGTAAAAAAAAAGGTTCAGTTTTTTTTCTCTAAAAGCAGCAAAAGCATTTAACATAGGAGGTCCTTTATGATGTCATTGGAAAGGCCAGATCCAGCCTTTCCAATGATACTAAACATGACCAGGTAATCTGTAATAATAAAATATAAAAATCCTTTTTTTTCTCCAAAAGTGGCAGTATTATTCACTTTTCAATAATAAAGTGAATAATATTGCTGCCTTACCTCATCTTCTCATTTCCCACAGCAGCAGCAAAGTGAGGAGGGGATGGAGCAATGCATTATTGTGCATTGTTTCATGGAACATCTATTCCGCAGTAAGAGCGCAGGGGGTCCTTTGGACTCCTGCATCACCATTCTGTACTCCCCACAAGGTCAAGTGAAGTATCACTGGAAAGGATAGAGTCTGGCCTTTCCGATGATAGTAAACTTGATCATATAATGCATAAAAATAAAAAAGTGGAAAAAAAAAACATATTGCAGAGTTACACAGGCTGAAGAAAGACATGCGTCCATCAGGTTCAGCCTTTCACACATCACCTACTGCTGTTCATAGGCGTCTCTACAAGTGGGCAAGGGGAGGCAATTCCCCCCTAGCTTATTCCTTGCCCCCACATGTGCCCCCCACCAGAAATCAGCATCCAGCATTACCACATATTCGGACCACTTTTTCTCCTTCTCTGCATCGTATATGGATGATCTACACTATATTTCCAAAAGTATTCGCTCACCTGCCTTGACTCACATATGAATTTAAGTGACATCCCATTCCTAATCCATAGGGTTTAATATGACGTCAGTCCACCCTTTGCAGCTATAACAGCTTCAACTCTTCTGGGAAGACTCTCTCCACAAGGTTTAGGAGAGTGTTTATGGGAATTTTTGACCATTCTTCCAGAAGCGCATTTGTGAGGTCACACACACTGATGTTGGACGAGAAGGCCTGGCTCTCAGTCTCCGCTCTAATTCATCCCAAAGGTGTTCTATCGGGTTGAGGTCAGGACTCTGTGCAGGCCAGTCAAGTTCATCCACACCAGACTCTGTCATCCATGTCTTTATGGACCTTGCTTTGTGCACTGGTGCACAGTCATGTTGGAAGAGTAAGGGGCCAGCTCCAAACTGTTCCCACAAAGTTGGGAGCATGGAATTGTCCAAAATGTCTAGGTATGCTGAAGCATTCAGCGTTCCTTTCACTGGAACTAAGGGGCTAAGCCCAGCTCCTGAAAAACAACCCCACACCATAATCCCCCCTCCACCAAACTTTACACTTGGCACAATGCAGTCAGACAAGTACCGTTTTCCTGGCAACTGCCAAACCCAGACTCATCCATCAGATTGCCAGATGGAGAAGTGCAATTCGTCACTCCAGAGAACACATCTCCACTGCTCTAGAGTCCAGTGGCGGCGTGCTTTACACCACTGCTTCTGACGCTTTGCATTGCACTTGGTGATGTATGGCTTGGATCAGGGGCTGACTGGCAACTTTTGGCCCAGGGGGCAAGTACAACCCATAAGCCCATGGAGCAGCAACCCGGTCCCCCATTTAAATTTTAAAAAAATAAATAAATTTGAAAAAGGCATGGTTAACAAATTACATAATAAATGACATTTTCAGACTGTTTTAAATAAATAATTATTTCTTTTCAATACCACCTAACTCTGATCAATGTCCCACCTACCTCAAACTAATACTGCCTATATCAGAGCAATGTTCCCTTTTCCTCACATTACCCCCTAGTTCATAGCAATGCCCCCTTTTACCCATAACTACTAACCCCTGAATCAGAACAATACCCCATTCACATTACACAGATGACCTTTTAAATTCCAGCGCTGCCCACTTCCCTAAAATCAAAACCCACACTAATGTACCCGAACCCCACACTAATGTACCCGTGACCAATTTTATTACTTGTAAAAGCCACTTCCATACACACACACACTGATACACACACACACTGATACACACACACACACACGCACACAGATATGCACAGATACAAATACTGACAGATACACACATTTCATCATGTCATGCCCCCTTCCTCTTTGCCTTTTTTCACCCCTTTTCTCCCCATTATTCCCTTCATTCTCCTTTTTATCCACTTCTCTCTTCCCTTTCTTTCATTCTCCTTCTCTCTCCACTTCCAATCTCCTTTTCGCTCCTCCCTCTTTCTATGCAGATCTTCCCACTCCTCTCCTATGTCCATTCTCATTCCGTACTCCTTTCCTCTCTTCCCTTTTCTATTCATTTTCTCTCTACTCCTTTCTCAGCTCAACTTCTCCCTCTCCACATTCCATTCCATATTCTTCTGGTCTTTCCCGCTTTTCTCTATCCTTCTTCAGGTCTTATCTTTCCCACCTTTTTTAAGCTTCTCTCCCCCCCTCATTTTCAGCTTATCTCCCTCTCTTTTTCCCCCCTTCATATAGTCTTCTCCTCCCTTACCTGTGGCCAGTGTTCTCCTTCCCTCCTGTGGGACTGAGAGGAAGTGACATGTTAAACAGTCACTTCCTTCCAGCGCTGCTTCTGCAGAGGAGGGAAGCAGTGCTATGAGGAAAATAAAGGGTGGGGCTGCTCAGCCAACCACAGCACTTTGTGCTGATCCCTCTTTAAGCAGCTTTGTTGAAACCTTTTGTCTTGCCACTGTGGCTGACATGGTAGCAGCGCCTGTTTATAAGCAGGGAGGTCTTGAGTTCGATTCTCAGCTGGTCAACTGTTTTTTTTTTCTTTTCTACCTCTGCAAGCACAATAATAATATTGTTATAATGCTGATGCTATTATTGTTCTGTTATTAATAATAGCATTAGAATAATTGTGCAGAGGTAGATGTTTTTTTAAAAAAAAATTATACATTAACAGCTAAGAATTGAACTCATGGCCTGCCTGCTCACTAAACAGGTGCTGCTACCGTTTGAGCCACAGAGGTAACACACTAAAGTATCCACAAAACTGCCTAATGAGGGTTCTCTCCCCTGGGAGCACTGTTCTATGATTGGCTAAGGAGGGCTGTGGGAGGTGTCTCTGGCCCTGCACTTCCTGCTAATGAGTCTGGCTGGCCGCGTGTGTAAAAGCCGGCCGGTCTCATTACAAAGAGACAGAGCAGCTGCCGCAATTGACATTTTAATGGGCTGAGGACCGGCCCAGGGGCCATTTGCCACCCTGCCCCCCAGCCCAGTCCGCCCCTGGCTTGGATGCAGCTGCTCTGCCATGGAAACCCATTCCATGAAGCTCTCTGCGCACTGTTCTTGAGCTAATCTGAAGGCCACATGAAGTCTGGAGGTCTGTAGAGATTGACTCTGAAGAAAGTTGGCGACCTCTTCGCACTATGCGCCTCAGCATCCGCTGACCCCGCTCCATCAGTTTACGTGGCCTACCACTTCGTGGCTGATTTGCTGTCGTTCCCAAACACTTCCACGTTCTTATAATACAGCTGACAGTTGACTGGAATTTTTAGGAGCGAGGAAATTTCACGACTGGATTTGTTGCACAGGTGGCATCCTATCACAGTTCCACGCTGGAATTCACTGAGCTCCTGAGAGCGACCCATTCTTTCACAAATGTTTGTAAAAACAGTCTGCATGCCTAGGTGCTTGATTTTATATGTGGCCATGGAAGTGATTGGAACAACTGATTCTGATTATTTGGATGGGTGAGCAAATACTTTTGGCAATATAGTGTATGTGTCATTGGAAAGGGCATTCAGACGATATATCACAGTGTGTATTACTTTAGTTTTTGCCTTGGTTTAGTTGTGTTTTAAGGGTTAATGGGCAGGCTTCATCCCTCACAGTATACATTTTATTTGTTTCCTTGATTTATGCATTTTAGGAGTTATTGGGTAGCTACATGCCACACTGTTTCAGTTTTATTGTATTTCCCTGAGTTTATGGAAGTTAGAATCTTAAGAGTCTATTCATCTTTAGATCCTTTACTTTTTGTCACATTTCGGGGAATTAATTTCACCGCAAATATAGTGAATTCCCTATTTAGGGAATGATCTCCGCAATTTACTAAAATTGGAGTCGCTGAAGCAGTTCTCAGTCATCGGCGAAAACGGCCGAATTGCGGCGAATAAAATATTGAATTTAAGGAGCAGCAGCATTTTGGAGGAGCTCTGTGTCTACCACGGATTTTATTGCTTTTTTCGCCGTTTGCACTGCCCTGTGAGCTTCCCGGTTGGCTAGAGGGATCCTGGAGAGTTGAGGTACCTGATTTAGCCCTGAGTTTCGTGCCCGGGGACAGATTGCTGCCGGCAGCGCGATTTGGGCCTAGTCACAGCGGCCATCTTGGAAGCCTACTCGAGGCGTATTGAGATTCCCTCACCGCCCTGCGACCTCGTGCCAGCCCAGCATCTCCGGAACCATGCCTACCGGTCGTTCCCAGCGACGGGCCCCCCGACAGAGGGACATTCGGGATGTTTTGCGAGGTGGGTCCGCTTTTACGGGACTGACTGCTTCTTCCTCCCTCCCCCCGGGCTATGGCTCCTCGGAGGCTGACAGCGACTATGAACCTCAGGGGGGTATTACTGGGATGCCCTGGCTTGCCCCGCAGTCACCGGCGTCTGACTCCCGACCCCTCTCGGCGGCTGCTAGGAAACGGGCACAGAAGAAGAGAAAATCAGCAATGCGGACATCGTCCGGGCAACGCCGGACACAGAGGATATTTTTGATGGGGACCCGACTGAGATTCCCCTTACCTCCGCCAGTAATAGTGTGACCTCGGATCATCGGTCTGCAGTGGGGACGGGACTTCGACAGCAACAGGTGCAGGAGGAGGACGACCATCTCCCCTCCACGAAGGGGGATCTCCGCAGGATCTTGGAGGAGCTTCGGGTGATACGTGAGGTGTGGCAGCCTGAGGTGGCGGCGGTCCGCACGGAGATAGCGGCGATGCGTGCTCAGGTGAAGGTGGTACAGGAGACGACTTCTGCTGTGACAACGGAACAAACTCACCTGTCTGGTCAGGTTGCTGGTTTGCGATACCAAGTCGAACTTCTGACACGCTCTGTGGAGATGCTTGAAACGAGACACAGACGCCGAAACATCAGGGTCAGGGGTGTCCCGGACTCTATTACCTCCGACGCTCTGCCGTCCTACGTGACTCGTCTTGTGCTTCAGGTCACGGGGCTTCCCCCTGACATGCTTGGGTCGGTGTTTCGGGTCAGGAGACCTGCGACGAACCCACCTGGGGCTCCTCGAGACGTCGTAGTGGCCTTCCGTGAAGTGGCTTTCAAGGTCAAGGTTATGTCTGCTCCGGGCGCGAGGGATCCCGTACGCTTTGAGGGCTCCACTCTGGCCCTGTATCATGATCTCCCATTCCAGACCCTGATGGCTCGCAGGCGTTTTCGTGAAGTGACATCAGTTCTTCGCCGACAGGGTGTCCGATATCGCTGGGGTCTGGCAGGAGCTTTGGTGGTGACCCACGCAAATGTCCCCTATACCATCACGGATCCCGCGGTGGCTTGGATTGACCTTGCGGCTGCGGGCCTCTCACCGGATCCTCCGGACCCTCGATTGGATTGAAGGCTGGTTTCTATGCCCTCTACCTCTCCAGGTCTGAGCTTTACTGAATTACACCCCCTCCCCTGCATTTCTCTTATATGCTTACGTGTCGCTGGTCTCTAGCTTGGCCTAGTGCCTGGACTTTCAGGACGGTTCGTAATTTGTTTTGATCAGTCCCAGCCTGCATTGCATAGGGCTTTTGCTTTTTTGCCTGCACATGGTACTTTCTGCCTTTTTACTTATTTTTACCGCCCTGTCCTTCTTTGCGACGCATGTTTTTTGACCAGCTGACCGTAGTTACCTTGGCCGGCCTTAAGTGGCTGCATTTATATATGTTTGATTTCCCACCTTGATGAGACCCCCCGTCTAGGGGATGTTTTCTGCTAACATATTGCTATCCTTAGATTTTTTCGATTCGCTGTTTTTACGATGACACTTTTTTGGCCATGTGTGGTTTCCGTTGCTTGTTATGTCTTCTTGTTTGGCCCTGCGAGGTCATTCATTATTTTACAGTATGATGTAATGCTGACTTATTTCAAAATAAAAAACTTTAAATTTAAAAAAATAAATAAATAAATAAAAAAAAAAATATATTGAATTTAAGTATCAGGTTAGTACAATAAAAAGGTATCATTGCAGCACATTACTCTGGGGTTTTGGAATCTTATTTATTTATACTTATTTAGGGCACGATCACCTGGTGTGAGCATTGGCATGGTTTTGCGTTAGCACCAGGACCAACAGATCGTTTGCCTCTCACTACAAATGGGAAAAAAAAAATCACTTAGCGCACGGTAATTTGTGATTTTGTACCGCGAGCATACTGTACTTTCCACGTCCTATACTTAACATAGGGAGCGCTAGAGATCTTTTGCAACTAACAGATCACTTTGTGCCTGCGCCAATTTTTTGAAGGGACGCTATTCGCAAAATTTTACCTACTGCTAAACCCTGGTGCTAACTCCAAAAAAACAAATCCTCGCAAAAAAAAAAACAGTCAATGTAAAGGATTGCAGCACAGGTGTTCTCTTGACCCCATACACCATAGTAATGGATCTGGCCAGCAATGTCGCTGCTGTTGCATTCGGTTCTATTATAAATGTATCCTTTATCCACATATATCCTAATTCTAATATATTGCCTAATTCTAAACATTTTATGCTGGGGTTATTCATAGTTTGTAAGCAGTTGAGTATTAGGGTGACTGTGTGGACCATGTTTAAAGGGACACATGGATAAGTCTTGCACTGAAACATGTATTATTTATATGCTGCAGCAGGGAAATTATTGTTACTCACCTGGCCTTCCTTTTGGATCTATTAAATGCAGTGTAATGATTCTACATGCTGTCGGGAGGCATTTTTCCTTGATTTTTGTCATTTTCGTGGTTAATGGGTATGCTACATGCCACACTGTTTATTATTTTTATTGGTTTTCCCTGGGTTTATGGAAGTTAAAATCTAAAGTACTGGCTGGGTGAAGTAGAGGCAACATCACTGCTCTGCGTGGAGAGAGCCTGTGGAGAAATGGTTTTGATCCCGACGAGCACCTCTCCAGTAAGTGTCGTTGGGCAAGACACCTAACGGTACATACTCGCCACACTTGAAAACGAGAGAAATCTCAATGTATCCTTCCTGGTAAAATCCTTTCTCAAAAAAAAAAAGGGGTCTATTCATCTTTAGATCCTTTGCTTTTCGTTACATTTCGGAATTCATTAGACTGAAAATATTGCAAATTCCCTATTTAGCGAATGGTCACCGTTGTTTAGTACTTTTGCAACAGATCACTTTGTGGCTGCGCTAATCGCAAAATTTTCCCTACTGCTCAACCGTGGTGCTAGCTAAAAACCCCCCACAAAAAACAGGTCCTCGACCAAAATTATTAATTTTTTCACCACTAAGGCTGGGGTCAGACGAACGCAGTGCGAACGCGCGTGCAGCCGCACTTTATTACAACCGTAGTCGCAGCAAATTACGTCAAATGACGGCCAATATACGAGGTACGGACGCACGAAAGTTCGGCCGCGCAATGCAAGCAGAAAACGAACACATTTTTTTGAGAACCTAGAACCGCTAGTACTGACGTACAGAGTGCGCTGCGTCAACTGCGTCCGCATAGCGGCATGTGTGCGTGATTAGGAGATGTCAGACGCTGCTCATGTCCGGCCAACATAACGTCCAGACACCCAAAGTTTCCTGTTTTGGATCCGTAAAAAATCACGGCCGAAATTGCGCATCGCATGACCGCTATCGCGTCTTCCGTAAAAAAATGTGTTCAGACGCATCAACGCGCCTTTTGACGGTAGACGTGAAAAATGCATTCGTCTGACACTAGACTAACAGGAAATTGAAAGGAATACAGCAAAGGTATTCTCTTGGTCCCATACAACATAGTAATGGATCTAGTCAGCAATGTCGCTGCTGTTGTAGTAGACTATTATAAATGTATCCTTTATTAACAGGTATCCTAAATCTAATATATTGGCTAATTGTAAACATTTTATGCAGGGGGTTATTCAAAGTATGTAAGTGGTTGAGTATTAGGGTTAGGACCATGTTTAAAGGGACACATGGATAAGTCTTGCCCTGAAACATGTATTATTTATATTCTGCAGCAGGGAAATTATTGTTGCTCGCCTGGCCTTCATTATAGATCTATTAAATGCAGTGTAATGATTCTACATGCTGTTGGGTGGCATTTATCATGCAATGCTCAGCCTTAATTAATATGTGTGCGTATAAACATGGATAATACAGCCACCTTGGAGGATTTTAATAATGCAGGGGTGTGTGAGGGATCTTGGCTGGATATGTTCATACTTAAACAAGTTTGTGAGGGGATAGGTATGGCCCGGTACTCTGCACTAGTGATGGGCCGAACCACCTCATGTTCGGCTCGCATTCGAACATGGATATTTGAAAAAGTTCGGATTCGAACGCGAACACAATTCAAACTCAATGCAAGTCAATGGGACTCGAACGTTCGATTTTTAGAGTGCCCTCCAAGAGGGCATATATGCAAGATATTGGCCATAAAAGGTGTATTGGGGTCCGGGTAGTGCCCTGGGGGACAGGAAACAAAGAAAGAAAGTTAAAAAAATAACGTTTTTAAAGGAACAGTGATTTTTCCATGAAATAAAGGTTAAGAATAAAAATGAAAAATTCCTTCAAATATCATGCCTAGGAGGTCCCCATAACCTGCCTGTGATGTGGCGGATTTGTAGGATGTATAGAAACATTTAAAAAGAAAAAAATGACAATTCAAATGACGGTAAATGTTTTTCCTTTAATCTATTCATAAACAACTGCTTGGGGCAGCAGCCTGTATGAAAATAGGAGACGTTTTAGGACACGCAGAACAAGTTTAGTGATTTTTTTGGGCTAAATTATGGTGAAACTTATGCAGGCTTTGGATGAAAGTAACAACAGGTGCATTAAATTGGACCTTTGGTGCCAGCTAGTGCCTTCACACCGTAACCCGTCTGAGGTATTGTGGAAGAGTGCAGGGGTGGACCCTGCAGTCAAATATTACAATGATATGAATCTGGTACACGCGTCAGTGTCAGTGCACCCAAATAATGGGGCTTTGCTGTCTGCTAGTGCCTTCACACCGTAACCCCTCTGAGGTATTGTGGAAGAGTACAGGGGTGGACTCTGCATTCAAATATTAAAATGATTGGAATCTGGTACACGCGTCAGTGCACCCAAATAATGGGGATTTAGTGCCAGCTAGTGCCTTCACACCGTAACCCCTCTGAGGTATTGTGGAAGGGTGCAGTGGTGGAGGTTTTGGTAATGCAGAAGAGATCCCCGATCTATTCAGTTACGTCAGCATCAGGGGATTGATAGCTGCTGATCCAGGACTGATTCATTTTTATAAATGTCAGCCGGTCTACAGAGTCGGTGGACAGACCCACTCTTTTGTCTTTGACAAAACCTCCAGTGGCACTGAACATCCTTTCAGAAAGCGCAAAGCTGGTCTGTTTGAACAAGTCAAACTTACCACAGAGTGTAGGTGTCACGTGCCACGCCACCGCCTGCGGAAGAAAGGCAGATCTGGTGCTGCACCATCCTGATTTCCCTAGGCAGCACCCTTCAAGCCCTGTCTTGCTGGAATTTGCTTCCAGAGACTCACACTTGCAGGATCAGCAGGTGCACCTAATGAGGACCTGCAGTGACTATTTAGCAGAGGCACGCCTGTCCCAGGATGCTTCTGCATTTTGTTTGCAAAGTGCCAACACTTCCAGTCTGACTTCAAGCCTGCCCAGAAGCTCCATAGCCGATCTGATATCCGTGTACCGAACCCATGGACTCTGCATTCTGGATCACCCCTACTGGTATTGTGCCTCGAGACCCCTTTATTACACATGTTCCAAGACTTCCCTTCTGCACTCCCCAACCAGAGACTTTCCAGCATTGCTTCTCCATGTTTATTGTTTTCCTTTAATAAATCCCCATTTGATTTGCAACATATCAAGTATTTCTTGTGTATCACTTGCATCCTGGGCTTGCAACCTCGACCTGTGGCACTACACCTGACAGTAGGTGACAAGACATAAAAGATGAAAACTTTATTAGGGCACAAGAGCCAATATTTAAAAACTGGACACAACGTGATCACTAAAGACAGACACAAACAGTAAAACATGTTCAAAATGTTAGGACATCTCCATATAAATATAAAGTATCTCGAACCTCAGAATTCTCCTACAAACTCAGATAATGCTGGAAATATATATATATATATATATATATATGAAGGGAGAAGGTTCAGATGATGAATGGGAAGCCTAAAGAACATACTGTATAAAAGAAAGTGAGAGCAACAAAAATCTTTAACCCCTTAAGGACCCCTGACGTACCCTGTACGTCCTGTCCACAGGTCTCCCTTAGACCCGCGGACGTACAGGGTACGTAAGCGGCGCCAAATCCCCCCCCCCACCCGATACTCACCTCCCTCACTGGATCCCTCGGTGATCTGGCAGGGAGGAAGCCTGCCCATGTGATTTACAAGGGCAGGCGAGGCTGATGACGTTGCCACGCTGCGTGGTGACATCATCAGCAGGTGCCCCCATTCAAATCAATGGAGGGGAGGGGGGGCTCCTTCAGAGCCCTCTATCTCCCCAACCATTGAAGCTAGGGAGATGCTTTTTGCACCGCTGAAAAGGGGAGAGTCCCCTTTTCAGCGGTGTGTAGCATTAACCGTTTTGCCGCTGGATTGCCGCCAAAACGCGATTCGAACCTGGAGGGGGGCTGACATCTTGGATGTCAGCCTAGCCTCCAGGTCCCCCCCCACCCACTGACAACCTCACCATGTGTGAGGATGTCAGTGAGCCAGTTAACCATCTAGCTGCCATGTAGAGATAAGGGGATCCTAAGGATCCCTTTATCTCCCGATCCATGGCAGCTCATGGTCATATTTGACATCATTTGAAAGGCCTGATCATGGCCTTTCCAACGATACCAAACATGACCAGGTTTGGTTTAAAAAAAAATAAATAATAATAATAATAATAAAAAAATTAAAATAAAAAAGTGGTTTTTTTTAGTCTGGGGGGGTTTAATTAAATAGGACCTAGGCTGTCATCTCCAAATAATTAGCATAAAATGGTCAGAATGAGCGCAGCGCACATAGGTGAACTGGCTCAGCAGTGAAAGGGTTAAAAGGCAAAAACATGTAAAAATTGGGTATTTCTATTCTCGGGATAAAATTTTGAAACTATTTAGCCGGGGTCTTTATTGGTGGTTGTAGCTTTTGGGGATTGAATTACGAAAAAGTGTGTTTTTACCATTTTTTTCATCATATTTCATATTTTTTTTATAGTAAATTATTGGATATGATGGAAATAATGGTATTTCTAGAAAGTCCATTTAATGACGGGAAAAAGGGTGTATAATATGTGTGGGTTGAATAAACGAGTAAGAGGAAAATTTGACCTAAACCCTAACAGCGCAGAAACGTAAAAACAGCAGCGGTCACTAAAGACGGATTTGTGTAAAACCGCCCGGTCACTAAGGGGTTAATATACTTGAATATGTATACTTGATGTATATATATGTAGTCCTCAATAGATTCTGCAGTGTGGGATACCCTGTAAGTCACCACAAGATCTTAGAAGTATATTTAATACAATGGTATCGATGGTAATGCCATAATTTAGGCACGGTCATGTGAACCCTGCATGGATTGCGGGTGTGAGCCCAATGTGCAGTGAGCCATAATGAAGTATGCAGGTTGAGGGGTTCAAACAAGATATTTATTATAATAAACAAATCAGCAGAAGTAAATGAATAAAGATGGATGGCTAAGATAGAGGGAGGCAATAAGCAGAACGAAAAGGAAAAAAGATTAAACAGGATGCAAACTAGGAGACACAGGAGGAAACTGAAAATACGTACAACTAAATAGGGTGGCAGATACTGAACAGAAAACAACAGAATATAAACTAGACAGATAAATGATAATTACAGAAAAAATGGCGTCGCGCCCATACTCACCGGAGCGACAGCAACTGCCAGCCCAGTTAATGTATAAAACATAACAAGGAAAAAAAAAAAGTGTCATCTGCGCTTGTTTCTATGTGTTCCATGTACAACAAAACTGAGGTTTTTGTTTGTTTCAATGGCCATTGCAACGTAAACTCACTCGCCACTTCACGGCACCTCTTTGCAGAGTGAGTACCTAACAAATGTACCAAAAGGCCGCTCTACTGAGCAGCTCCAAGCCCCTCCTGGTGCTTTTCAGCCAAGGAGAGGCAGAGATATGGTGGGTTTTATTTATACACATTTATACCAAACACTTCCCATTTGGGATTAAAAACAAAAACATGGAAAGAGGAACAGCTGCAGAACGACGGACTGGTGTTGCAAGCATGATATACATAAATACAGAAAAAATGGCGTCGCGCCCATACTCACCGGAGCGGCAGCAACTGCCAGGAGTAACAGCCCAGTTAATGTATAAAACATAACAAGGAAAAAAAAAATTTCATCTGCGCTCGTTTCTATGTGTTCCATGTACAACAAAACTGAGGTTTTTGTTTGTTTCAAAAGGCTGCTCTACTGAGCAGCTCCAAGTCCCTCCTGGTGCTGAAAAGCACCAAGAGGGGCTTGGAGCTGCTCAGTAGAGCAGCCTTTTGGTACATTTGTTAGGTACTCACTCTGCAAAGAGGTGCCGTGAAGTGGCGAGTGAGCTTACTTTGCAATGGCCATTGAAACAAACAAAAACCTCAGTTTTGTTGTACATGGAACACATAGAAACGAGCGCAGATGACACCTTTTTTCCTTTTTATGTTAGATAAATGATAATGTCCAGGGCAAGGTATCCAGGTATAGGGTAAGGCAATCTCGTAGTCAGGTTTTCAAGCAGAAGTCATGGGATACAGAGAACAGGATAATCAGAAGTCCATAGCTAGGGGTCATACACATAAATCCAATGGAGGAACTTGGTAGCAAACAAATGGGGGGTTACCGGTATAGCAGAGGTAGTCCAGAAGGGTAGTCAATAGGGTTCTCTGATGATGGTCCAGGGGGAAAACAGAAGGTAAGTCCAGCAGATAGGGATCCAAAAACAAGGAGCTTTCCAGATACAGGTCAGCCTGGTGCAAGGTTCTGACTTCAAATGAGGAAGTCTAGATTAGAGGGTGTGACCTCCTTTTAAGGAGGCCTCATTAACAAAAAGCAGGAGAACCTGTAGTCTCTAGTGTGCATAGGTTACAGCCAATTCCATGGGAACCTGAGGAACGCATGGTTTAAAGGGGCTGCCAGGGTTAAAATATGCAATCGCTGACAGTACCCCAGGTGGATCATGACAGCCACAAAGAAATGTGCTTAATTGGGCACAGAAAAAAGGGGGAAGTAGAAATAGGATATCTATAGGAAAGAGTTGTAGATCTATATGTTCGCGGTGTTGGCGAACTAGTAAATCACTGGTTACTCTTATAAGCCACTGTAATCATAGATAGGCATATGAAACAAATTGGCATAGAGCTTTTAACATATATATCCTCCAATACCAGACTGAATGTAAATTACAATATGGAGCACAATCACTCAATTAATTGCTGTGTAAAGGAGATTTGGTGGTAAGAGTTACAGTACAATTCTTGAACATATGATGTCTACTTTCAGATTAGATACCAGTTGTATTATAAAGCATGATTACTTCATTAATTCCTGTGTGAAGGAGATTTGGGGGTAAAGGTTAAGTGCCCACAATCAAAACAATACTTCAAAAAACTGCAATATTGGAGGACTACCAAGTCCCAGACAAAGATCCCCTTATAATGCACTATAAATGCTAATAATTAAGGTGTAGATTATTATCATTCATAAGGCCATACTTGATAGACCACGAAAAAACCTTATTGCATAGAGGAAATTGAGGGTAAGAATTAAGCTGCCAACAAGAGGAGTGCACCCGACACGCATTTCGCCTTGCACAGGCTCGTCAGCACGCTGTATGAAGGGCAAAGTTCTGGCCAGTGATCCAATCTCAACACCCAGTAAGCCACTGGATCATCTGCTGTAAAGGTATCCAGGTCTGCCCTTGCCCCTAGGTAGTCCTGCATCATATGGTGAAGACGCTGGCAATGGGTGCCTACATTTGACATCCCTGGGCGTCGTGGGCTAAAAAAATTGCAAAAGGCATCAGTCAAGCGGCCCCCTTCACCACTCTTCCTCTGATAAACCGCAGCCTCAGAAGCACCTGTGTCATCACTTGGTAACCTACCAGTGCCTGGAAAGGTGTTACACAAGTGTCGCTATAGTGCGTCCTCAAGTTGTTTCATCCTGTCCTCCCTCTGTGAGGGCTCAAGAAGGGTTGCCAACCAGTAATGATCCCTCTCCTTGATAGCACGAATCCTGGAGTCCTTTAACAGGCTTTGCAGGATAAGGGAGCCCATGCAGCTTAGGTTGGAGGTGGCATTAGCTTCCGAGTGTTCCTGGTCGCTGAGGATGACCATATCGTGCACTACCTCCTCCCAGCCACGTACTAGTCCTTGGGTTTCTGGAGACACAAAACCCTCCCTTGAGAAATCCCCACCTTCAATGCCCTCACAACTTAAATATTCCTCCTCTTCCTCATCCTCCCCCTGTCTGATCTGAGGACCCGCAGGAATGCTGTCTGCGTAAAGACTGGGGCCTTGAGAGCTAGGGAAGTCCTCCTCTTCCTCTCGCTGCTCTGCCTCTAGTGCCACATCTATAATTCCCCGCAGAGTGCGCTCCAGCAGGAACACTAAATGAATTGTGTCACTGATGCATGCACTGTCCCAGCTCACCATCCTCGTTGCCTCCTCAAATGGTGACAGTACAGTGCATGCATCCTTGATCATCAGCCAATGCGGGGGAAAAATAAAACAAGTTGGCCTGAACCTGTCCTTGTGCCATACTCACATAGGTACTCATTGATGGCCCTCTGCTGCTTGTGCAGACACTGCAGCATTGCCAATGTTGAGTTCCACCTGGTGGGCATGTCACAGATTAGACGGTTTGTGGGAAGGTGGAATTCTCTTTGAATTTCTGCCAGGCGAACACTTGCTGGGAACGACCATCTGAAGTGGCTGCAGACTTTTCTGGTCTGGCTGAGAAGCTTTGCCAGCCCTGGGTACCTGGTTAGGAAACACTGTACCACCAGATTTAGGACATGCTAGGCATGGTACATGCGTCAACTTACCCAGGTGTAGGGCGGAGAGAAGGTTGCTGCCATTATCACAGACGACCATTCCCAGCTCAAGCTGGCGTGGTGTTAACCATCTCTGCGCCTGCCCCGGCAGAGCTGACAGAATTTCTGACCCGGTGTGGCTCCTGTCCCTTAAACAAACCAGCTCAAGCACAGTATGGCATATTTTTTCTTGAGCCACTGCGTAGCCTCTGCCACGCGTCGGTTTAACTGCCACTTCGCCAGAGACAGAGAAGGAGGAGGAGGAAGAGGCAGACAGACCTCATATAAGCAGCTTTCTGGAGGCGTGGTGGATGAACAAGCTCCAGCACAAAGCCCCATCCTGGATCCCTCCCAGCTGCAAGCAGAGTTACCCAGTGTGCCGTGAAGGAAATGTAACGGCCCTGTCCATGCTTGCTCCTCACGTGTCTAAAGTAATGTGCACCTTGCTGCTGACTGCCTTTCCCAATGACTCCATAACATTGTCTTCCACGTGCTGGTATAGTGCTGGAATGGCCTTCTGTGAAAAGAACTGGCGTTTTGGAACCTGCCACTGTGGTACAGCACATTCGGCAAATTCAGGGAAGGAGGCAGAGTCCACCAGCTGGAAAGGCAGCAGCTGTAATGCAAGTAATTTTGCCAAGCTGGCATTTAGATGCTGTGCAAGGGGATGGTTGGGACTATATTTTTTCTTACGCTGCAGCAACTGGGGCAATGAAATCTGACTGCGTAAATCTGCAGCTGATGGGATGCTGTCACATTCTGAGGAAGGACCTGGTACACCCATTACTATAACTTCATCCTTGTCAGTGGAGGTTGTAGACATGGAATAAAACAAAAAATTGGGGAAGATATTCTAAGGAGAAACAAAAAAGCAAATCATGGTGCAGCAAAACATTCAAATCGGGTACATATAGGCCCCCTTTTTATAGATTGCACTCACAGGAGGTATAAAAGTAATGCGCATATATCTTAGTTACCACTCCCTCGGATTAGTACAGCCAGACCAAACACCCTGCCGTCACAGGAGATAAGAGCCAAAAACCGGTTCCAGTGGTGGTATAAAAAGATTTTATTCTAAAAGCCAACGCGTTTCGTCCAGGCATACAATGGACTTCATCAGGGCAAAAAGAATGAATAATACATACAGATCCCAAAATACATTTAAATAATCTCCCCAATTAAGAAAAAACGCTTGTTTTCAATCATGCCGTTCAAATCCGGTGTTTGTTGGAGGTGACTTCCGGACCTCCATCTTTAGCATCCGGTATTGCTGCAGAAACCCCTCAAGAACAGCGCTCACAGAAAACGTCACATCCAGCCTCTGTAGGGGGCTAACGGCAACCTCCGGACCTCCATCCCCAACATCCGGTATTACTGCAGAGATCTTCTAGGGATGGCGCTCGCAAAAAACGGCACATCCGGTTTCCACAGAAGTCTATTGGCGGAAGTTGCATCACGGAGGATAGAATAACAAGACGGAAAACCTCGGAAATATAGCGCTTCTGGGAATGGTAGTTCAGCTGACACTGACGGAATTAGAACTATGTCAGAAAACAAAATGCGCACATCCAAAGTTACTGAAAAATACAATAATTAAAAACAAAACTGATACAGTAATCTTAGAGAACGTAGTAACAGAGAGAAGGAATGTTCACAGGCAATTTTTGATATCCATTTCCACATTAAGACCTCCCCTTTTCCATGTGCCTATCTTATGTATCCACTCCGTCTCTCTCCTAGCTAATGCTTTAAGATGGTCACCTCCTCTCCAATCTTTAGTAACCAAATCAATACCCATCCATTTAAAGCTCGACATGTTAAACTGGGGACAATGGTTACAATGAACTGGAACACTATGATCAAGTTTATTGCGTCTTATGTTACCAAAATGTTCAAGTATTCTAACTTTGAGTTCTCTAGTAGTTCTCCCTACATATTGAGCTCCGCAGGGGCACTCCAGTAAATATATAACTCCCCTGCTTAAACAGTTAATAAAGTATTTAATTTCATATTCTTTGTTAGTAATATTACTTTTAAATCCTGTACTCTTTCTCAGTTGATGTTCACAAGCTTTACAAGTCCCACATTTAAAAAATCCTTTAGGTCTTTCAGAATAAAAAAATGCCTTTATTTATTTTTTCCTCAATCGGAGGCAGAAGGCTGGGATCTAAAATATCTTTCAAATTCTGGGCTTTCCTGAAGATGACTAGTGGAGATTTAGGGATACTGTCTTTGAGGATCGGATTAGCCCTTTAAAATGTGCCAGTGTTTTTTCAGCATCTTTTTTACTTGATTAGCATGAGGGTTATATTGAGTAGTAAAGGCAAAATTAAATTTATCACGTTCACTGATATCTCTAGCCTTTTTTACCAAAAACAGGGATCTATCCTTTTTCAAAATCTCCTTATAATCTTTACTGATCCTAGATATATTATAACCTTTTCGGTGGTATTTTTTAATCAAAGTATGTGCTTGGGCTTTAAAGTCTTCTAAATCAGAGCAATTCCTTCTCAATCTAATTAGTTGTCCCTTAGGGACATTATCCAACCATTTCCCAGCATGAGCACTAGTTCTTTCAATAGCCGAATTAACACTCGTTTCTTTAAAGAAGGTCCTAGTTTTGAGACTCCCTCCCTGAACAAAAATCGTTAAATCTAAAAAATCAATAGAATTTTGATGTATATTAAACGTAAAATTTAAATTAAAACTATTAATATTGAAAGATTCGATAAATAATCTCAAAGTCTCTACTTCACCCTTCCAAATAATTAAAATATCATCTATGAAATGCTGCCATAGGACGAGGCCGCCCCCCGCCACGCCAGATGTCACATGCTGACCCTCCCACCTATGCATGTACAAATTGGCGTAGCTGGGGGTGAATCTCGTTCCCATGTTAGTCCCACATTCCTGTAAATAAAAAGTCCTCTCAAACAAAAATAATTATGCTTTAAAATGAACATCATCGCCTCCGATAAAAATTCAACTTGGCTGGGAGGTAGTGATCCATCTTCCCTCAAACACTCGGTAACCTCTAAAACTGTTTACATGAGGGATAGAAGTGTATAGTGAAACCACATCGACTGTGGCTAAACAATAATCATCCTGCCAAACTATACCATGGAGACTCTTTAAAATATGACCGGTATCTCTAATGTAAGACTCAGTCTTAACCACCAGCGGTTGTAGATAAGTGTCTATATACTGAGACAAATTGCACGTTAAGGAGTTAATTCCACTAATTATGGGTCTACCGGGAGGTGCTTCAAGATTTTTGTGGATTTTCGGCAAAAAATAAAAAATAGCTACTTTACACTTTTCGTTCAGTAAAAAATTTAATTCTGATTCCTTGAGAATGCCCTTGTCTTTGCTCAAAAGGAGCAAAGTTCTCAATTCTTGAAGAAAGGGTTCGGTAGGGTTACTGTCCAAAACTTTATACGTAGTGGAATCCCTCAGAATTCTAAATGCTTCCTTTAAATAATAATCACGCGACATGATAACAGAACCCCCCCCCCTTGTCGGCTTGCTTAATAACCAAATTTCTATTGTTTTTTAGATTGATACATGCTTGTCTTTCTTTAAAATTGAGATTTGGTTGAAAGGGACGATATTCAAGTTTCTCAAAATCTTTTAGAACCAAGTCCATAAAAACCTCCAAATTATGACCCTTCTCCCATACCGGAAAAAAATCCGATGGGTTCTTCAGATCAGAGTGTTTAAAAATAGACGTAGGTAGGGGGAAGAATGATCAACACCAGTAATAGCTACCTTCTCTTTATTGAGAAAAAAACACTTTCTTGTTAACTGTCTGAGAAATTTATGAGCATCAAGAAAAAGGGGGAAGCTCCCTAGCTGTCTGGTCGGAGCAAATTTCAAACCCTTCTCCAATTACTCCATTTCTTTATTAGTAAGTTCTACTCCTGATATATTAATAAATGCCTTTCCCCAATTTCTTGTCTGTCGAATTAATCATTCTTCCTCCCACTCCGATTGTTCTGATAGAACTCTTTTCTTCGCTGGTGGTTGGAGAAGGGAATATGAATTTGGGTGTGTCCAAATTGGACCTGGGGGATGTCTTTGTTCTTCCTGGGGTTTCTGCCTCTGCCTAAAAAATGCTGCTCCCTGTAGTGATTTTGGGGAGCTGTAACCCAACCCCCAATCTGTCTTTTACTTTGGCTGGAGTTTTGGATAAGCCTATTTTGGGTTTAGCACCTTCCCCCTCATATCTTTTAATTGGTTTATTACTACGTTGTCCCAGTGGTTCCACATTACTACCCTGAAATCTATTTAGATAATTAGAATTTTTATTCCTATTACCGAAATTCTCAATATTAGTAGCTCTCTTTAAATGCTGTTTCCGCAGGAAATGGGCGTTTCCTTTAAAATCTTTTTGATCTCTCTTGAATTTATCAGCTTTTCTTTTTGACACTATATCATCCACCTTTTTGATATTAATTTTCAAAAGGTCAAATTTATCTTGGGCTATAATTGGTTCATTGATTTTGAGGATTTGTTGTTCTACCTCATTAATTTTGTCTTCCACCTTTCCCAATGTTCTTTTCTGATAGTTTATTAGGGAGTTCATCATTTTAAAGGAACATTCATTAAATGCTAGCTGCCACTCATTAACCAGCTGTTCATCCTCTTGGCCATAAGCCAGGGAATGACTAACCCTTAACCCCTTAATGACCCATGACGTACCCTGTACGTCCTGTCCTCGGGTCTCCCTTAGACCCGCGGACGTACAGGGTACGTCAGCGGCGCCAAATCCCCCTCCCGCCCGATACTCACCTCCCTCGTCGGATCCCACGGCGATCTGGAAGGGAGGAAGCCTGCCCATGTGATTTACATGGGCAGGCGAGGCTGATGACGGCGCCACGCTGTGTGGTGACGTCATCAGAAGGTGCCCCCATGTGTTTCAATGGAGGGGAGGGGGGGGCTCCTTCGGAGCCCTCTATCTCCCCAACCATTGAAGCTAGGGAGATGCCGTTTGCACCGCTGGAGAGGGGAGAGCCTCCCCTTTCCAGCGGTGTATGGCATTAACAGTTTCGCCGCCGGATCGCTTTTCGGCGCCAATTGGCACCAAAACGCGATTCAAACCTGGAGGGGGGCTGACATCTTGGATGTCAGCCAAGCCTCCAGGTCCCCCCCCACCCACTGACAACCTCACCATATGTGTGAGGATGTCAGTGGGCCAGTTAACCCTCTAGCTGCCATGTAGAGATAAGGGGATCCTAAGGTTCCCTTTATCTCCCGATCCATGGCAGCTGGATGGTCATATTTGCCATCATTTAAAAGGCCTGATTATGGCCTTCCAAATGATACCAAACATGACCAGGTTTGGTTTTAGAAAAAAAATTAAAAAAAATAAATAAATAAAAAAAAATAATAAAAAAATTAAATAAAATAAAAAAATGTTTTTTTTTTTAAAAGTTTTTTGTCTGGGGGGAGTTTAATTAAATAGGACCTAGGCTGTCATCTAAAAATAATTAGCACAAAATGGTCAGAATGAGCGCAGCGCACATAGGTGAACTGTCTCAGCAGTGAAGGGGTTAAAAAGCAAACGCATGTTAAAATTGGGTATTTCTAGTCTCGGGACAAAATTTTGAACCTATTTAGCCGGGGTCTTTTTGGGTGGTTGTAGATTTTGGGGATTAAATTACGAAAAAGTGTGTTTTTACCATTTTTTTCCTCATATTTCATATTTTTATTATAGTAAATTATTCAATATGATGGAAATAATGGTATTTCTAGAAAGTCCATTTAATGGCGGGAAAAAGGGTGTATAATATGTGTGGGTCGAATAAACGAGTAAGAGGAAAAATTGTCCTAAACACTAACAGCGCAGAAACGTAAAAACAGCAGCGGTCACTAAAAGACGGATTTGTGTAAAACCGCCCGGTCACTAAGGGGTTAAACCTCTAGAGATTTGTTCCGATGATACATATTGTTCTAAGGAAGAAATTTCCCACCATTTTTATCATTCGGTGTTCCATTTCTACAAACAATTTGTTCATATCCATACTAATCTCCCCTTTTTTTGGGGAACCCAAAAATAGATATTTTTGACGTTTCAATCTGTCATTTCTAAGATCGGAAAAGATGGCCTGCATATTTAATGTATATACAATTGAACCAAATGAGTGAAAACAGAGTGGATGAAACAGTGAATTGTGTGATCACCACTTAGTAAGACACACCAGTCACAGTGTGGAAAAAACAACAAGAAAACACAAACTTGTGATCACACAAAATAATAATACATAACTTATTATCTTTTTAGAATGTCTCTCTCCCCCAGGCGTCTCTTCCCAGTGGCGCCACAGGTATATGGAATAAATCAAAAAATTGGGGAAGAGATTCTAAGGAGAAACAAAAAAGCAAATCATGGTGCAGTAAAACATTCAAATCGGGTGCATATAGGCCCCCTTTTTATAGATTGCACTCACAGGAAGTATAAAAGTAATGCGCATATATTTTAGTTACCACTCCCTCGGATTAGTACAGCCAGACCAAACACCCTGCCGTCACAGGAGATAAGAGCCAAAAACCGGTTCCAGTGGTGGTATAAAAAGATTTTATTCTTTTTTGCCCTGATGAAGTCCATTGTATGCCTGGACGAAACGCGTTGGCTTTTAGAATAAAATCTTTTCATACCACCACTGGAACCAGTTTTTGGCTCTTATCTCCTGTGACGGCAGGGTGTTTGGTCTGGCTGTACTAATCCGAGAGAGTGGTAACTAAGATATATGCGCATTACTTTTATACCTCCTGTGAGTGCAATCTATAAAAAGGGGGCCTATATGTACCCGATTTGAATGTTTTACTGCACCATGATTTGCTTATTTGTTTCTCCTTAAATCTCTTCCCCAATTTTTTGTTTTATTCCATATACCTGTGGCGCCACTGGAAAGAGACGCCTGGGGGAGAGAGACATTCTAAAAAGATAATAAGTTATGTATTATTATTTTGTGTGATCACACGTTTGTGTTTTTTTGAGGTTGTAGACATGGCATGACATATAGTGGGGGTGTTATGGATTAGACTTAAACAGTCTCTTGTTCGTATGTCTGCTGCTGCCAAATGGTGTTGTAGAAGTCAATCAATTCAAGTGCGCACTGAAAGAAACGACGCAGACTCGCTCGCTTGTCTATGTAGTCTTTCTCGGAGAAAGCCAAGAGACCTCTCCTTTAATCAGAGGATTGATAAATGCTTTTATGCCAGTTGGTGCGGAAGTAGGGGTGTTAACTAATATTTTATTTAACATCAGCAGTAAAATTGCAAACGCATTATGGATTAGATCATAGAAACGAAAGCCAAATATCAGCTGTTTCCAAATGTCAATTTATTTTGCGTCGTTGACAAACGTCAGCTGTTTTCTCCATCATGGGTATGTGATAGTGAAATAAATGGGAGAATTTTTCTGGTTTCGCTATTTTTACCTATAATTTTCCATTCTCCAGCCATTCTCCTGCTTTTCACCTTTCTCTGAATAACCCTGATAGTCACTATCGGATCTATTCAGAGAAAGGTGAACCTCAGGAGAATGACTGGAAAATTTAAAATTCTCTGTGCGAGGTTACTGTACTTTGCGTTCCCTATACTTAACATGGGGAGCGCAAAGTGCTAATCAGCGTTAGGACTGAGGTGAGATCCGGCAGGTCATGTGACCGCTGGCGTCTGGCTCAATGGACTCCATCGAGTGGATGCTTGCGGCGGTGCTCAGCGCCGCCGCGAGCATCCCAGGGCGTAGCACGTGGTAACAATGCAGGCAGCTTTTTTAACGCCTGCATTGTAATCTAGCGGTAAAACAGGCACGCTAGGGGAAAACTTTAGGCGCAGTTTTTCCTCCCTAGCGCCCCTGTTTTACCACTAGGATCGTAATTTGGCCCCAGGTTGGAAAGTTGAAGGGTACGTCTAGATTCCAGTGGCCGCCAGTTTAGTTCTTTTAACATGTCACAATGGTGGATCATGTAGCTACATTGTAGCACAAAGCAGCAGAATGAGTTATACAATGTAGTAAGTTTATGAAGGTGCGTTTGCGGGGCAGCTGCATACACTACATCTCCGTATTCAATAAGTCACCTACTGATGACCGAGTCGTACGCAGGGAGACAATAAATACTCAAAAATACACGACACATAACTGTGGAATAATATATATATTTATTATATATACAGGCCACAGCTAAAACTCCACATAATATACCCACCACCACGACATAACAATTTCCATAACAAAATAATACAATAACCAAGTGCTGAAAGAGGACTCCACACAACCACCACACACCTCCAAACCAACCAACCAACCAACCACAAAAACCTTCCAACTCCCAACCATCTGCCCAAAATTAGCCTAAATAAAAGGAATCCCAACCCCGCACTGCCTACTAGCTCCCGCCGTGACAAAAGGAGCCCAACAAAACTAATACTCTAACTAAAAAAACAACCCAACCCGTAACTAAATAAAAAAGGGTGGAGATTTTTCCAGCTCTACCTCAGGAGAAAAAGGCGCGCAGAGCCTATCCATACGCGCCTTAAGTACCCTCCTGGGGACTCCTCCCACATCTCTCCCGCTCAAAACTCCACACGCGGTGTAACACTTCTAGAAAAATTCTCCCTGCGTCCTGGCATCAGAGGCAACTTAAGGGCCCTACGCCTTAGGTGCTTCAGGCCTTCATAAGTCGCCTACTGATGACCGAGTCGTACGCAAGGAGACAATAAATACTCAAAAATACACGACACATAACTGTGGAATAATATATATATTTATTATATATACAGGCCACAGCTAAACCTCCACACAATATACCCACCACCACGACATAAAAATTTCCATAACAAAATAATATAATAACCCAGTGCTGAAAGAGGACTCCACACAACCACCACACACATCCAAAAATACTCAAAAATACACGACGATAGAGCATTCGGACAGGCCCTGCAGCTGCTCTCCGCGATGATACTTACCTTCCTGGGCGACACCGGGAAAGTTTCGGCGCGCGTGCTCATTGGAAGGACCCCAGCCGCGATCACATGGTCCCACGTGGTCGCGTCTGGGGTCCTTCCAACGAGCGCACGCGCAAAGACATTCCCGGCGTCGCTCAGGAAGGTAAGTATCGTCGCGGAGAGCTCCAGGTGAGCTTGGGGGGATCCATGAGCTGGGGGGCATACCCATGTGTGAGCTGGGGCATATCCATGAGCTGGGGCATATCCATGTGTGAGCTGGGGCATATCCATGAGCTGGGGCAAATCCATGAGCTGGGGCAAATCCATGAGCTGGGGCAAATCCATGAGCTGGGGCATATCCATGTGTGAGCTGGGGCAAATCCATGAGCTGGGGCAAATCCATGAGCTGGGGCATATCCATGTGTGAGCTGGGGCAAATCCATGAGCTGGGGCAAATCCATGTGTGAGCTGGGGAAAATCCATGAGCTGGGGCATATCCATGTGTGAGCTGGGGCATATCCATGTGTGAGCTGGGGCAGTATGAATATATATATATATCGGGGGGATATATACATGTGAGCTGGGGGCATTTTTATATGGTCTACTCTGTTCTTATTGGAAAGCGTCACATGACATTAAAGAAAAGTATCGGTACTCGGTATCGGTGAGTACTTTTAAAAAGTATCGGTACTCGTACTCGGTCTTAAAAAAGTGGTATCGGTGCATCCCTAGAGTCCACGGATTCCGAAAAAACCGTACTCATGTTGCCGACCCATGAAAACCCATCTGTACTCCAGATGTTCGCACCAACGCCTTTCTCCTCAACCAAAAAACCAACAAGTCTCCAACGATCCATACAACTCTCGAAGGATCTGCAAAAACAAATTACCAACATCTCCACCATACAAAATACTCCGAAAAAAGAAAAACTCCCCGCCAAACCACCACACACCCCACCAAATAAACGATGTCCATACCTGCAAAGAAAACATAACATAAACAATGACCATACTCCTCGCCTCCACATCCTCCAACCCCCACACTCCTCCACAAACAACAAACAAATATACAAAGATAAAATAGAATAAATATTCCATATAAAAAGTATAAATTCATATTCCATGTATAAATTTGATATTTCTCATGTTTTTCACTTTAAAAAAAAACTAAAAAACAGAACAGAACATACAGCAAACATTTCTCCACATAACCTCCCAGCATTAACAAGTGTTTCCAAAATTCATACCACCAAACCTGGCCGCACGTAGGACTGAAAAGCCCTTGAATTCCATCTTCCCAATTCTTGAATTTCCGCTGCCGACAAACCCAACCACGAAGCTTCTGTTGCTGCCCCCAAAACGAAAGGAGTGAGAACCAAATTCCTCTGGATTTCTCCCTAAACTCAACAAACTCTTCTTACAATGGAAACAAACTGATACCTCGATAAAGCCGATCCATCCGCGTGACATAAAAAGGCCACTCCAGACTCCACCCGTACCTCCAAAAATTCCTTAACGTTCTTCACCGGACAAACCACGTAGTTATCCACACTGGATAAACCAACTCTACGCCCCCTACCCAACTGATCGGTCTTGGAGTTAGAAACCCAAATAACAATTTCCTCAACTCCCAACTAAACCGCATCAGCTCCCAAACCACCACTTCCTCTCCTAGAATTGCACACCAGCTCACCCGCTCGAAATGCTCCAAAAAACCCCAAACAAAAAGCTGCCCTCATAAGCAGAACCTCATAAGGTGAGGAACAAAAATTCCTGACAAAATCCCATAGACCCTCCAATAACTGCTTCGAAACTGGATGCCAAGCGTCTACCCTGCACCTCCCCCTCACATAACCCCGAACTGCACAACTGATAACAAAATCCTTGGTGACATCTCTTTTCCCCGATACCTGGAAAAGGAAAGCCAAGGCGGCCAACGACTGCCGTACCACCCCAGGAGATCCCCCTGATTCGAATAACCGAATGAGGTATGCCCTAAGCAAACTCTCCTCACCCAATCCACCCACCGAAACATACCTGAACCGTTCAGCCAATGCGTTCCAATCCGTCCAAACTCGCGAGTAGGCCTTCCAAGTGGTCTCAGACAAAGAACCTCTCACCCATCTTCCAATAATTCCGAGCCTAGCTGCCAAAGGCCCTCTGGACAAGGGGCGCCCACCTCCTACGCCAACAGAGCCAGGGAACGAAACCTGCCCACTGTAAACGAGACAAAGCATCCGCCACTGAGTTAAGGTGACCCGGAACATGCCTTGCCCTGCCTAAAACATTAAATTTAAGACAAAGCAACGCAAACCTCTTCAGCAATCTAATGACTAGCAATGAGGAAGCCGACAAAGAGTTAACCGCCGACACCACCGCCATGTTGTCAGAACGGAACAGAATCCTTCTCCCCTCCAGAACACCTCCCCACAGCTCTAAGGACACCACTAATGGAAACAACTCCAAAAATGCCAAATTCCACACCAATGCAGATGCTAACCAATGATCAGGCCAACGAGAAGCACACCAATGCCCCCAAAGTACAGCCCAAAACCAACACCTCCTGAGGCGTCCGTGAAAAAATTTCAGTTCCTTTGCCAAAACTTCTTTCGAAGGGAATATGGCCACCCCATAAAACAAAACCAAAAAGGATCTCAACACTTCCAAATCTTCCTTCATGGCCAAAATAGTGAAGAACAAAAAGATAGCATTCAATAATTATAAAAAAACTCAGAGTGAAGAAGATAGGCAAACCTATAAGATTAGGCAGAAAGAGGCAAAGCAATTTATAAGAGCTTCCAAAGCACACGCAGAAGAGAAAATAGCTCAGTCAGTAAAAAAGGGGGACAAAACATTTTTTAGATACATAAACGAGAAAAGAAAAGTAAAACAAGGATTAGTTAGATTAAAAACAAAGGAAGGAAGGTATGTAGAAGAGGATAAAAGTCTCGCTGACTGCCTCAATGAATATTTTTGTTCAGTCTTTGCAGAAGAAAAGGAAGTAAAGGGACCTCAGTTAGGAGGAAACACTAAAGAGACATTTACATATGAGTTTACAGAGGAGGTGTCAGGGTGGCACCAGGCGTGAGCCGAGGTGGGACCCAAAGTTCAGTATATATCCCAGGCGCTGGGTTTGAACAGGTTAATAAAAGGCACTGGATACAATGAAGCAGGTAAATAAGGATATATTGAAACTGTGGCAGATGAAGAACACACAGAGCTTGATAACCGCAGGTAGGAAACCAATAAGCACAACGGTGATCTGCGGCAATATGAAAATCCAGATACTGTAATATGCAGTACACAGCGATGAATAGGTACAGCTGAATGACACACAGTCTCTGGTACGCGGATATGGTGAGAGTTGCAGCACAGTAATCCAGTGGTTTCTCCAGGTACTGCAGAATGGAGTGCACAGCAATAGAGTAATAAGCACAGTCTCTGGTAGCAGAATGGTACCTGGAACCAACACAGTGGTTTACATCAGAAACTGGATACTAGAAGAAACAATCCAGGAAAATAAACAGCAGCAACAGGATCAGGCTTGCAGAGATGTGCAGGAGCTCAGGAAGGAGATTCTCTCAGTAGCAATGCAAGATGAACAATGCCAGATCGTAGAGGAAAGGGCGTGACCAGGCTTTAAGCAATCACACAGATAGCCAGAGCAAAAAGTTAACCCTTGAGTAGAGGCAGACAGTCTCCCAGACTAGCCACAGCAGGCTCCAAGGGTTGGGGCATGACAGTACCCCTCTCCTTACAAGGTGCACTCCGGGCACCTAGGGCGTATAGTCTCGACCAGATGAGCAGCAAGGAGATCACCACCAACTGTCAGAATCTGAGTCAGGATCACTGTAGATATCTCCATGGGCAAGCAGTGCCTTTTCAAAGACCTTCAAGTCCTCTTTCCGGACTAATGTCCCGTTAGATGCCCAGACGCAGCCCTCAGGAGTAGGACTGTCAATGGGTGGCAAGGGCGTGAGGGGTGTGCAGGTGGCAACGCCAGCGATGATGGGTGATGGTTCTTTCACTTTGACTGCCAGGTGCTGCTCGTAAGCAGAAAGTTCAGAATCAGGCACAATGAAGCCATCAGAGGCTAACGAAAAAGTCTTGACACCCTCAGGTGGGCAATTTTGAACATTCCAAGGTAGGTTGTCACAACCATAGAACCCACACTTGGATACAGGTTTTTTGATCAGGGCCCCAATTTGTCTCCCAGGACCACCATGAGGATGCCTAGCGGTCTGGAGAGTCATGGTGGGGTCTAGCAGGATGGGAGCAACCTCCATGGGTACCAGAGGTTCAGTGTCAATGGGTAAACTGGACTCCATATCAATGGGTCCCGCTTCCGGAGGCAGGGTCTCCAACGGCACAGAAGATTCTGGGGGCATTACCTCCATGTCCTCAATAATGGAGTCTTCTGTAATACTCTCCTCTTCCGAGGAGACGTCACTGAACGCAGGCCTCTTGGGTACAGGGGCCTGGCGAGGCCTGGCTCTGGCTGGAGGTTTGCTTGACTTGTCAGCGGCTGGAGGCTTGCATGACTTGTCAGCGGCTGGAGGCTTGCCTGGCACAGTAACGGCTGGAGGCTTGCGTGGCACAGTAACGGCTGGAGGCTTGCGTGGCACAGTAGCGGCTGGAGGCTTGCGTGGCACAGTAGCGGCTGGAGGCTTGCGTGGCACAGTAGCGGCTGGAGGCTTGTGAGATTTGGCAGCGGCTGGAGGCTGGCGTGGCACAGTAGCGGCTGGTCTGATGGGACAAAAATTTATTTGGTGCGAGTCCGCCCCGCAGTAGTAACACTGATTCAGTCTCCTACGTCTTTCTTTCTGTGACTCCACAGAAGGTGCCTGGGTTCTGCACTGAGGTAGAAAACCATTAGACTCAGTAGGTTGCTGTGATTCTCTGCTCAAGGGTGTGGGCCTGACAAGGCCAGGTGGATTGGAAAATGAGTCCATCAGATTCCACATATCTTCCACCACAAGGAGCAGCTGATAAACGACATCCTCCAGTGCAGGTAGTATCCCCACGGGCCTGGTATGTGGATCTGGCATTATGTCAGGGTGGCACCAGGCGTGAGCCGAGGTGGGACCCAAAGTTCAGTATATATCCCAGGCGCTGGGTTTGAACAGGTTAATAAAAGGCACTGGATACAATGAAGCAGGTAAATAAGGATATATTGAAACTGTGGCAGATGAAGAACACACAGAGCTTGATAACCGCAGGTAGGAAACCAATAAGCACAACGGTGATCTGCGGCACTATGAAAATCCAGATACTGTAATATGCAGTACACAGCGATGAATAGGTACAGCTGAATGACACACAGTCTCTGGTACAGCGGATATGGTGAGAGTTGCAGCACAGTAATCCAGTGGTTTCTCCAGGTACTGCAGAATGGAGTGCACAGCAATAGAGTAATAAGCACAGTCTCTGGTAGCAGAATGGTACCTGGAACCAACACAGTGGTTTACATCAGAAACTGGATACTAGAAGAAACAATCCAGGAAAATAAACAGCAGCAACAGGATCAGGCTTGCAGAGATGTGCAGGAGCTCAGGAAGGAGATTCTCTCAGTAGCAATGCAAGATGAACAATGCCAGATCGTAGAGGAAAGGGCGTGACCAGGCTTTAAGCAATCACACAGATAGCCAGAGCAAAAAGTTAACCCTTGAGTAGAGGCAGACAGTCTCCCAGACTAGCCACAGCAGGCTCCAAGGGTTGGGGCATGACAGGAGGAGGTTCTACAGCAGCGGTCTAAAGTAAAGACAAATAAGTCAATGGGGCCTGATGGGATCCAACCTAAGTTATTAAAAGAGCTCAGTGGTGTAATAGCAAAACCGCTAACAGATTTATTTAAACAATCCTTGTTAACGGGAGTCGTCCCAGAAGACTGGAAATTAGCAAATGTTGTGCCCATTTACAAGAAGGGTAGTAGGGAGAAATCGGGGAACTATAGGCCAGTTAGTCTTACGTCACTAGTGGGGAAATTAATCGAAACCATGTTAAAGGAAAGGATTGTTGAACATCTAAAAACACATAGATTACAGGATCAGAAATAACATGGGTTTACCTCAGGGAGATCATGCCAAACTAATCTTATTGATTTTTTTGATTGGGTAACAAAAATAATAGACAAAGGTGGTGCAGTAGACATTGCTTATTTAGATTTCGGTAAGGCTTTTGATACTGTTCCGCAAAGAAGGCTTATCAATAAATTGCAATCTTTGAGCTTGGATTCCAATATTGTTGAATGGATTAGGCAGTGGCTGAGTGACAGGCAACAGAGGGTTGTGGTAAATGGAGTTTATTCGGTGCAAGGTCTTGTTACCAGTGGGGTACCTCAGGGGTCAGTACTTGGACCCATTCTCTTTAATATTTTTATTAGTGATATTGCAGAAGGTATTAATGGTAAAGTATCAGGGTTATTCAGAGAGCGTGAAAAGCAGGAGAATGACTGGAGAATGAAAAATTCTAGGTCAAAATAGCCGATTTGGAAAGTGAGATGAAAGGGAGAATTTTTCTGGTTTGGCTATTTTGACCTAGAATTTTTCATTCTCCAGTCATTCTCCTGCTTTTCACGCTCTCTGAATAACCCTGTATGTCTTTTTGCTGATGACACAAAGATTTTCAACAGGGTTGACGTTCCTGGAGGGATCAGCAAAATGACAAATGATTTAGGTAAACTAAAAAAATGGTCGGAGCTGTGGCAATTGAGTTTTAATGTGGATAAGTGCAAGATAATGCACCTGGGACGTAAAAACCCAAGGGCTGAATATAGAATATTTGATACAGTCCTAACCTCAACATCTGAGGAAAGGGATTTAGGGGTTATTATTTCAGAGGATCTAAGGGTAAGTAATCAATGTAATAGAGCAGCAGGAAATGCTAGCAGAATGCTTGGTTGTGTAGGGAGAGGTATTAGCAGTAGGAAAAAGGGAAGTGTTCATGCCACTGTACAGAGCACTGGTGAGACCTCACTTGGAGTACTGTGTGCAGTACTGGAGACCGTATCTCCAGAAGGATATAGACATCTTAGAGAGAGTTCAGAGAAGGGCTACTAAAATGGTGTACGGCTTGAAGGAGAAAAGTTACCAGGAAAGGCTTAATGATCTTAACATGTACAGCTTGGAAAAAAAGACGAGACAGAGGAGATATGATAGAAACATTTAAATACGTAAAGGGAATCCACAAGGAAGAGGAAGGGAGTATATTTATAAGGAAACAAAGTAGCAAAACAAGAGGACATAGTCTTAGATTAGAGGGGCAAAGGTTTAAAAGTAACATCAGGAAGCATTATTTTACTGAGAGGGTGGTGGATACATGGAACAGCCTTCCAGTTGAAGTGGTAGAGGCCAAAACAGTAATAGAATTTAAGCAGGCATGGGATAGGCATAAGGCTATCCTAAACAAAAGATAAATCCAGGTAAAGTATCCAAGTAATTGAGCAGACTAGATGGGCCGAATGGTTCTTATCTGCCAACATTTTCTATGTTTCTATGTTTCAATGGCACCAGATATTCTAACAAAATGATGACCTTCCCGAATACCCCGTGTCGCCAAAGCCAAACTAACGCAAAAAGACTCTTCCAACCGGACCCGGCCAGCACGCAAAATTCAAACGACCAATCAGTGATTGCATCTCTCTCAACCGCAATTTCCTAACCGACAGGGCCCCTTCCGCTTGCCTCAAAGCTTCCACCACTTTCCCCAAAGGTAGACAACACTCACCCTTAACCGAATCAATCTCAATCCCCAAGAAAGTGATGACTGACGCCGGACCTCCTGTTGTATCAGAAGTCAAAGAAACACCAAATCGGTGTGCCACCCACTGAAAAGACCGAAGAATGTGCAGACACTCTCCTGTCCCTTCGCTACCCACTCACAGAAAATCATCCAAATAATGTGTCAAATTAGCCGACCCGACCACTTCACGACCCACCCATTCCAAAAATGTACTAAAACACTCAAAAAAGGAACAGGAAATGGAACAGCCCATAGGCAAACATATATCCACATAAAATTCACCTTCAAACCAAAACCCCAGAAGATGATGACACAAGGATGAATAGGTAAGAGCCGAAATAAACACCTTGTACCGAACTACCTCCGGATAAACTCTAGCCGACTTTAAATTCCTTAACTTGCAACCCCCTGGCCTTACCACAAAAGGAATCCGAAAACCATCACCAAAACCGTCCTGCAGAAACTCTGCATCCCTACGTCTCTGCATCCTTCCGTAAAGCCTTAGTCATGGTAACATCGCGTTGAGTTTCACTGGTGAAGCCCCCCCATCTCCAGACCCTCCAAAAGGCAGACCTCCCTGTCTCGCCCTCTTAAAACATCTGAACAATGAATGCAATTCTCCACAATTTGAACATTCGTGCTTGAACCTGCACCCATTACCAAACTTGCACTGACCCTTGTTAAACATCCAGCAAGATCCATTTTTAACACCTGCCGGTGGAGAACTGACCCCTCCCCCACCGGCACCCCCTGGAAAAGGCAAAGCCTTCTGAGCCCCCATCAGACGCAACCACAGCGTAATGTCCATCTGATCCCACCCCATCCCTGGGTGAGCTGCCAAACGTTGCCTAAACTGCTCATCGTATTTCCACCACGCCCAACCACCATAAATCCGATAAGCCTCCCAAATTCCATCCACATAACAAAAAAGAGCCGAACAGTGGTGTGGGTTAATCTCCCCAACCACACTTGCCAAAATACAAAAAGCCCAGAGCCAATTCCCAAACGACTTAGGAATCCTCCGAGGAATCCTCTTTTTCCTTTCCTCTTCCTCCTTTAAACCTTCCTTAGACGAATCATCCTTAACCCCTGCCACCTCATCCAAAGGAAGCAGGGAAAAAAGCTCCACATACTCACCCCTCCAGATACCTTCTTTAACCTCCTGTTTCAAATGAAACCCAAAAGGACCAGAAAATTACACGTATGCATTCCTCCTGGCCACATCCGCCACCCCTAAAGACTCACCGAGTGAACCCGACACACCACTCTGTCCTATTGAAGCCAGTGCTTCTCCACCAAGAGTTCCACCAACTCTCCTAACTGGCCCACCTGCACCCTGCCATGCTTGAGCCAAATCAACTCCCTGGCTCACACCCCCTTTTGAACCCAACCAAGCTTCAAAGGCCCCCTGTAAAAAAGATATGAAAGAACTCATATCACCTCCACTTCCACTACCTGTCGCCACACTAGGTCCAGCCGAACTTCCTGGAACCTCCTGCGCCACAATCTCCGTACCCCTCACTCCAGCTCCATGCCTCCACCAGCCTGGAAACCACCAACCGGCTGCGGACTCCGCTCCCGAACCATGGGAACTGTGGACGAAAAAAACATTTCTGCAATGAGCCTCAGAACCCGAAGTACCATAACCATTATCCCACTCCACCACACCAAAATCTGGAGCCACTTCACCATCTGAACACCAATTTACATTGAGCTCCTGAGTGACCTCATCCTGCACAACACCACCTTGTGCCACACCACCATCCATACCCCCATCCACCAACTGCCTTACCACCGAAACATCTGTCCCCGAGACAGACCTCGCTCCACCTCTGGGACCCCTGGCGGACAACCGAACTCTTCTTCTACCCGAGGAACTCCTCGACCTCCGCACTCCTTCTCTCCTGGTAGCGCTCCCCACACCACCCCTCCGACCAGAAGAATCCTTAGCCCCGATACCGGCCTCGAGCTCCTACCTTCCACACTGGAAGTGCTCACGCCAGCCTCAGTCCCAACTGCATCACCTCCAGCCAACATCCGCCATACCAACCGTCCTCGGCCTCTCACTGCCTCCAACCTCAAGCTCTCAGATGCTGATCCACTGCTGGATTCTCATCCTGGACTGAACCGCTCCGGAGGCCTAGAAACCCTGACAGGCTGAGCTCCCACTTCCGACTCCGCCGCCAGCACCTCCGACAAACTTCTTCCGACACTCCACACCATGATGCCGAGCCGCCTCCCGCACTTCCTCCAACAGCAACTCCAGCTCACCGCCTTCCGCTATACTTAAAGACAATTTTAAAGCAGAAAAGCCGAAAACACCGCTTTCTGAAGCAGCTCAAGATTTTTCCAGCTCTATCTCAGGAGAAAAAGGTGCGCAGAGCCTCTCCATATGCGCCTTAAGTACCCTTGTCAGTATTTAGAAAAGGTTTGTTATCTGCAATCCACTTTTCTACTTTTACTCTCTGTCTGCTTTTTCTGCTTTACTTTCTCAGGTGTTAGAACATTGGATCCATCCTGCTCTCCATTACATTGTTCAGCAGTTTCAGAAGGACTCTCTTGTGCAAGTTTCTTCTTTTTCTTCTGTTTCAGTGTCTGATTACTGCAAATCTCTTCATTTTCCAGCAAGTTTGTTTGTAAGGCTTCCACATTGTCTTTTCTGCTTGCCTTTTCTTCGCCTACTATCACCCATCCTAGATCAAGCTTTTGGGCGCATGGGGTATTATGGTTTCTATTTCTTTGTTTTCTGACATTATGGGCTCTCATGATGTCTCTGCCGAGCAGCAGCAAGATCTGGGCACTTTCATCCAGTATTGGAATGTGATCAGCTACCGCCTTGAGAAGAGGCATGCTACCACCCTCATCATGGGGTCGGGATTTCACTCCTATCTTCCGCCATGTGATTACACTTCATGAGAGTGTGGAGTGGCATCTCTACGTTACTGTCCACAGAACATACGATGTAGCCATTTACCCTCCTCCCTTTAGTCTCTATTTGTCCTGCGCAAGTCTAGAGAGTGTAGGTTGGGGGGCTTTCTCTTGTATGTTGAACAGGTTAAAGAATTCTGACCTGAACAACTATTGGTTGCACTGGTCGTTCATGATAGCATACATTCTTATAGCCCTTTTGGGTTGTCTCTCTGGGTGCACTGCTACAAGGCATATCTAGGAACAAGATCTTTCTTCACCTCCTCCAAAAATCTTGGTGCTTTTATATTGTATCAATAGGGGGGGGGGGGCTATTAGTTTCTTCTTCCTCCCTGCCCTGCCTTGTCACCAGTTTAGAGGTTTTGGCCATATTAGGCTTAATGTCTCTGGGTGTAAGGCTGTCAAATGTCTGTTACTGTTACACTCCTTGGATAGGTGTGCTGTAGAAGCACAGCATTTAAAGCAAACTCCTAACTCTGCTTAAGTTTTTGCACTCCTCTATGGACTTCATACTCAGCCTGATGCATTTTTGAGCAGGTGTGGTCTTCTATGTATGGGACACTCTTTATTGAAGTCTCTTCATTTCTTGTTTCCAGCGGCCAACTGTTGGCACTTGTGTGGGTTGTGGGGGACACTTCTGTCCTGTGAACCGAGATGGATGTTCTTGTATTGGCATGTCTCGTCGTCGGTGTCCCGTACCTCAGGCTGCTTGTACTGGATGTGGTTTGTGTACTCATAATGAAGCTGGGATTGTTCATTGTGCGGATTGCTTTGCGAATGAATCTCAAGAAGAAAGAGAAGTAGGCAACCCACTTCTCCCTTTTGTATTTGGAGCTATGTGAAGTCCATTTTTCTTGGAGATTGTAGGGTAGCTTCTTCAAGATTGGTCATACTCCACAAGCGGAATCCAGGATGTTGAAACTAGTGAGGGATAGGTCTGTTGTTGCTGATTCCAGTTCCTTCAGCACATCCCTGAGTTCCCGTAACTTTGACTAGTCTTTGGTTGTAATTCTGGGAAAGTTGTTGATTCTCTTGAAGAGTGCATTTTCGAATTCTTCAGGGCTACCATAGCAGTGCTCTAACCTTTCCCATACTAAGTCCAGACCTACTTGGAGATGGTTTACGTTTGCTGCTCTAAGTCTCTTGGCATGTTCTATGGATTCTTTTCCAGGAGGAGATCCTTTCTTTCGTTTTGTGCTTCCGTGATCACCGTATGCACTATACCGTCACGTACCAGATTGATTTCTTTTTGCAGATCGTGTTCTCGCAAGCTGTGTGCTGTGTCACCCAGGGGCGGATCTAGGGGGGCAACGGGGCAATTGCCCTCCCAAGAAAATATCGCCTGGCGGCCGCGTGCTTTTCCTCCTGCGAGGCGAGCGGCCGCTGGCATGAAGCTCGTCCATTCACCTGGGATCAAACAGCCAGCTGCGATCTCTCTAGATCGCGGCTGGCTGCTGGATAGATCCCGGGCGAGCGGCAGAGCTTTATGCTGGCAGCTGCTCGTAGGAGGAAAAGCACGCGGCCGCCGGCAATGACTCGGAGACCAGACGGCAGAGGAGAGGTGAGCTGGGGGCAATATATCCATGTGAGCTGGCCTGGGGCAATATATCCATGTGTGAGCTGGGGCAATATATCCATGTGAGCTGGGCAATATATCCATGTGAGCTGGTGGCAATATATTCATATGAGCTGGGGCAATATATATATCCATGTGAGCTGGGGCAATATATCCATATGAGCAGGGGGCAATATATCCATATGAGCGGGGGGCAATATATACCTGTCCTGTCCCCACTCTGCATACTACCGGAGTCTATGCAGAGCTTAACAGGCAGCTAAACCTTTCCTACGAGTCGAATAAATGAGGCTGGTTTGCAGTCTTTATGTTTATTAACTCGTTTTAGGAACACAACTGCATGCACATGCGTGATGTGTAAGTGTGCGTTGTTGAGCGAAAGGTAGAAATGTGGAAAAGCGGAACAGTACAGTGTAAAAATACGGAGTATACACAGACTTGTATCGCAGTAACACATAACATTACAGAAACAGGGTGTGTCAATATAAAACACAAGGCCATGCTGCAACCATGTGAAAAGCAGGTGGCTGCAATGTAAGAGGAAACATATATACAGTAAATATGGTGATTCTAAAGCTGGAAGGGACTGTGGGATGGCTAGGAGGGAGTTAAACTGAAGTCCTTACCGACGATGCTTCTCATACAGGAGAGAGATGGTTGCCAGATGTGTCTTTCTGCTCCTGTGGTAAGGAAATGAGGTTCTTCTTCCCATAATCACTTGCTGGAGGGAAGCATGTGACAAGCCAGCCCACAAGATCCTGTTAGGGCTGGCTGAATACCAGGGTGCTATAAAAATAAACTGCCACTAGATGGCACTCTAACACAACATATTCATTTCTATGTAAACCTTGAATCTATCTGCCCTAAGGCAGCACACTCCCCACCTGGGGTCGGTAGATACCACCATCAGAGTCTTCTGAAGAACCAACAAAATTAGTTCAGTCACTGGTCTGAGAAATAACTTTGTCTCATTCTGCTTGTGTATCTTGACTTCAGCTTTGCAAACTTTCCTGTCGTCACTCAGGAGTGCATTCACAACAAGACCTAAAGGCCACTCGTTTCTGTGCGACTGGTGGTCTTTCATAAGCACGATGTCGCCAGGTTTGAGTTTAGGTTTGGCGGCGTGCTATTTTTTCCTTGGTTGTAAGGTAGAGAACTTGTTGAATCAGAGTGATCCAAGCGGGTTGCTTAAAGTCCCTGTATGTATTGTAGACACCTGAGGGCAGACTTCTTCGTCTGTATCTGCACTTATCAGTTCAAATGTGTGACAGTCAGCAGTGTTATTATGAGATTTATATAAGAATGCAGGGCCTGTAAACCATGTTGAGTCCTTTAGATGGTTAGCAGCAACAGATCTGGTTGCATGGTCTGCAGGATTATGGTCAGTAGGTACGAAATGTCATTGTTTTGGGCAGGTGGATCTTCTGACTCTCTGTACTCTGTTACTGACGTAAACATAAAAACGTCTGGATTTGTTGCAAATGTAACCTAACACTACTTTACTGTCCGTGTAGAACTCAGTGTCTTTGATCTCTACGTTCATTTCTATGGTGATCAGTTCAGCTAGTTCCACTGCTAGGACAGCAGCGCAGAGTTCCAGTCTAGGTATTGTATGTTCTGGGAGTGGTGCAAGTTTTGCTTTGCCCACGTCAAATACTATGTGACATTGTCCTTTCATGTCTATGGTCTTTAAATGAGCTACTGCAACAATTGCTTTGGGGGTTAAAGGGCAGAGGCGCGACTCAACTGTTGGAGTCATCCTTAGCTATTCCCTGATCCACGATCTCTAAGAACAATCTATCTTCAAAGGACATAGTTACCTGGTAATCTGTTTTGGTGTTGTGAAATACTGAGGACCCTAGGTGGTCTTGGTCACTGTCACAGAGAGGGTCTACAGTCGGTACAGGCAGGTTAGTGCTATGTGATAGCTCTTTTATAAGGAATCGGTTTTGGCAAGGTTGGAAAAGGGAGGGACATCCGTTTTCTAGAGTCTTAGTGAGCATGTTGCTGACTGAGGTAGGTTTATGCACGCTTCCCAAGCAAACGTCTCCTATAATAAGCCATCCTAAGTCGAGTCTTTGGGCGTAGAGAGCGTTGTGAGGGTCATTAATCTGATCTCTAACTTTGTGAACTCGTAAGATATCCCTCCCGAGGAGCAGGACTATCTGAGCTTCAGGGTCTAGTACTGGAATGAGGTGAGCTATGTGTTTCAGATGAGAGTGATGTGCTGCAGCATCGGGGGTGGGGATTTCAGCTCTATTATCTGGAATCTGATTACATTCTATTATGCTTGATAGCGGTAAGCGTGTCTGGCCATCGATAGACTCAACTTGGAAGTCCGTAGCTCTCCTCCCCGCCGTCTCAACTGTACCTGCACAAGTCTTTAATGAGTAGGGAGAGCTGGGGCTTTTAATGTCGAAGATGTCGAAGAAAGTGGATCTCACCAGGGATTTGTTACTTTGATCATCTAGGATAGCGTAGGCTCGTACAGCTTCATCTTTGCAGCCTGATGGGTACACTTTGACTAGGCAGATTTTGGAACAGGACCTACCGCCTACGACTCCTTTGCAGACTTTGGTACATTGTGCGGTAACTTCTGGTGTACCTATTTCAGTGTTCATTCCTTCTTCACTATGTTCTTGGATACTGTCAGCGTGAGTTAAAGTCTGTGGAGGTGGCCCAGGGTGTAGGGCTGTGTTATGACATGTGCTGTCACATTCTGTGCATTTTGCACTGACCTTACAGTCTCTGGTGAAATGAGATGTTGAAGAGCAGCACCTGTAGCAGATATTGTTCTCCCGGAGGAAAGCTTTGCGGTCTTCTATGGGTTTCTCCCGGAAGCCTCTGCATTTCAGGAGAGGATGTGGCTTCCTGTGTAGGGGACAATGTCGGCTAGGATCTCTGACTTTTTTTGACCAGTGCGGGCCGCCGCCCCCTAGAAAGTGCCGCCCTAGGCCTGGGCCTAGTCGGCCTAGGCCAAAATATACCAGTGCTGGGGGCAATATATATCCATATGAGTTGGGGCAATATATCCATATGAGCTGGGGCAATATATCCATGTGAGCTTGGGGGCAATATATCCATATCCATGAGTTGGGGCAAATATTTCCATATAAGCTGGGGGCACTATATATCCATGTGAGCTGGGGAGATAATATCCATATGAGCTGGGGCAATATATCCGTATGAGCTGGGGGCAATATATCCATATGAGTTAGGGGCAAATATATCCATGTGAGCTGGGGGCGAATATATCCATATGAGCTGGGGCAATATATCCATATGAGCTGGGGCAATATATCCATGTGAGCTTGGGGGCAATATATCCATGAGTTGGGGCAAATATATCCATATGAGCTGGGGGCAATATATCCATGTGAGCTGGGGCGAATATATCCATGTGATCTGGGGGCAATATATATCCATGTGAGCTGGGGGAAAATATATCCATGAGAGCTGGGGGCAATATATCCATATGTGAGCTGGGGGCAATATTTCAATGTGTGAGCTGGGGCAATATATCCTTGTGTGAGCTGGGGCAATATATCCATGTGAGCTGGGGCAATATATCCTTGTGTGAGCTGGGGCAAAATATCCATGTGTGAGCTGGGGCAAAATATCCATGTGAGCTGGGGAAATATATCCATATGTGAGCTGGAGGCAATATATCCAGGTGTGAGCTGGGGGCAATATATCCATGTGAGCTGGGGGCAATATATCCATGTGAGCTGGGGCGAATATATCCATGTGATCTGGGGGCAATATATATCCATGTGAGCTGGGGGAAAATATATCCATGAGAGCTGGGGGCAATATATCCATATGTGAGCTGGGGGCAATATTTCAATGTGTGAGCTGGGGCAATATATCCTTGTGTGAGCTGGGGCAATATATCCTTGTGTGAGCTGGGGCAAAATATCCATGTGTGAGCTGGGGCAAAATATCCATGTGAGCTGGGGAAATATATCCATATGTGAGCTGGAGGCAATATATCCAGGTGTGAGCTGGGGGCAATATATCCATGTGAGCTGGGGGCAATATATCCATGTGAGCTGGGGCAATATATCCATATGTGAGCTGGGGCAATATATCCATGTGAGCTTGGAGAGGGTTAACCTGGGCCCATGGTATAGAAAGGGTTCAGAGGGCTGCGCAGATGGGGTGCCATGTGTGTTCTGGCAGCATTGATAGATGTGTGTGAGAGCAGGGGTGAGGAAGAAGAAGAGTGAAGGTATTAGATGTGAGGAAATGGGTTCAAGTGGGCAGGTAGTGAAACGTGAGAAAAACAGTACAGAATGGACTTCTTCCCTGGTGGCTGGAAGTGGCAGAGGGCATTTTTGGGAGTGGAGGTGGGATATTACTGGTTTGTGTCGGGACGTTGTTCCTGATAGTGATGCTTTTGTTTAAGAAGTAATCTGCCAGATCCTGTGTGCTAAAGGCAGATGAGGGGTGAGGTGCAGGGGGGTAGAGGAGAAAGTTGAATTACATTGGCTTTTGGTACAAGGGAGGAGGCTTTTTTAATTAAAATTAAATATTGCTTTGCAAATTGAAACATGCAAAGGTTTGCTTATTTTATAGAATGCTTCTGTGCTTTAAATGCTTTTTTTCTGTAAACTAAATTCCTTTAACAAATTGCATGTTTTTGCTTTTTAAAAACATTGTCAACATAATCTTAGTTATGTATAAGCAGGGCTTTTTTTCTGCCAGTACTTAGTACCGGTACCTACTAGCAGGGCAGCTGATCCTCCGCTAGGATGTCTGCAACCATGGTGGAAGATCTGCTGATCGGCGTCAGCCCGGCGCCGATCACGGACTTCTCCCACAGGGAGCTGCCATCTTGGATGTCAGCTCCACCTGTGGGACCTATCCCCCACCTATCTCCCGATGTGGGAGTTCTCCTGCCGCCTAGCAGTGAATGCCCTATTCCCTATGGAGGAGATACAGGGTTCTTTTGGATCTCTGGACCCATAGCAGATAAAGGGTCATACAAACCAGAGCATGGCCTTTCCAATGATACCAAACATGACTAGGTTTCATGTAGAAATAAAAAAATATGAAATCCCTTTTTATTCTATTAATTTTTTCTCCCTAATGCAGCATTATTGTTCACTTTTCAATTATAAAAGTGAACAATGATGCTGCACTGTGGAGTTCTCTGATGCGCACTGTGACGGGAACCCGCTCCTTCCGCCTGTCCTGGCTCTCCAGACACCCCTTACCAAGAGCAGGCCGGCCGCTAAGTTGCTCGGAACTCAGTGCCTCGAGCAGCCGGATCTGTAGCTCCAGACCTGCTTGGTCTGATCCTCTGCCTCTTTGAATTTTCAGAAGGCCGGTCGGTGCCTTCTGAGGGTTATTGTAGATGTAGGTAGTGTAGCTGAATGAAACACCAGACAAGCTGAATGTACAAACAGGGAAGGTCTCTCTTTATGGAAGGTTTCACAGGGATATTTATACAGGTTACAGCAACACAGGTTCAAACTTCCCGCCCATCCCAACAGTTCTTATTGTTTGGTTCCAAGACCACTGCAGGCTTCCTTCAGGTCCTCTTCAGGCTGCACTTAGGTCCACTGGCTTTATGCAGATGAAGTCTGGACCCCACAGTGACCACAAACAGTGATTTACATAACCCATTGTAAAGGGTATCAGATAGTGTTTGGCTGAGACAATGATGACTCTCAACCTCTCAGACATGCAAACAGATAACAGATAAACAAAGAGAAAAGCCCTCTTGTATAATCACACATTCATCAAACTAATTTACATTCTACACAAAAGAAAGGTCTGCACCTTCAGAACACATCTCTAAGTTCACATTTACATTTAAACTAAAACCAAGCAATTTGCAATACATTTAAAATCACACCACGCAATATAAATGAACATAAAGTCTTTCCCAAGGCAAATGTCTGTGTCTTTTGGGGTTTTCGCCAGGAAAGTAAGAGTCTTGGGGTTTGACGCGGGGAGCGCTATGTCAGTTCTATGACATATCTCCCCTCCCCAAAGGAGTCCGACGACCACGGTTGGACCCCAACGGGTCGACTAGGGGTTGTTGGAGCAATAGTCCGTATGGACTATTGCTCCGACAACCCCTAGTCGACCCGTAGTCTGATAGACTATGGGTCGATTAGGGGTTGTCCCATAGTAGACCCATAGTCTGTCGGGAGGAGGCAAGCCCCCAAGCTTCTCCACCTGTCCTTGCTCTGGGAAACAACCAGCCTTAGTAGCGCATTGAGGGCCCCTCCTGTGCTCCCAGGCCGTTGTGGGTACACCAGATTGATGGTACCCTCTCCTGGGAAATGGGCTCACTGCTGGGGAGAGGTACAGCCTGTACCTCCGCTCAGGGTATCAACATCCCGTGTTAAAAAGGTGCCAACTGTACCCGCTCCTAGTAAAGTGACCTGCTGCTGGGAAGAGGTACTGCCTGTACCTTCCCTCGGGGTAACAATCCTCTCTGTGCAAAATGTGCCGACTGCAGCCGCTCCTGGTGCTCTGGTCAGTGGCTGGGAGGAACATGGGGTGACCGATGCCCCCAGGACAAGGGGTTGAGAATCAGCTGTCTCCACTCCCGGTGGGGATACCCGCTGCTGAGGAAGCAGCTCCTGGAGATCACCCTCCAAACTCTCCAGACCTACATTAAGGTGTGGGCAGAGGCCAGCGGTGCTCTGCCCCGTTGCCAGCGCTTCTGCTGGGGGGTTAGACACAAGGATAGTGTCCGCTGGTGGGGACGGGGGAGGGCTTCCTCCACTCACGGTGGAGATGGAGAGGGCCATCTGGACCCATCCGTCTGTTGCTCAGGCATGGCTTGGGCAACCCCAGGCTCATCCTTGCAATTTAGCACCTGCAGTGCTTGGTGCAACATCGCCATTTCCTCTACGGCGGGCAGGAAGGGAAAACACAGGAGCACCCCCGACTCAATTTCCTCATGTTCCTCTGCCCCATCCAGACTGTCCGATCCCTCTGTCACCACCATATCCAGGCCTTCAAGCTCCCTCAGCCATCCGTGGCTGGGAGCACATTGGGGCCAATCTGGGAAATCTGCCTCACATCCCCACAACTCTCCAGTGGGGACTTCAGGTTCACCCACTGTCACGAGGCAGTCCTCCTCTGACAGTGCCCAACCGTCCTGCTGGGTCACACAGGTGGAGACCGCTGTCTCATCAACCATCGTCTGCCAGTGATCCTCTGGTTCTTGGCGGTAGAGGCCAGAGGCATGTTTTGCCATGGTTCGCACTTCGGCTGGCACCACATAATCGTCCCAATCCAGAGGCTCCGGGGCCTCAGACTGCCTCAGCCTACCTTGCAGCTCAGCCACCTGGAGTTCATGCTGCTGCTCACGCTCCCTCTCTTGGCGATCCAGCTCTCTTTCATGCTGGGCCTCCTGCAGCATTATGTTCGAGATGGCCTGACTAATGGCTTCCTCAGACGTATCACTCCCATACAGGGCCATTCATTGCCGGACCCACTGATGGAATAGCTCCTCAGCTGACCGGGGTCTAGATTCATCATTTCTTTGGTCCATTTCGGTCTGCTCGCTGATTAGGGCATCTTTGTCCTTGGATCCGGCGATCCCTCCTCGGCTCTCCAGCAGGTCCCTCAGGGTGTCCTGCTTGCAGGCTGCATAGTTGGCCATCTCGGGTGCTTTAGGTATTGGAGAGCCTCTATCCACACCGCTGCCAGTCAACGTGACGGGAGCCCGCTCCTTCCACCTGTCCTGGCTCTCCAGACACCCCCTTACCAAGTTCAGCCCGGCCGCTGAGTTGCTCGGAACTCAATGTCTCGAGCAGCCTCATCTGTAGCTCCAGACCTGCTTGGTCTGATCCTCTGCCTCTTTGAATTTTCAGAAGGCTGCTCGGTGCCTTCTGAGGGTTATTGTAGATGTAGGTAGTGTAGCTGAATGAAACACCAGACAAGCTGAATGTACAAACAGGGAAGGTCTCTCTTTATGGAAGGTTTCACAGGGATATTTATACAGGTTACAGCAACACAGGTTCAAACTTCCTGCCCATCCCAACAGTTCTGATTGTTTGGTTCCAAGACCACTGCAGGCTTCCTTCAGGTCCTCTTCAGGCTGCACTTATGTCCACTAGATTTATGCAGATGAAGTCTTGACCCCGCCCACAGTAACCACACACACAGTGATTTACATAACCCATTGTAAAGGGAATCAGATAGTGTTTGGCTGAGACAATGGTGACTCTCAACCTCTCAGACATGCAAACAGATAACAGATAAACAGAGAGAAAATCCCTCTTGTATAATCACACATTCCTCAAACTAATTTACATTTTTACACAAAAGAAAGGTCTGCACCTTCAGAACACATCTCTAAGTTCACATTTACATTTAAACTAAAACCAAGCAATTTACAATACATTTAAAATCACATCACGCAATATATAATAAATGAACATAAAGTCTTTCCCAAGGCAAATGTCTGTGTCTTTTGGGGTTTTTGCAGGAAAATAAGAGTCTTGGGGTTTGACGCGGGGAGCGCTATGTCAGTTCTATGACATGCTCATACACACTGCACATTACAGTTTTATCTTTGTGGAACTTTGTGATACGCTGATACACACTCCACAATACTGTGAAGGCCCTATTACAATCTTCACCGCAAACATTTGCGCTGGCGCAAAAAACACATTAACGCGAGGGGTAACACCCTTTGCACAGAACATCGTATTACAATGTCAGAGCGACAAACGCATGTATTCGTCTACCGCGGGTGAACCTGCGCATACCCTTTGAGAGCGTAGGGTACTGCACGCGTCCTATACTTAACATTGTGAGCGCAAACGCGAATGAACGCTGGTACGCGGATGGTATTACAATCTATGCGCAGGATTTAACGCATAGCCTTTGCGCGCATAATTTTAGCAACTCCTAAAAGCTGGTGTTAATGGAAAATCTGAACGACTTGGTCGAACCCGAATACACCAGCCCAAAAAGAAAAATGCAGCAAAGTATAGTTACACATTCTACTCATACCAAACCAATAAAATTGAGAAGTTGTGTGTGCATTTATTATTGCTGCAGCATATATACTCAGATTGACTTTGACAGGCGCAAAAACTTAACGTGAGTAATTGTGGTTCTTAATTCTGTTTGGCTGAATTGAGTGAAAAAAACAGTCCACACACAAATTTCTGCACTCAACGTTACTGCGCGAGCATTTGTGCTTGTCGTTTTACGCGCATTATTGCTCGACGGATGAAAAAATGCGCAAGGATTGTAATTCCAGCGTTGATTTACGCTCGTTAATGTTTTTTTTTATGCTTGGCGCAAAAATTCACGCGTTGCGCAAGCGTTTTAATGTGAAGATTGTAATATGGTCCAGCAGCAACTCCAGGTGCAGCAACTCCAGGTGACCCTTCATCAGGGACCCTATAGCAGGCCACGCCTGTCCCTCCAGCAGGCCAGTACCCACCTATCCAGCAGTCCAGCAATTCCATGAAGCAATATGCTGGCACCCGCCTGCCAAGCAGGCTGGCGCCTGCCCGCCCATCTAGCATCCGCCCATCCAGCAGACCAGCGGCCAACCCTCCAGCTTCTTCAGAGCACGGGTGTGTAGCGGCCCCAAGGCGGGCCTGGACCAGGGCTGTGTGGGTAATTTTATGTCTGTGTGTGACATATGTGGATGGGTGTACCTGTATGTGGATGTGCGTGTGACTGTATGTGGGTGTGTTTGTGACTGTATGTGGATGTGTGTGTGTGACTGTATGTGGATGTGCATGACAGTGGGCCCAGATATATGGTGCACTGTGATATGCTCATACACAGCACACATTGCGGTTTTATTGCTATGGAGCTCTGTGATACGCTCATACAAACTGCATGTTACTGTGAGCGTTATTGTAGTGGCACTGTGAAACGCTCATACACACTGCACATTACTGTGAGCTTTATTGCTGTGGCGCTCTGTGATATGCTCTTAGAGCACCACAGCAATAAAACTCAAAGTATTGTGCGGGGTGTGTGATACGCTCATACACGCCACATTTTTTTGGGAGGGAGCAGCAATTCATTGGCTACGTTGGCTCCAGGTAGCACAGTTGCTTGGTTTGGCCCTGGATACGCTCATTCACACCGCACATAACTGAGTTTTGTTGCTGTGCAGCTCTGTGATACACTCATTCACATTGTACATTGCTGTGAAGCTCTGTGATATGTTTGCAAACACCTCAAATTAGTGTGAGTTTTATTGCTGTACAGCTTTGTGATACACTCATTCACACTGCACATTGCTGTGAGTTTTATTGCTGTGGAGCTCTGTGATAAGCATGGGTGTGTATTGTGGGAACAGTTTGAAGGGGGGCACCATTTCATCTTTGGACCCTTGCAACACAATGTTATGGCCTGGCCCTGACTCTATCCGGTGGCTATATGCTGGCATGCGTCCTTTATTTATTAGTTCATTATTATCATCATCATCATTTATATAATGCCAACAGTTTCCGCAGCGCTTTACAATAACCAAAAGGGAGCAAGATACAGATAAATGTACATAGGATGGAAACAAGAGGTGTAGAGGGCCCTGCTCATAGGAGCTTACTTACAGTCTAGAGAGATGGGGGTTGAGGAAGACAAGGGGAGTTTTACTGGATGTCAGAATCATTAGTGCCAACGGTTTGTGAATGGTGGGGCAGTAGAAGCACCTTCAATCATGTGGGAATAGGTGAGCAGATGAGTTGCATCAGTATTGTGGTACGCTAATCTAAAGAGATGGGTTTTGAGGGATTTCTTGAAGGCCTGAAAATTAGGTGAGAGTTTGATAGGGCGTAGTAAGTCAATCCACAGGATTGGAGCTGCCCTTGAGAAGTCTTGGAGGTGAGAGTTGGCAGTGCGAGTATTGACAGAGGACAGGTGGAGGTCACCCGCCGAGCAGAGTTGTATAGATGGGACGTGCTTGTGTTGCAACAAAGACATGTAAGTGGGGTTGAGTTATTGAGCGTTTTGAAAGTGAGCGTCAGTATTTTAAACTGTATCCTGAAACATACAGGAAGCCGATGGAGGGACTGGCAGAGGGGGGTAGGTACGCAAGGTGTGCCTGGTGAGAAAAATAACCCTGGTGCCTGCATTCATTACAGATTGCAAAGGGGCATTGGTGAGGCCAATAAGGAGTGAGTTGCAAGAATTGAGCCGCAAAATGACAAGCGCACTAACCAGCACCTTCGCGGTATCTTTTGTCAGAAAGGGGCGGATGCGGGCAATGTTCTTGAGTTGATAGTAACAGGATTTTGCCACTGTCTGGAAGTGGGGAGAGAATGTTATGTCAGAATCAAAAGTGACACCAAGGCAGCGAGCTTGAGGCATCAGGCTAATGAGCGTTACATTTACACGCAGAGAGATAGGTGGCATTGAGTTTTTCTTGGAGGGAAGAACAATGAGAATTTCAGTTTTGACAAGATTGAGTTTAAGGAAGCAGGAAGACATCCAATTCGGATGGCAGAGAGACCGTCAGTGACATGATCAAGGAGAGCAGGAGAGAGATCAGCGGAGGAGATGTATATTTGAGTGTCATCAGCATATACGTGCTACTGGAATCCAAAACAGCTAATCAGTTTGTCTAGAGAGGCAGTGTAGATTGAAAAAATAAGAGGGCCCAGTACTGAACCTTGGGGCACTCCAACAAAGACAGGCTGCCGTGAGGAGGTACTTCCAGAAAATGAGACAATAAACGATTGTTGGGACAAGTAGGAGGTGAACAATGAAAGAACAGTACCTTGAAGGCCTATATCACTAAGAGTTTGAAGGAGGAGCGAGTGGTCAACTGTATCAAAACCGACAGAGAGGTCAAGAAGGATCATCAGAGCGTAGCACCCATTTGATATAGTGGTTACAAGGTCATTGGTCAGTTCATGTGAGCGTACACCATTGTCATTGGCTGATCGCTGCCTGATGCTTTATGATGCTTCATGGTAAGTATTCCCACCGTTTTTCCTAGAAAAAAAGGACTGTGCAAAAGCATATTTATAATCCTTGCACAATGGAGACTATTTTTAAGATGGTTTTACTAATTAAACATCCTTTCTATACGCCCATATGGATGGGACCCATCCATATTTAGGGAATGAAAATAAGTCTAAGCAAACTGTAATGCCTGTAGTCTGGTTTGAATTGTAATTTGTATGCAAATACACCCCAATATTACCATTCCAGGTAACCACACATTACCAACTGAAGTGAAGTGAAAAGCAGCCACTAATAATGGTCTGTGCCTCGCACCACCACTGCTATTCAGATTTTGATCCCTATGGTTCCATGGTGTGCCACTCAAGATCAGGCACACACACTCCCATGTACACTGGGCCAGCAGAAGGACACAGAACAAATAGTTCTTCAATCACCTTTAGACTGCAAGAGGAGACAATGGATTGTGCCCTACGTTTTGCTTAGAGATGAGGTACATTTTTTATTTACTCCGAACCTTAATAAACTCCAGGAAATGGGGCATAAAAAAATCAAATGGGGCATAATAAATTAAAAGGGGTATAATTAACAAAATTTGTGCATTATAGCAAGAAATGGGACATGCCTTTCTGTCTGTCCAGCTGTGTATATCTATCTGCCCAGTTATATAAAATAAAACATCTTTTCATCTCAAGCAGTTCTAAAAGTAGGCCCACTAAAATCTTGAGCTGCAGGCCAATAAATCCCTGCTGAAAAGTAGTCTGAGTTTAATTGTAAGCGTATAGAACATATCTTGCTTTCAATTCTAAAAACCATTAGAAAAATCATTTTTTTATGATAATGGAAAGACTAGTCATATACAAACAGATAACTTAGTTTCATTCAACAAAACTCTATATATTACAACCTAATGATTTTCCGACTCTGTAGCAGAATGTTCATTTCCTGTCACCATTTCCTGACAGAATTATTTTTTTCTGCTCATTACCTAATTCAGCTCAAGATCAAAAGAATACCTGATGTTTGACATTTTCTCTTAACAGGGGTGTTTAAAATAAAGAACTAAGAATAAAAATGTTGCTTACTTTCACTGCAAATCACATTTGCCACTGAGCATCATTCAGTGGAAAATAACAGGTGGATTTAATAGGTTTCACTGTCAAATAAAGAGAAAAGAGCCATATGATCTTTATCCTAGATATACACTCACTGGCCACTTTATTAGGTACACCTTGCTAGTACCAGGTTGGACCCTCTTTTGCCTTCAGAACTGCAGTAATTCTTTGTGGCATAGATTCAACGGGGTGTTGGAAACATTCCTCAAAGATTTTGGTCCATATTGAAATGATAGCAATCCACAGTTGCAGATTTGTCGGCTGTACATCCATGATCTGTGAATCACCCATTCCACCAAATCTAAAAGGTGCTTTATTGGATTGAGATCTGGGCACGATGAAGGCCATTGTAGTACACACAGTAAACACATTGTCATGTTCAAGAAACCAATATGAGATGATTTGAGCTTTGTGACATGGTGCATTTTCCTGCTAGAAGTAGCCATCAGAAGAAGGGTACACTGTGGTCAAAAGGGATGGACATGGTCAGTAACAATACTCAGGTAGGTTGTGGCATTTAAACTAGGGATGCACCGATACCAATACTAGCATCGGTGCCAATACCAGCATTTGTATGAGTACTTGGTACTTGTGCAAATGCCCCGATACCTCTACCAACAGGGCCGGCGCTAGTGTAAGGCAGCACAGGCGGCTGCCTTACTATTCTGGCTTTCTGCCAGTTGAGGGGTGGAAAAATCTGGACCACCCAGCGAGTGGAGGCCTTGCCAGAATCGGGCACAAGGTTTCCCATTTACTCGGCAGCGTGTGGGATCCCACTCCCACACGCTGCACCGGAAGTAAAGGCCCTGCGGGGGGGGGGGGGTGCAGAGGAGGAGGAAGACGAGGCTGCCAGACCACAGCTCACATGGGAAGATGCTGGCCTCGCCCATCCACCCCCTTCCTCCTCACAGCAGCTAGCAGAGCCTCCCTCCCCTGCTCCTGTGCAGGAAGTGTCCAGCACGTGCAGGGTGGGGGAGTGGAGAGAGACCAGCTGAGCTGCAACCATGGAGGCAGCCAGGGATTTGAATCCTAGGGTAAGTAGCAAGCAGGGGGTGTGAGTATGGGGGTGAGCATGGGGAGGTGGGTGTGTAAGCATGGAGTGTGTGTCTGTGTGTGTGAGCATGGGTGAATGAGAGCATTGGGTGTGTGTGTGAGCATGGGGAGGTGTGTGTGAGCATGGGGAGGTGTGTGTGAGCATGGGGAGGTGGGTGTGAGTATGGGGGTGGGTGTGAGTATGGGGGTGGGTGTGTGTGTGCAGGGGTGATGTATGTGTGTGTGAGCAGGGGTGATGTATGTGTGTGTGAGCAGGGGTGATGTGTGAGCAGGGGTGATGTTTGTTTGTGTGAGCAGGGGTGATGTGTGTGTGTGTGAGCAGGGGTGATGTGTGAGCAGGGGTGATGTGTGAGCAGGGGTGATGTGTGAGCAGGGGTGATGTGTGAGCAGGGGTGATGTGTGTGTGTGTGTGTGAGCAGGGGTGATGTGTGAGCAGGGGTGATGTGTGTGAGCAGGGGTGATGTGTGTGGTGAGCAGGGGTGATGTGTGAGCAGGGGTGATGTGTGAGCAGGGGTGATGTGTGTGAGCAGGGGTGATGTGCGTGTGTGAGCAGGGGTGATGTGTGTGTGTGTGTGTGTGTGAGCTGGGGTGATGTGTGATCAGGGGTGATGTGCGCGTGTGAGCAGGGGTATGAAATGAATTAAAGGGGAGAATGAATTGAAGGGGTGGAGGAATTGAGGGGAGAATGAATTGAGGGGGTGAAATTAATTGAGGGGAAGAATGATGTGAGCTGGGGCAAATTTACCCATGTGTGAGCTCTGGGGGCAAATATATGCATGTGTGAGCTCTGGGGGCAAATTTACCCATGTGTGAGCTCTGGGGGCAAATATATCCATGTGTGAGCTCTGGGGGCAAATATACCCATATGTGAGCAGGGGGCAAATATACCCATATGTGAGCAGGGGGCAAATATACCCATGTGTGAGCTGGGACAAATATACCCATATGTGAGTTGGGGCAAATATACCCATATGTGAGTTGGGGCAAATATACCCATATGTGAGTTGGGGCAAATATATCCATATGTGAGCTGGGGCAAATATACCCATGTGTGAGCTCTGGGGACAAATATACCCATGTGTGAGCTGTGGTAAATATACCCATATGTGAGATGGGGCAAATATACCCATATGTGAGCTGGGGCAAATATACCCTTGTGAGCTGGGGCTATATATATATATATCCATGTGAGCTGGGGGCAATATATATACCCTTGTGAGCTGGGGCAAATATATCCATGTGAGCTGGGGGCAATATATATATATATATATATCTGGACATGTTCTGGTCTGAGGTCTCTGTGTGTATATATATATTTTTATCTGGACATGTTCTGGTCTGTATATATGTATCTGAGTGGGCATGATATTGGTGAATACCTGAAAAAACGTATTGGTACTTGTACTCGGTCTTAAAGTGGTATCGGTGCGACACTAGAGTGTGTATATATGTATGTGTGCATATATAGAGATTATTATGGCACCTCTATCCTGATTGGCTTGACATGACACGGATGGGGGGGCACCAAAACGCACCTTCGCCTGACTAGACAAAAATGCTTGCACCGGCCCTGTCTACCAATACCCGGAAGAATGAGCTGGGCTGGCTTGCCAATATTCAGGGGGCTGGCTGCTAGCAGAATGCATTAACAGCATTTCGCTAGCATTCCCCTCAGGCTGGCCACGTGTTCCTCCGAGCGGCCGACAGCTTGTGAAGGCTGTGACGTGGCCTCCAGCTGTGATCTCACGATTTCACAGCATGAAAACCACGCGGCCAGCTGGTGTTCGTAAGAACACGCAGTCAGCCTAAGGGGAATGTTGGCGATGCATTCTGCCAGCAGCAGTGTCTGAGGTCTCTGTGTGCATACCTGTACCTGAGGTCTGAGTGGGGTATACATGTATCTGAGGTCAAAGTGGGGTATACATTTATCTGAGTTCTGTGTGGGGTATTGTGACGTCCTGGGTCTCGGGGGGCTTGCCTGGGGACCCTGGACGCATGCATCAGCCGGCTGGCCGGGTGCCAGGAACGCCAGCGGCACCCAGCATGGAGACGGCCGATCAGGGGGCGGGGTGCGGCGTGATGACGCAGCGCCGCCGGTCTTCAAATCAGGAGTGCGCGCATTAGCCCTCGCCTTGCCGTGGAGTTTCATTCCCGCATCGCTGCTTTGGAAATCAGTTTGTATACTCGTTACTGACCCGGCTTATTCTGAGAACCCGATCTGTTGCCGACTTTTTGAAAGGAAATGGTAAGCGCCCAAAAATGTGACAACACCCGTCACCTGATGCCAAACCAGATGTGTAGAGGTTTCCCCTAAACCAAGTGCAACAATCAACAGAATTATACGTATCTGGTAGTGCGATGTCAATCGCTTCTCAGGCCCAGGGTGTCTCTCATATACAATACATCATCCATATGGGTAACATATGTAGAAAAAAAGAATATATAATAGTGCAGACTGTATTGGTACAATGGTAAAGATTGTGGAGAATTGTCAAACTCACAAATACAGAGCCCTATCACTGGCTCTGAGTGGTATAGTCCATCTGGGTTGTTTTCTTCTACTCCAAAGGTAGCCCACACCTTTACGATATATGTGACTTTTTCTTGCTTGTAGGATATGGAAGAAAACCGAGAAAAAAGGCTCCCTAGTGCGGATCAACTGGTATTAGATCAGAATAGATGTAGCGGGAGGTTAACTCACGTTTGGTGGAGCTATAAACCCAGCTCTAGGAAATCAGGCATGTGGATTTATTTGTGGGTTAAATCCATGAAAACCCCAGAATCGATCATCAGGACATGGAGGCCAAGAAAAATCCGGAATAAATATAAATTAAAAAAGGCTTAATGAGGCCTTATTTTATTAAAAGTTTTAAAAGAAAGTGGCGTTTCGCCGCGTTCTAAGGCTTCATCAGCTGGTTTACAGCATAGTAGGTAGTGTGGGTATAAGTAGTATCCCCAATTATACAATAAATGCCCTCCCATGTCCAAAAGTCCGTTGGCGTGCGTTTCACGCCTCAATCGCAAAGTCCACAGAGCGCACCGCCATTTTGCGCATGCGTATTGCGATGTTTTGCGTTCCATACACTTCAGTGTGGAATTTCCGGTATCTATCAGTGATGCTCCGTTTATCTTCTCTTTGTATATTCGAAAGATCTTCCAAAGACAATCGGACGGATGCATCTACAAATAGCATTTAATTAACAACAAATTGGCTAAAACTTAGAACCCATTACTTTATGGTTAAATATCAAACCCTCCCACATGCATCTAAATGGGAGAATCCAAATGGATCATTGTATACGGAATTAAACCAGGGCGTGCAAATGTGTTATCCTATAGACGCTATATTGATGATTTATTTTTTGTTTGGAGAGGAGGGGAGGACAGCCTAGTCACCTTTTTAAAAACCCTAGATAGCCTAGAATGTGGCATCACTTTGGATAAAAATTGGAGTTCTGATAAGATCAGTTTCTTAGATCTAGAGATGTACAGGGAGGGTGAATTTATAAAATCTAAAACCTTCTTTAAGGAAGTTGACACTAACACATATATTGATTGTACAAGTTGTCACCATCCTATGTGGTTGAAGGGGGTCCCTAAGGGACAATTCACTCGTTTAAGACGGAACTGCACAGATACTGAGATCTTTAAAAACCAAGCCGACACTCTTAAAAAGGACTTTGTAGATAAGGGATATAAGGAATCAGAGTTGGATTTTTCCATCTCCAATGCATTACAAGAAGAGCGTAATGATCTACTTAAATATAAATCTAAAAAGACAAAAGAAGATCAAGAAATTCTTTTTATTTGCGATTATAATAATAAAGCAGAAGAAATTAAAAAGATTCTAAAAAAACATTGGCACATTTTAAAGAATGACGGAGACCTAAAGGAATTTGTAGGAATGACACCTAAGGTAGTCTATAGAGGAACTAAAAGTCTAAAGACTAGTTTAGTACACAGTAAGAATAAGAAAAAAGTTATGACAAACAATTTCTTTGGCTTGAAGGAGGGTTTTTAAGATGCGGCCAGTGTCTAGCTTGTAGATCAACGGGATATAAAAAGGACTTTAAAAATTTCTATACCAACCAGAAAAGCAATCAAGATGTAAAAATAGGTGGGGTCCTCAACTGCTGTTCTAAAAACATTATATATATGTTAGAATGCCCGTGTGGGGCATGCGGTCTCGGATCCCATGGAAGCCATACGCCGTCTCGAGCACTTGATTTCGGCACTCCCCACCAAGACTGATCTCGCGGACCTGGTTGCCGACCTCCGTGAAGGCATTGCCGGGGACTTTCGAATGATCCGAACGGACGTTGCGGATTTGACTGCTAGAGTGGGCCTCCTGGAGGACCAGGCCAATCTTCCACCCGAACAACCGCCGACGGCGGCTTTCGGTGAGTTGCAGCGCCGGGTCGATGACCTGGACAACAGGGGCCGGTGACATAATATCCACGTCAGAGGCCTGGAGGAATCGGAAGGTCAGGAGGATTTGCGCGCTGTACTAAGTGAGGCCTTTTGCATGGTGCTGGACCGCTCGCCCACTGAACTGATCCCCATGGACAGGGTCCACTGAGCGCTGTGCCCAAGGCCGCCACCGATGGCACCGCCCCGGGACATTGTCTGCTGCCTCCCGGACTATGCCCTCAAGGAGAAGATCATGGCAGAGGCACGATTGTCCCGCTCGTGGACCTTCCGTGGAAGCAGCCTTGAGTTCTTTCAAGATCTTTTACACTCTCAGCCCGGAGATGCCTACAACCTGTCACCCAGGCCCTCAGACAGGCTGACACCCCTTATAGATACCGGCTGGGTGGAGTAGAGGTAATGTCATCGCTCTGCATGGAGAGAGCCTGTGGAGTCATGGGTTCGATCCCAGCGAGCAACCTCTCCAGTAAGTGTCCTTGGCAAGACACCTAACGGTACATATTTGCCACCCAGGACATACTTGAAAATGAGAGAAATCTCAATGTATCCTTCCTGGTAAAATCCTTTCATAGATGGGGCTTCCCTCTCTCCCTGACGGCGCAGAAAAACGGTGTACGACACGTCATTCAGCACCCTTTGGATGTCCCTGCCTTCATGGACGCGATGGGCCTTCCCATATTGCAGGTCAAAGACTGGGAATCGGAGAGTAGGGGAGGTGCCCCTTTCGACCCCCCCGGAAGCCCGAAGGAGACGACCTCGAGACCGAAGACGTCGCTCCCGCGACAGAGTCCCGGAGCAACCTGAGCACCCGGCAGAGGCCTGAATTGTTTGGGAGTTCCCTGCATAACCACCCTTACTCGCTGCTGAATTCTACCACCTGCGGCCCTGGCCCTACTACCACGTGGGAGCTGCCTCCACGGGAGCAGTGCTCTGGTGAGGAGCAACTCGTCAATACCATTCTGTCTTTTGTCTCGGCATATACTTGTGACCCCACGTGCTTTATACTCTACACCAAGTGCCTTTACACTATGGTGCAGTTTGGATATGATGAAGAGCCCTTCGCTCTGGACTGCTCTGCTCGTGGACCGGCACGTGCTCGACCCACGCCCACCACTCGGTGCAAGAGATGACGCTTACTCCTTCGGCTCTGCCCTCTTTTGAAGGGTCCTCTATGTTGGACCCCACTGCGGAATAGCCCTCCGGCTTACTGGGATTCCGTGGTGCGATCTTTATTGAACTGTTTACACTTTGTTATGCCTTAACTGAAAAAAACCTTTTTTTTTTCCCTACTCTCTGCCCTGTACACTTGCCATTTACTCTTAACTACAGACACCTGTTTTTGATGAGTTATCTGAACTAATTTTTTCGTCCCACCATCGTGTGGGGCAACCTTTATGGGACACGTTTTAATTTTCAAATTTTTCCCCATCGTTCGCAGTGATATTGCATATCTTTGCTTCTTATCTGACTTACTAGAGGGGTTACTCTCGCCTTCTGCAGCCCCGCTTTCCTCTACCGAGCTGGGAGGAGTGGGGGAGACGGGGATGAGGGGGGTTTTCCTCCCGCCTTACTCTTCCTCACTCCCCTTTTCACAAACGGCACTTGTTTTTTCACGCGGCGCCTTAACACCTTTGACATTTCCAACTAAAGACACCTGTCCACACTATGGTACCTGTACTAATTTTTACGTCCCACCATTGGGTGGGGCAAAATGTATGCTCTGTGTCTTACCTCCGCAATTCCCTCCTATTGTATGCGGTCATTGCACATATATCTGCTCCTTATCTATGCGGTTGTGGAGGTTAATTACTTGCTTTGTACCATCACGCTTGTACACTACGTTTTCACTTAACTAAAGACACCTGTCCTCATTCTGGTACCTGTACTAATTTTTACGTCCCACCATTGAGTGGGGCACAATGTACACCCTGTGTCTTACTTCCACAATTCCCTCCTATTGTATGCAGTCATTGTACTTATATTTGCTCCTTATCTATGTGGTTGTGGAGGCTAATTACTTGCTTTGTATCACCATGCTCGTACACTACCCCCTGTGCAGTGTTTGAAGATGTTGTGGGGACGAGTTTGTAGCTGTGACCCCGGTCATCTCCTAACCCTAAACGACGTGTGTAGCTTGTAATTTACTCGTGGTTTTTTTTTTTTTCCTTCCTCGGCTGATGTTGTCGCTCATGTGCTCTTTTTGGAGTCGGAGGGGACTCTCTTTTTGGGCTTGCTACTTTGAGACCTTTTTTTTCATTTTACTTTGAACGTTCTGTGGCTGCCTATCTATAGTTCATCTTGAGCTTTCTCTGGTTTGGTGTGAATTGGGAGCTAGTCTCCTTCGCCCACGAGGACTTGACGCCAAATCTCTCCAGGGGTGCTACTTGGGCCCCATTTTGGTGGGTCTGACTGAGCCTCCCCTCAGGCGTCTTATACCTCATAGTTTTTCCCCTTCTTCTTTATTTATATACTCCCCTTTTCTCTTTCCCCTCTTGTTCCCTGAAATTGTACTCGTCCTTGCCCTGTTGTTTGCCTGTTCGTTTGTTTGTCTGTGCAGTTTGATTTTGGTGGGGCTCTTTCTCCCTTGCCCGGGCATGGCCCCCCCTGCTTGCTTTTCGCCACAGTCTTTACGCCTACTTACGTATAACACTAAGGGATTCAACACTCCTGAGAAGCGCAGACGGCTTTTTCGGGAAGCCGGGCGCTCCGAACTTCGGTGCTCTTATTACAGGAAACGCATTTCAAACAGGGTTCGGCCCAGGATCTGACACACCCGGACTACCCTACCGGTTGCTTTAGTGACTTTGGTGGTGGTAAGAGCAGGGGAGTGGCAATATTATTCTCTAGGGAAATCCCCATGACATTGGAGGAGACCCTCACGGACAGTGAGGGCCGCTTCGTATTTGTGAAGTGTTTAATAGCAGATACGCTACACGTTTGCATCGCTCTACCAGCCGAACGTCAATCAACACCGCTGTTTGGCGTCCATACTACAGCACCTTTCGGGTTTTATGGCGGGCACGTTAGTAGTGGCAGGCGATTTTAACGTCGCCTTGGACCCTAGGGTGGACTCCTATGTGGGCCGGTCCTCGATTCCCGCTTCCGTGCTGCGTCATATGCGGCGCTCGCTGGATGGCTTGCAGCTGGTGGATGTATGGAGGACTTTCCATGCAGGGGAGCGAGACTACTCATACTTTTCGAATGTCCATTCCATGTATTCTCGCTTGGACTACCTGTTTGTACAGCAGAAAGACGTGCTATTGACGGAGGACTCTGAGATCCTGGCCAAGACGTGGTCGGACCACTCTCCTCTCCTGACTGTCCTGTCTTCTCCACTATACCGCCCTGTGGAATGCCAATGGCGACTGAACACGTCGCTGCTTGGAGATCCCAGTTTCATGGCTGAGGTGGATGCTACGATTGCCTCGTATTTCACGGAAAATGCAACCCCCGATGGGGGGTTGTCCGAGGCGGTTGTCCGAGGGGTCTGCATTAGTAGAGCTACTGCCATTAAGAGAGACCGTGCGGACACTGTACAAAAGTGATTATCTGAAATTCGTGATCTCGAGCTGACCCACCATTCCACAGCATTGCCCACTGACTATGCGACACTGACTACTAAGCACCGGGAACTCAATGACATACTGGACGCGGACATCCGCTTCGCAGCTTCTAAAGCGAAATGCCATTTCACTCTGTATGAGAATAAACCCGGCAGACTACTAGCCCGAATACTTAAGAAGCGACGCGCTGCAACGTACATCGCTGAGATCAAACTCCCAGACGGTACTAGGACTACCCGCCCGGACTATATGCTGCAGGAATTCCAGCTTTTTTACAAAGCTTTGTATAACATGGACTCGGAACCGGGTTTGGAGTCCATGCCTGAGATGATTACTGCTTACCTCGCCGACAATGTAACCCACACTATCTCACCGCCGCAATCTTCTCTCCTAGATGACCCGATCGACGTGATAGAGATTCAAACTGCTCTAAAGGGCCTCCAAAACGGAAAATGCCTGGGACCAGATGGACTACCGGCAGAATATTATAAGGCCTTTTCCCCTGCCTTGATCCCTCGCCTACACACTCTCTTTTCCGCTATACGAGATGGGGAGTTCTTTCACAATCACACACTCGCAGCTACGATTACGGTAATCTGTAAGCCGGGGAAGGACGGGACTGACGTCAGAAATTATAGACCCATCTCTTTGCTAAACACGGATGTCAAGGTCCTGGCAAAGATTATGTCGGCTCGTCTCGCGCCTCTCCTCCCTTCTCTGGTGCACCCGGATCAAGTGGGGTTTATTCCCGGGAGGGAGGCTCGAGATGCAACGACCTGGGTTCTGGGAGCGATGGGCCACGCTCATTCTTCACAAACTGGCCTTCTCCTGCTTTCTACGGATGTGGAGAAGGCCTTCGATAGAGTTCGATGGGGCTTCGTGCTCTGTTCTGCGCCGAATTGGAATACAGGAAAATTTCCTCAATTGGCTAATGGCGCTCTGTCATGCCCCTACGGCCCGAGTTCGAGCTAATGGGGCACTGTCCAAGAGCATACCCATTCATAATGGCACACGTCAAGGATGCCCCCTGTCTCCGCTATTATTCGCCCTGACTCTTGAACCATTATTTGAGGCAATTCGTAGAAACGGAAACATTTCAGGGATTTCTGGACATGCTTCCTGCCACAAGGTGTCTGCTTACGCAGATGACTTACTTTTCATGGTTTCTAAAACAGAGGTTTCCCTCCCAGCGATTGCGCACACCCTGGAGACATATAGCGCGGTGGCCGGATACAGGATTAATCAGGAGAAATCCGAATTTCTTAATGTAAATCTAGACACTTCTACTGTCTGCCTTGTGAGACGGGATCACCCCTTTCGTTTCTGTGCCTGTCGTATGCTTTACCTGGGGGTCTGGCTGGCCTCTTCCGAGAAGCGAATTTACGAAGCTAACTTTCTGACTATACTTACCACCTTTCAGAAGGATCTCTCTGAATGGACTACTCGGATGTTTTCCTGGATGGGCAGGATCGCTGCTCTGAAGATGAACCTCTTGCCACGACTTCTTTATCTCTTCAGTACCTTACCGATCTTCATACCCCTTTCTTTCTCCACGACCCTGCGGACGATCCTCCTGCAATTTATTTGGCCGACGGGTAGGCCACGTGTCAGTTTTGCCGTCTTGAGTCGACAGAAACATAAAGGCGGCCTGGCGCTCCCAGACCCCAGGAAATATTACTGCGCCTGTCACTTGGCCAGGGTGGTTGACTGGTCTACGTCCAACCCGGATAAACGGTGGCTGGATATTGAAGAGGCCCTGGCACGACGACCGCTCTGGGCGATACCATGGCTCCCTCCTGCTCTGACGACACCCCAAGGACGGACCCAGATCCTGTCTCAACGACGTTGAGACTCTGGCATAAATGTAAAATGTCATACGGCCTTACAACCGCCATCTCGCCCCTTTTGCCTCTGGACCATAATCCGAACCTTCTGGGGGGAATTTATCCGTCCTTGCGGAGACGTTTGACTGATGGGAATAAGCTGAGGGCAATGAATGTCCCTGCTGATGGCAACCTGGATGCTCTACCACTGTCGGTGCAGTTGGGACCTCCCAGCTTTCTGGACCACTTCAATTTTCACCAACTGAAAACGTACTTGCGCTCCCTCGACAGTGGATATAGTTTGAGTCGACCGCCCCTTCCATTTGAGGCTTACTGCCTTGCTGGCCATTCATTGACGCACGGGATATCGACACTTTATAACCTCTTACAGGGGTCTGATACCGCCATTCCGCCTTTTGTTGTACGCTGGGATCGATAACTGGCTCTAAATATCTCGGAGGCGCAATGGGTCCAGACCTTCGCACTTATACAAAAAGGATGTGGTGCGACACGTATCCAAGAGAATTCGTATAAAATTGTGACATTTTGGTACAGATTGCCTCACTTCTTACACTCCTTATTTCCCACGACCTCGCCGGTTTGTTGGAGATGCGAGGTGAACAGCGGTACTTACCTGCACATCTGGTGGTCTTGTCCCGACCTGCAGCAGTTTTGGAATCAAATTCGAGATGCTGTCCGCCAGGTGACAGACGTGACGTTACCCCTCACACCAGAATGTTTCTTACTTCTTCACATCCCATACTCTCTCAAGACTCTGAAACGATCGGTCCTGCTATTGATGCTCCTTTCTGCCCGGACTTTGATTCCCGTCCTTTGGAAATCCACTAGGACGCCTTCCTTGCGGGAATGGGTCGGAAGAGTGGAGACTCTTCGATCAGTCGACCGGCTCGACGCAGAGTCCCGGGGATTACTGCCTGAATTTGACATGAAGTGGTACTATTGGGAGAGATACACTGCGTCTCTACGATTTGATACACCAGGGGTCTAGTCGGTCTGGGCATGACATGCGGGACTGATTCCTGAGATGATCCTCTCTGGTGAACGTGGGAGGGTTCTCGCTGGAGGGTGGCGGGGGTTGTCGGTGCCCGGGCGGGGGGGAGATTGCCCTCACCTGTGTTTGAGTTGATGTATATGTGTGTGTCGTCCGTAGTGTCTCCCCCCCCCCTCCTGTCTCCTTCTCACTTTATACCCTTTTCCCCCTTTCTATCTCTCTGGCTTCCCTCTTCCCCATATATTATTTTATTTTATTTTCTCTTGCTGTTTCCTCCTATTCCTCCTTTTCCCCACTTTTTTCTAGCCCTGCCACCATGGGCTCAAGACTGTTGGCATTCCATTTTTGTTTCTGAGTGCTGAGACATGATACGCTCTATGGGTTTTTGTAAGAAGGGGCATTTACCATTCGGGAGGTTGGGCTTATAAACTTATCCTACTCTGCATTATGCTATTATAAATTAACGGAAATGATAGAGGTAGCAACCATACGCTGAGCACCCCTATCCCGTATCAAGGTCCCCCCCCCCTTCAAACGGGCCTCTGGTTGTAGGGGACTGACTTATTTTCTATGTACTTTCTTATATTATACCTGTATACTTGTCTTTATTTTCTGTAATCTCTGTCTTCTAATTTTCTACAATAAACTTTGAATTACAAAAAAAAAGAATGCCCGTGTGGCTTAAGATATATTGGTCGAACAAAGAGAGCTTTGAATGTCAGAATTTCCGAGCACGTGAGAAATGTAAGGAACGGTTTTGAAAAACATTCCGTTTCCATGCATTTTAAGACGAAACACAATAGCTCACCATTGGGTATAAAATTTTGGGCGATTAAGCAAGTTAAAAAAGGAGATGTGGAGGAAGATATAATAAAAAGGTTGGGAAAAGAGGAGATGAGATCCATATTCGAGAATGGAACTTTGATACCAAATGGTCTAAATGATGACTTTGATGTCATCCATTTTTTATAGAATTCAGATGCACCTATTACCAACACCTCTAATTTTATAATTGGATATGCACTACTACACCATTAATTCAATGTATTAGGGATGCACCGATACGATACTAGTATCGGTATCGGGGCCGATATTGCCGTTTGCACGAGTACTTGTTACTCTTGCAAACGGCCCGATACATCCCGCCGATACCGGAAGCCGGCGCTGGACCGGCTTGCCGGTATCCGCGGGGCTGGGGAAGCTGGCCGCGTGCATGAAAAGCACGCGGCCAGCGTTCCCCTCCGGCGCGCCGCGATACTCACCCATCCTGAAGGTCCGGTGGCTGGGCAGTGATGCGTTCCCGTGCCGCTGGGCGCTCCTGTGAGCATTAACGTTTGCTATGGTGTTCACCGCATATTACAATCAAAATGCAAATGGGTTAAGTAACCAAATTTGTAAGAAGAAGAATTAATGCAGCGTATGAATCCTCACACTGCCGGGCAGCACCTTTTCAGTATAATTAAATGCAGCATATGATTCCGCACACTGCCGGGCTCAGGGCCGGCCCAAGCCAGTGTGCTGCCTGGAGCAAAGGATGAATTGCTGCCCCCTCACCCCCAAAAAAAATGGTGTGTATGAGCATATCAGAGCGCCACATATCATGGCCCACTGTCCCACACATCCACATACCGTCACATACACACACTTCCAGTCACATACATGCAGCCACACACACACAACAGAGCCGGTAACGGGGAGACGCAGAGGATTAATGACCGGAGGGCATAGAGTTACTGTTGATTAGGAAGTGTCTCACCGAAGGTATGAATGAAATTAGGAAAATGCTAGTTTTCTCACCATGATTTAATAATTCAAGGAATACTGGGGGGGGGGTAAAAGCCATAAAGTGGCATTAAAACATGCAGCGTCTCAGTCATTTCTGTAATTCCCCCATCAAACCCTGGCAGCTCCCTACTACCCCCCCCCCCCTCAGGTAAAAATTAGATTTATTTTAGCAAAGTCACCCAGGCCTCGCCAGGTCAGTGAAAGCAGATCCCCCGCTATTAACCACTAACAGCTCCCATCATGCTGTGTGGGCAGAAAGGGAGCTGCAGATGGTCTTCAATCTGGGCCCCGTGCAGCCCTCAATCGGCAGCTCCCTCAGGACTCTGGGATAGGGTGCCTGTCCAGGCCTTCCCTCAACCAGGACAGAGGAGCTGGCAGTGCTTTAAGGGGTCAGCAACATGTCCCTGTGAGGGTTGGACAGGAGGGGAACCTCCATAACACGGGGGGGGGGGCACAGAGTCTCCTGTATGAAATCAAGCCAGGCCTACCTCCTCAGAAGCCTCATGGTTCCCTGGGATTCATTTAAAGGTGTGCACTTGCCTACACCATCAGAGCCCTGCCGCACGTGTCATGTGGCAGGCTCTAAACACTGCGTTCTGTTTCAGGTGCACTGCGCTGCAGGAAAGACCACAGCCAGGCTGCATCGCTGGTAAAACTTAAGCTGATGGCCTCCATGCCTGCTGAGAGGGGCAGGTGCCGGCCTGCTGAAAGGGTTAGTTACGTGCTGAAGGGGCAGGCATGGATTGGTTTTCAACGGAACACTGCCCTGCAGCAGTGTCCGGGCTCGCGGACTTTGAAAGAGCAGCAAAATGCTGCCCCTGACAAAGTGCTGCCTGGAGCGGCTGCTCCACCCCGCTCCATGGACGGGCTTGCCCTGGCCGGGCTGCACCTATACAGTCTGACGCTAGCTTTAACCGGCGCGCTGTGTGCAGCTTCTGAGAAGATATGCTATATCAGTGTAACGGGGAAGCCGGCTGAGCATTTTGCATCGCTCCCTGTACACTAATAGCATATCTTCTCAGAAGCTACACACAGCGCGCCGGTGTATGCAGCTTCTAACAGCGTGGGAGACGGGAGGCTGCGCTTGTTGGTGGATCCAGGAATCAGGTGAGTATTAGAAAGAAAACAAAAAAAAGTTTTATTTTATGTTCCCGGGGACATTTAAAAATGTCCTCGGATTTAATTTTTTTTAAAAATGTGTCGCCTTACCTTAGTCTGGTGGTCAGTGGGGGCTCCCTGGATCCTGGTTGTGTGGGGGGGGTCTGCCGTGGCCACAGGTGCAGTGGCTCCCTCCCTGCGCCGCCTCTCTGCCACATGCACCCGGCCGACCAGCCCGCACAGTCACAGCTCTGTCATCTGATGGTCGCTCGCTCCTCAAGGGGCTCCTTGGGAGGCCCCGGCAGGCAGCCCTCTACAGTGCCTGATTAGAGGGCCACGTCTGCCTGATGTTTTAGCAACAAGGTGTGGGAAATGTTGAATCCCATAGGCTTCAGTGTTAAAAATATTCCCGTTTTAATACAATATCTAATAAACCATTGCTTATAATATTCTACAGTAAAGAGTCTCTTTATTTTTAGATTTTTTGGGGGATTTTTTAAGCATTTTTTTAAAAAAAAAATCAATTTTTTTTCAAACTTTTTGCAAACGTCCCGAAAAGTTTGAACTTTCGAACAGCCGATGTTCGACTCGAACATTGAACCGATTCGAACCAGCAGGCCATCCCTACTCTAGACTAGTGCCCTTCATTTGTACATGTGTCAGGTTTGGCAAGAGACTCTAACATACCACCTATGTCCGCTCCTGATTTTCCAACTGCTATACCACTTCTAGCCATTCCACCTGAAAGAGCACAGTCTGCTACCGGTCTGCCTGTTTCTATTCTCAGGTGTAGTCCTTCAGGAGCCTGATTACTCCCTGAGAAAAAGAGATCATGCCCAAACCTAGAAGCTTTTGCATTGAATGTTATTTGGTGTGATTGGGTCACCAAGGACTTCCTGACGCCTGAGATCTGCTCTGATATGACCTGATTTCCCCAGCTACAGCTCCTCCCGAGGAGACCCTCGCCTCTACAGCTCCTATTGCAGAGACTTTTGCCACTCTGAGCTCCTCACAGTGGCATAGCGTGGGGGGCCCTCGGGGGCAGTCACCCTGGGCTCAATTTTCTTAGGGGGTGCAAAATTTTAAAATAAATTTGAACCACTAATATTTTCCAGCAGGAATCGGCAAGGTGTCCACCAGTTTTGCCACGCCGGCGGTGACTTAGCACTCAGTGTCCAGAAGGGAGGACCAGGACAGAAAATTCTGGTCCTGTCCTGACTCCTCCTTAACGCTGCCAAGAGTCACGTGAAGCAGCGCAGCATTATTCGACGGAACCCCCTGTACCACGCTTGTCAGCCCTCCTTGAAGTCTTGTTACAGCCTCCTCGCAGCTGGCAGCCCTGCAGCCGCTGAACAGGAAGGAGGGAGGGAGGTGCCTGCCCCGCAGTACATTTAAAATCCGGTCTCCACTAAGCCCCCTGGACAGCTCCCCCCCCGGGCCACCAGCAACTCCATGCAGGTAGGCGACACTGTATGACACTGAAGCAGTGTGACACCACACAGTGAGTGGGTACTGGGAGAGGGTGACTGGAGGTTTGGGAGAGAATGACTGGGGATACTGGGAGAGAGGGGTGACTGGGGATACTGGGAGAGAGTGACTGGGGGTACTGGGAGAAAGTGGGGGTACTTGGAGAGAGAAAGAGTGAGAAAGAGAGTGACTGGGGTACTGGGAGAGAGGGGTGACTGGAGGTACTGGGAGGGAGTGACTGGGGGTACTGGGAGAGAGGGAGTGACTGGATACTGGGAGAGAGTGACTTGGGATATTTGGATAGAGGGAGAGTGACTGGGGTACTGGGAGAAAGTGGGGGTACTTGGAAAGAGAGTGAGAGAGAGAGTGACTGGGGGTACTGGGAGAGAGGGAGTGACTGGGGGTACTGGGAGAGAGTGACTGGGGGTACTGGGAGGGAGTGACTGGGGGTACTGGGAGGGAGAGAGTGGCTGGGTAACTTGGAGAGAGACTGGGGGTACTGGGATAAAGTGGGGGGTACTGAGAGTGACTGGGGGTACTGGAAGGGAGTGACTGAGGGTACTTTGAGAGTTAGTGACTGGGGTATTGGGAGAAAGTGGGGGTACTGAGAGAGTGACTGGGGGTACTAGGAGAGAGTGACTGGGTGGTACTGGGAGAGAGTGAGTGGGGGTACTGAGAGTGACTGGGTATAGTGAGAGAGTGGAACTATGCTAGGGTATACTGGGACAGGGTGACTGGTAGCAGTGGCGTAGCATGGGGGGCATGTGTGTTTCATTTTTTATTATATCAGTATTTTGTTAATATACAATACATGTGCTTGGGGGGTAAGGGGGTCAATACTGTACTGGTGGAAGAGAATCATGGTGTTACCGTGTCCACAGGTTAGGGGATGTCAGATATAATCTCTGCACGTGACTACAACATGTCATATATTGGACTCATCTCAGCAGCTAGCCTCCAATATGGCAGGGATTAATATTCAATAAGAAACTTATACGAGACACATATCAATCGTTTATATTTCCTAGAAATTCTCCTAAATTCTTTTAATTGTCTGTGTTTTGCTTTGAAGAATACAAATAATCAATAATCGGATAAAAACATATATATATTTATTACGTATACAAAAAAAATTTCAAATCTCCTATCATAATCAAAGATTTATAAACCACAATCCATCAGCACATAAAAACTAGCTTCACTGTTAGTAACTGCATATATGATTAATATAATTTACCTTATCAGTTACACAAATGGTTAATAAACGTTTCTGCTTAACGAAACATGTATTTCCCAGCAAACCAATGTTTAACTATCTAGATCTTTTAGAGATATACAGTATGTATCTCTCTATGCTACGTGGATCAACAAAAGATGAGCTAAGTAATAAAAACTTATTTAGTGAATCCTCCGCTAATATCGAGAATTAAGCTTCTAATCTTCTACTTTTTATATTGTAGTTATATAATTCCTTGCTTATTAATTTCAATCACAGTAATTTCCAAATTCAATAATATATATATATATATATATATATATATATATATATATATATCGGTATATAAATCTTACAACAGTTGCTTTTAGGATAAATCCTTATCTCCACTTCTTCAGATCTCTATCTGCAGAATAGAAATATTTTAGATTCTGGAGCTAACAAAATCTGAGAAATCTCAGTCTGTTGCAAGAAATACTACAAATTTATATAATTACATTAATTCCTTAAATTTAAATAGCTCTCATACATTACCTCTCCAATCTGGATTTTGATGAGTTACTGCCTTGGAATATTCTTTATGTAATATTGTTTTGGAATATGTGAAAATTATCAATATCAGATAATCAATGCATGGGAGTTAGAGATTTGGTGTGAGTTAGAGATTTGGTGGGAGTCTTGAGTGCATCATCCTGGAATCTCTGCGGGAATGCCTCATGTCCTGGCTTCTGTGGGAATGCCTCATGTCCTGGCTTCTGCGGGAATGCCCTGACTGCTTTGTCGTATCTCCAATTATAGTCAATTTGATGTCACTGGCAATATTTTTATTATATTAAATATAATATTTACTATACTCTAGAGGGCAGTATTGCACTTATAAAAATTAAATGGTGGAATTAATATTTCTTATCTCATGTCAAGAGGTCAATCTTCACACAAAGACCTTCTTCTCTCATGTAGACTTAGAGTATCAAAGAATCAAATCAGAGAATCAAATTTATGTCCCTACTCCTCTCAAACTAAATACATTCCTTTCTAGTTAAATCACAGAATCTCTTCTTCAGTAATTATACTATTTACCAATTAAACTCTCTACAATATAAATTGGAGCATCTATTTTCTACTGTAAATATAATAAAATATACCTTGATTATAAAAATATATTTTGTGAATATAAACCTACATTACAAAATTTTGTAACTTTTATTTTCCTATACCCAAAAACAAAATATCTTTGTTTTAAAAACTTAAGACGGACCAATAAATTTTGTTATGACACATCTAGCACTTAGCTCGGCATTATATCACACAAAGACATTTTAAAGGTTCCCTCATGTCTGGTCACCTAGCCATGAACTATTTAAAAAAAAATCTCTGTTCATTTCTAAAACTAGGGAAAATTGAAAAATAAGACTTTCTATTTAAAACAAAATGGCTACAGGCATCCATTTTAAATTTTTCGCATCCAATATACCCAACAGGGACGTGCACAATTCTTGCCCTGCCCCGGGCGCCACTGCTTCCTCATCCTAGCCCTCGTGCCCTTTTGACTTCAGCCTCCAGTGCCTGCCTGGGAGTTCCTTTAGGTATCTGTCTTCTCCAACCCCTTTCGTATATTAGTACTGTGTCAGCCCTTTTTCTTCTATGTCTGTCTCTGTCTTTATAGTCAGCCCTTGTCTTCTGTCTGCCTCCTTTTTCCTGTTTATCTCCAGCCCTGTTATTGCAATTATTTCTTTATAACCTTCTATGTTTCATCATTTGTCCTATTGCATTGCTTTATGTAGTAAATCCCTTACACCTTGCCCCCTGTATTCAGTTTTGGTATCACATGCACACTGGGGTCAGCACGTTGCTTGCACCTGACAACATGTCAGTGTGATTTCCCAGCCCTTGACTTGTCGTTTCACGCAATGATAAAATCCTCGTCCCAATACACAACATAATATTCCCGGTAAATGGTGGCAGGTTGCCGTGGGATCCCCATCCAATGCACACTCCGATTTCTCCAAAAAAAATGCATGGATCCGTTTTGTGATGAAAAGAGCATTGATCCAGCTTTTACCAGGACCCCACTCCAATGTCTAACCTGTTTCAATACTGTTGCTCCCCCTTTCTCTGAGACATGTTTGTCACTCTGGGTATATTTTATAGGGATGAGCCGAACACCCGAGTTCAGTTCGGTTCGCATTCGAACTCGAACTCTACTCAATACAAGTCAATGGGACTCAAAATTTGATTTTTAGAGTACCCTCCAAGAGGGCGTATAGGCTAGATATTTGCCATAAAAGGTGTATGGGGGTCCGGGTAGTGCCCTGGGGGACAGGAAACAAGGACAAAAAGTAAAAAAAAAGTTTTTAAAGGGACAGTGAGTTTTCCATGAAATAAGGGTTAAAAATAAAAACAAAAAATTCCTCCAAATATCGTGTCTAGGAGGTCCCCATAACCTGCCCGTGAAGTGGCGGATTTCTAAGATGTATAGAAACATTTAAAAACAATGTCCGGGTCCGGGTAGTGCCCTGGGGGACAGGAAACGAGGACAAAAAGAAAGACGTGTTTAACCCCTTCACTGCTGACGACGTGTGGGACACGTCCTCAGTTACTCCCGCTGTATGCTGAGGAGGACGGGTCACGTCATCAGCTTTGCGGGACCCCCGGCGGAGATACTCACCTCTCTGTCCAGGGTCCCGCGGCGTTTGCCAGGGGGGGGGTCACCTGGAAATGTCATGGTGCGATGACATCATTTACGTCGGGAGGAGCTTGACTTCAGCGACTGAGGACGCTGAAGTCAAGCGCCTCCCAACGTAAATGACATCATTGCGCCATGCACGATGATGTCATTTCCAGGCGACCCCCCGGCAATGCCGGGAGATCGCCTGGAAGGGAGGGGGAATCCGTTCGGATCCCTCTCCCTCACGATCGGGAGGTCCCACAAAAAAAAGCCAGGCACCGCTTCAAAAGGAGAGAGTCTCCCCTTTTAAGCGGTGCCTGGCTTTAATCCCTTAGGCACCGGGTCGCACTTCGGCGCCTTGCGGCGCCGAAGTACGGCCTGGCTCCGGTGGGGGCCGCCATCTTGGATCGCGGCTCCACCCCGGGTCCCCCCCCTCACTGCCTGACGTCCTCACGCATAGCGTGATGATGTCAGATAGGGAGTTCATTTGAGGGTTCACAGAGATGCAGTGAGGTTGTGTATAGAGATGCTGATGGGGTTGTGTATAGAGATGCTGTGAGGTTGTGTATGGAGATGCTGTGAGGCTGTGTATAGAGATGCTAATGGGGTTGTGTATAGAGATGCTGTGAGGCTATCTATAGAGATGCTGTGAGGCTGTGTATAGAGATGCTGTGAGGCTGTGTATAGAGATGCTGTGAGGCTGTGTATAGAGATGCTGTGAGGCTGTGTATAGAGATGCTGTGAGGCTGTGTATAGAGATGCTGTTTATTTATAGAGATGTTGATGGGGTTGTGTGTAGAGATGCGGTGAGGCTGTGTATAGAGATGCTGATGGGGTTGTGTATAGAGATGCTGTGAGGTTGTGTATGGAGATGCTGTGAGGTTGTGTATAGAGATGCTAATGGGGTTGTGTATAGAGATGCTGTGAGGCTATGTATAGAGATGCTGTGAGGCTATGTATAGAGATGCTGTGAGGCTGTGTATAGAGATGCTGTGAGGCTGTGTATAGAGATGCTAATGGGGTTGTGTATAGAGATGCTGTGAGGCTATGTATAGAGATGCTGTGAGGTTGTGTATAGAGATGCTGATGGGGTGTGTATAGAGATGCTGTGAGGTTGTGTATAGAATGCTGTGAGGCTGTATAGAGATGCTGTGGGGCTATGTATAGAGAGGGCTATGTATAGAGATGCTGTGGGGCTGTGTATAGAGATGCTGTGAGGCTATGTATAGAGATGCTGTGAGGCTATGTATAGAGATGCTGTGAGGCTTGTGTATAGAGATGCTGTGAGGCTGTGTATAGAGATGCTGTGAGGCTGTGTATAGAGATGCTAATGGGGTTGTGTATAGAGATGCTGTGAGGCTATGTATAGAGATGCTGTGAGGCTATGTATAGAGATGCTGTGAGGCTATGTATAGAGATGCTGTGAGGCTGTGTATAGAGATGCTGTGAGGCTGTGTATAGAGATGCTGTGAGGCTGTGTATAGAGATGCTAATGGGGTTGTGTATAGAGATGCTGTGAGGCTATGTATAGAGATGCTGTGAGGCTGTGTATAGAGATGCTGTGAGGCTGTGTATAGAGATGCTGATGGGGTTGTGTATAGAGATGCTGTGAGTTTGTGTATAGAGATGCTGTGAGTTTGTGTATAGAGATGCTGTGAGGTTCTGTTTAGAGATGCTGATGGGGTTGTGTATAGAAATGCTGTGTATAGAGATGCTGAAGGGGTTGTGTATAGAAATGCTGTGTATAGAGATGCTGATGGGGTTGTGTATAGCGATGCTGTGAGGCTGTGTTTAGAGATGCTGATGGGTTGTGTATAGAGATGCTGTGTATAGAGATGCTGATGGGGTTGTGTATAGCGATGCTGTGAGGCTGTGTTTAGAGATGCTGATGGGTTGTGTATAGAGATGCTGTGTATAGAGATGCTGATGAGGTTGTGTATAGAGATGCTGTGAGGCTGTATAGAGATGCTGTTTGGCTGTGTATAAAGATGCTGTGTATAGAGATGCTGAAGGGGTTGTGTATAGAAATGCTGTGTATAGAGATGCTGTGAGGATGTGTATAGAGATGATGTGAGGCTGTGTATAGAGATGCTGATGGGGTTGTGTCTATAATGATGCTGTGAGGCTGTGTATAGAGATGCTGTGAGGCTGTGTATAGAGATGCTGTGAGGCTGTGTATAGAGATGCTGATGGGGTTGTGTATAGAGATGCTGTGAGGCTGTGTATAGAGATGCTGTGAGGCTGTGTATAGAGATGCTGTGAGGCTGTGTATAGAGATGCTGTGAGGCTGTGTATAGAGATGCTGTGAGGCTGTGTATAGAGATGCTGTGAGGTTGTGTATAGAGATGCTGTGAGGTTGTGTATAGAGATGCTGTGAGGTTCTGTTTAGAGATGCTGATGGGGTTGTGTATAGAGATGCCGTGTATGGAGATGCTGATGGGGTTGTGTATAGCGATGCTGTGAGGCTGTATAGAGATGCTGTTTGGCTGTGTATAGATGCTGTGTATAGAGATGCTGAAGGGGTGTGTAGAAATGCTGTATAGAGATGCTGTGAGGATGTGTATAGAGATGATGTGAGGCTGTGTATAGAGATGCTGTGAGGCTGTGTATAGAATGCTGTGAGGCTGTGTATAGAGATGCTGTGAGGCTGTGTATAGAGATGCTGTGAGGCTGTGTATAGAGATGCTGTGAGGCTGTGTATAGAGATGCTGTGAGGCTGTGTATAGAGATGCTGTGAGGCTGTGTATAGAGATGCTGTGTATAGAGATGCTGATGGGGTTGTGTATAGAGATGCTGTGAGTTTGTGTATAGAGATGCTGTGAGGTTCTGTTTAGAGATGCTGATGGGGTTGTGTATAGAGATGCCGTGTATGGAGATGCTGATGGGGTTGTGTATAGCGATGCTGTGAGGCTGTGTTTAGATATGCTGATGGGTTGTGTATAGAGATGCCGTGTATAGAGATGCTGTGAGGCTGTATAGAGATGCTGTTTGGCTGTGTATAAAGATGCTGTGTATAGAGATGCTGAAGGGGTTGTGTATAGAAATGCTGTGTATAGAGATGCTGTGAGGATGTGTATAGAGATGCTGTGAGGCTGTGTATAGAGATGCTGTGAGGCTGTGTATAGAGATGCTGTGAGGCTGTGTATAGAGATGCTGTGAGGCTGTGTATAGAGATGCTGTGAGGTTGTGTATAGAGATGCTGTGAGGTTGTGTATAGAGATGCTGTGAGGTTGTGTATAGAGATGCTGATGGGGTTGTGTATAGAGATGCCGTGTATGGAGATGCTGATGGGGTTGTGTATAGCGATGCTGTGAGGCTGTATAGAGATGCTGTTTGGCTGTGTATAAAGATGCTGTGTATAGAGATGCTGAAGGGGTTGTGTATAGAAATGCTGTGTATAGAGATGCTGTGAGGATGTGTATAGAGATGATGTGAGGCTGTGTATAGAGATGCTGTGAGGCTGTGTATAGAGATGCTGTGAGGCTGTGTATAGAGATGCTGTGAGGCTGTGTATAGAGATGCTGTGAGGCTGTGTATAGAGATGCTGTGAGGCTGTGTATAGAGATGCTGTGAGGCTGTGTATAGAGATGCTGTGAGGCTGTGTATAGAGATGCTGTGTATAGAGATGCTGATGGGGTTGTGTATAGAGATGCTGTGAGTTTGTGTATAGAGATGCTGTGAGGTTCTGTTTAGAGATGCTGATGGGGTTGTGTATAGAGATGCCGTGTATGGAGATGCTGATGGGGTTGTGTATAGCGATGCTGTGAGGCTGTGTTTAGATATGCTGATGGGTTGTGTATAGAGATGCCGTGTATAGAGATGCTGTGAGGCTGTATAGAGATGCTGTTTGGCTGTGTATAAAGATGCTGTGTATAGAGATGCTGAAGGGGTTGTGTATAGAAATGCTGTGTATAGAGATGCTGTGAGGATGTGTATAGAGATGCTGTGAGGCTGTGTATAGAGATGCTGTGAGGCTGTGTATAGAGATGCTGTGAGGCTGTGTATAGAGATGCTGTGAGGCTGTGTATAGAGATGCTGTGAGGCTGTGTATAGAGATGCTGTGAGGCTGTGTATAGAGATGCTGTGTATAGAGTTGCTGATGGGGTTGTGTATAGAGATGCTGTGAGGCTGTGTATAGAAATGCTGTGAGGCTGTGTATAGAAATGCTGTGAGGCTGTGTATAGAAATGCTGTGAGGCTGTGTATAGAAATGCTGTGAGGCTGTGTATAGAAATGCTGTGAGGCTGTGTATAGAAATGCTGTGAGGCTGTGTATAGAGATGCTGTGAGGCTGTGTATAGAGATGCTGTGAGGCTGTGTATAGAGATGCTGTGTTAGAGTTGCTGATGGGGTGTGTATAGAGATGCTGTGAGGCTGTGTATAGAATGCTGTGAGGTGTGTATAGAAATGCTGTGAGGCTGTGTATAGAATGCTGTGAGGCTGTGTATAGAAATGCTGTGAGGCTGTGTATAGAGATGCTGTGAGGCTGTGTATAGAGATGCTGTGAGGCTGTGTATAGAGATGCTGTGAGGCTGTGTATAGAGATGCTGTGTATAGAGTTGCTGATGGGGTTGTGTATAGAGATGCTGTGAGGCTGTGTATAGAAATGCTGTGAGGCTGTGTATAGAAATGCTGTGAGGCTGTGTATAGAAATGCTGTGAGGCTGTGTATAGAAATGCTGTGAGGCTGTGTATAGAAATGCTGTGAGGCTGTGTATAGAAATGCTGTGAGGCTGTGTATAGAAATGCTGTGAGGCTGTGTTTAGAGATGCTAATGGGGTTGTGTATAGAGATGCTGTTTGTGTATAGAGATGCTGATGGGGTTGTGTATAGAGATGCTGATGGGGTTGTGTATAGAGATGCTGATGGGGTTGTGTATAGAGATGCTGTGAGGCTGTGTATAGAGATGCTGTGAGGTTGTGTATAGAGATGCTGTGAGGCTGTGTATAGAGATGCTGTGAGGCTGTGTATAGAGATGCTGTGAGGCTGTGTATAGAGATGCTGTGAGGCTGTGTATAGAGATGCTGTGAGGCTGTGTTTAGAGATGCTGATGGTTTTGTGTATAGAGATGCCGTGTATAGAGATTCTGATGGGGTTGTGTATAGAGATGCTGTGAGGCTGTGTATAGAGATGCTGTGAGGCTGTGTATAGAGATGCTGTGAGGCTGTGTATAGAGATGCTGTGAGGCTGTGTATAGAGATGCTGTGTATAGAGATGCTGTGAGGCTGTGTTTAGAGATGCTGATGGTTTTGTGTATAGAGATGCCGTGTATAGAGATTCTGATGGGGTTGTGTATAGAGATGCTGTGAGGCTGTGTATAGAGATGCTGTGAGGCTGTGTATAGAGATGCTGTGAGGCTGTGTATAGAGATGCTGTGAGGCTGTGTATAGAGATGCTGTGTATAGAGATGCTGTGAGGTTGTGTATAGAGATGCTGTGTATAGAGATGCTGTGTACAGAGATGCTGATGGGGCTGTGTATAGAGATGCCTTGCGGTGCCGAAGTGCGGCCTAGCTCTTAGATGGCGGCTCCACCCCCGGGTCCCCCCTCAAAGCCCGACGTCCTCACGCATAGCTTGATGACTTCAGATAGCCAGGGAACCCCTAGCTGCCCGAATCACTGGTGGAGCTAGGGGGTTCATTTGAACCCCGATATCTCCAGAACCGTGGCAGCTAGGGGGTCATGGAGGGTGTCAATCGAAAGGCCTGAGCATGATACCCAACATGTGTGTTATTTTTATTAATGAAGCAATATTGTTCACATTTCAATTATAATGTGAACAATGATGATGCACTAATGATTTTTTTCTATGGGGTGCGTTTGCTATAAATCACATAAATCCCCCCACAAAATGTAACAAGTCCCAATTTCTAATTTTTGTACAAGCGCACCCCATAGAAAACATAACCGCAAACGCTCATGTGCTAAACTGTGAAAAAAAACACTTTACACACTGCAGATGATTAAAAATGCAATTTTTATTACATTTTTTGTCATAATATACAGGCAGGACATGATGTATACATATAAAAATGATATATTATGAATCTGTGGAGTCTGCCGGAAAGAACGATATCTAATATGTCTGGGTCATTTAATAAAATGTGGATTCAAATCACGTTTAAACAGGATGAGCAAAAGCAGTAAAAATGAGCTCAGCACACAGCAGTGAAATGCAGGGTTAAGGGGATAAACAGCATATCAGAGGAAGATTTAGTAGAGAAATTAACACTTCTCAGAAGCACAGGTGTTGTTTGATACATGTTCAGATCAGGAGACACCACACCCTCATTCCCTCAGTCTACAGACAATGTATCAAATTCATCAGACGAGACTAATTAAAAGCACATGTTATTTCCAAACACTAATTAACACCTGTTGTTTACACCGTTTGAGAACACAGGTCATTTAGGAGGTGAGAATCTTTGCACGTAGACATTATTTGTTAATTCAATATCTAATAAACCGTTGCTTATAATATTCTGCAGTAAAGAGTCTCTTTATTTCTAGATTTTTTAGTATTTTTTTAAGCATTATTTGTACTTTTTTTTAAAAAAAAAATTCGAACACAAACACGCCAAAAGGTTCGAAGTTCGCGAACTTGCAAACGGCCAAAGTTCGAATCGAACTCCGAACCGAACAGCTCATCCCTAATGTTTTAAATTTACTTTTGGCTTTGGTTCTCTTCTCTGTCTATATTCTGTTGTTATTTCTGTATTATTTAATTTTTGTAAGATGAAATGGGTGTGCATTTATTGTATAATTACATGAAGATGTGCTATTTACCATTCATTGGTGAGGTATATTATCCTTGTCATTCACATGTTCACTTTCCTACTGTACTTTTAATTGCACTATCAAAAAAATTGTCATAGAAAAAAGCGTGGTAACGCTTAGGGTTACTTTCAAGGATACCTGTAAAGAATCAAACTTATTTATTCTGTATTGTGTTCAGCAATGTTCCACAGATCCCATATATTAGCGCCACAGAGATATATTTTGATTTATTTAGTATTTTACCAGGAAGAATACATTGAGATTTTAGTTTTCAAGTATGTCCCTAAAAAAGTAAAAGGAGGTTTGAAAGTGCCTTTGGTTTCACTCTTTATTTACTACACCATAGTTGCTGTAGCTATGATTATTACTTTTTGGCAGTGGCAATTGCGGCAAGGGGTAATATGCAAATAAGCTACTTTTTTCCAGTTCCTAGACTTCTCTTAAGTAATAAAAATTAAAATGGGAAAAAATGGTCCTCATTTATTTTATAATTTCAATGTTTTTCTTACATCTCTAGGATTACATCTTGAAAACCTTGAAGGATGCCAGATCCTGCATGTCATTTGCCATTTTATTATGGAAGTATATCTCGTGCAGAAGCTGAAGAGTACCTCAAATTAGCTGGAATGAAAGATGGCCTCTTTCTGCTTAGGCAGTGCCTGAAAAATCTGGGAGGTTATGTTCTCTCTGTTGTCTTCAATTTACAATTTTACCATTATCCTGTGGAAAGACAACTGAATGGCACATATGTAATTGCAGGGGGTAAGCCCCACTGTGGTCCTGCTGAATTATGTGAGTACTTCTCTAAAGATGCAGACGGATTATGCTGTACCCTTCGTCAGCCTTGCTGTAGACCTAGTGGGATGGAGAGTAAACCAGGCGTTTTTGACAGTATCCGGGACACCATGATGAGAGAATATGTCCGTCAAACGTGGAATCTGGAGGTGAGATATGACTCAAATGGTTACGGTTACAGTTAACAGTATTTAGCTCCAACAAATTCCTTAGTGCTGTACAATGGGCGAGACAAAAAAACAAATATACATACACGTTACACACACGGAACAGAAGGAGGGAGGACCCTGCTCGAGAGCTTACAATCTAAGAGGAGAGGGGTGACCCATTAGGTGAGGGTGAATATGGTAAGTGAAGTGGCGGGTTGCAAGAGGGCTGAATGGGAAGAGGAGCAGGAAATGACAGTGGGGAGATTATGGAGTGAGCCGATAGGAAGAAAGTAATGCGTTTGCAGAGACATAGACTGAAAAAAGACATGCGTCCATACAGTCTTTCCCACATCATCTACTGCTGTTGGTCCACAGGAAGGCAAAAACGCAGTCTGAAGTGCTCGCCAATATGCAACACACTGGGAAAAAACTCATTCTTGACCCCAGAATGTCAGTCAGGGGGGCGTGGCCGGCTACTTGCAGAGACATACGTATTTTTGTGGAGCTCCACGCATCTGCTACCTTCTGGAACCTCAAATTGATCTTTCCCACTGTGCTTTTTAGCTTTGGGGACCTGAAGTGACTGGCCACCGGGAACAAAGCTGTCCAGAAGCCCGTTTTGTCCCCCGTCAAGGACCTGAGACTTTCTTTATAGCCGCTGCCATGTGTCACATCTCAGCCCTGCCCCCTGCTGGTGGTAGCAGAGATTCCTGTTTATTTTTTGTTTTCAGGTATTGCAGCCCATCTATTGGTCTGCAGTCACATGACCTGGTCATCCCTATAAATAGGGCCAGGATTTCCCTTGATCCTTGGATCAGGATAGACCAGATCTACCTAGTTCCTGCGTTGTTGTTATTCTTGTTCTGATATCTCTGTGTATGACCCCTTGGCTCTAGTCTTTGGATTACCCTCTTGTCTGGCCCCTGAAGTTGTTATTCTGATATTCCGTGTGTAGCGCTACTCCCGCGAGAGCCGCTGAGTTTGACGGGCCTTCTGTCTCACTCCAGTGATTACCTACCTCCACCTTTGGCGCCAAGTAATACCAAGATAAGATTACTTTAAATAAAAAGGGGTTTATTAGGACTAGCGAGCAAACCCTTTGTAGGGCAAAGTAATCAACAGTATAACAGTATTGAAAGAGTTAATTTAGCATTACTATTTAACTCAATAATGAATGAACAAGACGCCAAATCTTTACCATACATCAGTGCAGTTCGAGTATCAACTATAATCAACGTAACCAATATCAGTAACCTGTCTAAACCTTATACATTCTGCCTAACCACTGGCCAGTGGAAATTATACAAGCGTTCAAGATTGCTAGCGGTGGAGCCCTTGATTCTGTCGTTGGGTACCTTTAACATGAAACCATATTTGTATTCCAAAGTGAGAAAGAAATCTTTGCAAAGTGTCACAGAACAGCAAGATTTGTAACTGCAGCAATCCTCCTTTTAGTAGCAACTGCAAGGGCAGTAGAACTAGGCCAGACAATAAAGTTAGCAATAACAACTCACGCAGGATGGCCGAATACTGTCCACTTGGACAGTAGATCGATCGCTATCTCTTAGCGCTGGAATCACTCAAGGACAGCCAAATTTCTTCTCCGCTGAATGTACTCAGTCGCTCCCTCTGTCACTGGAACAAACACGAAGGCAGACGGACCCCTTCTTCACTGGATGCACAAGGACAGCCGGATGCACGATCCACTGGTACTGGCAACACGTGAGGGCAACTGGATCTCTCCTTCGCTGAATGCACGAGTGCAGCCTCTGGACGCACGATCACCACATAGGGCCGTTCACCTCAGCAGTCTCCCCTTTCCTTGCTCTGCATGTGCACTTCCACCCTTGGAAAACGCCCCTTCCCTTAGGCACTGCTGGGAGGTGTAGTTCTCTTCCTGACAAATTGCAAAGGCCCTCTGTAATTGAGACTACATGTTCCAGAATCCTTTGCATCTTCCTGTCTTATCAGCTTCCTTTGCCAGTGAAGAGAAAGGGGAAAAGAGGGGGGGGGGGGTAGTACTCCACAGCTGTGACAGGCTGCATGTCTGAGAAACACAATAGTACACACACAGTTCAAGTAGCCTGCGCTACACACTCCCCCCACCAAGAATCTTTGGTCCTCCAAAGACAGTGACTTCCTGTACCTGATACATGCATTTTGAATACACGAGGAGAGAAACAGGTTAGCATGCACAAGACCGTAAACCATTCAGATTTTCATACGAAATTGACAATGGGACTTCCCAATTAGCCTAAGAAATATGTTTGTTCTATTTATATGACCCCCACCTGGCAATACCCAGCCAAACATGCAAGGGGGACGGTTGGAATGGCCCTTTGCTACATCTGTGGGGGATAACCCAGATGTCATGAGAATCTTCTGGGAGGTGTGATCAATCTCCTCACTCAGGGGGGGACAACTGCCATCTTTCTTCTAAAGCATCTGAGGGGCCCCTTTGGTAGACCATCCCATCTGAGAGTTAGTCGATTCCACTCCTCACTACCACACTGGGAGGAGCATAGTGGCTTCGGGACTCCCGAATAATTCCTATTCTCTTCAAACCGACAATGGGTTCTCTGAGATCATCCAAATCTGCTTCTGAGATTCATCGAGACCTTTCTCTAAATGGCTTGTCCTCTTGTAAACGAATACGGTGCTGCGCATTCTTTGCATATGGTTGGTCCCAACTCATATTGACTGAAGCCTGCAGACATGCACCTTCACCTGGCTGCAAGACCTTCGCCTGGCTGTCCAGCTTCCACAGTTTTCCCACTGCTGCTGGGACCTTTTGCTCTCGGATCAACTGCTGGTACACTGAGCGTAACATAGGATGTACATTTTCAGCCGTAGTCTCACTGAGACATGAGGCGAGAGTAACTGCCGAACCAGATTAGTGTTCCTCCCCACTATCATGGAGCTCCTCTTAGCCCCTGGAGGGCGGGGACATACAATTGCCAACGTGTCTGTAGTCCCTGACTGTCCTGCAACAGATGGACCAAATTCAAGCCTGACTGAAAGATATGTCGTGGGGGAGCTTCTTAGTTCCCATCCCCCACATCTCTAAACTTTCTAACCTTTTCAAGGGCAGGGGTTTCAGGTATTTATTATAAAAGTCACAGTAAATCAGAGTCACTTGAGCCCCTGAGTCCAATAGAGCTTTTGTGTACACACCTTCCACTTGGACTGATGCTAGGAAACGTTCTGGGCTGTTTTGATGCAGATTGTTCAGCTGTCTTAACTCGAGCCTCTCTTCTGATCTGTGCCCCTTTCCGCTGATTTCTGAACCAGCCATTCTGAGTATGGTGTGCACTGATCCCCAGTGACTGGAAACTCGACTCAGAGCACCTCGGGCGGTCTAGACGAAGCTTTCGTCGTTGCTTGATACCGAGGTTTGGGCCCTGCTCGCCCTTCGTGTACTACTTGTTGGCTGAAACGTTCTGACTTGGATGAGCGTCCGGCTGCCTCTTTCCGTGACTTTAAAAGGCTGGCGCAGTCACGTTGATAATGACCAATACCCCCGCAGTTGTAGCAAATCACCGAACTAGGGGGCTCTCCAGCAGGAACATTCTGCATTGTTTCTCCCACGCCAAGTATAGCAACTCTATCGGACAGCAACATCATCATCTCCATTATTTGCGACATCTGAGTTTTCAGCGCCATTATTTCAGTCTGTATCTCCGCTATGCCAAGGGCTCCTACTTCTGCAGTGATTGCTGCACGCGAAGCATTGGACTTCTTTTTAGCACTGATTAAGGCTTCTTCCAGGATGGCCTTTACTAGTTTGGAGTACGTCCGTGGCCTGGTCTGACCTCTGGCCTGGAACTACAACACTATGGGATCCAGTGGGAGGGGAACCTTTCAGAATCTGGTCCCACAAAGCTCTGCTTGCATGACTCTGACTAACAATTTTATCTAACCGCTAGACATAGATGGACAACTCTTTTTATTCATTTTGATAGGTGTGAGAGAACCTATGACCGAGCTCAGCACAGTCCTCCACCTCTCCAAAGGTTTCTCGCAAAGCATCTAAACACTCAACAGCTGAACAGCCTGGCTTGTCCCTCTTTAGATTTCTGATTACATCTGCAGCAGGGGCTCATAGGCTCTCTGTTAACCTTTGCCTTTTCACTGTGTCAGCCACAGCTTGCACTGCCTGATCTATCCAAGTTTCAAAGTCCTCTTCTCCAGTTGGTACGGGAACCTTCCCAGAGTAGAACCGCAACTTGCGATATCCGTGATTGGCAGACGCAGCAGAGTGCTGGGCCAATGTTTCTACAAGTTTTCCCATTGTGGTAAAGAAGGTGGCAGGAGGGAACCCGGTCATTGGGGTAGGGGTAGTATCCGATACCCCGGGACCTGGCGCTATTGGGCTAGGGTTAAGGGGTTGGCCACCCAGCACCTTTTGGCCGCATAAGCAGGGCTTCACAACCCCCTGGCAGCCGTATGCTATCTCCCTGGAAACAGTCTGGGATCCCTCTTTTCAATTCTAACATAACATAAGTGTGGGAGGTGTCTTGATCCACTTTCATGTCTAATAGGAACGTTCTCTGATCAGTTATTAAGCCTGACATTAATTGAACCTGTATCTCAGTCCAGGTAACTCCAGCGAGACTCATAATCACACAGAACCCCTGGTGGCCATTTTTCTCTGCGCACCACTTAGCGGCCGCACCAGGGTCCATCATGGCGACTTGGCTGGTGGAGGCGGTCATCACTCCGCCGCGGAGACCAGAAGATCCCGGACGAGCCCCCACGTGTAGCACTACTCCAACGAGAGCCGCTGAGTTTGACGGGCCTTCTGCCTCACTACAGTGATTACCCACCTCCACCTTCAGCGCCAAGTAATACCAAGACAAGATTACTCTAAATAAAAAGGGGTTTATTAGGACTAGTGAGAAAACCCTTTGTAGGACAAAGTAATAAACAGTATAACAGTATTGAAAGAGTTAATTTAGCATTACTATTCAACTCAATAATGAATGAACAAGACGGTAATCTTTACCATACGTCAGTGCAGTTCGATTATCAACTATAATCAACGTAACCAATATCAGTAACCTGTCTAAACCTTATACATTCTGCCTAACCACTGGCCAGTGGAAATTATACAAGCGTTCAAGATTGCTAGCGGTGGAGCCCTTGATTCGATCGTTGGGTACCTTTAACATGAAACCATATTTGTATTCCACAAAGTGAGAAAGAAATCTTCGCAAAGTGTCACAGAACAGCAAGATTTGTAACTGCAGCGATCCTCCTTTTAGCTGCAACTGCAAGGGCAGTAAAACTAGGCCAGACAATAAAGTTAGCAATATCAACTCACGCAGGATGGCCGAATACCTCTCTCCATTTGAACGGTAGCTCGATCGCTATCTCTTAGTGCTGGAATCACTCAAGGACAGCCAAATTTCTTTTCCGCTGAATGTACTCGGTCACTCCCTCGGTCACTGGAACACACACAAAGGCAGACTGACCCCTTCTTCACTGGATGCACAAGGACAGCCGGATGCACGATCCGCTGGTACTGGCAACATGTGAGGGCAACTGGATCTCTCCTTCACTGAACGCACGAGGCAGCCTCTTGACGCACGATCACCACATAGGACCATTCACCTCAGCAGTCTCCCCTTCTCTGCCTTCTCCTTGCTCTGCACGTGCACTTCCACCCTTGGAAAACGCCCCTTCCCTTAGGCACTGCTGGGAGGTGTAGTTCTCTTCCTGACAAATTGCATAGGCCCTCTGTAATTGAGACTACATGTTCCAGAATCCTTTGCATCTGCCTGTCTTAACAGCTTCCTTTGTCAGTGAAGAGAAAGGGAAAAAAGTGAGGGAAGTACGCCGCAGCTGTGACAGGCTGCATAACAATGGGAAAACAGAACCAGAGAGTACTTAAGTTATATATATGAATATATCTGACTCCTTAGGAGTTATAGGCAAATCCTTGTAATCCAGAAGGTAACTTGAGAAATAAATCCAGGAAGTCTGTAAACAAATAGGATATCCAGGTGGTCTGCAGAATAAGGGTTTGGAGGAATAGGATGTCCAGTGGAGTAGAAGGTGATTCAGGTATCCAGGCAAATACAGAGAGGTTAGAGGTAGCTCCTTACAGCTTGGAGATTCCAAGGCATTGTGGAAGCATTGGGTTTCAGGTGTGGCCTGGATTTATGCAGGGTGATCAGTTGACTTAAACAACACCTGAGCGCTGAATGGTAGGAGGCGAATACTGGCAATACTACTTTGAGTCTCATCACTATTAGGCAGCGTTAGGCTTTTTATTACGCCGTCGGCAACGCTCCTTACAATGGTAAACACATTTTAACTGACAATCTTATACAACTTACAGGGGGATTTACTTGAACAAGCCCTCATCAGTCAAGCACCACAGGTGGAGAAGCTTGTAGCTACTACTGCTCATGAACAAATGCCATGGTACCATGGAGACACAAACAGAAAAGATGCTGAGCGTAAACTCTACTCAGGCGCACAACCAGATGGAAAGTTTCTGTAAGTCTCAAACTGCAGACATAAAGGGTCATTCAACACTAAAGAAATCTGCTGCTATTGCAACCCTGGCCAATAGACATGTGCGCGGCAAAAATATTATTTTAGTTTCGGATCATTTTGTTAATTTTGTTCACATTTTGTTTTTTTTTTTTTTTTTTGGTTCATTCATTATCTTACTGCAATTCGTAATTTCGATTCCTTGGTTCAGACGGCATTTTGTTTTTCGGATCACTTCGCATTTAATTTTTATTTGTATATCGTTATTTGGGTTTTTATTTCGCATTTCGTTGTTATTAGTTATTTTGGAGTGTGAAACAGATGAATTTTATTTACTTAAATAAAAAAAAGCCTAAACTCCCGTCTTTGGTGCTGAAAGCTAGTCTACGGAGCTGCTCTCCATGGTGCTGAAAGGTTTGCAGCTCCAAAAATAGCTGCTGTCCTTGGAATTGACTAGCTTTCAGCACCATAGTCAGCCCCCTTTGAATGCAGCAAGACTGAAGGAAAGAAAAAAAATGCTACGTTCGGCAAAGAAAAAAAAGCCTCGTCCTAAAAACAAATTAGGAATCCAAAAATTTCACCAGAAAAATCCCGAAAAATGCCAAAAAAGATCTTTAAAAAAAAGACTTTTTGCTGTGAAAAGAATAAAAATGGTTGAATTTAATAATTTATTTAAAACGGGGAATATTTTTTTACATTGAAACCTAGTGTGCAGGATTCATGTGTCACGTGTAGACTGCGATATATGCAGCAAGTTGGGTTGTGAGCCCAGGATGCAGTGAAATAGGCAGGTTTAAAAGTAACAAAGGGGTTTATTTTAGAATAAACACAGGAACATAAAAGACATGAACTAAACAGATCAGAATTAGACATCGGCACAAAAGGGAATAGCTTAGGAGAAGGAGAGAAGATGCAAGAGAAGGAGGCTGAAGTAATAGAGGGATGGCTGGGAGTAGTGGGAAGGGAGGTTAAGGAGAACTAAATGGGATTGGTTAGGAAAGCAAGAGAAATGAGAAATAGCAAACTGAGAATAAGAGACTAGAGAGTGAGAGTGGAAAAAGACACAGAGGGAACTTAACAACACATGGGGCAAGCAATGAATAAACAATAATACACTAAACAGATATATACATGAACGTGGTATCAGGCAGGGAACAAGCAATAAGAATGGTCTAGAAGCAAAAGCAATGGTCTGGTACACGGAGATCCTAGATAGGGACAGAAGGTAGCAAGATGGGGGGTGAATGATTGTCCAGATATTGCAGAGGGTATTCATATTCAGGAAAGTCTTTGATTCACATTCCAGAGGTTCTCAGGAGATCTTTAGGTAGTTCAGGGAGCTTTCACAAAACAGGTCTTCAGTCTGGTACTTCAATGTGGAAGTGGTTTCTGAAGGGCGTAGCTTCCTGATATGCAGGAATAATCAGGGGAAGGTGAGCTCAGGTGGGGCTCCAGGGCTAGAACGTCGGATGCATGCAGAAAGTCCAGGAACATGTATTGTGCATGTTGCAGGGTTAACGTGAGTGACAGGTGCCAGAGCGTGGTGACCCTGACAATATGCTGCATTCATTATAACAGAGAGTTGCTTATTACTTATTTACTAGCTGCCATTTTCATTGTAATACCGGCTGTATTGTGGTTTGTAGGACTGGTATTTATAACCCAAAAAATGGCTAAAAAAATAAACAAATACGGCCATATTACATTCTTAACGCTAAAATGGGGACGCAAAGGAGAAAAACCTGCAATTGCCGGTTTCTCCTTAGCATCCCCGTTTTAGCATGATATTATGGGGCAGGCGCTAGTCCAGCAGCCTGCCCCACTAAGTGTTGCCAAGAGCATCTCTTCCATGGAGTCTATAGGATTCCACTGCCAGTCACATGAAATGTAGGATCTCGCCTTGCGAGATCCGACAGGTCGGCAGAGTGATCATGGAGGGAGACTGGGGATTTTGTTCCCCCAGTCTCCCCCTGCTTTTCAGTTAACTGCAGCAGGAGGTAATTAGCGTTAGGACAGGGCTTTTTTTCAGGGGGCACTCGCTGGTACTCACTACCGGCACCTCACCACCAGCCCAATCTAACAGGAGAGAGCATGATGCTCCTCCTGCAGTGGCAGGCAGAGAATCGGAAGTGTTCGGCAGCTCATGTTGCTCCTGAATGCTTCAGATTGTCAGGAGTGTATCTAGGGACAGATAAGGGAGGGCTGGTTAAATAAAATCTCTGCTGTTTCTTCAGGGCCCCAGCTCTGGCAGATGTGTGTAAACATGCTGCACCCCCTCTCTGCAGTCGCTGAAACTTTGAACAGCATGGGGAGAGGGGTGCAGCATGTTTACACACATCTGCCAGAGCTGTGGATTGTCAAGCAAGTGGTGTGATCAGAGGAGCTGGCACTGTAAGGCAGTACAGGCAGGACTTGGCTAACAAGGCAGCAGAGGCGGCCGCCGTACTTTGCTGGCCTGGTGCCAAACTTGGGGCGCCACAATCCAGTTACCTGGTCACTGCTGGCCAGGAATTTCATTGTAGTGCCGCCCATTATTTAAATTATCCTCCCCCTTGTGGTTGGAGCAGCTCTTTTACTTCCTGCCTGGTGAGGGGGAGGGCGCTCCGGAAGATGCAGGAGAGCTGTGGGCCAAGTGGTGCCTCCTGCTGCTCCTCTTACAGCAGACAAGTGAGGAGGTGTGACCAGCCCTGCTCAGCAGCAGAGAAGCCAGATATCCCACTAGGGCAGGAGGTGAGTGATCCCACTTCCTGCCCTCCCCTGCCACGAAATTGTAACACCCCTTCTATATACACACACACACACACACACACACACACACCAAAAGAGTGAGAGATCTCCCCTGCTATGAAGGAGAAGCTTATGTTTTTAACTCTTGCTGGACCAAGTATCTGAGCACCACACTACATTATGTGCTTCATCTGTGCTTTTTAATGTAGTGCTTAGATACCTGGTTCAGCAGGAGTTAAAAGCACAAGCTTCTCCTTGTCACGGTGGCCCATGTCCAGGGAAGTGTTGCGCCTTCGGCCCATGTCCGGGGAAGTGTTGCGCCTTCGGCCCATGTCCGGGGAAGTGTTGCGCCTTCGGCCCATGTCCGGAGGAAATGTTGCGGTCGTGGCAGCAGCTGATATCCAGAAAGCCTTATTCCCGGGTACTGTGTACTACCGGACAGAGAATGGTGCCGCTCGCGAATCAGACGCAGCATGCAGGAAGGACAACCAATCGCAGCACATGACCGGCGATCCTATAGCAGAGCAGGGCGTCTCCTCTGAGCACCAATAGGAAGTGCTGTGGTTCCATTTAAAGGGCTTCATTTCTCATAGCAAATTGCCCTAGCGTGGTTCCATTTAGGCCTAGTGCCTTGTTGTTATTGCTGCATTCCTATCTGACTGATTTCCTGGTTATTACGATCCCGGCTTGTCTCGATTTCATGTCACATTGCGATTTAGCTCCGGTGGGGGCTGCCATCTTGGATGGTGGCTCCACCTCCGGGTTCCCCCCTCGCCTCATGACGTATCGCGCATAGCACGATGACGTCAGATAGCCAGGGAACCTCTAGCTGCCCGGGGATTCCTTTGAACCCCAATATCTCCAGAACCATGGCCTTTTGAATGATACCAAACATGACCATGTTCAAAGTAAAAACAAAATTCAAATAAATAAATATATAAAAATAATAACAACAACACTTGTATTTTTTTGTGTTGTTTTTATTAATGCAGCAATATTGTTCACATTTCAATTATAATGTGAACAATGATGCTGCACTGATTTTCTCAATGGGATGCGTTTGCTAAAAATCACGTAATTCCCCATTTCTAATTTTTGTACAAGCGCACCCCATAGAAAATATAACCGCAAACACTCGTGATAAAATGTGAAAAAAACACTTTACACGCTGTAGATGATTAAAAAAAAAAAAATGCAATACAATTGGTAGTTAGAATATACAGGCAGGACATGACGTATACATATAAAAATGATATATTATAAATCTGCCGAGTCTGCCGGAAAGAACAATATATAATATGTCTGGGTCATATAATAAAATGTGGCTTCAAATCGCGTTTAAACATGATCAGCAAAAGCGGTAAAAATGAGCTCAGCACACAGCGGTAAAATGCCTCAGCAGTGAAGGGGTTAAGGACCCCAGTGGTGTATTTTGGCCTAGGCCGACACTTTCCAGGGGGCGGCGGCCCACACCGGGTGGCCCCACTTTTTTTTTTACTTTTACAAAGTATTTTACCAGGAAGGATACATTGAGATTTCACTAATTTTCAAGTATGTCCTGGGTAGGCAAGGCCTAGGCTTTCCCTTTCCAGGGGGCAGCAAAAAACCTCACCACTAAATGGGTTACTCACAGAGCACCGAAATCACGCCAACATTTTTGTGTTCTGTAGTTCCCTGCACTGAGAATAAAATTTCCCCACCCTGCAGTGAATTCACCATTCACCGCAGGGTCCCCAAAGTGCAGGGAGTCGGCCACTGAATGCTGCCACCGCAAACCCGTGGCATGCTGTTTTCAAAAGAACTACTGAAAGAAAATGTCTGGAATTTACATATAAGATCCTATGATTGATAGTAAAAAGTTCTGTTACAGAAAAAAGAAAAACCGCTATTAAAAAAAAAAAAAGGGGGAAATTTTGCCCAAAAAATATCTGAAAAAAGACTAAAAGGTACTTAAAAACATCAATAAAGACTTTTTACTGTGGCAAGTGGCGGTGGCAGCAAGGGGATTGTCAGGGAGAGAATCTTCTTGTAACTCTGGAGTTTCTCCCTGGGTCCCCATATGAACTCACTTCTTGTTAATATACAAGGTCTCACCGTTCTGGTCTGTTCCTTATGGTAAACATGAAGTAGTTCAGGACGCTATCCTTTACGTTCAGCAGACGTGTTTAAACCAGTGTTTCTATCAGGAAGAATTTCACCATAGGGGCCTGGTATATCTCGGCTCCTAGTTCTCTCAGACACTTCAGAATCCGGGTAATCCGTAGGTTGTTGTGACTGTTGGAATTCAGGTTTTCAAATTTCTCGTTTTACTTCCCCGTTATCTTCTCTTGTTACAGTAATGTTATAGAATTTCAGCATTAGCTTGTAGGCCTCAAGGAGACTTTGATGATTTCTTTAGCTCAGGCTTCGTCAGCGTCTTGGCCCATTCATTCCGTCCTTGCTCTTGAAGGGGGAATAACCAATGGATATAGTAATGGTTGTATTCCAGTATTTCGTAGCTATCTTGCCACTGCTTGAGGATTACTTCACTGAATTCACCATTTGGTTTAAACCGCCGTTTGTTCAGGTAGAATTCCTTATTTGGCATGTCAGGTGGAATACTGGTCAGATGAGTGAGGACTTCAGGGAGGTCTGGATAATTGTCTCAATATCTTTTCAGACCTTTGGCAATTTGACATTTGCTGTTCCTTTTGATAGCTGTTGGTCTTCTGTTGCTGCCATTCTTTATCCTCTTCTTCATCCCAGGAATCTGTTTCTCTTCAGTGAGGGTTCTTCCCTGGGTGTTTTCCTGCCAGGATTTAGATTGGGCCAGGGAAGAAAAGGCAGTGCCAGTGGGATGAGATATGTTGGGATCAGGGAACAGATCTGGAGTCCTTCTAGCTGCTTCTTTTGCGGCCTGGTCAGCTTTCAGTTGCCTCTAGGTACTAGGGATGAGCTGTTCGGTTTGGAGTTCGGACCGAACTTAGCCTGTTTTTTCGGTTCGCGAACTCCGAACATTTCCGGGTGTTTGGCGCAGGTTTGCCCACAATGGACCACAATGCACTTTCCCACTGGCCTGAAGCTCGTAATTGGCTGCAGCCTTGCACCTGACCACAGGTCTGGTGCAAGACAGGTTCAACAGTATGCCAATCATGGCTCAGAGTCCTGATTGGGCAAATTTTGCCCAACCATGGGCTCACAGAGCTAAGTCCCACAGCACACTATATAAGGTTTCCACGCAGCGCTTCTGCACACATTTGAGAGGAGATTTCATAGGAGATTGCTGTTGTGTGTTCTTACTGCCGGTCTGCCACACTACTGGGGGGGGGGTCTCATTTCTACCAAATATCTGGGAATTTAGGTGATCTGTGTCTTGTCACACAGCCCGTACCACGCAGTATTTTGGAGGTCACTAATTTCTACAAAACATTTGGGAATTGAGGGGATCCTCTGTGTCTTGTCACTGCCAGCAAGTATTTTGGGGTTACAAATTTCTACAAAATATTTGGGAATTGTTATAATCCATGTGTTCTCACTGATTTATAGGAGGGAATTGTAATCTGTCTTGTCACTGGCTTCCAGTTATCAGGGTGTCTGAGTTATACCAGAGTTCTGGAAATCTTTATATCAGAGTTGAATCAGAGTTCTGTATATATTAATCTATATATCACTCACCATGTCTGAAAGAACAAAAAGGACAGGCAGACGCTCCCAGACACAGATAAGAGGGCAAGCAGCCCCTGTGTCGGGCGGCTGTGCCTCTGGTCGTGGTGCATCCTCTGCAGGGGCACGCTTGTCCTTTCTAACTGGTGCTGGCCATCTTCTTAAGCAGCAGTAACATACGAGGATTTGGTGGATTGGCTAACCAGGCCATCCTCATCCTCCGAGTCCTCTGCCAGCCAGGCTTGTAGTGCTTTACAGTCCACCTCAGCTGCCAAAGCATCTAATGCAGCCTCCATGTCCACAGCTACTCCTGCCGTAGCCTCGCTATCACACACGGAGAAGTCAGCTGAATTGTTTGACTACAATGACAGTGACATGCTGCTTGAGGATGCGCAGCAACTACAGTGCTCGGATGCAATCGCTGAGGTTGAGGAAGGGAGTATTCTCAACCTAGAGGAAGGGGGTGACAGTGATGACACACAAATAACTGGCACTCATGCTGCCCCAGCAGCTGCAGCATACTGCCAAGTTGGCTCCAGTGACGAGGAGATAGGGGGTGAAGATGACATTGATGATGAGGTCACTGACTCCACCTGGGTGCCAGATCGAACAGAGGAATCAATTGAGGAGGAGGGGGAGGAGGAGGAGGCACAGCAAACACGAGGCACAGCATCCTCTATGACCAACCTAAGCATTAGCCAGTCCAAGGCATCAGATGTCAGAGCTGCTCCGGTGCAGAGCGCTGTTGTCTCAAAGCACACACGCAGGAACTTTGCTGTCTGCTGGGAGTTCTTTAAGAAATGTGCAGCAGACCCCACCGTTGCTATTTGTAATCTATGTCAGATGAGGCTTAAGCGTGGGAAAGACACCGGACACTTGGGTACCACGTGCTTGAGGCGCCATATGACCTCCTGCCACACATCCCGTTGGCGCAAAACTTTGCGTAGGTCCTCCTCCTCATCTGTCTCTACCCCCACTATATGTCCTGCCATGTTATTGCCTACAACCTCCACTGACAGGGATGATGCTACAGTAATGGATGTACCAGCTCCTTCCTCACAATGTGACAGTATCCCATCAGCTGAAGATTTACGCAGTCAGATTACGTTGCCACAGATGCTGCAACATAAGAAAAAATATAGTCCCAACCATCCCCAAGCACAGCGCCTAATGCCAATTTAGCAAAATTACTCACATTCCAGCTGCTGCCTTTCCAGCTGGTGGACTCTGCTCCCTTCCGTGAATTTGCTGAATGTGCTGTACCACAGTGGCAGGTTCCAAAACTCCATTACTTTTCATGCAAGGCCATTCCAGCACGTGGAAGACAATGTTATGGAGTCATTGGGAAAGGCAGTCAGCAGCAAGGAGCATGTGACTTTAGAGATCTGGTCCAGCAAGCATGGACAGGGTCGTTACATTTCCTTCATGGCACACTGGGTAACTCTGATTGCAGCTGGGAGGGATCCAAGACGGGGCTCTGTGCTGGAGCGTGTTCATCCACCACGCCTCCAGAAAGCTGCTTGTATGAGGTATGAGGTCTGTCTGCTCCACCACCACCTCTCCCTCCTCCTCCTTTTCTGTCTCTGGCGAAGTGGCAGTTAAACCGACGCCAGACAGGGTCTACGCAATGGCTCAAGCAAAAAGAAGCCATACTGTGCTTGAGCTGGTTTGTTTAGGGGACAGGAGCCCACACCGGGCCAGAAATTCTGTCAGCTCTGCAGGGGCAGGTGCAGAGATGGTTAACACCACGCCAGCTTCAGGTGGGAATGATCGTCTGTGATAATGGCAGCAACCTTCTCTCTGCCCTACGCAAGGGTAAATTGACGCATGTACCATGCCTAGCACACGGTCTAAATCTAGTGGTACAGCGTTTCCTAACCAAGTACCCTGGGCTGGCAGAGCTTCTCAGCCAGGCCAGAAAAGTCTGCAGCCACTTCAGATGGTCATTCCCAGCATGTGTTCGCCTGGCAGAAATTCAAAGAGAATTCCACCTTCCCACAAACAGTCTGATCTGTGACATGCCCACCAGGTGGAACTCGACATTAGCAATACTGCAGCGTCTGCACAAGCAGCAGAGGGCCATCAACGAGTACCTGTGGGAGTATGGCACAAGGACAGGTTCAGGTCAACTTGTTTCCCCCCCCCCCCCCGCAGTGGCTGATGATCAAGGATGCAGGCACTGTACTGTCACCATTTGAGGAGGCAACGAGGATGGTGAGCAGGGACAGTGCATGCATCAGTGACACAATTCCTTTAGTGTTCCTGCTGGAGCACACTCTGCGGGGGAATTATAGATGTGGCTCTAGAGGCAGAGCAGCGGGAGGAAGAGGAGGCCTTCCCTAGCTCTCAAGGCCCCAGTCTATCCGCAGACAGCATTCCAGCGGGTCCTACTCAGATCAGACAGGAGGAGGATGAGGAATATTTAAGTAGTGGGGCATTGAAGGTGGGGATTCCTCAAGGGAGGGTTTTGGGTGCCCAGAAACAAGGGCTAGTGCTTGGCTGGGAGGAGGAAGTGCACGATATGGTCATCCTCATTGACCAGGAAGACTAGGAAGCTAATGCCACCTCCAACCTACTCTGCATGGGCTCCCTAATGATGCAAAGCCTGCTAAAGGACCCCAGGATTCGTGCTATCAAGGAAAGGGATCATTACTGGTAGGCAACCCTTCTTGATCCACGATACAAGGGGAAAGTTGCAGAGCTCATCCTGCCCGCACAGAGGGAGCACAGGATGAAAAAACTTGAGGACGCTCTAAAGCGACACTTGTGTAACACCTTTCCAGGCACTGGTAGATTACCAAGTGCTGACACACGTGCTTCTGAGGCTGCGGGTGATCAGAGGAATAGTGGTGAAGGCCAGGGCCGCTTGACTGATGCTTTTTAAAAAATTTTTAGTCCGACGCCCAGGGACGTCAAATGTAGGCACCCATTGCCAGCGTCTTCATCATATGGTGCAGGACTACCTAGGGGCAAGGGCAGACCTGGATACCTTTCCAGCAGATGATCCACTGGCTTACTGGGTATGGAGATTGGATCACTGGCCAGAATTTAGCCAATATGCTATGCAGCTACTAGGTTGCCCTTCATCTAGCGTGCTTTCCGAAAGGACATTCAGTGCCGCTGGAGGTTTTGTCAGACAAAAGAGTGCGTCTGTCCACAGACTCTGTAGACTGGCTGACGTTTATAAAAATGAATCAGTCCTGGATCAGCAGCTATCAATCCCCTGATGCTGAAGTAATGGAATAGATCGGGGATGTCCTCTTCTGCATTCACAAAACCTCCAGCACTACACTCTTCCACAATACCACAAAAGGGTTACGGTGTGAAGGCACAATATTTGGCTGCACTGACGCCCTTGCCAGATTTTTATCATTTGAATTTTTTGAACCGCAGGGTCCAACCCTGCACTCTTCCACAATACCACAGTGGGGTTACTGTATGATGATACTTGCTGGCCTGGCATTAAAGGCACAATATCTGGGTGCACTGACGCCCATTACCAGATCAAAAACTTTTCAATATAGGACCATATGGTCCACCCCTGCATTCTTCCACAATACCACAGAGGGGTTACTGTATGATAGTACTTGCAGGCCTGGCACCAAAAGCACAATATTTGGGTGCACTGCCACGGACGCCTGTATCAGATTCATATCCGCAAAGGGGTTACGGTGTGACGGCACTGTTGGGTATGCTAAAGGACCAATTTTAAAGCACCTATTGTTACTTTCATCCAAAGCCTGCATATATTTCACAATAATTTAGCAAAAAAATAAAAAATAATAATCAGTAAACTTTTTCTGCGTGTACAAAAATGTCTCTTTTCATACAGACTGCCGCCCCAAGCAGTTATGGATAGATTAAAGGAAAAGCATTTACCGTCATATGAAACGTCATTTTTTTGTTTTTAAGGGTTTCTATACATCCTAGAAATCCGCCACTTCACGGGCAGGTTATGGGGACCTCCTAGGCACAATATTTGAAGGAATTTTTTGTTTTTATTTTTAACCCTTATTTCATGGAAAACTCACGGTCCCTTTAAAAAAGTTTATTTTTTACTTTTGTCCTTATTTCCTGTCCCCCAGGGCACTACCCGGACCCCCATACACCTTTTATGGCAAATATGTAGCATATATGCCCTCTTGGAGGGCACTCTAAAAACCGAATTTTCAGCCCCATTGACTTGCATTGGGTTCGAGTTCGGGTTCGGACCCGAACAAATGGGAAGTTCGTGTTCGGGCTCAAACCGAACTCAGGGGGTGTTCGGCTCATCCCTACTAGATACTTCCTCTTTTCCTTTCTGGTGTCCTCTGCAGTGAACAATGCTGATGGCCTTTGGTTTCCAGACGGCATCCAAGAGCTGAAATATTTCTTGGGCGTACTTTACTTGTTTGCCTGCTGATGTCAGTAGGCTGTGTTCCTTGTAGAGGGCTCCATGCACGTGGAGAGTCATGAACGAACTTGGAATCCGTGTATATATTCACCCTCTTGTCTTTGGCTAATTCCAGGCGTCGGATAAGGGCAAAGATTTCTGCCAATTGGGCAGATGTTCCTGGAGCCAGAACTCCTGCTTCCAGAATTACAGCGAGTGAGACTATTTCATATCCAGCATATCTCTTCACGTTTTGCACTGAGCGGCTTCCATCGGTAAACAGTTGCATGTCGTATTTGTCTAGGGGTATATATCTTTCAGATCAGGTCTGCTGCTGAAGACTTCATCCAAAACTTGGAGACACTCATGCTGCTAATCCTCTGATGGTTCTGGTATCAGGGTAGCTGGGTTCAGGGTAGAGATGAGCTCCAGATGAACTCTTGGGTTTTCACACAGCATTGCTTGGTACGTAGTCATTTGACTGTTGCTGAAGCAGTAGTTTCCATTGTAGTCCAGGAGGGTTTGGACTGCATGGGGCACTCACACGAAATTTCTTAGCCTAGGGTAAGCTTGTCAGCTTCAGCAACCAACAGGGCTGTGGCCACTACAGCTCTGAGACAGGGTGGTAGGCCGCAGTCGACTGTGTCCAGTTGTTTTGACAGGTAGGCCACAGGTCTTTGCCAAGACCCCAGGTACTGGACTAGTACTCCAGCGGCTGTTTGGTTCTGTTCATGCACATACAGGTAGAAAGGCTTGCTGTGGACAGGTAGGCCCAAGGCTGGGGCCACCATCGATAGACTCTTTAGCTGGAGAAAGGAACTTGTCAGTTCTTCTTCCCACTGGAAGGGATCTTTCTCTCCCCCCTTTGTAGCTTGGTAGAGGTTTAGCAATCATGGCGAAGTTGGGGGATCCACAGTCGGCAGAATCCTGCTGCTCCCAAGAACTCACGAACTTGGCGGCGTGTCTTTGGCTGTGGGATTGTCACGTGGCGTGTGCGGTTCAGGTATGAGCCCAGCAGGTGGCGACACAGGGGAGGCCAGACAGGAATCAAGCAATGAAGAGAACTTTAAAATTGAACATAAATGGGCCTGGACAGCAGGCAATGGAAAGAACAGGGAAATGCACTTCTGGAACGCATAGGCAAAGAAGTGGTTATAGTCCATAACAAGGGGTCGTGGCTGATGACTGGCTGTGAGGTGAGGTATTCCTAAGCAAGGGTTCGGCACACAGTATATACAGTCCAGGAAGAGGTCTTGGAAGGAGAGTCAGGATAGTGGGCTATGCAGTCCCAGACTGCAGACAGGGTCCACTAGGAATAACACTGGACAGCTGACAGAGGTAGCTTTATCACTGGTTGATAGATGGTGGTGAACAGCTGTAAATCCACAGGTAGGTCTCCAGACACAGGGGATAGTGGGCTACACGGTTGGGAGTACCCACTTGAGCAGTGACCTGGAGGTCTTGACCACAGACCATAGATAAAGCGCTGGTGAAAATCGCTGAAAGTCCCAGGAACTGAAGGAGATTTCTCCAGGAATAACAAGGTAGTGAGATTGGTAATGGATACACTGGAATACGATACGCTGGATATACTGTACAGCAACAAGATAAACTGGTTCATGAAGAGCAGGTCTGCACACATCCAAGTGACCTCAGTCAGGGAGAACATTGCAGAACCACTGCTAGCTGGGTCTCTCTGCCATTTAAAGGAGGCTTAATCACAGATGAGCCTCAGCTGGAACTCCAGGGCTGGAAAAGGTACCCCAGGTGGACCGTGACAAGGATACGACAGACTGCTTCTTTGTGTTCAGGACCCATTGCACGCTTGGTTCCTGTTAAACGAAAACCTGGATACTGTACACTGGGCCTCCAGATCTGTGCTTTTCTTAACCCTTTCGCTGCTGAGCCTTTTCACACCTCTGTGCTGAGCTCATTTTTACCAGTTTCGCTCATCATGTTTAAATGCGATTTGAAGTCACATTTTATTAATTGACCCAGACATATTATATATATCGTTCTTTCCGGGAGACTCGGCAGATTCATAATATATCATTATTATATGTATACGTTATGTCCTGTCTGTATATTATAACATAAAATGCAATCAAATTTGAATTTTCAATAATTTACAACATGTAAAGTGTTTTTTTTTCACATTTTAACATGCGAGCGTTTGCAGTTATATTGTCTATGGGTTGCGCTTGTTAAAAAAAAAAAAAAATTAGAAACGGGGAATCGTTACTTTTTTGGGGAAAATTACGTGTTTTTTGGCAAACGCCCCCCATAGAAAAAAAAAATAGTTAATGCAGCATCATTGTTCACATTATAATTGAAATGGGAACAATATTGCTGCATTAATAAAAAAGTTAAATTTTTAATTTTTAATTTTTTTTTAAACTGTACATGGTTATGTGTTTGGTATCATTGAAAAGGCCATGATCTGGCCGTTCCAATGATATCAAACATTAACCCCTAGCTGTCACGGATCGGGAGATGGGGTTCCAATGAACCCCCTATCTCCACCATAGGTGGCAGCAAGGGGTTAATTGCGGGACTGGCGCCATCACGCTGTGCGCGATGACGCCAGTCATTAGGGGGGATATCCCGGAAGCTTGGCCGACATCCAAGATGTCAGCCAGTTCCAGGAGGGGACCGCGATACGGTGCATGTTTAGCGCCATATCGCGATCCAGCCCCCTAGGGGTTAAAGACAGCCGCCGGCAGGCTGTGCCCTTCCAAGCGGTGTCTGCCTTTAATGGCTGGCCCGCATGGATGGGGAGGAGGAAGAGGTCTGAAGGACCTCCCCCCCTCCCCTTTAGGCACCTTCCCCGTAATGGCAGGGGGGGGGTGCTTGAAATAGACGTCATCGCGCATGCGCGATGACGTCTATTGTTCCCGCAGGTTGGGCTGACATCGATGTCAAACCGCACCGGGGGGCCACCGCAATCGGCCGGAATCCCGGCCGATCGCTGCTGCTAAGGGAGGACGCGCTCAGCACGTCCTCCGCAGCGAAGTGGCCATACGGCAGGACGCGCTGAGCGCGCCCTCCGCATGGAAGGGGTTAAAGGATACTATGTAGACGGCTTCCCACCGGAGATGCAGAAACTGCTGTGTAGTGGCTAGACAGTCTCTTTCCGTTGGGGAAGCGAGCAGCAAATCATCAACATACTGTAGCCGTATAACTTTGGTTGAGAGTGAAGCATCCTGACTTCGGGTGCTGCCGTCTTTTTTTTTTTTTTTTTTTAATCTAGCATTGTGTAATACTGTGTGTTTCTCGTGATTAATACCAGCAAGGTGTACGGATTGGGAACAACTGGATACAAAGTCACTGTGGCGTTATTAATGGCCCGATATCCTTGGGTTCTCTTTCTGAACGAGAAGGAGGTGGGGTGTTCCACGTTGAAACGCAGAATTCCTGTATGTCATACTTTAAAAGATGCTACAAGTAGGTTTAAATGTTCTGCTTTTGTTTTCCGAGGGATGTTATACTGCTGTCTTGAGATCAACATATACTGCAGAGAGCAAGGCCAGACGGGTTATCTTCTGCCCACACCCGCAGGGTGCTGAGTCACTGAGCTAAGGGGGTGTCTGGGCTAGGATCGTAGCCCATTCTTCCCCCCCCCCTTGGGATTACCAGGTCTAGAATAACAGGCTTCTGGACCGTTGTGGATGGGCTGTGCTGCCAATTTCAGATAGATCTGAGAGGGTGACCCCCCCCCCCCGGGAGAAACGTAATTCGTGTCTAACATCGCTCAATAAATCCCTCCACAAAAGCTGTATCAGACATTTGGGCATACAGTCAGGTCCAGAAATATTGGAACATCGACTCAATACACCACCACAATGGAGTTGGAATGAAACGAACACAATGTGCTTTAACTGCAGACTGTCAGCTTTAATTTGAGGGTATGTACATCCAACTCAGGTGAACGGTGTAGGACTTCCAGCAGTTTGCAGATGTGCCTCCCACATGTTAAGGGACCAAAAGTAATGGGACAGAATAATCAAAGCAAACTTTCCCTTCTTGATACTTGGTTGCAAATCCTTTGCAGTCAATCACAGCCTGAAGTCCGGAACGCATAGACATCACCAGACGCTGGGTTTCATCCCTGGTGATGCTCTGCCAGGCCTCTACTGCAACTGTCTTCAGTTCCTGCTTGTTCTTGGGGCATTTTCCCTTCAGCAAGTGAAATGTATGCTCAATGGGATTCAGGTCAGGTGATTGACTTGGCCATTGCATAACATTCCACTTCTGTCCCTTCAAAAACTCTTTGGTTGCTTTTGCAGTATGCTTTGGGTCATTGTCCATCTGCACTGTGAAGAGTCTGAATGTGAGCAGATAATATTGCCCGAAACTTCAGAATTCATCCTGCTGCTTTTGGTCAGCAGTCACATCATCAATAAATACAAGAGAACCAGTTCTATTGGCAGCCATACATGATACAGATACATACAGATTCCAAATGCAAATAGCACACTTGAAATGAACTCTGGGCCTTTTATCTGCACATTGTAATGAGGGAATATCACACACCTGGCCATGGAACAGCTGAGAAGCCAATTGTCCCATTACCTTTGGTCCCTTAACAAGTGGGAGGCACATCTGCAAACTGCTGTAAGTCCTACACTGTTCACCTGAGTTGGATGTACATACCCTCAAATTAAAGCTGACAGTCTGCAGTTAAAGCACATTGTGTTTGTTTCATTCCAACAATATTGTGGTGGTGTATAGAGCCAATGGTGTTAGAATTGTGTCGATGTCCCAATATTTCTGGACCTGACTGTATAGAGGAATTGGTGCTCAATTTGGGGTCTTTCCAAACTACGGAATGAAACAAACTACAGACACAAATTCTCAATGAATATTCTATGGAGCATACACTTTAACTGAAAACCTTTAGCTAGAAAATCCTATACAAAATACACATTATTCCTTAAAAAAAAAATGAAATCTGTAATCAGATACAGTTTGTATTCTACCCTGTTACGGTGGCCCCCCTTCTGGAGCCAAAGGGGGGGGGGTCCTCGCTGCTGAGTGTATTAAGCCCTTTAGGCGGGTATGTGTCTCTCTTCATACTGCAGAACCCTGGACACAGGATTAAACAGAACCAGACAAGACAAACGAGGAGAGCCCTGCACTGGGAAAAAGGTCCTTAGGATGGCCTTCTAATTATACAGAGTACAGGGTGGGAGTGAACACGAGAAAACGTACACAAAAGAAATGACAAGGAAGCAATATCTAGCAGCAAATGGAACAAGAAAGAGAGCCTTGAGGTGGTCTCTATAATCAGAACTATGAACTGCTGCACTAGATAAACACACATAAACTAGAAAAAGACTGGACAGACATGAATTCAGCAGGAAGCAGGGCAGGACTTAACTAGAACTCGAGGTTATGCTGCAACCAGCAAAACCAACAGGATACCTAGCAATAGGTCTCACACCAGAATAAACAACCGACAGAGACTGTAGTGTGGTATAAACATAAACCAGAACACCACACAGACAAAACACAAATGGGATTAAGAGCGAGAACGGTCAGCATACAAAGCCAGGAGTCATGAACCAATATCGCTCAAAAACACGGTACCAGGGGTAATCACAAGAATCGTCAGAATACAAGCCAGGAATCTTAAACCAAGATATCAGGATACAAACTACAGAAATCAGGAACTCAGCCATGGAGATCTATACTGGATCAGGGAACCATTTCACTGATTGCCATTTTATAGGGCAGTGCAAGTCATGTGACCACAGGTCTGGTCAGACGCTGAGACTCCAGGGGCGGAGAGACAGATTAACCCTATAAACCATGAAGGCTGAGAAGAGTTCACAGCACTAAGGGACCTGGCAGGGGGGAACGTAACATACCCACAGAGTAAAAATCATACAAAATATTATTATAACAGATAACCGTTTCATCAGAAATTGCATAGAAATACACAGTTCAATTTACCCGTCGTCTTTGACATTCCTGCAAACACTGGCACTTTCAGCTAAAAAGAAGGTACACGATTTAAACTTTTTAGTTACATCTAAGATCCAAATCTTGTTTCCCTTTTACCAAATAAAAAACAGAAAACAGGATACTTTAAAGCTAACTTGCCTGCCAAACCCATTATTTATATTATGGTACTGCAAATAAAATTAGTAACCATCAGAATAAAAAACAATTTTCAGCATCTACAAAGCGCCAACTGGCTCCGTGGTGCTGCACAAAAACCAAACATCAAAAATAGTGACTGTCTTTCAGTAAAAAAAAACCTTACTCTGTCATGCAGAGCAAAGCTGATATAAATTATAGCCTCTCCTTAAAGAAACTATTTATTGCAGATCTGACATCAGTATTACAAAAAACAGGGATATCTGTATTCCCAGGGCACATTTTTGTATAAAACCACACTTTACTAAAAAGGCAGGGCGTTAGCCCATGTTAAAAAAAAACTCAATTAATCTAGACATACATTCTATCTTCAAGAATAACAATTCTGCATACAGATGTCTTATACCTTACATATTTAATATACAATAGAACAGGAAACTGACTCCATGCAATGCAGAGGGTTAATTTTACAGAATGCTCTCTTATCAGAGTCAAGCTAAAGTAACTCACTCCCCCTCCCCTCTGCACAGAGACCGTGTGGGCTAACAGGTGGCGGGGGTTGCTGAATGAAGAAAAATCCTATTCTCAGCCAGAGCTTGCATTGCACCATAAATTTAAACATCCAGTGAAAAAGTTTGCAAACGCAGATAATTACCATGTGCTCCTGGACACACACACACTCTCACACTCACACATCGAACAGTATCCAATTATTATAATTAACCCAATACTGACATCTCAGTTTAACCAAAACCATTTTAAATCAAATATGAGATCTTGAATATCAGAGAATAAATCAAGGAATGGCCATGTAGCTACTAATATATATTTACTCCTGAACAGTTTGATGGACTCAGAGTTGTGCAACATATATACTGTATATTCGAGTGGGGTTCCTTTATACTTTACAACTGTGGAGCTTAAGGCTCCCTAAACAATGATGTATACAATCAAACGATGACAGTCTAGCACAACACCCAACAGTTCACACTTCACACCAGGGACGTGCGGTCAGGGGCGGCAGGTGAGGCAGAGCCGCTGAATTGAGGCAGCTGCTGAATTGATTAAAATAAAAAACTCACCTGCTCCGTGTTCCCCCACCGTCGGCTCTGCCTGTCCTCTGCGCCTCGTGCTTTTTTTTTTTCTTCTTCATTTACCAGCCTGAGCCTGTCCTACTCAATTTGCTAACATTACGCTATGCAATCACGTATGCTGCCAAGAAGTGTGCAGCGTGGCGTGTCTGTTCAATGAACGAACGTCCGAGCACTGCCCACTTCCTGAACACTGCTCTCCCAGTGCCTCAGAGGCACTGAGAGAGCAATGGAATAGCTTGGACCCATGGGAAAGCATCATTGGTTCAAGCCATTCAAAAAATGCCTCCATGGGAGGCAGACCTCCCATGCATTGACGCAGGACGTCAAGTGACTGTCCTGTCTCTCGCAGTCAATGGAGGCAGGGCTGTGCTCAGGGTGTGGCCTCAGCGTGATGCTCAGCTGCCTGGAGGAAGATGCAGATCCTGGGGAGCACTGAGAGCAGCCTGATCACGGGGAGCAATAAGAGCAGCCTGATCACGGGGAGCGATAAGAGCAGCCTGATCACGGGGAGCGATAAGAGCAGCCTGATCACGGGGAGCGATAAGAGCAGCCTGATCACGGGGAGCGATAAGAGCAGCCTGATCACGGGGAGCGATAAGAGCAGCCTGATCACGGGGAGCGATAAGAGCAGACTGATCACGGGGAGCGATAAGAGCAGCCTGATCACGGGGAGCGATAAGAGCAGCCTGATCACGGGGAGCAATAAGAGCAGCCTGATCTTGAGGAGCACTGAACCTATGTAACCTGTGTATATCTGGCTCTGATACTAGCCAGTGCCTCACCAGCCACTGACCTCACTGCTTCACACAGGACCTACAATGCCAGGTCACACCTCCACACAGGACCTACAATGCCAGGTCACACTCCACACAGTACCTACAATGCCAGGTACAAATACACAAATACCGGACAACAGATACAGGATAAGCATGGTCAATACAGACAGATTGACTTTACAGCCAGGTTATACAGTACTGCGCAGATTACTAGATTAGCCGGCTATACAGACTAACAGATTCAGATCCAAAACAAATTTAACCTCCCTGGCGGTCTGATTTTTTTTCTCTCCAAATTTTGTGTCAAAAAGCGTTTCAATTTTTTTGGGAAGGAAATGTGTTGTTTTATATAGTAGGCCTGTAATCTGTAGGAATAACTCACTGAAAACTGTGCAAACAAGAGTCTTGTAAACACACTGAGTCAGATAAAGTTTGAAACCCGAAATAATAATTTATTATCCCACAAATAATTATCCAAAATAATGGAAATAAATAATATTCAATAAAATCATCAAACCAAAACCACTGAAATCTTTCAGAAAACATGGTTACAATATTAGTGACTGCATATTGCCTCAGTACACATCCTTGGTATGATATATCTTGAAACCTGGGACTGCACAAAGTCCAACTTCACAATCAGGACATTGGAACCTTGTCTCCTTTCAGATTTTCTTGCCCTTGTCATCCTGCTTGGAGCAACACACCACACACATCCTAGACACACTCGAGAATACCGCCAGGGAGGTTAAGAGAATGTGATCAAAATTCTCCTCTGCCTTCTATGGAAGGCAGGTTACCTGACTCAGACGCTTGCGCAAGTAACAAGATTCCCATGACCCAGTGCATCCTAGTCGTTCCTGGACGGACAGCCCCATGCCACGAGTGGAGATCCACAGAGCAGGAATTCCTGCATGACGCCTAGCAGATTGTCAGCTCACCGGCAAAGGACATTCCGTCCTGGGACATGGGTGGTTGTAGCAAGAGCTACTGCTGCCCGTTGGTGCCTGTCGATATGCAGCCGATGTATCCCGGACTACGAGCCCCCAGATTATGTAGTAGAATCTGGCCCGACAGATTAGCTGCAATCGGCGAGGAAACCAGACGGATGCCAGTCTTGGTCAGGAAAAACGTTTACACACGCAGGTGCCGACAGAAATTCGGAGTGTTTGCATTACAGAAAGAAATATATCTTATACATGTCTCATCTTCAATTATCCCCCCTCCCCTCGTGTCCGGCTGTCCATGTACAGGTACCGGAACTAATTAACCATCAGGAGGAGAAAAATAAATGTTGATGAAAATGATTTAAAATCAACATGCACTGTCCGGTGTCATCTGTGATAAAATTACAGTAAACTGAGCAACGAGCTGTGCAATTCTTATCTCCCTGGCTACCCCACAACTATGTGGCCTTTTTTTGTTATGGTTATATGATTTTGAGAATTGTGAGTTTTTCAATAACGCAACATCTTAAACACATCTTAAAGAGAGAATAATATCTGAATACAAAATAGGTTACAAAATGGCCGCTCTCAAGCCAAGCTAATGCAATATCAGTATCAACCCATGGGACACCCCTGCATGGCGATACAGGGATCTCCCATTTTATGAAGCAGACACTCGCCACACAGCAACTCAGAGGCGGCCGACATTTGAGTGCTCCGATGGAGGCTGGGAACCAGAGGTCCCTGTTCCAGTCCTCCCTGAGCATAACTGGCCTCTCAGATGTCGCTGGCATCCTCCGTCTGCTGACTGTAGGAGGTTGGCCATGTTGTAGCAAGCGGGTGCTGGTGTTGCGTCGGATCTGGTTTCTCGTCGAGAGCTGTTCCAAGCAGCCATTTCTCACCCATTTGACACTCCTGTTTTTGGGGATTGTATTTCTTGCGAGATGTTTTGTATGGAAATTTTTTTTTATTTTACACTGAGAAATGGTTAATGTAAAATATATTTAATAATTATTTGGTTTATTATTTAGGTATAAGGACCTTTTCTGGTTTTTGTTTGTTGTATATATACCAGTTTAAAAGGTCGTTTTGTTTAAGCCTATTTAATGTTATGCCGTATTTATTAACATACTTTGTTTTTGCACTGTAAAACTGTACATAATTTGTATAAAACCCTCATACAAAGGCTGCTTGGAACAGATCTCGACGAGGAACCAGATCCGACACAACACCGGCATGCGTACGTTTAATGCTGCTCCGGGACAAAGTAAAGAGGCTGTTGCTATAAGCCATCACATTCAAAATTTCAAGTAAACCCATCTAAAACTTGCAATATTGGAATCTGAGAATTTAACATTTTTTAAAAAAAAAAATATATATCTCTAAAGGCCTTTGATTTATTTGAGGTTTGTCTGTGATTACTAGTCTCTTAACAAAAAAACTCACAGGGTTATTCAGCGAGAGGTGAAAACCAGGAGAATTGTCAGAACAATTTAGACCAAATAGCCAATTTGGAAAGTAAGACAAATAGGAGAATTTTTCTGGTTTGGCTATTTTGACCTAGCATTTTCACTTCTCCAGTCATTCTCCTGGTTTTCACTTCTCTCTGAATAACCCTGTAACAAATTTCAAGACAATCCTTTTTTCTTTATGCAACAAAAATGAATTTCTTTAATAAATACTTTGTTCAGATGGATTGCTGTCCTGTTTCTTCAGTATTGACACTGTTTTCATTTGTAGGATCAGAGAAAGAAAAGAAGCCAGCATGTTTGCTCTCTCAGTTGTGTATGGGAAAACTATCTATCATTATAAAATTGTTCTGGACAAATCTGGAAAGTGTTCAATACCAGAAGGAAGCAGATTTGATACCTTGTGGCAAGTAAGTGTTCTACTGCTGTAATTTTTCAGCTCATAGATGTGTAAATGTAAGATGTACATTTATAACTTGTGGTATCATGGTGCTATGATAATATTCTTACGGCCCTATTACAATGTTTGCACTAAAATGAGACCACAAAAACAAAATTATATTGCTGGGCAGTAAATGATAATGTAAATACAGAAAAAATGGCGTCGCGCCCATACTCACTTATTTTCGGAGCGGCAGCAACTGCCAGGAGTAACAGCCCAGTCAATGTATAAAACATAACAAGGAAAAAGAGTGTCATCTGCGCTCGTTTCTATGTGTTCCATGTACAACAAAAATGAGGTTTTTGTTTGTTTCAATGGCCATTGCAACGTAAGCCCACTCGCCACTTCAAGGCACCTCTTTAGAGTGGGTACCTAACAATTGTAACCAAAAGGCCGCTCTACTGAGCAGCTCCAAGCCCCTCCAGCTGCTTTTCAGCGAAGGAGAGACAAAGATGGTGGCTTTTATTTATACACGCACGAAACACTTCCCATTTGGGATCAAAAACAAAAACATGGACAGAGGAACAGCTGCAGAATGACGGACTGGTGTTACAAGCACGTTCTGCAGCTGTTCCTCTTTCCATGTTTTTGTTTTTGATCCCAAATGGGAAGTGTTTGGTGCGTGTATAAATAAAAGCCACCATCTTTGCCTCTCCTTCGCTGAAAAGCAGCTGGAGGGGCTTGGAGCTGCTCAGTAGAGCGGCCTTTTGGTTACAATTGTTAGGTACCCACTCTAAAGAGGTGCCTTGAAGTGGCGAGTGGGCTTATGTTGCAATGGCCATTGAAACAAACAAAAACCTCATTTTTGTTGTACATGGAACACATAGAAACGAGCGCAGATGACACTCTTTTTCCTTGTTAAGTAAATTATAATGCTTGGTAACTAGGGATGAGCTGTTCGGTTCAATGTGTTCGGAGTTCGATTCGAACATCGCACGTTCGCGAACTACACACATTTCCGTGTGTTCGCCCACAATGCACCACAATGCACTTTTCCACTGGCCTGAAGCTTGTAATTGGCTACAGCCTGCACCTGACCACAGTTTAGGTGCAAGACAGGTGCAAGACTATGCCAATCACGGCTCAATCATGGGCTCACAGAGCTAAGTCCCGCAGCACACTATATAAGGTGTCCCTTGCAGCCCCAGCATGTGTTTTTTGAGAGGAGATTGTTAGTGTGTGTTCTCACTGCCAGTCTGCCAGCAGCTATTGGGGGGGGGCCTCATTTCTACAAAATATTTGGGAATAGTTTCTAATCTTTGTGTTCTCACTGCCACCAGCCATTTTGGGTCAGTCATTTATACAAAATATCTGGGAATTGTTCTAATCTGTTCTCACTGCCACCCATCAGGGGGTCCCACATACTTCTAGCAGATTTCTGCGAATTGTAATCTGTGTCTTGTCACTGGCTGCCAGCTATCAGGGTGTCTCACTGAGTTATACCAGAGTTCTGGAAATCTTTAATCTTTATACCAGAGTTGAATCAGAGTTCTGTATATATTTAATCTATATATCACTCACCATATCTGAAAGACCAAACAGGACAGGCAGACGCTCCCAGACACAGATAAGAGGGCAAGCAGCCTCTGTGTCGGGAGGCTGTGCCTCTGGTCGTCGTGGACGTGGTGCATCCTCTGCAGGGGCACGCTTGTCCTTTCTAACTGGTGCTGGCCGTCTTAAACAGCAGCAACATACAGAGGATTTGGTGGATTGGCTAACCAGGCCATCCTCATCCTCCCAGTCCTCTGCCAGCCAGGCTTGTAGTGCTTTACAGTCCACCTCAGCTGCCAAAGCATCTAATGCAGCCTCCATGTCCACAGCTACTCCTGCCGTAGCCTCGCTATCACACACGGAGTCAGCTGAATTGTTTGACTACAATGACAGTGACATGCTGCAAAATTACTCGCATTGCAGCCTGCTGCCTTTCCAGCTGGTGGACTCTGCTTCCTTCCAGGAATTTGCTGAATGTGATGTACCACAGTGGCAGGTTCCAAAACGCCATTACTTTTTACGGAAGGCCATTCCAGCACTATATCAGCACGTGGAAGACCATGTTATGGAGTCATTGGGAAAGGCAGTCAGCATCAAGGTGCATGTGACTTTAGACACGTGGTACAGCAAGCATGGACAGGGCCGTTACATTTCCTTCACGGCACACTGGGTAACTCTGATTGCAGCTGGGAGGGATCCAAGACAGGGCTCTATGGTGGAGTTTGTTCATCCACCACGCCTCCAGAAAGCTGCTTGTATGAGGTCTGTCTGCTCCACCACCACTCCCTCTTCCTCCTCCTCCATTTCTGGCAAAGTGGCAGTTAAACTGACACGTGACAGGGGCTACGCAATGGCTCAAGCAAAAATATTCCATACTGTGCTTGAGCTGGTTTGTTTAGGGGACAGGAGCCACACCGGGCCAGAAATTCTGTCAGCTCTGCAGGGGCAGGTGCAGAGATGGTTAACACCATGCCAGCTTCAGCTGGGAATGGTCGTCTGTGATGATGGCAGCAACCTTCTCTCCACCCTACGCCAGGGTAAGTTGACGCATGTACCATGACTAGCACACGTCCTAAATTTGGTGGTACAGCGTTTCCTAACCATGTACCCATGGCTGGCAGAGCTTCTCAGCCAGGCCAGAAAAGTCTGCAGCCACTTCAGACGGTCATTCCCATCAAGTGTTCACCTGGCAGAAATTCAAAGAGAATTCCACCTTCCCACAAACCGTCTGAACTGTGACATGCCCACCAGGTGGAACTCGACATTAGCAATGCTGCAGCATCTGCACAAGCAGCAGAGGGCCATCAACGAGTACCTGTGTGAGTATGGCACAAGGACAGGTTCAGGTCAACTTGTTCCCCCCCGCAGTGGCTGATGATCAAGGATGCATGCACTGTACTGTCACCATTTGAGGAGGCAATGAGGATGGTGAGCAGGGACAGTGCATGCATCAGTGACACAATTCCATTAGTGTTCCTGCTGGAGCACACTCTGCGAGGAATTATAGATGTGGCTCTAGAGGCAGAGCAGCGGGAGGAAGAGGAGGCCTTCCCTAGCTTTCAAGGCCCCAGTCTTTCCGCAGACAGCATTCCAGCGGGTCCTCCTCAGATCAGACATGAGGAGGAGGAATATTTAAGTAGTGGGGGCATTGAAGGTGGGGATTCCTTAAGGGAGGGTGTTGTGTGCCCAGAAACCCAAGGACTAGTACGTGGCTGGGAGGAGGAAGTGCACAATGGGGTCATCCTCATTGACCAGGAAGACTCGGAAGCTAATGACACCTCCAACCTACACTGCATGGGCTCCATTATCCTGCAAAGCCTGGTAAAGGACCCCAGGATTCGTGCTATCAAGGAGAGGGATCATTACTGGTTGGCAAGCCTTCTTGATCCACAATACAAGGGTAAGTTGCAGAGCTCATCCTGCCCGCACAGAGGGAGCACAGGATGAAACAACTTGAGTATGCTCTAAAGCGACACTTGTGTAACACCTTTCCAGGCACTGGTAGGTTACCAAGTGATGACACAGGTGCTTCTGAGGCTGCGGATGATCAGAGGAAGAGCAGTGAAGGCCGGGGCTGCTTGACTGATGCCTTTTTAAATTTTTTAGTCCACGACGCCAGGGACGTCAAATGTAGGCACCCATTGCCAGCGTCTTCACCATATGGTGCAGGACTACCTAGGGGCAAGGGCAGACCTGGATACCTTTCCAGCAGATGATCCACTGGCTTACTGGGTGTTGAGATTGGATCACTGGCCAGAATTTAACCAATATGCTATGCAGCTACTAGGTTGCCCTTCATCCAGCGTGCTTTCTGAAAGGACGTTCAGTGCCGCTGGAGGTTTTGTCACAGACAAGAGTGCGTCTGTCCACTGACTCTGTAGACTGGCTGACATTTATAAAAATGAATCAGTCCTGGATCAGCAGCTATCATTCCTCTGATGCTGACGTAACAGAATAGATCGGATCTCTTCTGCATTCACAAAACCTCCACCACTGCACTCTTCCACAATACCACAAAAGGGTTACGGTGTGAAGGCACTTGCTGCCACCAAAGGCACAATATTTGGCTGCACTGACGCCTGTACCAGATTCATATCATTTTAATATTGGACTGCAGGGTCCAACCCTGCACTCTTCCACAATACCACAGAGGGGTTACGGTGTGACGGCACTGTTGCCGACACTAAAGGCCCAATTTTAAAGCACCTATTGTTACTTTCATCCAAAGCCTGGAAAAGTTTCACCATAACTTAGCCAAAAAATCACTAAACTTGTTGTGCGTGTCCTAAAATGTCTCCTTTTTTAATACAGACTGCCGCCCCAAGCAGTTGTTTATGAATAGATTAAAGGAAAACCTTTTACCGTCATTTGAAACGTCATTTTTTTTTTTTTTAAATGTTTCTATACATCCTACAAATCCGCCACTTCACGGGCAGGTTATGGGGCCCTCCTAGGCACGATATTTGAAGGAATTTTTTCATTTTTACTTTTAACCCTTATTTCATGGAAAACTCACGGTTCCTTTTAAAAACGTTTTTTTTTTTTTTTAAACTTTTTTTCCTTGTTTCCTGTCCCCCAGGGCACTACCTGGACCCCCATACACCTTTTATGGCAAATATCTTGCATATATACCCTCTTGCAGGGCACTCTAAAATCCAAACTTTCGAGTCCCATTGACTTGCATCAAGTTCGGTTCACGTTCGAACTCGAACTTTTGAAATTGTTCGAATGCGAACCGAACACGGGGGTGTTCGGTTCATCCCTATTGGTAACTATCAAATGTATTACAAAGCTTCCGTCGGTTAGTGTATCTGTGCGAAGCGCTAACATTACTCACCCGAGTGCTCACAAGGTTGCCTGCCAGATCTGGCTGTTATTTCCATTGTAAGCTGATGGCCACACCTGCTCCCTGCCAATAAATAGCAGCTGTGTGCGTAATAGTCTGGACTGTGATCAGTGCTTGCAAGTCAGAGACAGGGCCCTGGGCATTGGGAGGAATTTTGTGAGTATGTTGGTTGTGGAGTGCAGTCAGCAGTACAGGAGGGAGTTTGTTTTGTCTTGTCACCTGTCTTCTCTGTTAAATCAATCATCACACATCACAAATACGCATTACACATACATACCTGTCTTGACCCCCTACCTTGCCCCCCAATTTTACCCACCCTGTACCCTTAACCCTGTGCATTCACAATCATCACTGTCACGCTTTCTCACTGTTACAGAGGGTGTTGGGAGAGCAGATGGAGGGAGAAGGAGTAAGGCCCCGTTCACACTTCAGCATTTTACAGCGCGTTCCTGCACGCTGTAAAACGCCGAGACATGGAAAGCGCATTATTTCCTATGGGACCTGTTCACACCTGGGCGTTTTACAGTGCAGGAACGCGCTGTAAGGCTAGGGTCAAACAAACGCATCATTCGCAGCGACCGTCAAAAAGTGCATCTGAGCGCATTGACGTATTGTTTTCACGAATGCGTGAAAGCGGTCAGACGACGCGCATTTTCGTGCGTGATTTTTATACGGATCCTCAATAAAACACTTTTTGCGTCTGGACGTTATGCAGGCTGGACATTAGCAGCGTCTGACATCTCCTAATCACGAACACATGCCGCTATGCCGCTGCAGCGCACTCTCTACGTCAGTACTAGCGGTTCTGCGTTCTCGAAAAAATGCTTTTATTTTCCACTTGCGTTGCGTGGCCGGACTTTCGTGCGGCCGTACTTCATATATTGTCTGTCATTGCCCGTCATTTGCTGCTACTGCGGCCGTGATTAAGTGCGCCTAAACGCACATTAAAAATGCGTTAGTCTGACCCCAGCCTTAAACGTCCTATGCCCAAAGAAGTACTGGAGCTTCTTTGGGGCGTATTTGCAGCGCGTTCACTCTGCATTCTATGGCCGTGAACGCGCTGCAATGCGCGTGCACGAGTTTTTACGTTTGCACGATACGCGCGAAAAAAAAGTGCATATTGTGCTCGGAAAAAAAACACACAGGTGTGAACCCAGCCTAAGTGTCATGCCCAGGCATGGTTATGGTGTTGTGCCAGATTTAAATGCAGAATTTGTGGGGGGAGGGTTCCCTGTTTTCTTTGACCTGCTTCAATGGCCATGTGCCTGTATTTACAACCCCTATCTGATCTGCTCTCTTGGGTGGAGGGCTGAATGGAAACATGAACCAAACAGGTTGGGGGTTGGTGGGTGTTGGACACACAAAGAGCCAGCACTCACAATTACAATTTGTATTTCTCAAGGACAATGGTTCGAGGAACATCTCTAAGAACCTTCTGGGGACTTTTAATATCTGGAATACCCATGGAAGAGCTATGTAAGTTAGGCTTCAGTGTTTAAGTCCCATTTTATTTCAAGAGCTGTATGTGCAGGTTTTATCACATTTTGTGTGTTTATGTGATATTGGCACTGTGTAAAGTTTTTTATTTTTGTCTTTTGCCATTAAAACTTTTTAACTCAGTACTGTCTTTGCTCTAGATGATTCATGTTCTGATAGCTTGGTTTTAGCATTACCGTAGTATTTAACATTTGGTAGATATATTAGCTGTTTATGGTTAGGATTGGGATGCTATACAGTTAATGGGGTTTCAAAAGTGCCTCGTTACTTTCGTGGTGGCAGCCAGTGGTGTAGCGTGGGTTGTCAGCGCCCAGGCCAGCCAAGAATTGTGCTCCCCCCCAATATTGCCCAGCTCTCATGGATATATTGCCCAGCTCTCATGGATATATTGCTCAGCTCTCATATATTGGCATGGGGCCAGATGCCATGCAGGGGATGGGGGCCGGATGCCATGCAGGGGGTGCCCGGTCCTGAATAGCGTGAGAGTCTGTGGAAAGAGTGGGCGGCTGAACTCGTGCGTGTGTATGTGCAGGTCGCGCGGTCCGGCCAGTCAGGTGGTACAGAGACTCAGTACCACCTGACTGGCCGTACCTCGTGACCTGCGCATGCTGGCAGCCGCCTCCCCTTCAATACAGACTCTCACACTATTCAGGACCGGACACCCCCCTGCATGACATCTGGGCCCCCTCAACCCGTGGGCCCTTGGGCGGCGCCGGAGGGCCCGACGGGTCAGTCCGGGCCTGCTGGCTGGGAACCTTTTAGGGGCTCAAAATTTCTATTGAAATTGTACGCCCCTAAAAAACCTGCACCCGGGGCCACCACCTCCCCACGCTATGCTACTGGTGGCAGTGTATAGATGGAATGGTGTGCGGTTTTAGGGGGGATAGGTTGACATAACTTGGGGCCCTAAGAGTGTGTAGAGATAGTAAGTCCTGAGGCTTAGAGCTGTTAACCCCTTGAACACCCTCCTTCTGCACGTGACGACTGGGTAGATAATGGGTGGTCGTCACAGTGAGGATAAGTAGAGAGGTGTCTATGGGTGAGGGGGGGGAGAGAGACCTCAGAAGTGGGGAGGGAGACAGAGCACTATGCCAGGCACATCCAGCCGAGGGATTGATTTGGGGTGAGGGACAAGACAGGGAGTCAATGAGCAGTAACACTCCAGGAGTCCCAGGGTGCCTCAGGAGGAAATATACAAGAGGAACGATAGACTCTAGAGGAGAAGAATGTGCTCATTGAGGATTATATGCAGAGAGCACACCGTGTTCTTGTCTGGCCACCTGTGAATACATCTCTGGAATGAGATCTGGTGTGTGTCGGTGTCCGTCCTGGGGAAGAACCGGGGCATCAAATCCATCAAACATCGCTACCAGGATTGTAAGCGGGATCTTAAAGCAAAGGAGCGGCAGGATGCCGGGAGGTGGACCCCCAAGGCCTTAAGTGTACGCTCAGTGGGAAGAGCTGCAGAGAAAGGATCACCAGCATGGAAGGCTTTAAAGGAGTCCAAAGCAGATACCTCCGATCAACCCCTGAGCGTGAGTATTATTGTCACTGAGATTGCTCTGTTTTCCCATCATTTCTAGCTCCTTTTTTGTGCAACCTTGTGTATGCATAAGTTTTGGTCTTCATGTCCCATGATGCTCACTCAATCGCTCCATGGTGCATTATGGGATGTGTTGGCCAAAAACATTTGCAGGCGCCAGCTTGCACTGAAAAATATAGATAAAAAGTAAAATCGTATTTTCATGCTTTCGACTGCATTTATTAACCCTGCAGCCTTGATGATTTATAAATAGTTTTTTTTATAATTGCTGCTTAATCATTAATGGCTTATGCTGTACAATGCCATCCTTTTTAATGTGGTGGATTCACTGCTGCCGTTGGATCTGTGTGGGACATAAAGCTACGGGGTTAAATCTTTTTTATCAAAATTAGATTTTTTTTTCTTACAGACTGCATTGTTAAGTGTTAGTTTACTGCTTTAAATTTGGGTTTTTACACAGGGATAAATCTGCGGGTGTTTTAATTCTGCTGTTTTTATCATATTTTTCAGATTTTATCATATTGCTGGTGTAGACTTGCTAGGATTCTCTAATTCTCATGTCAATTATCTATTTAGAATGGATTTTTTTATATAACTTTGCTTATCATATCGGCCATGTTTCTCAGGACACCTCACAATGTAATGCTGAGGGTTGTACAGGGAAAAAATGCCACCCTGCAACCTGTATAATTCATATGCTGCAAGAAGGATGTGATTCCTTGCCTGCAGCGTATGGATTCCACAAACTGCATGGTTGGATTTTTCATGCACTGCCCATCAGCATGAATAAATTATATGCCCCGGTGTGAGCGCACTTATCTGTAATGGATAAACTTGAGTGGAATACTCCAATAGTATTCTTGATCATAATGACCTAATAATAAAAAGACAAAAAAACTCTATGGTGCAAGTACTGTTTGTATAGTCAATTAATACAGTATGATGAGATAGCATAAACTCACAAGTGTAGAGCCAGGTGTGGCTCGATTTATCTCGCCTGTTGACCACTCTGGGGGGTCACACCCCTTGTATGGGATCCTTCACACTTCAGATGGTCTCAGAATTTGTCCGTCAATAGATTCTTTTTGCTCTTCTGCAGCCTGGAGCCCGCGTTTCTGCTGCTGGAAAGGCCTTTCCAGCAGCAGAAACGCGGGCTCCAGGCTGCAGAAGAGCAAAAAGAATCTATTGACGGACAAATTCTGAGACCATCTGAAGTGTAAAGGATCCCATACAAGGGGTGTGACCCCCCAGAGTGGTCAACAGGCGAGATAAATCGAGCCACACCTGGCTCTACACTTGTGAGTTTATGCTATCTCATCATACTGTATTAATTGACTATACAAACAGTACTTGCACCATGGAGTTTTTCTGTCTTTTTATTATTAGGTCATTATGATCAAGAATACTATTGGAGTATTCCACTCAAGTTTATCCATTACAGATAAGTGCGCTCACACCGGGGCCTAGGCCCAATTTTTTTCTGATTGTTTATTGTATAGGGTGTACATAGGTGTTTATCTGAGCAGCCCACCATTATAAACTTTAGCGCTAAGTGTTCTCTCTGCATTATTCAATAAATTATATGCGTCCAGGAAAACATAGCCGATGTGGCAAACAGTATATATATATATATATATATAACCCCATCGAGGCATATGTGTGTCTGTGACCCTTTATCAGTTGACCCCCCCCAAATTTGAATACAGTGAAGTGTGTATTGCGCATAATATATCCTGTCGTCTTTTCACAGGTACACCACCAGCAACACCATCACCTACACCTCCAAGAACAGCAACACCCATTGACACCTGTGCACAGGGCCGGATTTACCATTAGAGTAGGCATGTGCCTACAGGCGCCTGCCACAAGGGGGTGCCTTTCTCTGTGTGTAAAAAAAAATATATATATACAGTCAGGTCCAGAAATATTCGGACATCAACACAATTCTAACATCTTTGGCTCTATACACCACCACAATGGAGTTGGAATGAAACAAACACAATGTGCTTTAACTGCAGACTGTCAGCTTTAATTTGAGGGTATATACATCCAACTCAGGTGAACGGTGTAGGACTTACAGCAGTTTGCAGATGTGCCTCCCACTTGTTAAGGGACCAAAGGTAATGGGACAATTGGCTTCTCAGCTGTTCCATGGCCAGGTGTGTGATATTCCCTCATTACCCCAATTACAATGTGCAGATAAAACGCCCAGAGTTCATTTCAAGTGCACTATTTGCATTTGGAATCTGTTGCTGTCAACTCTCAAGATGAGATCCAAAGAGCTGTCACTATCAGTGAAGCAAGCCGTCATTAGGCTGAAGAAACAAAACAAACCCATCAGAGAGATATGAAGAACATTAGGCGTGGCCAAAACAACTGTTTGGAACATTCTCAAAAAGAAGGAACGCACCGGTGAGCGCAGCAACACCAAAAGACCCGTGAGACCACGGAAAACAGCTGTGGTGGATGACCGAAGAATTCTTTTCCTGGTGAAGAAAACACCCTTTACAACAGGTGGTCAGATCAAGAACACTCTCCAGGAGGTAGGTGTATATGTGTCAAAGTGCCACGATCCGAACCCCCAGACCCTCTGACGCCCCCTTTTGTTTACCTTTTTTTTTTTTTTTGCATGTTCTGCATGTCCTATGCAGATTCCAGGACTTTGTTTTTCCCCATGCTCAGTTCTGGACTTAGGTTCTGAATGCTATGCTAATCAGACTAATCACCTGCATCTTATCCAGCCTGATCTACCCTGTATATAAGGAGGTCACACCCCATCTGCTGCACTTCCTCATTGAAGTTAGAACCTTGAACCTTAGAGACATGTGTCCAACTTGCTCATTGCTCCTGTACCCCTTGGATCCCTATCTACTGGACTCACCTTCTGATTACCCTCAGGACTTGTTACCGGTAAAACCCTCTGGAGTACCCATCTGATTACCTTCAAAGACCCCATCTGGATACCCTCGTGTGTACCATTCCCACCTCTGCTATACCGGTAACCCCCATTCATTTACTACCAGTTCCTCCTTATCTGGACTTTACGTGTATGACCCCTGGCTATGGACATTGGAGTATTCTGCTTTCTGTGTACCTCGACCTCGGCCTGAAACCTGACCACGATTATTGCCTAGCCCCTTGTCTGTGGCACGATACAGATTCTAGTTTAGTTTTCTTAGTTTTTCTGTTTTCATTTTCTGCTTATATTTCAGTAGTTATTCCTTATTCAGTTTCCTCCTGTGTCTATTTCATCCTGCTTTGTCCTTTCTCCTATTCGTTCGGCTTATTGCCTCCCTCTTCATTCTCAGACAACCTATTTCATTTGCTTCTGCTTTTTTGTGTTTTATTTTAAATAAATCTGTTATTCCCTGCAACCTGCATACTTCATTATGGCTCACTGCACATTGGGCTCACACCCGCAATCCATGCAGGGTTCTCATGACACAAAGTCAACAATCAAGAGAAGACTTCACCAGAGTGAATACAGAGGGTTCACCACAAGATGTAAACCATTGGTGAGCCTCAAAAATAGGAAGGCCAGATTAGAGTTTGCCAAACAACACCTAACAAAGCCTTCACAGTTCTGGAACAAGATCCTATGGACAGATGAGACCAAGATTAACTTGTACCAGAGTGATGGGAAGAGAAGAGTATGGAGAAGGAAAGGAACTGCTCATGATCCTAAGCATACCACCTCATCAGTGAAGCATGGTGGTGGTAGTGTCATGGCGTGGGCATGTATGGCTGCCAATGGAACTGGTTCTCTTGTATTTATTGCTGATGTGACTGCTGACAAAAGCAGCAGGATGAATTCTGAAGTGTTTCGGGCAATATTATCAGCTCACATTCAGCCAAATGCTGCAGAACTCATTGGACGGTGCTTCACAGTGCAGATGGACAATGACCCAAAGCATACTGCAAAAGCAACCAAAGAGTTTTTGAAGGGACAGAAGTGGAACGTCTGGTCTATAACCAGCTCACCAGTTTTCTTGCTGCTAATGCTCTACTCGATCCGCACCAGCTTAGCTTTCGCTCCCAACAATCTACTGAGACTGCTCTGACCAAGGTGACTAATGATTTAGCTGCCGCTAAAAGCAAAGGACACTTCTCCCTCCTTATTCTTCTTGACCTTTCCGCTGCGTTCAACACTGATCACCCTCTCATGCTCCTCACTCTGCGTCAAACTGCCTCAGTGACATCACTCTCTCCTGGTCCTCTTCCTGTCCCTCTTTTCGCTCCTTCAGTTTCTCCTTTCCTCGTGTCTCTTCCCCACAAGTTCCTCTTTCAGTTGGGGTACCTCCAAGGCACTGATCTGGGTCCCCTACTCTTCTCGATCTATACCGCCTCTTTGGACAACCTCATTTCTTCCTATGGATTCCAATATCACCTCTATGCTGATGACACCCAAATCTACCTTTCCTTTTTCGATCTCTCTCCTCCGTTGTTGGACTGTGTTATTGCCGGCCTATCGACTGTCTCCGAATGGATGACTTCCCATTTCCTAGATCTCAACCTCTCTAAAACTGAACTTCTCATCTTCCCTCCGTCTAAAACCTCCATTTCTGCGCCCATTTCTCTTCAGGTGAATGGTGCCACCATTACTTCTACCTCTCAAGCTCCATTGCCTCAGGGTCCTCTTGGACTCCAATCTATCCTTTACTCCTCACATTCAGTCTCTAACCAAATCTTGCTACTTCCACCTAAAAAACATTGCACACATCGTCCCTTTCTTAATCCAGACTCTACTAAAATGCTCATCCAAGCTCTTATCACCCGCCTTGACTACTGTAACCTCCTTCTCTCTGGCCTTAAGAGATCCCAGATTCTGCCTCTGCAGTCTGTAATGAACACATATGCCAGACTCATGCACCTCTCACCTGTCATTCTCTACACTGGCTCCCTGTTTCCTTTAGAATCCAATTCATTATGTTGGTCATATACAAAGCTCTCCATAACCGAGCCCCTGCCTACATCTCCTCCCTTATTAGCAGGTACATCCCATCCCCACCACTTTGCTCAGCCAATGATCTGATGCTAACAGCTCCTCGTACCTGCACTCCCAACTTCAAGACTTCTCCCGAGCTGCACCCTTTCTAAGGAACTTCCTCCCCTGCAACATCAGACTCACCCGTCTCTCCAGTCCTTCAAGAAGTCTCTGAAAACGCATTACTATAGAGAAGCCTATCAACTCACTCCATGATCCCCCACTGTCATTTCCTGCTCCATGTTCCCATTCAGTCCTCATGCAACCCGCTACTTCAAATACTCTCTTCATCCTCACCTAATGTATCACCCCCTCCTCTTAGATTGTAATCTCTCGAGCAGGGTCCTTCCTCCTTCTGTTCCATGTGTGTAACATATATGTATTTTTGTTATTCTGTTTCTCCCATTGTACAGTGCTATGGAATTTGTTGACGCTTTATAAATACTTGTAACTGTAACTAATTCAACTAAGGCAACAGATTCTGCCTCTTCTTTTGATTTGAACGCAGAGAAAAACTTTCAGTTTTGGGGGGGTAGGGGCGCTCCGCATTTCTGTGCCTACAGGCTCCTGAGGTGCAAATCTGGCCCTGCCTGTGCACCCCCAGGAAGAGGATCAGGGAAATGAGAGCACACAGTCTTTGTTTGACCTCCTGGAGGGGCAAAAGATTACGTGCCATTCCTGGACCCTGTGTCATTGCAAAGCGATCCTGCTCCACCATTTGAACATATCCCCTCTAAACCAGCTCTGCAGTCCCCTGGGGCAACAATTCATCACATCAATAGATACCCTGGAGAATTCCCATGGTGACAACATTGGCAAAGGATGCATGTGCAGCAGCGGGAGGTTCAAATGTATTTTTATTTTCCGTTTACATTTGCTCCTATACCTCTTCATTTTTTAGTTCTCATTTTTCTGATATTCCTCCTGAGGTTTGCCTTTAACCCCTTCGATGCTGAGCCATTTCAAGTCTGTGTGCTGAGCAAATTTTTGCTCAACAAGTTTAAATGTGATTTGAAGCCACATTTTATTATATGACCCAGACATATTACATATCGATCTTTCCGGCAGACTCAGCAGATGCATAATATATCATTTATTCTATCCAGCACTGCAAAGGCCACACACGTGTATAAAAACAATAAATTTTATTAAATCCAATTAAAATGAACCAACGTTTCGGCTCGTGCATGAGCCATCTTCAAGGTTACATTTACAACGGACCAATACATGTAATCACAAATAAACTCACCAATCCGTTGGTGTTAACCAGCTTGTTTGCATATCTAAAGTATCCACCAGATGTACGCCATTGCCTGTGACAACACACACACCCAGCGTATTCAGTTGTCATGGTGAATGAAAATGCACAACTTTAAAACCATACAATAAACACAAGCATGGAAGAAGCTTTAGTGAAAAAAAACCATTACGGCCAACAGCTACTAAAAAGCTTGAACTAGACATCGAGGATACCAGTACATAATCATATAATTATGCAAAAATAGATGGCTGAAAAAATGGAAAACAAAAAATGAAAATTGAAAATAAATATGGAAAACTGATGAATACTATAAATATGTTTGAAAATAACCTGTATTACAAAAAAATGAATAAATAATAAAATGAATGATAAATGGATATACAGGTATAATTTATCTCTGTCAAAAAACAAGTAAAAGAATTGTATTCATTTAATCCTCGTGGTGCCAATGTGTCCAATGTCTTAATCCAAAAGGATTCCCGTTGCAAAAGCATTTGTGACCTATTGCCACCTCTGTAAGGAGGTGGTACATGGTCAATTCCTATAAATCTAAGAGTGGGTAATCGATGTTGGCAGTTCAAAAAATGTTTCGCAACAGGTTTATCTGTTTGCCCCTCCCGGAAAGCGGTGTTGATTGCAGATCTATGGCCCCGTATGCGGTCTCGAAGAATTAACTCTGTTTTGCCCACATAGCCAAGGCCACATGGACATGTGATCAAATATATCACGAATTCAGTTTGACAAGTAATCCAAAATCTTATATTGAATCTGCGTCCAGTTCGTGGATGTGAGAAAGAAGTTCCTGCATTCATGTGACTACATGTCACGCAGCCAAGGCATTTAAAGCAACCCTTTTTCATTGGTGCTCCCTTTTGTCTATAAGAATTGACTGGATCTGTCTTAACAAATAAGTCACGAAGGTTTTTAGTACGTTTAAAACTAATGATGGGTGGCTGTTTGAATTGTCCTGGAAGGGTCGTATCAAAATGAAAGCGGTCCCAATGTTTTCTCATATTCTTCGCTATTTTTTCTCCGAGTGCTATGTGTAACTGGTAGATTCTATTCAGCGAAGGAGATCTTGATTTCTCCGGATGATTGTTACATAGTTACATAGTTACATAGGCTGAAAAAAGACATGTGTCCATCGGGTTCAGCCTCTCCCACATAACCTACTGCTGTTGATCCAAAAGAAGGCAAAAAACCCAGTCTGAAATACAGCATGCAACATACTGGGAAAAAATTCCTTCTTGACTCCAGAATGGCAGTCAGATTTCTCCTTGGATCAAGAAGCTTTTACCCACATATTAAATATTATAACCCTTTAATATTCTGTGTCTGCAGGAAGTCATCCAGTCGTTTTTTAAAAGTCTGTACAGACTCTGACCCAACCACCTCAACAGGCAGAGAATTCCACAGCTTTATTGTTCTCACCGTAAAATAACCCTTCATATGCTTTAAGCTAAATTTTCTTTCTTCCAGTCTAAATGGATGACCTCTTGTCCTATGTATAGACCTGTTAATGAATAGGTTATCAGACAATGGTTGATAACCTTATATAAATATATACGGGGCCATTATCAGATCCCCTCTAAGGCGCCGTTTCTCTAAACTAAACAGGTTTAAGCTTGTTAGTCTTTCCTCATAACTTAACCCTTCCATTCCCCTTATTAATTTAGTTGCCCGTCTCTGCACTTTTTCTAGCGCTATAATATCTTTTTTTAAGACAGGTGCCCAAAATTGCACGGCATATTCAAGGTGCGGCCTGACCATTGATTTATACAGAGGCAAAATTATGTTTTCATCCCGTGAGTGAACTCCCCTTTTAATGCATGCCAATACTTTGCTGGCCTTGGCGGCTGCTGTTTGACATTGCACATTGTTACTTAGTTTGAAGTCTATGATTATTCCCAAATCCTTCTCCTGCTTGGATTTCCCTAACTCCGTACCATTTAGGGTATAAGTTACTTGTGTGTTCTTCACTCCAAAGTGCATAACTTTCCATTTATCTAGATTAAAACTCATCTGCCATTTAAGTGCCCAGCTCCCCAATTTATCTAAATCCCTCTGCAGCGAAGTAACATCCTGCTCACATTGTATTACTTTTCCTAGTTTTGTGTCATCTGCAAACACTGATACATGGCTTTCAATGCCTATCTCAAGGTCATTTATAAATAAATTGAATAGTATTGGTCCTATAACAGACCCCTGAGGGACACCACTTACCACTGGTGTCCATCTTGAAAATGTACCATTTATGACCACTCTCTGTACCCTATCTTTTAGCCAGTTTTCTATCCAAGAACAAGTATTTTCATCTAGACCATTTTTTCTTAATTTAAGTAGTAACCTTTTGTGTGGAACTGTGTCGAAAGCTTTGGCAAAATCTAAGTAAATCACATCCACTGCGACCCCCTGATCTATACTTCTACTTACTTCCTCATAGAACGTAATTAGGTTAGTCTGACATGATCTGTGTTTCATGAAACCATGCTGATTTTTGCCAATTACATTATACCTCCCAATAAATTCCTGAATATTATCCCTTAGTAACCCCTCAAATACTTTCCCAGCCACAGATGTTAAGCTCACAGGTCTATAATTCCCAGGCACAAATTTTAAACCTTTCTTAAATATAGGGACCACGTCAGCTTTTCTCCAATCCTCTGGTACTATTCCTGAAAGAAAAGAATCTTGAAAGATGAAGAGCAGAGGTTTACATATTTCAACACATAGCTCCCTCAGTACTCGCGGGTGAATTCCATCCGGCCCTGGGGCTTTATTCACATTCACATTGTTTAATTTCTGCAAAACCTTGTCCTGAGTCAACCAGTCACTTTGTATTAGTAAGTTTTTATTAATGAATTGCATGTCTCCTGTTACAGGTTTCTCTTTGATAAATACTGAAGAAAAATAATCATTTAAAATTTCTGCCTTATCCTGATCTTCAGTTAACAATAACCCTGACTCAGATTTTAGTGAACCTACATTTTCACTCTTGGGTTTTTTAGAATTTATGTACCTAAAGAATCTTTTAGGGTTGGTCTTGCTCTCTTTGGCTACTTCTTTTTCATTTTCTAGTTTAGCCCATCTAATCGCATTTTTACATGCTTTATTGGCTGCCCTATATGCTTTATAGGATGCCTCAGATTTATCAACTTTAAAAGCTTTGAATGCCTCTTTTTTATTTTTCATTTCCTTAGTTACCTTCCTACTAAGCCACATTGGTTTCAGTCTGTTTCTTTTATATTTATTAACCAGTGGAATATATTGTGACGTGTACTTTTCTAGTGTTAGTTTAAAGATATTCCACTTATCCTCAGTGTTTTTCCCATGAAAGAGTTTCTGCCAGTCAATGACATTGAGAGCTTCCTTTATTTTAATAAAGTTGGCCTTTTTAAAATTATATGTTTTAACATGCCCCTTATGAATGTGTTTTTTGAGTTTATTTCAAAAGTCACCATATTATGGTCACGGTTTCCCAACTGTTCCTTTACATTAATATATGAGAAAAGATCCACATTATTTGTTATAACCAGGTCCAGACAGTTCTCCTCTCTAGTTGGTATCATTTTAAAATGTTCAGAAACCGGATTCCCTTTGCTGAATTACTAGTCCCACTATCCCAATTAATGTCCGGGTAATTAAAATCTCCAATAATTAAAGTGCTACCATGATCTGCAGCCTTCCTAATTTGCTCTAACCGTTGTTCTTCCTTATCATTATCTATATTAGGTGGTTTATAGCATATGCCAACCAATAGTTGACTTCCCTGTTTATTCCCCAACAAAATATTTACCCATAAGGATTCCACATTTCCCTCATCGCTTTCCAGTTGTGTAATATTAGGCTGTTGTAGCGATCCATAGCTTTATTGAGTGCTGTATCCAGCTGTGTTTTACTATAGCTTATGTCTACAAATCTGCAATACATTTCCTGTAGTTGTACAGAACGGAGATCTTGGTCACTGTTATACCTTAACACTCGAAGGAACTGTGAAATTGGTAGTGAATTTTTGAGATGATACGGGTGATGACTATCTGCTTTTAATAATATATTCCTGTCAGTTTCCTTCCGGTGTAAGGTATATCCCAGACTGTTACACAGTTACATAGGCTGAAAAAAGACATGCATCCATCGGGTTCAGCCTCTCACCAGGGCCGGCCTTTGGGGTGTGTGGGCTGTGCAGGGGCACAGGGCGCCAGAGCATCATGGGCGCCAGGCAACCAGCAGTCACACTGTAGATTTTGTCCCTAAAGCAAGATGCAGAGCCCTGTTGTACTACATCTACAAGCAGTATATATAATGCTGATGTATGCTGCCGGGCTCCGTGCTACTGTTGGTGCCTTACCCTTCTCTCCTGTCCTCAGCTCCTCCACTAGGAGTCCGAATCTGGAGCTGACTGTCTGCGTGACTGCTTGAGCCTGCAGCCTGCCTCCCACATTGAAGCATGAGGCTGGGAATGGATGGAACCTCCCCCTCCAGCACGACCTAGGAGATTGATTCGACGGAGTCATCACATAATGCGTCCTAGCATAGAGCTGCACTCAGAGTCCTCTGAAGGGTGAGATTGCAGCTGTGTTAGGGGACCAGGAGGAAGACTGTGAGGGCCTTCAACCCTTGCCACTGCTGAGGGCAGTCAGGAGTCAATCTGATCTGCCATCTCATGGTTGAGGTGGGCATTGTTACTGATAATATATTACGTGGGCATTGTGTTGTGATACTGGCACATTGCTGTTTTCCTAAGGTGGACAGCCCTGGGCATGCAAACCGTCTGTGATACTACTGCTGTCTGCTGACACTGTTTATATATATATATATATATATATATATATATATATAGTGGGCACTGACTGATACTGGCAGCACTGGCACTGTTAATATATAAGGGGGGCACTGACTGATACTGGCACTCTTAATATATAAGGGTGTAAAAGTCTGTGGAGCTCACTCGGCTCTGTGATACGCCCACGCACAGCACATTACTGTGATTTTTATGGCTGTGGAGCACTTTATGGCTGTGCTGTGCGGGTGTTATATTAGGGTTTCTCCATATATTCAGGGTGTGCGGGTGTCTTTTTAGGGGCTCCTCCATATTTTCAGGGAGTGTGGGTGTCTTTTTAGGGGTTCCTCCATATATTCAGGGTGTGTGGGTGTGTGTCTTTTTAAGGGCTCATCTATATATGCATTATATTTGTTTTAAAATAAAAATACATATTTACTTGTTTATTGGGGGCAATTGTGGGGGGCAAGCCGGTATTGGAGAGTTGGGTGTGGCCACTGAAAGGGTGTGGTTACTGAGGGGTGTGGTCACTAAGGGCGCTGTAAAGACCTAATGCAGGCCCTGCCTCTCACCCATAACCTATTTCTGTTGATCCAAAAGAAGGCAAAAAAACAGACTGCAACAGTCAGATTTCTCCTTGGATCAAGAAGCTTACCCACAAATGAAATATTATAACCCTTAATATTCTGTGTCAGCAGGATGTCATCCAGTCGTTTTTTAAAAGTCTGTACAGTCTCTTACCCACCAACCTCAACAGGAAGAGAATTCCACAGCTTTATTGTTCTCACCGTAAAATAACCCTTCCTGTGCTTTAGGCTGAATTTCCTTTCGTCCAGTCTAAATGGGTGACCTCGTGTCCTGTGTATAGTCCTATTTAATGAATAGGTTTCCAGACAATGGTTTATAATGGCCCTGTATATATTTATATAAGGTTATCCGATCCCCTCTAAGGCGCCAAGCTGCGTGTCAGCGGCTGCTCGCCTCGTGGAGACTGAGAAGCACCACTGCGGCGGTTGGATGCGCACGCATTCGAAGATGGCGGCGTGGTGATGGACACGCCGCCGTCTTACTGTTTTATTGATTAGATTGAATAGAATTGGTCCTATAACAGACCCCTGAGGGGCATCACTTACCACTGATGTCCATCTTGAAAATGTACCATTTATGACCACTCTCTGTACCCTATCTTTTAGTCAGTTTCCTATCCAAGAACAAGTATTTTCATCTAGACCAATTCTTCTTAATTTAAATAGTAACCTTTTGTGTGGAACTGTGATGAAAGCTTTGGCAAAATCCAAGTACATCACATCCACTGCGACCCCCTGATCTATACTTCTACTTACTACCTCATAGAACGTAATTAGGTTAGTCTGACATGATCTGTGTTTCATAAAACCATGCTGATTTTTGCCAATTACATTATACCTCGCAATAAATTCCTGAATATTATCCCTTAGTAACCCCTCAAATACTTTCCCAGCCACAGATGTTAAGTTCACAGGTCTATAATTCCCAGGCACAAATTTTGAACCTTTTCTTAAATGTAAGGACCACGCCAGCATTTTTCCAATCCTCTGGTACGATTCCTGAAAGAAAAGAATCTTGAAAGATTAAGAACAGAGGTTTACATATTTCAAAACATAGCTCCCTCAGTACTCGTGGGTGAATTCCATCCGGCCCTGGGGCTTTATTCACATTCACTTTGTTTAATTGCTGCAAAACTTGTTGCCTGTTCGAAAGATTTTTACATCTATAAATGATATTGCCTGAGTGTCACAGATTGCTTTAAACTTAACCGGTGTATCCAAATTGTTGATTGTTTCGACCATATAATGAAAGGATTCCTCAAGTCCACCCCAAATCAAAAAAATTTCATCAACAAATCTACAGTAGAATAGCAATTTAGCCATTGGACTCTTTAAAATATGCTCCTGTTCGAAAAAATACATATATGCATTAGCATATGCTGGTGCCATGGCGGCTCCCATTGCTATTCCCGACACCTATATAAAGATTTTTTTTCCAAATCTAAAGTAATTGTTTTCCAGCATGATAGCGAGCAATTGTGACAAATACTCAATGGTTGGCCCATGATAGTGTTTAGATTCCTGCAAAACTTGCTTAAAACATTGTATACCTTGGAGGTGTGGAATGATAGTATACAAACTTTTCACATCCATGGTAGCCAATAACCATGGGGAATCAGGGAGCCGAAGTGCTTGTATTTTTGCCAAAAAATCGTGAGTATCTTTGATACATGTTGGTAAATTTAAAACCGTCATTTTAGAAACGGAATCAATATATTTGCCAAGTGGTTTGAGGAGTCCACCTCTCGCCGAAACTATTGGCCTGTCCGGAGGTAATTGTGAGTCCTTATGTATTTTGGGAATAGTATATAATACAGGTGTCCTTGGAAATTGAACTTGTAGGAACTTGGCAATAACTTCTGTAATGTGACCAGCTTGTAAACCCCATGTTGACTATGGATGTGATCTTATTGCTGATTTCCTTCGTGGGATCATAGGTAAGTTTACGATACGTAGTTACATCAGAGAGTTGTTGATAAATCTCCGTACGATAGTATTCATAATCCAGTACCACCACTCCTCCACCCTTATCAGCTGCTTGAATGACAATGCTGGGATCCGACGCTAAATCTCAAATGGCATCCCCTTTCTTCTTTGGTAATATTCGATTTGGACTTTTTCTTAGTGTGAGCAATGGTTTTGATCTCCTTTGCACGATCTTGTTGAAAGTATTTATAAACTGATTGGGGGTTTTGATATCCCTGGTGCTTCTGAGCATCAATTCAGGAGGATCTGTTGTTATTGAAGTGTGAATTTACAAATTACCGATGAACAAGCCCTTAAAGCCTTATGGTCGCTTACCCCGGAACAATTAGAACATCACCCCTCTACTAGGGATCTGTACTTTGACCTAATCAAGTTAAAAAGGAAAGCCGTTGATACAATCTACACGGAATATTCCTCTCAGATTATTATCGTAGTAAACAGATTCCTCGTGGGTTCAGAATACGAAATGCACCTACTATTGGGAGAAACAACCCTGAATACTGCAAGAAATTGATAGCTATTGTTAACCGCTGTTCGCTTGATTGGATGGTCATTACCATCAAAGAAGTAGGACGAGAAAGGCAAAACCCCATTAATAAGTACGAGATTGAACATGCATCTTCAATATCTACTACAGCCTTCGCTCCACAATTAAAATCCAGGAGGACCTAGAAAAATACAAAGCAGATTTAATCCGCTTTAAAAAACAGAAAGTTGACAAGGTCAACTTTGATTATACCACCCATAGAGTCTATAGATGGCTAAGTGGGGATCGTCCTAGAGATTTTATCAATAGAGGCAGGAAAAGGATTATTAAACCTGCACTTCCCTCGATTGATGTTACATCAGGAGAATCAGCTTCCGATACTGAAGCAAACTCATTGCCAATCACCCAGAGAAGCACTTCTCCTTTTTTAGGGGACAATCTGATACACAATACCTTGTGATACTACTGCCACGAGTACAAACCAGGGGTTCTACCCGACCTCACGCAAAAGAATACGGAGAGGCACAGCGAGGAAGGGGGGCCAGAAGCAAACCTCCGGTATATCGACGCTAGCTCCTGTCTTTAATCTCAAAGAAAAAATTAAACACTATACATCTCCAAGTGCTTAGTTAGGGGTTAACTTTTGTCTCCACTACTAAGGAAACAGAATTTGATATGGAAGTTCAGAATTCTAAAATCTGCCGCACACTAGCCATACAGGAAAATATTCACACTTCAATAACAACAGATCCTCCTGAATTGAGGCTCAGAAGCACCAGGGATATCAAAACCCCCAATCAGTTTATAAATACTTTCAACAAGATCATGCAGGAGAAGATTAAAATTATTGCTCACACTAAGACAAACTCCAAATCGATTATTACCAAAGAAGAATGGGATGCCATTCGGGACTTAGCGTCGGATCCCAGCATTGTCAATCGAGCAGCTGATAAGGGTGGAGGAGTGGTGGTACTGGATTATGAATACTATCATACAGAGATTTATCAACAACTCTCTGATGTAACTACGTATTGTAAACTTACCTATGATCCCACGAAGGAAATCCACAATAAGATCACATCCATAGTCAACATGGGGTTACAAGCTGGTCACATTACAGAAGTTATCGCCAAGTTCCTACAAGTTCAATTTCCAAGGACACCTGTATTATATACTATTCCCAAAATACATAAGGACTCACAGTTGCCTACTATGGGCAGGCCAATAGTTTTGGCGAGAGGTGCACTCCTCAAACCACTTGGCAAATATATTGATTCCGTTTCTAAAATGACAGTTTTAAATTTACCAACATGTATCAAATATACTCACGATTTTTTGGCAAAGATACAAGCACTTCAGCTCCCTGATTCCCCATGGTTATTGGCTACCATGGATGTAAAAGTTTGTATACTATCATTCCACATCTCCAAGGTATACAATGTTTTAAGCAAGCTTTGCAGGAATCTAAAAACTATCATGGGCCACCCATCGAGTATTTGTCACAATTGTTGCTCGCTATCACGCTGGAAAACAATTATTAGATTAAAAAAAATAATTCTTTATACAGGTGTCGGGAATAGCAATGGGAGCCGCCATGGCACCAGCATATGCTAATACATATATGTATTTTTTCGAACAGGAGCATATTTTAAAGAGTCCAATGGTTAAATTGCTATTCTACTGTAGATTTGTTGATGAAATTTTTTTGATTTGGGATGGATTTGAGGAGTCCTTTCATTATATGGTCGAAACAATCAATTATTTGCATACATCGGTTAAGGTTACAGCAATCTGTGACACTCAAGCAATATCATTTCTAGATGTAAAAATCTTTCGAACAGGCAACAGTCTGGGATATACCTTTTATACCGGAAGGAAACTGACAGGAATACATTATTAAAAGCAGATAGTCATCACCCGCATCATATCAAAAATTCACTACCAATTTCACAGTTCCTTCAAGTGTTAAGGTATAACAGTGACCAAGATCTCCGTTCTGTACAACTACAGGAAATGTATGGCAGATTTGTAGACAGACGCTATAGTAAAACACAGCTGGATACAGAACTCAATAAAGCTATGGATCGTTACAATCATCCGGAGAAATCAAGATCTCCTTCGCTGAATAGAATCTTTCTACCAGTTACACATAGCACTCAGGGAGAAAAAATAGCGAAGATTATGAGAAAACATTGGGACCGCTTTCATTTTGATACGACCCTTCCAGGACATTTCAAACAGCCACCCATGATTAGTTTTAAACGTACTAAAAACCTTTGTGACTTATTTGTTAAGACAGATCCAGTCAATTCTTATAGACAAAGGGAGCACCAATGAAAAAGGGTTGCTTTAAATGCCTTGGCTGCGTGACATGTAGTCACATGAATGCAGGAACTTCTTTCTCACATCCACGAACTGGACGCAGATTCGATATAAGATTTTGGATTACTTGTCAAACTGAATTCGTAATATATTTGATCACATGTCCATGTGGCCTTGGCTATGTGGGCAAAACAGAGTTAACTCTTCGAGATCGCATATGGGGCCATAGATCTGCAATCAAGACCGCTTTCCGGGATGGGCAAACAGATAAACCTGTTGCGAAACATTTTTTGAACTGCCAACATCGATTACCCACTCTTAGATTTATAGGAATTGACCATGTACCACCTCCTTACAGAGGTGGCAATAGGTCACAAATGCTTTTGCAACGGGAATCCTTTTGGATTAAGACATTGGACACATTGACACCACGAGGATTAAATGAATACAATTCTTTTACTTGTTTTTTGACAGAGATAAATTATATATCCATTTATCATTCATTTTTCATTTTATTATTTATTTTTTATTCATTTTTTGTAATACAGGTTATTTTCAAACATATTTATAGTATTTTCATCAGTTTTCCATATTTATTTTTAATTTTCATTTTTTATTTTCCATTTTTTCATCTATCTATTTTTGCATAATTATAGGATATTCTGGTACTGGTATTCTCGATGTCTAGTTCAAGCTTTTTAGTAGCTGTTGGCAGTAATGTTTTTTTTCCACTAAAGCTTCTTCCATGTTTGTTTTTTTAGTATGGTTTTAAAGTTGTGCATTTTCATTCACCATGACAACTGAATACGCTGGGCGTGTGTGCTGTCACAGGCAACGGCATATGTCTGGTGGATACTTAGACAGTGGTGTATTTAGGTTTTGTGCTGCCCTAGGCCTGACTAAACTCGTGTACCCCCTAATTTAAATTTGACGCACCCCTTCCTGTCAAGGGCACACCTCTTCCTGGTTAATCACCACCCTTCCTCTTTAAGCTCCACCTTTTCCGCTTAGAGCTCCGCCTTTTCCTCTCTTTATATTAAAAGTGGATACCAAGTGCCTACTTGTATATTTTGTATACCATTTCAAATGTATCTATTGAGATAAATAAAATTATGAAATGTTTAAATTCAAGCATTTTTACAAAAAACAGCCACGCATGTCAAGTATACAGGATCACAGCCGCTCTAATTGGTTGAATAATAAAATCCACAGAAACGTGCACTGCATATGAGCGTATCACAGAGCTGCACAGCAATAAAACCCACAGAAATGGGCACTGTGTAGGAGCATATCAGAGCTGCACAGCAAATAACCCACAGAAATGTGCAGTGTGTATGAGCATATCACAGAACTGCACAGCAATAAAACTCACAGTAATGTGCAGTGTGTATGAGCGTATCCCAGAGCTCCAGGGCAATAAAACTCACAGTAATATGCAGTGTGTATCACAGAAGCCACAGCAATAAAACTCCCAGCAATGCAATGTGCGGTGTGTATGAGTGCATCAGAATTCACAGCAATAAAACTCACAGCAATGCAATGTGTGGTGTGTGTCAGCGTATCAGAATCCACAGCAATAAAACTCCCAGCAATGCAATGTGCGGTGTGTATGAGTGCATCAGAATACACTGCAGTAAAACTCCCAGCAAACCGAGTGTATATGAGCACACAGCAATTATGCTGTGGAGCCATCTTGTCAGCAGTGGGGTGCCACTGGCAGAGGGTGCACTGTAGCTTTGATTCCCTTCCCGATGGGTGTTCAGTCCAGAATAGAGTCTGTGTTAACGAAAGGGTGGGCAGCTGCGCGCGTGCGTTTCACGTGGTTCAGCCAGTCATGTGGTACTGAGACTCAGAGAAATGGCAGTGAAATGCCCTGATGTTCGGTGGTTTCAATCAGCAGGTTTATTCAGGCGAACCCCATAGGATTCAATGTTGAAAATATTCCCGTTTTTATGCAATATCTAATAAATCATTTATTATTTGAATCTGCAGTAAAAAGTCTTGACTAATAGGTACTAAAAAAAAAAATCAATAAGTAATTTTTCAGATTTTTTTGGGCAAAATTCCCCCCCTTTTTTTTTTAATAGCAGTTTTTCTTTTTTCTGTAACAGAACTTTTTATTATCAATCATAGGATCTTATATGTAAATTCCAGACATTTTCGTTCAGTAGTTCTTTTGAAAACAGCAGGCCATGGGTTTGCGATGGCAGCATTCAGCGGCTAACTCCATGCACTTTGGGGACCCTGCGGTGAATGGTGAATTCACTGCAGGGTGGGGAAATTTTATTCTCCTAAGTGCAGGGAACTACAGAACACCAAAAAGTTGGCATCATTTCAGTGCTCTGTGAGTAACCCATTTAGTGGTGAGGTTTTTTGCTGCCCCCTGGAAAGTGAAATTGAAAGTGTAAATTAGTGAAATCTCAATGTATCCTTCCTGGTAAAATACTTTGCGAAAGTAAAAAAAAATAAAAATAAAAAAAATATTTTTTAGGGGTGGGGCCACCCAGTGCGGGCCGCCGCCCCCTAGAAAGTGCCACCCTAGGCCTGGGCCTAGTCGGCCTAGGCCAAAATACACCAGTGTACTTAGATCTAATTAGACTACATATGCAAACAAGCTGGTTAACAACAACGGATTGGTGAGTTTATTTGTGATCACATGTATTTATATGTATTGGTCAGTTGTAAATGTAACCTTGAAAATGGCTCACGTGCGAGCCGAAACGTCGGTTTATTTTAATTGGATTTAATAAAATGTATTGTTTTTAAACACGTGTGTGGCCTTTGCAGTGCTGGATATACTATTGAATTCTGGCCAGGACCGTGAAAATCTTCCTTACTACACGACAGGACTGCATATTGGAAAGGTAGTTGCTGGGACCCATTGAATATATAATTTATTATTTGTATACGTCATGCTCTGCCTGTATATTATAACAAAAATGCAATAAAACTAGAATTTTTAATCATCTAGAGCTTGTAAAGTGTATTTGTTTCACATTTTATCATGCGAGTCTTTACGTTTATTTTCTATGGGGTGCGCTTGTTAAAAAAATTAGAAATGGGGAGAAGTTACATTTTTTTGGGGGGAATTACCTGCTTTTTAGCAAACGTACCCCATAGAAAAAAAATCATTAGTGCAGCATCATTGTTCACATTATAATTGAAATGTGAACAATATTGCTGCATTAACCCTTTCGCTGCTGATGCATTTCACGCCTCTGTGCTGAGCTCATTTTTACCTGTTTAGCTCATCTTGTTTAAATGCATTTTGAAGGCTTATTTTAGTATATGACCCAGACATATTATATATCGTTCTTTCCGTCAGACTCAGCAGATTCATAATATGTCATTATTATATGTATACGTCTTCTCCTGTCTGTATTTTATAACAAAAAATGCAATAAAATATGAATTTTCAATAATTTACAACGTGTAAAGTGTTTTTTTCACATTTTAACATGCGAGCAATTGCGGTTATATTTTCGCTTGTTAAAAAAAATTAGAAATGGGGTCTCGTTCCTTTTTTGGGGGAAAATTACGCGATTTTTAACAAACGCACCGCATACAAAAATCGCTAGTGCAGTATCATTGTTCGCATTATAATTGAAATGGGAACAATATTTCTGTATTAACAAAACAAAAAAACAAAAAAAAACTTGTTTATTTTTATTTTTTTTTCTAAATATTTTTTTATTTTTAATTTTAATTTTAAAAAAAAACGTTTTACATGGTCATGTTTGGTATCGTTGGAAAGGTCATGCTCTGGCTGATCCAACAGTACCAAACATTAACCCCTGGCTGCCACGGATCGGGAGATAGGGGGTTCCCCTATCTCCACCATTGGTGGCAGTTAGGGGTTAACTCCAGGACTGGCGTCATCGTGCTATGCACGATGAAGCCAGTCATCAGGGGGCATTCCAGAAGCTTGGCCGACAACCAAGATGTCGGCCAGCTCCGGGAGAGGATCACGATTCGGTGCTTTTCGGTGCCGAATCGTGATCCGGCACCTAAGGGGTTAAAGGCAGGCACGGTTTGGAAGGGCAGGCTGTGCCCTTCCAAACCGTGCCTGCCTTCAGCTGCAGGACTCCGGCGATCGGGAGGGAGGTCCGAAGGACCTCCCCCCCCTCCCTTTCAGGCACCTCCTCCGCACTTGCAGAGGGGGCGCCTGAAATAGATGTCATCGCGACGCCGCAATGACATCTATTGGTGCTGGCGGCGGTCCCGGGTGCTGGGCTGACATCGAGGATGTCAGCCCGCACCGGGGGGCACAGCGATCGGCCGGAATCGCTGGCCGCAAAGGGAGGATGCGCTCCGCACCCAACTGTACCTGCGGGTGGACACACTGAGCGCGTCCACCGCAGAGAAAGGGTTAATAAAAACAATACACAAAAAAAAACACGTTTTTATTTTTTTCTATTTTAAAATTATTATTTTTTTGAACATGTTTGAACATGTTAGGTATCATGATATCCGGTAGTGAGGGGGGAGCTGGACGTGGAGCTGCCATCGAAGATGGCGGCCCCACCAGAGCTAGATCGTGATCTGGCGCTGGATCGCGATCCGGCACTCAAGGGGTTAAAAACAGGCATCGCTTTTTTTGTACTCCCTCACGATTGGGAGGCAGAGGGATCCGAAATCAGGAAATCAGGAAATCTCCCGGCATTGCCAGGGGGTAGCCTGAGAATTACGTCATCGCTTGGCGCGATGACGTCATTGACGGCGGGAGGGGTATAAATCAAGTATGCGGTGAAGGAGAGGCAAACGTTTCGGTGTAAAGTCCAAATAGGGGTATAGCGCTCACTCCCGGAGGAGCCGCTGAATTTAAACCTCGGGTCAGTCTCCCCGCACTAGGGAATAAATATACACCAGCACTGTTGTGGATTTTATAAGTTTATATAGTTTACTGATCTCAAATAAACTGGCATATATAGAGCAGCACAATATACATATATATTTGCAGGAATTCGTAATGCGAGAAACGCGCAGCAGAAAATAAAAAGGAATTTTAACCCCTTCGTTGCTGGAGTGTGAGTCCCGTACAGGTTGTGTCCCAAGAAGGTGTACGTGTATGTGTGTGTTGGTACCCGGGTATTAGATTCAACTGGCCAGTGAATGATTTCAATGTGTCTTCGACTAGTCACGTTGGGGCCCTGTAGGTTTAGACAAACTGCAGCGTGCTTTATTATTTTACTGTGACCGGGAAGGCCTCTCACCCATCCGCCAGATACTCTGCGCTCTGCTAGACCCAGAACGTCTCTCCGCTCAATTTGGCTGGGACTCTGTGCCTCCGGATCCGCTTGTCTTGCTTGTCTGTCTCTGTCACAAGATGCTCAGCTCACCGCCTGCACTCCCATTAGATCATCGCGGTCTCCTAACTCGGGGTCCATCTGCAGCTCTGTATCTGTGTAAACTTTTCAGCGGTGGATTACTAGGTCTCTGGCAAGTAACTGAAATCGATCTCCAGCTCTGCAAGGCAGCACCTGCGCTCCGGCCTGGTCACGATCGCTCCTTGTCTCACGTGCGTCTTGCTCTGTTCACCCCTTGGCGCGCACTGGCTCTCCTCCGCACGAGGTTGCGGATGTGTCCCGGTTCTCCCCACCCACTTCCTGTTCCTGCCCGAAAGCATGCTGGAAAACGTAGTCCAAAGTGTCCAGTATTGGTTTACATTGCGCTCGTCTCCCCCTGGTGGCCAGAAACGAGTAATTACAACAGCAGGATTTAATCCAGCGCTATAGGGGTTTATTGCAATAATACGTAAACACTAATAAATAAGTAAACACTAATACGGGGGTGCTATTTACTTACTAATCCTAATATTATTATAATGCTACCATTATTTATAATAACCTTATAATAGCAGCATTATAAAGATGTCTAAAAGGGACAGAGAAGTGATATATATATATATATATCTATAAAAAAGTTTTATAACCACACAGGGAATCGAACAAGGAACCTTGTGCTTATCAAACAGTGGCTTAACAGGCTGAGCCACCAGCTCAGCCTCTGTAATGTAGGGGTCTTTCAGGGTTCTTAACACTGCCCAGCTCAGCTCTGGTTGAGGTGGGAGGGCTGGGGGAGGAGAGGCTGGCTGTCTTTAGCGTGCGCATGCAGAAGGAAAAAAAATAATTAACTTGTGGGATCGATTTTAGCAGATCGTCCCCACGATCTGCTAAATCGTTCTCACGAGTTAATTTTTTTTTCTCTTCCTGACACCAGCGGGGCTCCGTAGTTATGTTCATTGAATGTGATAATGGCACAAAACATATTTTCCTTTTCCAAAGTATGTTGCGAGTGGCTGCAGTTTGCAGGATCTATATTACAATTTCAAAATTGGGAGATCTACAGCAGGCGAGACTGTACCAGACTATTTGGGACACGATGAAAGAGTAATGAATCCCCACACCCACAGAGGAGTCATGGGCAAAAATTGCGTAAGGATTCCGGGATAGAGCCAACTTCCCAAACGGCCTTGGAGCTGTGGATGGGAAGCACATTTGGATTGTGAAGCCACAGTGGTTCACTATACCAGAACTAAACATTTCTTTTCCATAGGCCTACTGGCAGTGGCAGATGCTAACTACCGGTTCACATATGTGGATGTTGAATCCTATGGGAAGGACTCGGACTCTACGTCGTTCCAGAACTCCACTCTCTGGGATCAGATACAGAGCAGGAACCTGAAGATTCCCAGACCCACACCTTTGCCTGGCACTGACATCACAGTTCCAAATGCATTCGTGGGGTTTATTCGCCTGAACAAACCCTCCGCCTCGCCAGGTTTGACATATAGCTGAAGCACAGCAAAGGTGATACGATTTGCTGCTCAGTGATTGCAGGATTCAGTCTGCTTTTCCCCAAGGTGATCTGCAAAATCTGGCCTGGTTGAGGGTCCCGAGGACAGGTTTGGAAAACACTGCTCTAAGGGTTGCTCATAGTTAACAATCTATGATATCCTGTTGTGGAATAATATAGAAAAGCAACCTTTAGAGGTTTGCGTCATAATCACTTTTATATTTTTTGGGATATTAACCATTAGGGGCTGCCTATTATCAGCCCTATTACTGGGAACATTTATTTATTTATTTATAAAATATTTACCAGGAAGGATACATTGAGATTTCTCTCGTTTTCAAATATCTCCTGGAGTTCATTGGAGAAATAAATGCTATTAACACAAGACCTTAGCAGAAGCTAATTTTTTTGTCAGTGAGCAAAAACCAGGCTTAGGATAATATGGAGAAGGGGATGCAGCACTAGTGGCCTTACGGTTACCTACAGTTTGTCACCACTCAGCTACAAGCGACATTGGGATTTCTCATTTTCTGGCTGCTCGCACATTAATACTTCTTATGCAAAGTATATGAAACGTTAATGTATAGTAACCCGATGCAATAGATGTTTGTAGCTCAGCTGGAATAGGATGGGAGCCATTATCATTAACAAGAGAAGAGTTATCCTTAATAGCTCATTAATGATAATGGCTTAAACAGAATATGAACCATCTTTAAAAATAACTGTTTAAAGGTCACTTGCATTCTACATCTCCTGGAAAGCCATCACTCAGGTGTAATCTACCATCAATGGTACACCAAATGAAAAAAAAGGCAAAACATACATGGTTATTCAAAGAGAATCGAAAAGTCACCTCACGTTCGGTGACTTTTCGTTCTCCTCAATTCGGTTTGATTTGGCGATCCCATTTCGGCGACCCTGCGGTGTATTTAGCAAGCACCACAGGGTACCCGAATTGCACTGAAAAGTCACCGAAAACTCCCCGCAAAATCTGGTGAAGGCACTAGGGATGAGCTGTTCGGGTTCGGACGGTTCGGAGTTCGACCCGAACTTTGGCAGTTCGAAAGTTAGCGAATTTCGAACTTTTTGGGTCTGTTCGGTTCGAGTTCTAAAAATTTTTTTTGGAAAAAAGTATAAAAAATGCTTAAAAAATACTAAAAAATCTAGAAATAAAGAGACTCTTTACTGCAGAATATTATAAGCAACGGTTTATTAGATATTGAATTAAAATCTAATGTGTACGTGGAAAGATTATCAACTCTAAATGACCTCTGTTCACAAACGGGCATAACACCAGGTGTTTTTAGTCTGGTAATCAATTTGATACATTGTACACCATACTGAGGGTGGGGTGGGGTCTGCTTCTGATTGAGATTTGAGAATTAATTTCCCTAAAACATCCTAATATGCTGCATTTAACCCTGTCGCTGCTGAGGCTTTTCACACCTCTGTGCTGAGGTCATTTTTACCGCTTTTGCTCATCATGATTAACCGCGTTTTGTAGCCATATTTTGATATATGACCCAGACATATTATATATCGTTCTTTCCGGCAGACTTGGCAGATTCATAATATGTCATTATTATATGTATACGTTATGTAATGTCTGTATATTATAACAAAAATGCAATAAAATTTGAATTTTCAATAATTTATTATGTGTAAAGTGTTTTTTTTCACATTTTAACATGCAATCGTTTGCGGTTATATTTTGTATGGGGTGCGCTTGTTAAAAAAATTAGAAATGGGGTCTCGTTACATTTTTTTTTGGGGAAAATTTCGCTTTTTTTAACAAACGCACTGCATACAAAAATCGTTAGTGCAGCATTATTGTTCACATTATAATTGAAATGGGAACAATATTGCTGCATTAACAAAACAAAAACAAAAAAAAACTTTTTTTTTTAAATATATATATTTATTTTTTTTAAAACATTTTTCATGCTCATGTTTGGTATCCTTGGAAAGGCCATGCTCTGGCCGATCCAACAATATCAAACATTAACCCCTAGCTGCCACGGATCGGGAGATAGGGACTTTCGTGCGACCGTACTTCGTATATTGGCTGTCATTGCCTGTCATTTGCTGCTAGTGCGGCCGTGATTAAGTGCGCCTAAACGCATGTTAAAAATTCGCTAGTCTGACCCTAGCCTAAATAGGAGAATTTTTCTGGTTTGGCTATTTTGACCTAGAATTTTCCATTCTCCAGTCATTCTCCTGCTCTACACCGCTCTACACTGCTCTACACCTGTCAGGGTTATTCAGAGAAAGGTGAAACTCAGGAGAATGACTGAAGAGAAAATTCTAGGTCAAAATAGCCAAACCAGAAAAATTCTCCCATGTTTCTCACTTTCCAAATCGGCTATTTGGTCTAGAATTTTCCATTCTCCAGTCATTCTCCTGCTTTTCACCGCCAAAAAATCAGTAAACTTTTTCTGCGTGTCCGAAAATGTCTCCTCTTTTCATACAGACTGCCGCCCCAAACAGTTGTTTATGGATAGATTAAAGGAAAAGCATTTACCGTCATTTGAAATGTCATTTTTTGGTTTTTACCTATTTCTATACATCCTAGAAATCCGCCACTTCACGGGCAGGTTATGGGGTCCTCCTAGGCACGATATTTGAAGGATTTTTTCGTTTTTATTTTTAACCCTTATTTCATGGAAAACTCACTGTCCCTTTAAAAAGTTTTTTTAAACTTTTTGTCCTTGTTTCCTGTCCCCCAGGGCACTACCCAGACCCCCATACACCTTTTATGGCAAATATCTAGCATATATGCCCTCTTGGAGGGCACTCTAAAAACCTAATTTTCAGCCCCATTGACTTGTATGTGGTCCGAGTTCGGGTTCGGACCAGAACATTTGGAAAGTTCGGGTTCGGCTTCGAACCGAACTCGAGGAGTGTTCGACTCATCCCTAGAAGGCACACCGAAAAGCTGCAAAAACATCTGGATTAACCCTGCTGAAAATGCAAGAAAAACCCGAGCAGGAGCCGATCACACGCAGCACAGCTGCCAGAAAAACCCGACACCGCAGACGAATGGAGTGAAGAAAAAAAAAAACGTACGCTTGAATGTTTGAAAGTGAAACGCTGTTTGCAAAGAAACTACTGAGCGAAAATGTCTGAAATTTACATATGAGGTCCAAGGAATGATAATAAAAAGGGATGTTACAGAAAAAAGGACAAACCTTTTAAAAAGAAAGTAAAAAAAAATCGGAAATAAAGAGACTTTTTACTGCCGAATATTATAATGAACGGTTTATTAGATATTGAATTAAAACGGGAATATTTTTAACATTGAAGCCTATGGGATTCGCCTGAATAAACCTGCCGAATTAAGCCACCGAATGGCACGGCAATTCGGCAACTTTTCACTGCTGGGTTTTGCTCTCTGAATAGCTGAAGCATTGCTTCTCTATGGGGATATACTACCCTCGAATAGGCACCGAACAGGCACCGTATGTGCAGGCAATTCGCCAGGATATGGCGAATTGCCTGCTCTCTGGATAGCCGAATGCCCAGGAAAGGTAACCGTATGCTGAATTTCAGCGTTCGATTCCCTTTCGGCAGCCATTCAGATCTCTTTGAATAACCCTGATAGCGATTTCTTGTAGGAAAAATACTATCCGGGTTATCCAAAGAGATTCGAATGGCTGGAGAAAGATAACCTGTGGTGTAGTTGTGCTGGCTGCCAATGGGGGGAAGTGGGTGTTTCTTTTGGCGGTTGGCTGTTGACAGTTGATCATCCATTTTGTCTGCCAGTTGAGGCTGACTAGTGACGCAGCCAGTTGCTGTTATAGGAACCTGTATGCTAAGTTGTTAATAAACCTATTAATGAAAACCCAAGACATCTTGTATTATCCAGTACACTACAGTGGCGACGAGGCTATTGGATCTGCATGATGGCGCTGATTGGCACTCTGCATGATTTGTAGACTTGGATCTCTTGGGTGGAAAGGTTTGAACAGTATAGCACTGCTAATGGCATTTTGGAGACAAAACAGGTAGCCGTGTTCCTCACAGCGATTGGAGCGAAGGTGTACGACACACTCAGATCTCCTGTATCCAGAGAAACCTGCAAGCAAGCCGTTAGCTGTGTTAGTTGCTTTACTGCGGGCCCACTATCAGCCACAGCCAATTGAAATCGCTGAAAGATGGAAGTTTTATAAAAGACATCAGGAACCTGGAAAAAGCGTCTCCTCCTTTGTCTCCGCTCTCAGTCAAGTTGGCAAGTACCTGTCAGTTTGGGGAGTATTTAGTCACAGCCCTCAGAGACTAGTTTGTGATGGGGTTACAGTGTGAAGCTATGATTAAGAGACTTCTTACCGAGAAAGAGCTGACCTTACACAAAGCTATGGATATCGCTAGCATCATGGAACAAGTCACCAGAGAAGCTGATGCTTCGCATAGGAAGCAAAACACTGAGTAAGAGGCGGAAATATTCCATACAGATACCAGGGAGCGGTACAAGCGGAATAAACCATACAATTCCTTACGTCAAAGGACGGTGCATGGAGAGCCTCAAAATGTATGTTATCGATGTGGGGTGACTTCACATGAATCTCACTCATGTCGTTTCCGCAATGCCATTTGTCACTCCTGTGGAAATAGAGGGCATACTAAAAGGGTCTGTAAGAAAGGGACGGTGCATGAAGCGAAGCCGCATAAATTGCTTCAGAAGAGAGCATATCAAATCCAGCTCCAAGACTCCTCGGATAACTCAGACGGCCACATTCCCATTCAAACAGTAAAACTTTATAAGATGGATTCAGCTTATTCAGCCATTTCTGTTCCAGTGAAGATTGAAGGGAAATATTTGACCATGGACCTGGACACGGAAGCTGCTGTTTCTGTGATTACTGAAAAAGACTGGCGGAGATTAAAACTAAATGTTCCAGTGATTAAGACAGATATTCGTCTACAGACTTATCCACGGGAAGTATTAACCCCTCTGGGCTGTGTACATGTGAGAGTGCAGTTAAATGGACGTTCGGAAAAGCTGACGTTATATATTATGAAGTCTGGGGGTCCTCCACTATTTGGAAGAGAATGGATTCATAAATTGGGAATGCCAGACATACAGGGTTATTCAAAGAGATTCGAAAAGTCACCGCACGTTCAGTGACTTTTCGTTCTCTTCAATACGGTTCCTTTTGCCGATCCCATTTCGGTGACCCTGCGGTGTATTCAGCAAACACCACAGGGTCCCCGAATTGCAGGGAAAAGTCACCGCAAACCTGACGAAAACTAACCGCAAAACCCACCGAATGCACGCCGAAAACCAGCAAAAACATCTGGATTAACCTTCGAAAAACCCGAGCAGGAGCCGATCACACGCAGCGAAGCAGCCGAACAGGAGCCGAATCACACAGAGCCGAAGCAGCTGAGACGCAGAGGAGGCAGTGAATAAATTAGCAAAACCGTTTGTATGAATCTGTGAAAATGAAACGCTGTTTGCAAAGAAACTACTGAGCGAAAATGTCTGAAATTTACACAGGAGGTCCAGGGAATGATAATAAAGAGGACTGTTACAGAAAAAATAAGTAAACTTAAAAAAAAAAAAAACAATCGGTCTTTTAAAAAAAAATTAATCTGAAAAATGCTTAAAATATCCTAAAAAAATCTACCTAAAAAATCTAAAAAAAAAGAGACTTTTTGCTGCAGAATTTTATAATGAACGGTTTATTAGATATTGAATTAACCCCTTAGTGACCGGGCGGTTTTACACAAATCCGTCTTTTAGTGACCGCTGCTGTTTTTACGTTTCTGCGCTGTTAGTGTTTAGGTAAAATTTTCCTCTTACTCGTTTATTCGACCCACACATATTATACACCCTTTTTCCCGCCATTAAATGGACTTTCTAGAAATACCATTATTTCCATCATATCGAATAATTTACTATAAAAAAAATTATGAAATATGAGGAAAAAAATGGTAAAAACACACTTTTTCGTAATTTAATCCCCAAAATCTACAACCACCCAAAAAGACCCCGGCTAAATAGGTTCAAAATTTTGTCCCGAGAATAGAAATACCCAATTTTTACATGCGTTTGCTTTTTAACCCCTTCACTGCCGAGACAGTTCACCTATGTGCGCTGCGCTCATTCTGACCATTTTCTGCTAATTATATTTAGATGACAGCCTAGGTCCTATTTAATTAAACTCCCCCCAGACAAAAAACTTTTGAAAAAAAAAACATTTTTTTATTTAATTTTTTTATTATTTTTTTTTATTTAATTTTTTTTTTACATTTTTTTTTTAAAACCAAACCTGGTCATGTTTGGTATCATTTGAAAGGCCATAATCAGGCCATAATCAGGCCAACCATCTAGCTGCCATGGATCGGGAGATAAAGGGATCCTTAGGATCCCCTTATCTCTACATGGCAGCTAGAGGGTTAACTGGCCCACTGACATCCTCACACATATGGTGAGGTTGTCAGTGGGTGGGGGGGACCTGGAGGCTTGGCTGACATCCAAGATGTCAGCCCCCCTCCAGGTTTGAATCACGTTTTGGCGCCAATTGGCGCCGCAACGTGATCCGGCGGCGAAACAGTTCTCCCCTCTCCAGCGGTGCAAACGGCATCTCCCTAGCTTCAATGGTTGGGGAGATAGAGGGCTCCGAAGGAGCCCCCCCTCCCCTCCATTGAAACACATGGGGGCACCTTCTGATGACGTCACCATGCAGCGTGGCGACGTCATCAGCCTCGCCTGCCCATGTAAATCACATGGGCAGGCTTCCTCCCTGCCAGATCGCCGTGGGATCCGACGAGGGAGGTGAGTATCGGGCGGGAGGGGGATTTGGCGCCGCTGACGTACCCTGTACGTCCGCGGGTCTAAGGGAGACCCGAGGACAGGACGTACAGGGTACATCAGGGGTCATTAAGGGGTTAAAACGGGAATATTTTTAACATTGAGGCCTATGGGATTCTCCTGAATAAATTTGCCGAATTAAACCACTGAATGGCAGGACATTAGGGGAACCTTTCACTGCTGGTTTGTGTTCTCTGAATAGGCTGCCGAAGCAGTGCTTTTTCATGGGGTTTTCACTGCCCTCGAACAGGCACCGAACAGGCACCTTATGTGCAGGCAATTCGCCAGGATTTGGCAAATTGTCTGCTCTCTGGATAGCCGAATGGCCGGGAAAGGCAACTGAACGCTGATTTTCAGCGTTCGGTTACCTTTCTGAAGCAATTCGGATCTCTTTGGATAACCCTGATAAAGTATAATGCTTGCCACGCCTTACAGACATTACCTGCGGTTTCAGCTTGGATACAGGACTTGCAGAGGAAGTTTGCTTGTTTTTGATGATACTTTGGTGACTGTTAAGGGACGGCAAATGTCCCTAAATATGAGGGAAAATGCTGTTCCAAAATTTTTTAAGGCACGAACTGTACCTTTTGCACTTAAAGCTGGTGTTGAGGCGGAATTGATGTATCTGGAGAGCCTTGGGATCATTTCCAGAGTGCGCTGCAGTGAATGGGCCTCCCCGATTGTGCCTGTGCGTAAAAAGAATGGAGACATTCGGATATGTGGGGATTTCCGTATGGCCGTTAATTCTCAACTTGCTGTAGATAAATATCCACTTCCAAAGATTGAGGACATTTTTGCGACTTTGGCCGGGGGTAGCAGTTCACCAAGCTGGATCTCAAACATGCATACCTGCAGTTACCAGTGCATCCAGAATCCAGGCCTTACCTCACCATCAATACTTCTAAGGGACTGTTCCAGTATAACAGAATGGTATTTGGGATAGCACCAGCAATCTGGCAGCGTAACAATGGATGAATTGCTTGCTGGAGTGCCGGGGACACAATGTCTGCTGGATGACATGCTGATCACTGGCTGAATGGAGAGGGAGCACCGGCAGAATGTACAAGACGTGCTCCAGATACTAATGGATAATGGACTCAAAGTTAATATAAACAAATGTGAGTTCTTGAAAGATCACCTGGAATTTTGTGGTCACCTTATTGATAACACTGGACTTCACACCACTGATGAGAAAGTGAAAGCACTGGTAGAGGCGCCCATACCAAGGAATTTAACTCGGCTGCGCTCGTATTTAGGGCTGTTGAACTATTACAATAAATTTTTGCCCAATTTAGCCCATACCTTGTTTCCGCTGCATAGGCTTTTGGAAAAACAACAAAAATGGAAATGGACAGAGCCCTGCTCGGCTGCTTTTAAAGCTTCAAAAGAACTAATACGCAGCTCCAGAGTCTTGGTTCACTATGATTTGTCTAAACCACTGAGTATCGCCTGTGATGCTTCTCCTTATGGGCTGGGGGCTGTGCTGTCCCATTCCTTGCCTGATGGTACAGATCGACCTGTAGCTTTTGCTTCTCGCTCCCTCACCCCAGCTGAGCGCAATTATTCACAAATTGACAAGGAGGCTTTAGCGATAATCTGGGCACTGAAGAAGTTTCACTTTTATATTTATGGCCGTTCTTTTATGCTGTTGACCGATGATAAGCCGCTATTGGCAATATTCAATCCTACAAAGTGTATTTCTCAGACCGCCGCCGCTCATCTCCAAAGGTATGCCTTACTGCTGGGGGCTTATCAGTATGAAATCCGATACAGGCCTCATGATAAACATACAAATGCAGATGCGTTTTCACGCCTTCCTCTTCCACTCTCCACCAATTATGTTCGGGATTCACCACCTTCCATTTACTTTAGCAAAACACTGACTGCTGTTGAAATAGCCCAAGAGACCTTCAAGAAGTTTTGTCTTATGTACCAGATGGTTGGCCATTTCAAACCTCTCCACGTCTCCGACCTTTTCACTCCAGGAATCTTGAGCTGTCAGTCAGAGAGGGATGCTTGCTATGGGGAGAGAGGGTAATTGTTCCTCCAGCCTTGCAGAAACCCATGTTACAAATTTTGCATGAAGGGCATCCAGGAATAGTCCGGATGAAACAAAAAGCCAGGGGTCATGTATGGTGGCCAACTTTGGATGAGGATATAGGCAACTATGTTGCAGTCTGTTCAGGGTGTGCCCAGGCTCAGAGATGCTATCCTAGAGGTGCGGTTCAGCCCTGGCTTTGGCCTCTTAACCCATGGGAGAGAATTCATATTGACTTTGCAGGACCAGTGAATGGACAGATGTTCTTAGTAGTGGTGGATGCACATTCCAAGTGGCCTGAAGTGGTATTACTGTCTCAGACTACAACTGATGCCACCATTGATGCCCTGGAGAAGCTGTTTGCAACATTCGGATTGCCTAAGATACTAGTATCTGATAATGGGCCACAGTTATTAGCTCAGAAATTTCAAAGTTTCATTAAGGATCATGGTATTCAACATCTCCGTACTGCTCCGTATCATCCGGCTACCAATGGTCTAGCTGAAAGATTTGTCCAGACTCTGAAAGGATTTTTAAGGAGTACTGTGACAGACCGCAAAAGCTTGCCTCAACAACTCCAACAATTCTTGTTGCAGTACAGGAGCACAACTCACCCAACCACCGGCCAGCTACCAGCAGTTCTGATGTTTGGCAGACCACCCAGGATGAAGTTAGACTTATTGCAACCGGACAAGAAGGGTCAAACGGACATCTCACAGGAACAACGTCACGTACAGAAACAGCAGGAAAAGATGAAGCATGGAAAGAGTTCACGCACATACAAAATAGGGGATCCAGTCTGGATACGGATGTATAGAGGACCAAACCGTTGGTCTCCGGCAGTTATTTCCAAGGTTTTGGGATTCCTCACCTATGAGGTTAGCACGTCCAATGGTCTGCACACTAAGAGACATTCAGCCCAGTTACGGCCCAGATCTGTTTTTGACAAACAACTGAATGACCATGCTGAAGAGTTAACAGACATGGATATATGGATGGGGGTCTGGCATGATAATGGAGATGTATTTTCACAAGAAGAGGATTGTGCCCTTTCAAGGGAAGAAATAGATGGTGATCGTCTCAGTGAAGCAGGTTCCACTTCACATGATCTGGCTGGAAATGTCAGTTTAGCTCGGAATCAAAGAGTCCGGCATCCTCCAGAATGCTGGCAAGCTCCAGACCCATTGAGGGATTTCCATCGGAGGAGTAAAAGCTTGCAGAACCACAGATACTATGTGAACCGAAAGCACAGATTACAGAATGGATGTCAGGAGGGTCTGGAAGATACATAGACTTGTACTGGACATTTTTGCTTTGTTTTGTGTTTTTTTTTCCTTTTAAGAGAAGGGAGGAGGTGTGGTGTAGTTGTGCTGGCTGCCAATGGGGGGAAGTGGGTGTTTCTTTTGGCGGTTGGCTGTTGACAGTTGGTCATCCATTTTGTCTGCCAGTTGAGGCTGACTAGTGACGCAGCCAGTTGCTGTTATAGGAACCTGTATGCTAAGTTGTTAATAAACCTATTAATGAAAACCCAAGACATCTCATATTATCCAGAACACTACATAACCGAACGCTGAAAATCAGCGTTCGGTTACCTTTCCTGGCCATTCGGCTATCCAGAGAGCAGGCGAATTGCCTGCACATGCGGTGCCTGTTCGAGGGCAGTGAAATCCCCATAGAGAAGCAATGCTTCGGCTATTCAGAGAACAAAAACCAGCAGTGAAAGGTTCCCGAAATGCCCTGTCATTCGGTGGTTTAATTCGGCAGGTTTATTAAGGCGAATCCCATAGGCGTCAATGTTAAAAATATTCCCGTTTTAATTCAATATCTAATAAACCGTTGATTACAATATTCTGCAGTAAAGAGTCTCTTTATTTATAGATTTTTTTAGGATATTTGAAGCATTTTTCAGGGTTTTGTTTCTTTTTAAATAAATTCATATTTTTTTTTAACTTATTTTTTGTAACAGCCCTTTTTATTATCATTCATTGGACCTCATATGTAAATTTCAGACATTTTTGCTCAGTAGTTTCTTTGCAAACAGCGTTTCACTTTTCAAACATTCAAGCAAACAGTTTTTTTTAATTTATTCACTGCATTCATCTGCGGTGTCGGCTTTTTCTGGTGGCTGTGCTGCGTGTGATCGGCTCCTGCCCGGGTTTTTCCGGCGTTTTCGGCGGGTTAATCCAGATGTTTTTGTGGGTTTCGGTGTGCGTTCACCCTCGTTCTGCGGTGAGTTTTCGGTGGGTTTGCGCGACCTTTCTCTGCAATTCGGGGACCCTGTGGTGCTTGCTGAATACACTGCAGGGTTGCCGAAATGGGTTCCTCAAATCTAACCGAATTGAAGAGAACGAAAAGTCACCGAATTTTTGACTCTCTTTGAATAACCCTGTATATTCAAGTTACAAAATAACAGAATGAAGATCAATGTCTTAACTGCACACAAAGGATAACATTTCTGATAAATCTTTTGCATGAGTTTGAAACGTTGATTATTCTTTATTTTGTAATTTGAATATAGACTTTTTTCTATATGACTGCACGGTGTGCTCTCATTTTTATATATGTATTGTTCACATTTTCAAAATAAATGGTACAAGTCCCTTTTTCCATATGGTGTGATAGTGTGATTCTACCCTCAAGTATGGAACCAAGGCCTCATAACACCCATCCATAAGAGTGGAGACCAGTATGATCCAGCCAACTACAGAGGAATATGTGTCAGCAGCATGCTGGGAAAACTGTTCAACAGCATTCTGAACAAAAGAATCCTCAGCTTCCTGACACAGCATAACGTCCTCAACAGAAGCCAAGCGGGGTTCATGCCAAACCATCGCACTACAGATCACATCTACACCCTGCAGTCTTATCAAGAACCATGTCTACAATACAAAACATGAGAAAATATTTGCCTGCTTTGTGGACTTTAAGAAGGCCTTTGACTCAGTGTGGCACCCAGGCTTGTTCCTAAAACTACTAGAGAGTGGAATAGGAGGGAAAACCTATGATGTCATCAAGAGCTCCTATAATGAGAATTTCTGCAGCATAAAGGTGAATGGGAAGAGCACAGAGTACTTCCGGCAGGCTCGTGGAGTCAGACAAGGCTGCAGCTTAAGTCCAACCATCTTTAACATCTACATCAATGGACTGGCTGAAGCTCTAGAATCCTTCTCAGCACCAGGACTAACTCTACATGACACCGAGGTGAAGTTCCTGTTGTATGCAGATGACCTTCTATTACTGTCACCAACAGAAAGAGGTCTACAAGACAGCCTGGAAGTGCTCAAAAAATACAGTGCGGCATGGGCACTACCCATAAACCAAAAGAAAACAAAGGTCAGTTTCCAAAGTAAGAACGCAAAAGCCAAGAGTTCCTCTTTCACACTTACAGTTGTGTTCAAAATTATTCAACCCCCACTGAAATTTAGTGTTTTGGCCAGTTTGACATTGATTTTGATCATTCAGTCATCTTGCTTACAATTAAATCAAAGAGGCACGTGTAGGTCAGACAAATATAACATAACATTTATAATGAAATAACCACAAATGTCTTTTCTGTGCTCACATCATTATCAGTTTTATTCAACCCCCAAGTGACATTCAATCTTAGTACTTAGTACAACATCCTTTTACAGTTATAACAGCTTTTAAACGTGAAGCGTAGCTTGACACAAGTGTCTTGCAGCGATCTACGGGTATCTTCGCCCATTCGTCATGGGCAAAAGCCTCCAGTTCAGTCACATTCTTAGGCTTACGCACTGCAACTGCTTTCTTTAAGTCCCACCAGAGGTTCTCAATCGGATTTAAGTCAGGTGACTGCGATGGCCACTCCAAAATGTTCCAACCTTTAATCTGCAACCATGCTCTAGTGGACTTGGAGGTATGCTTGGGATCATTGTCCTGTTGAAAGGTCCAACGTCTCTCAAGCCTCAGGTTTGTGACGGACTGCATCACATTGTCATCCAATATCTCCTGGTACTGAAGAGAATTCATGGTACCTTGCACACGCTGAAGCTTCCCTGTACCTGCAGAAGCAAAACAGCCCCAAAGCATGATTGACCCCCCGCCATGCTTCACAGTAGGCAAGGTGTTCTTTTCTTCATCAGCCTTGTTCTTCCTCCTCCAAACATAGCGTTGATCCATGGGCCCAAACAGTTCTAATTTTGTTTCATCAGTCCACAGAACACTATCCCAAAACTTCTGTGGTTTGTCCACATGACTTTTGGCATACTGCAGTCGACTCTTCTTATTCTTTGGAGACAGCAAGGGGGTGCGCCTGGGAGTTCTGGCATGGAGGCCTTCATTACGCAGTGTGCGCCGTATTGTCTGAGCTGAAACTTCAGTACCCACATCTGACAAATCTTTTCTCAGTTCCTCAGCAGTCACACGGGGACTTTTCTCCACTCTACGCTTCAGGTAGCGCACAGCAGTCGAAGTCAGCATCTTCTTTCTGCCACGACCAGGTAGCGTTTCAACAGTACCCTTTGCCTTGAATTTGCGAATGATGCTTCCTATGGTCTCTCTTGGTATGTTTAACATCTTTGCAATCTTCTTATAGCCATTGCCCTTTCTGTGAAGAGTAATCACCTCTTCTCTTGTCTTCCTGGACCATTCTCTTGACTTCATCATGTTTGTAACCACACCAGTAAATGTCTAGAAGGAGCTGAGTATCACAGTCATTTTAAAGCTGCCTAATTGGTGCTTATTATGCTTTATTGCTGCTCCGTGACATCCACAGGTGCTTTCAATACCTGATTGAAAACACTTGAATGAACCTCTGTTCTTCAGAGTGGTAGTCTTTAAGGGGTTGAATAATTGTGTCAATGAAGAATTCACAAAATAAACATTTACTACTGTATTACAAAACCAATTGATGTCATTTTAGTTGCATATGGTTCTTTAAAAAGTCCTTGTAGGATTTCATTCTGAATACAATTACAAATGTACACTAAATTCCCTAAAGCCCTTTACAGCATTGGGGTTGAATAATTTTGAACACAACTGTAACAACTGCACTCTTGACGAAACCAACAGCTACACATACCTCGGCCTAGAAACAAACCGATCGGGAAATTTCAAACCAGCCATAGAGGCCCTAAGAGACAAGGCGTGTAGAACCTTCTATGCCATCAGGAGAAAACTCTACAAACTTTAACCACCTGTAAGAGTCTGGCTTAAATTCTTTGATAGCGTCATCACTCCAATCCTCCTTTATGGCAGTGAAGTATGGGGCCCTATCACCTACCCAGACCAACCCAAATGGGACACCAGCCCAACAGAAATATTCCATCTGGAATTCAGCAAGCACCACCTCCGAGTCCATCGGAGCACCTCTAACAATGCTTGCCGGGCCGAGCTGGGCAGACTCCCCTTACTTCTTGCAGTACAGAAGAGGGCGCTATACTGGGACCACCTAAACATCAGCAGCCTCAACTCATATCACCATAAAGCACTACTGGCCAACAAGGACCACCCCAAACCATGTGGGCTGCAGCAACTCATATCCACCATGTTCATCCAAAGCCCCCATGAATGGAACCTGACAAAATATCAAATAAAGGCCCTAATTAATGATTCCAAGGAAAACTATATCACAGAATGGAGACATGATATAGCAAACTCCATGAAACTCACCATTTACCAATCATTACAGAGGGAATACAAACTGGCCCCATACCTGGAGGTACTACAAGACCCCAAGGACAGACAAATCCTGAGCCGGTACAGATTGAGCACCCACAGCCTGGGAATCGAATCAGGGCGACATAGACAGACCTACAAGCCCAGGAAGAGTAGACTGTGCCAGCATTGGGACCAGGGGGCCCTGGAAGTTGAGGTCCACTTCCTCTTACAGTGCCCCAAGTACTCAGCACTGAGGGACACTCACTACCAGAGGCTCTCCTCTCTCATCCCGGGCTTCACCTTTATAGAAGAGACGAGGAAACTCCACATCATACTGGGAGAAGAGGAGCAGGCAGTGAAAATATGTGCCCAATACGTCACAGAATGTCACAGACTGAGAGGAACATGAGAGATCCCAGACGTATAAATCCTAAACAAGTACTCGCCCTCATCCCCTTCACATTATCCCTTACCCCTGATAATGTCCATGGACTTGCCCAATCCCCCCCATATATGTCCCACTACCCCCCCTCCAACCCATATAACCTCCCCATATGCTTTGGTAATGCTAAAATGTATTTGGTCCTGCCAATAAAGCTTATTTGAATTGAATTGTGATTAAGGGCAGGGTAATAGACCACAGGTAAAAGCCCTTTTCTCCCTATAGGTTTAGTTATCAGCAGATGCCTTATTAAGTCTGCCATGTCTCTCCTGAGAGGGAAAGTTTGGTGCTGGGTGTAGCAGGGAAGGAAGCTAAATTCTGAAGCCAAAGGAAAGTACATTTTATTTTTGGTTTGCTTATTGTTAAGCAACTCAGCTGCCCAATATTATAGTTAGGAATATTGAATGCTTAGTTAGGCTAGGCACAAGGAGTAGACGCTTGATTTATATTTGTTTTATTTTCTTGTTAATGGTGTACCCTGCATGTGCTGTGGCTGCCTAATAAAGAAAAACCCAAATTGTCAGATTTTGGGGAGATATTTACCAGAAGCTCCACAAGTAATTTTTAAAAAGGCTAATTCTATAAAGAATATTTTAGCACCAAGTGCATTACCAACGATCAAGAGAAAAGTAGTAATTGGGGATGTTTCACATCCGCTGACTCTTAAACCTGAAGGTTTTTTTAAATGTAGCGTATGTGCTATGTGCAGAGATTTGAAGATAGAAACAGAGTTTTTTTCTAGTACTAGGACAGGGAAAGAATATAAGATTAGAGGGTTTATTAACTGTAATACCACAAATGTCTATTTGTTGCAATGTGGTTGCGGGGCCCAATATATGGGGAAAACTAAGAGGAAATTGAAGGAGCGAATTTATGAACAGTTTTACAATATTCGTAAACAAAGTATAAAACATAGTGTACCTAGACACTGTAATAACTGTCCTTCTTTTCGTTTTTCGACCTTTTTATGGTGTGGTTTGGAAAAAATCTCAGTTAATTGGAGGGGAGGGGACCCCGACAGGGCACTTTCTAGAGCAGAAACAAAATGGATCTTTTATCTAGAGAAATTGAAGCCACCGGGCTTCAATGTCGATATGGATCTACATTCTATTTTATAATCTTTCACCTTTTGGGTTCCACTCCTCCTTCATTTTGCTTTCTCTACTCCTAGTTATTTATTGGAGGGACACCGGCGTGCTCCTCTTTAATTACATTTTATTGCTTGTGTGTTTCTTTGGTATTAATTATTTTTTCTTTTTAGGTCTACCTCTATGTACGAATTATATGTGGATATTTAATTTTATTCATTTTTATGAACTATATGTGGACATTTTATATGTGTGGACATTTATCTTGTGTCTCCTATTATTTGTATCAAATGGAGTTCTTGCCCACACCTCTGACTGGATTTGCCCTCAAGTGAGATGGAGAATACTGGGTCGCGATGTCACTTCTGGTGTGCTCGGTAGAGGCTACCAGAGGCCTGTTCAATACCTCAGCCGCTGCAAGTGCTAAGTTAGCAACTTGCCATTGAACGCCGTTCAACCGCTCAGCGCTCAGCAGTGCTAACCTAGCACTAGCAGCGACCCGAGGAGATGCTGAGTGTGACGTTTTAAAGATGGCCGCCGCCATGAAGCAAGTAACAATGCCGTACAGCAAGATGGCCGCCGCCTCGAAGCAAGTAATAATTCCGCACAGCAATGTTAATTTTGAGGTTTTTGTTCACCAAAGCACAAAATATTTATTTATTATTTCCCCCTGCACATAGACATATATTACAGTTCAATTAATATATTGTTTCAGAAGTAAACCTAACGTTTATTCATTAAAAACTATCATTTGTGGTGTGGGCATACAAAACGGAATTGTGCTGACTGCTTTTATTTATCATATTTTGTCCGAGTGATCCGAAAAACAATCAGAATTTTTCATTAAGAAATCGTCGGCCATTTTGGATTAAAAATTCGCATCCAAAGGGTTCAAAGACACTGCTGCAGCAAACTGAATTGCTGCGCTGCAGCAATTCAGCAGCTGCTGAGGTATTGAACAGGCCTCGGGAGTGATTAGCCGCTTCCCCAGCGATAGATTGGTATCTGGTGTAACCGATCGCCATTTATATGAGAACCAAGGGCTTTAAAAGGAGGATGAGGAGGATCCGTTACCAGCTCTTTAAAAAGTCACATGACGAAACGCGTCGAGCTGCGTCATTCTGCGACTGGTTGACTTTATTGTCTCTGCCTGTGAATCCCGCTGGAGGTGCATTCCTGGTCCTTACACCGAATACCAGACGATCGCCGCTTCTCTACAGCTACGGAGGTATCTCTTGGAGCGGACGTTGAGCTGCAACATCCTGTTATGCGGTGACTATTGGATGTACAATATAACGCTGGTTTGCACACAGATCTTTTATAGTGTGCCACTACATTTGTGAGTGGTTTCTTGTCTTAATAATTGTTTGTATTAAAACATTACTTTTTTACGCTATGATGCGTTTGTGTGCTCTATAATTATAGCTCACATCAGGAAGTTCCAAGTTTTTACCCAAGGAATATGTGAGTTCTGTTTTATTTACCACTGCATGCTCCACTGTTTGTTTTTCCTAAAGAAAAACCTGAAGCACTGATCCATGTGTCCAGTGGCTATATCACAATGGATATAAATGTATTATAGATATGTTGTTTTTTTTTAATTTGATTTGAGGTTAATTTAGTGTGAATCACCCTGTGAAATACTAACCATAAAAATACCCCCAAAAAAGTGTTCTATAATATGATAGACTCATAAAATGTAAAGTAGAAGACTTTATAATAAGGTCATGTGTTCCTGTTCTTTATGTTTTATAGCTTGTGGAATATCTAAAAATCAAGTCAGATGGGATTATAACTGTTTTAACAGAGGCCTGTCCTAGTGGTAACATGCCTGTTGGTAAGTCAAAACACTAATATTTGTCAGATATTTTATTTATAAAGGATTTTACCAGGAAGGATACATTGAGATTTCTCTCGTTTTCAAGTATGTCCTGGGTTCAAGAACATTGAATTATTACATAAAAACAAAATAATAAAATGCAAGATATTACATACAAATAATATACATATTAACAGAAAATAAATATATTCACTGTTACATGTTTACAGGTGCATTCTATATTGAGGTATGTTAATAGGGAGCTCATAAGTGACGTTAGACTGGGGGAAGATGTGATGGCATGCACATTTTGTGTTTCTTATTCAGAATTATAAAGCATTTTACATAGGGACATAACAACATGTGAAATGCTTAAGGATAATCTGTAAATTCCACAATTGGAATTATTAATGGAACTACATTAAACTGCACAACGTATGCAAAAATTTAGAAAATGGGGAAAATAAATAAGGTGCTACATAAATGTTGCAGTCTGTAAATAGGGAAGAGGAGTCACAGTGCAATGAACCTTATAAACCGTCATACCCTGCTAATACGGCAGGTTAGGGACCGGGCCACCGCTCTAAAGTGAAAACTACCTTAAAGCTGTGCATGGCAGTTTTCGATTTCTTTACATACCAGTGTGTTTTAAAAGCGTGAAAGCAACATGTTTAAACAGAACATATATTAGGTGTGCAATAGAGCCATGGTTAATTTACAGTACATTAAAGTATTCAATTATGTCAGTACAATACATGCATTTATTAACGAAGGACTGTAAAGCAATTTATGTCTGTATTGGCACAGAAAATTTCATAGGCTCTATTCTTGACATGGTATGAATTTTAAGTATCCTGTAGTCAGCGCCAAATTTGATTATAGAAACATAGAAAAATGTCGGCAGATAAGAACCTTTCGGCCCATCTAGTCTGCCCAATTACATGGATACTTTACCTGGATTTATCTTTTGTTTAGGATAGCCCTATGCCTATCCCATGCCTGCTTAAAGTCAATCACTGTTTTGGCCTCTACCACTTCAACTGGAAGGCTGTTCCATGTATCCACCACCCTCTCAGTAAAATAATGCTTCCTGATGTTACTTTTAAACCTTTGCCCCTCTAATCTAAGACTATGTCCTCTTGTTTTGCTACTTTGTTTCCGTTTAAATATACTCCCTTCCTCTACCTTGTGGATTTCCTTTATGTATTTAAATGTTTCCAGCATATCTCTTCTGTCTAGTCTTTTTTCCAAGCTGTACATGTTAAGATCATTAAGCCTTTCCTGGTAACTTTTCTCCTTCAAGCCATACACCATTTTAGTAGCCCTTCTCTGAACTCTCTCTAAGATGTCTATATCCTTCCTGCCTATCTTCTTCACTCTGAGTTTTTTTATAATTATTGAATGCTATCTTTTTGTTCTTCACTATTTTGGCCACTTCTGCAGAGTACCACAGTGGTTTCTTCCCTTTTTTGTTTTTGCTAACAAGCCGAATGCAATTGCCTGTGGCCTTCAATAATGACTCCTTTAAATAATCCCATTTTTCCTGGACTCCCTTTAAACTCCTCCAGTCTGATAATGACTCATTCACACAAAATCTCATTTTAGAAAAATCTGTTTTTTTAAAGTCTAAAACTTTTGTTTTTGTGTGATGCGGCTCCATCCCTGTTCTTATATTAAACCACACTGACTGGTGATCACTAGATCCAAAATTTTCACCTACAACAACGTCTGATACCCAACCTTCATTTGTGAGTATTAAATCTAATATGGCCTCTTTACGGGTTGGCTCCTCAACTACTTGTGTTAGAGATAATCCCAGTAGGGAGTTTAGAATATTTGTACTCCTGGTGCACCCAGCTATTTTGGTTTTCCAGTTCACATCAGGAAGATTAAAGTCCCCCATGATAATAACTTCCCCCTTCATTGCCATTTTGGCTATTTCCTCAAACAGCAGATTATCTAGCTCTTCTACTTGTCCAGGGGGTCTATAGATCACACCTACACGAGCTACTGTATGATTGCCAAATGTTAGCGTAACCCAAACTGACTCTATGTTCACCTCGCTCACTTTTATTTGGTTCGTTTTTATGTTGTTTTTCACATACAGGGCCACTCCTCCTCCTTTCCTACCTTCTGTGTCTTTTCTATATAAAGAGTACCCCGGTATTGTTATGTCCCAGTTATTTTTCTCACTGAACCATGTCTCAGTAACCGCCACTAAATCTACTTTTTCAGCTGCCATCATTGCCTCCAGTTCATATGATAGTTATTAAATTATAATATGCAGCCTAGTTGGAAGTGTAAGGTGTTACAACCGCTCAAAAACACAATATTTGTTTAAGGAAATAAAATAAACTTCCATTCGGCGCAAATGACAAATCTATTGTTAGGTTTAAAATGCAGGAGATGTGTATAAATTAAAGAATCCAGATCATTACTTTCACATTTAAAACACCATACATTACTTTGGATTTCAATGTGCACCCTCTTGTGGCTGTTGTAACCTTTCATTGTTAAAATAACCTTTTAGATGCTATATAGCAAATAGTGGAGGCTTGGCGCCATCTAATGGATAAAGAAACAATTGCTCAGGGAACTGTCTTTTGAAATCTAAATTGTATAGTCTTTTCCAGGCGCATTTCCTCTCCTCCTTTGTCTTTCAATCCAGTATGCACCTCGAAAAGTGAGAGAAACAATCAATTGCTCAGACCTTTCTTGCACATAGATTATTCAGGAAGTGTTGGTGAATTACCTTACTCACGTTTCTTAGTGCGTAGACACCAGTTTGAGCGCGGTCAGTGCCTTTATGGTTTACTGTGTCCCCTTGGGTAGTGTCCTCCGTTCTGCAGGATTAGCTCAGAAAGAGAGAAGGACACCCTGATTGTGCAGATCGCTCTGATACCATTCAAACCTGCTATAGTAAAGGGAAGGTACTCACAAGTTTAGTGTCTTGTTCCCAGACACTAGGTTTCAGAGCGGTCAGTGATTTAGTGGAGGCACTGAATCCTCCCCTCTGACACATCCTTGGCACCTGCAGGCCTTCGAGGGGGTCTGGGCACTCGGCAGCATCGCTGGCTGGCTGGGTGCCAGAAGTTCCGGTCGTTCGTGCGCCTGGATGGGGCGGGGCACAGCATGATGACGCGGAGCCACCGGCCTTAAATGCAGGGCGCCACGGCAGTCATCAGAAATGATGGGGCCCCTTACTAAACCTCATGATTGGGCCCCCCGGCACTCCCTCAACCTCTAACAGCTTTTCTCACCCTTCAAAAAAAAAAGGACATAACATAGCACCACAACAATAAAACTCCCAGTAATGTGCAGTGTGTATGAGCGTATCACAGAATCCACAGCAATAAAACTCACAGTAATGTGAGGTGTGTATGAATGTATCACAGAATCCACAGCAGTAAATCTCACAGTAACGGGCTGTATATGATGGCCTTTGGGTCTAGGCCTGGTCCCTGGGTCTGGTTTGGGCCTTGGGGTCTGGGCCCTGGGGTCTGTGCCCTGAGGTCTGTGCTCTGGGCCTTGGGGTCTGGGCTGGGCCTGGGTGCTCTGGACCTTGGGGTCTGGTCTGGGTCTGGGCTCTGGTCCCTGGGACTGGGCCTTGGGGTCTGGTCCCTGGGGTCTGGGCCCTGAGTTTGGCCTGGGGTCTGGGCCCTGGGCCCTGAGTCTGACCTGGGGTCTGGGCCCTGGGGTCTGGTCCCTGGGTCTGGGCTCTGGTCCCTGGGTCTGGGCCTTGGGGTCTGGTCCCTGGGGCTGGGCCTTGAGGCCTGGTCCCTGGGGTCTGGGCCCTTGGTCTAGGCTGGGCCTGGTCCCTGGGGTCTGGACCCTGGGTCTGGTCTGAGTCTGGGCCTTGGGGTCTGGGCCCTGGGTCTGGGCCTTGGGGTCTGTGCCCTGGGTCTTGGGGTCTGGGCCATGGGTCTGGGCCCTGGGGTCTGTGCCTTGGCCCTGGGCCTTGGGGTCTGGTCCCTGGGTCTTGGGGTCTGGGCCCTGGGGTCTGGGCCATGGGTCTGGGCCTTGGGTCTGGGCCCTGTGCCTTGGCCCTGGGCCAAGGGTCTGGGCCCTGGGTCTGGGCCCTGGGTCTGGGCCTTGGGGTCTGTGCCCTGGGTCTTGGGGTCTGGGCCATGGGTCTGGGCCCTGGGGTCTGTGCCTTGGCCCTGGGCCTTGGGGTCTGGTCCCTGGGTCTTGGGGTCTGGGCCCTGGGGTCTGGGCCCTGGGCTCTGGGCCTTGGGGTCTGGGTCTGAGCCTTGGGGTCTGGGCCTTGGGGTCTGGGCCCTGAGGTCTGGGCCTTGGGTCTGGGCCCTGAGGTCTGTGCCTTGGCCCTGGGCCTTGAGGTCTGGGTCTGGGCCTCTGGGTCTGGGCCTTGGGTATGGGCCCTGGGGTCTGGGCCTTGGTCTTGGCCCTGGGCCTTGCGGTCTGGGCCTTGGGTCTGGGCCCTGGGGTCCGGGCCTTGGGGTCTGGGCCCGGGACCTGGGTCTGGTCCTTGGGTCTGGGGTCTGTGCCTTGGCCTTGGGGTCTGGGCCATGGGTCTAAGCCCTGGGGTCTGGGTCTTGGCCCTGGGCCTTGGGGTCTGGGCCTTGGGTCTTTACCTTGGGGTCTGGGCCCTGGGTCTTGGCCCTGGGGTCTGGGCCTGGGGGACTGGGCCCTGGGTTTGGGCCTTGGGGTCTGGGCCTTGGGGTCTGGGCCTTGGGGACTGGGCCCTGGGCCTTGGGGTCTGGGCCCTGGGGTCTGGGCCCTTGGCCTTGGGGCCTGGGCAACTGGGCCCTGGCCCTTGGGGTCTGGGCCCTGGGTCTGGGCCTTGGGGTATGGGCCCTGGACCTTGGTCTGGGCCTTGGGGACTGGGCCCTGGGGTCTGGGCCCAGGGTCTGGGGGTGTTGGCCTTGGGGTCTGGGCCTTGGGTCTGGGCCCTGGGGACTGGGCCTTGGGGTCTGGGCCCTGGGCCCTTGGCCTTGGGGCCTGGGCATTGGGTCTGGGCCTTGGGGGTCTGGGCCCTGGGGGTCTGAGCCTTGGGCCCTGGGGTCTGGGCCTTGGCCCTGGGTCTTGGCCCTGGGTTTAGGCCTTGGGGTCTGGGCCCTGGGTCTTGATGTCTGGGCCCTGGGTCTGGGCCTTGGGGTCGTGGGCCCTGGGTCTTGGGGTCTAGGTCTGGGCCCTGGGGTCTGGGCCTGGGGTCTGGGCCTGGGGTCTGGGCCTTGGGTCTGGGCCCTGGGCCCTGTGGTCTGGGCCCTGTGGTCTGTGCCCTGGGGTCTGTGCCTTGACCTTGGGGTCTGTGCCCTGAGGTCTGTGCTCTGGGCCTTGGGGTCTGGGTTGGGCCTGGGTGCTCTGGACCTTGGGGTCTGGTCTGGGTCTGGTCCCTGGGAATGGGCCTTGGGGTCTGGTCCCTGGGGTCTGGGCCCTGAGTTTGGCCTGGGGTCTGGGCCCTGAGTCTGACCTGGGGTCTGGGCCCTGGGGTCTGGTCCCTGGGTCTGGGCTCTGGTCCCTGGGGTCTGGTCCCTGGGGCTGGGCCTTGAGGCCTGGTCCCTGGGGTCTGGGCCCTTGGTCTAGGCTGGGCCTGGTCCCTGGGGTCTGGACCCTGGGTCTGGTCTGAGTCTGGGCCTTGGGGTCTAGTCCCTGGGTCTTGGCCTTGGGGTCTGGGCCCTGGGTCTGGGCCTTGGGGTCTGTGCCCTGGGTCTTGGGGTCTGGGCCATGGGTCTGGGCCCTGGGGTCTGTGCCTTGGCCCTGGGCCTTGGGGTCTGGTCCCTGGGTCTTGGGGTCTGGGCCTTGGGGTCTGGGCCATGGGTCTGGGCCCTGGGGTCTGTGCCTTGGCCCTGGGCCTTGGGGTCTGGTCCCTGGGTCTTGGGGTCTGGGCCTTGGGGTCTGGGCCATGGGTCTGGGCCCTGGGGTCTGTGCCTTGGCCCTGGGCCTTGGGGTCTGGTCCCTGGGTCGTGGGGTCTGGGCCTTGGGGTCTGGGCCCTGGGTCTGAGCCTTGGGGTCTGGTCCCTGGGGTCTGGGCCCTGAGTTTGGCCTGGGGTCTGGGCCCTGGGGTCTGGGCCCTGAGTCTGGGCCCTGGTCCCTGGGTCTGGGCTCTGGTCCCTGGATCTGGGCCTTGGGGTCTGGTCCCTGGGGCTGGGCCTTGAGGCCTGGTCCCTGGGGTCTGGGCCCTTGGTCTAGGCTGGGCCTGGTCCCTGGGGTCTGGACCCTGGGTCTGGTCTGAGTCTGGGCCTTGGGGTCTAGTCCCTGGGTCTTGGCCTTGGGGTCTGGGCCCTGGGCCTTGGGGTCTGTGCCCTGGGTCTTGGGGTCTGGGCCATGGGTCTGGGCCCTGGGGTCTGTGCCTTGGCCCTGGGCCTTGGGGTCTGGTCCCTGGGTCTTGGGGTCTGGGCCTTGGGGTCTGGGCCATGGGTCTGGGCCCTGGAGTCTGTGCCTTGGCCCTGGGCCTTGGGGTCTGGTCCCTGGGTCTTGGGGTCTGGGCCTTGGGGTCTGGGCCCTGGGTCTGAGCCTTGGGGTCTGGGCCTTGGCCCTGGGCGTTGGGTCTGGGCCCTGAGGTCTGTGCCTTGGCCCTGGGCCTTGGGTCTGGGCCCTGGGTCTGGGCCTTGGGGTCTGGGCCCTGAGGTCTGGGCCTTGGGTCTGGGCCCTGGGTCTGGGCCTTGGGTCTGGGTCTTGGGGTCTGGGCCCTGAGGTCTGGGCCTTGGGTCTGGGCCCTGAGGTCTGTGCCTTGGCCCTGGGCCTTGAGGTCTGGGTCTGGGCCTCTGGGTCTGGGCCTTGGGTATGGGCCCTGGGCCTTGGGTCTGGGTCTTGGCCCTGGGCCTTGCAGTCTGGGCCTTGGGTCTGGGCCCTGGGGTCTGGGCCTTGGGGTCTGGGCCCTGGGGTCTGGGCCTGGGGTCTGTGCCTTGGCCTTGGGGTCTGGGCCATGGGTTTAAGCCCTGGGGTCTGGACCTTGGGGTCTGGGTCTTGGCCCTGGGTCTTGGGGTCTGAGCCCTGGGGTCTGGGCCCCTAAGTCTGGGCCTTGGGCCTGGGGTCTTTACCTTGGGGTCTGGGCCCTGGGGTCTGGGCCTTGGGGACTGGGCCTTGGGGTCTGGGCCCTGGGTCTGGGCCTTGGGGTCTGTGCCCTGGGTCTTGGGGTCTGGGCCATGGGTCTGGGCCCTGGGGTCTGTGCCTTGGCCCTGGGCCTTGGGGTCTGGTCCCTGGGTCTTGGGGTCTGGGCCATGGGGTCTGTGCCTTGGCCCTGGGCCTTGGGGTCTGGTCCCTGGGTCTTGGGGTCTGGGCTCTGGGCCTTGGGGTCTGGGCCCTGGGTCTGAGCCTTGGGGTCTGGTCCCTGGGGTCTGGGCCCTGAGTTTGGCCTGGGGTCTGGGCCCTGAGTCTGACCTGGGGTCTGGGCCCTGGTCCCTGGGTCTGGGCTCTGGTCCCTGGGTCTGGGCCTTGGGGTCTGGTCCCTGGGGCTGGGCCTTGAGGCCTGGTCCCTGGGGTCTGGGCCCTTGGTCTAGGCTGGGCCTGGTCCCTGGGGTCTGGACCCTGGGTCTGGTCTGAGTCTGGGCCTTGGGGTCTAGTCCCTGGGTCTTGGCCTTGGGGTCTGGGCCCTGGGCCTTGGGGTCTGTGCCCTGGGTCTTGGGGTCTGGGCCCTGGGGTCTGTGCCTTGGCCCTGGGCCTTGGGGTCTGGTCCCTGGGTCTTGGGGTCTGGGCCATGGGTCTGGGCCCTGGGGTCTGTGCCTTGGCCCTGGGCCTTGGGGTCTGGTCCCTGGGTCTTGGGGTCTGGGCCCTGGGTCTGGGCCTTGGGGTCTGGGCCCTGGGTCTGAGCCTTGGGGTCTGGGCCTTGGCCCTGGGCCTTGGGTCTGGGCCCTGAGGTCTGTGCCTTGGCCCTGGGCCTTGGCCCTGGGCCTTGGGGTCTGGGCCCTGAGGTCTGGGCCTTGGGTCTGGGCCCTGGGTCTGGGCCTTGGGTCTGGGTCTTGGGGTCTGGGCCCTGAGGTCTGGGCCTTGGGTCTGGGCCCTGAGGTCTGTGCCTTGGCCCTGGGCCTTGAGGTCTGGGTCTGGGCCTCTGGGTCTGGGCCTTGGGTATGGGCCCTGGGCCTTGGGTCTGGGTCTTGGCCCTGGGCCTTGCAGTCTGGGCCTTGGGTCTGGGCCCTGGGGTCGGGGCCTTGGGGTCTGGGCCCTGGGGTCTGGGCCTGGGGTCTGTGCCTTGGCCTTGGGGTCTGGGCCATGGGTTTAAGCCCTGGGGTCTGGGTCTTGGCCCTGGGTCTTGGGGTCTGGGCCCTGGGGTCTGGGCCCCTAAGTCTGGGCCTTGGGCCTGGGGTCTTTACCTTGGGGTCTGGGCCCTGGGGTCTGGGCCTTGGGGACTGGGCCTTGGGGTCTGGGCCCTGGGTCTGGGCCTTGGGGTCTGTGCCCTGGGTCTTGGGGTCTGGGCCATGGGTCTGGGCCCTGGGGTCTGTGCCTTGGCCCTGGGCCTTGGGGTCTGGTCCCTGGGTCTTGGGGTCTGGGCCTTGGGGTCTGGGCCATGGGGTCTGTGCCTTGGCCCTGGGCCTTGGGGTCTGGTCCCTGGGTCTTGGGGTCTGGGCCCTGGGTCTGGACTCTGGGCCTTGGGGTCTGGGCCCTGGGTCTGAGCCTTGGGGTCTGGTCCCTGAGTTTGGCCTGGGGTCTGGGCCCTGGGGTCTGGGCCCTGAGTCTGACCTGGGGTCTGGGCCCTGGTCCCTGGGTCTGGGCTCGGTCCCTGGGTCTGGGCCTCGGGGTCTGGTCCCTGGGGCTGGGCCTTGAGGCCTGGTCCCTGGGGTCTGGGCCCTTGGTCTAGGCTGGGCCTGGTCCCTGGGGTCTTTGACCCTGGGTCTGGTCTGAGTCTGGGCCTTGGGGTCTAGTCCCTGGGTCTTGGCCTTGGGGTCTGGGCCCTGGGTCTGGGCCTTGGGGTCTGGTCCCTGGTCTTGGGGTCTGGGCCATGGGTCTGGCCCTGGGGTCTGTGCCTTGGCCCTGGGCCTTGGGGTCTGGTCCCTGGGTCTTGGGGTCTGGGCCATGGGTCTGGGCCCTGGGGTCTGTGCCTTGGCCCTGGGCCTTGGGGTCTGGTCCCTGGGTCTTGGGGTCTGGGCCCTGGGTCTGGGCTCTGGGCCTTGGGGTCTGGGCCCTGGGTCTGAGCCTTGGGGTCTGGTCCCTGGGGTCTGGGCCCTGAGTTTGGCATGAGGTCTGGGCCCTGGGGTCTGGGCCCTGAGTCTGGGCCCTGGGCCCTGGTCCCTGGGTCTGGGCTCTGGTCCCTGGGTCTGGGCCTTGGGGTCTGGTCCCTGGGGCTGGGCCTTGAGGCCTGGTCCCTGGGGTCTGGGCCCTTGGTCTAGGCTGGGCCTGGTCCCTGTGGTCTGGACCCTGGGTCTGGTCTGAGTCTGGGCCTTGGGGTCTAGTCCCTGGGTCTTGGCCTTGGGGTCTGGGCCCTGGGGTCTGTGCCCTGGGTCTTGGGGTCTGGGCCATGGGTCTGGGCCCTGGGGTCTGTGCCTTGGCCCTGGGCCTTGGGGTCTGGTCCCTGGGTCTTGGGGTCTGGGCCTTGTGGTCTGGGCCATGGGTCTGGGCCCTGGGGTCTGTGCCTTGGCCCTTGGGGTCTGGGCCCTGGGTCTGGGCCTTGGGGTCTGGACCCTGGGTCTGAGCCTTGGGGTCTGGGCCTTGGCCCTGGGCCTTGGGTCTGGGCCCTGGGTCTGAGCCCTGGGGTCTGGGCCTTGGGTCTGGGCCCTGAGGTCTGGGCCTTGGGTCTGGGTCTTGGGGTCTGGGCCCTGAGGTCTGTGCCTTGGCCCTGGGCCTTGAGGTCTGGGTCTGGGCCTCTGGGTCTTGGGTATGGGCCCTGGGTCTGGGTCTTGGCCCTGGGCCTTGCAGTCTGGGCCCTGGGGTCTGGGCCTTGGGTCTGGGCCCTGGGGTCTGTGCCTTGGCCTTGGGGTCTGGCCATGGGTTTAAGCCCTGGGGTCTGGACCTTGGGGTCTGGGTCTTGGCCCTGGGTCTTGGGGTCTGGCCCTGGGGTCTGGGCCCCTAAGTCTGGGCCTTGGGCCTGGGGTCTTTACCTTGGGGTCTGGGCCCTGGGGTCTGGGCCTTGGGGTCTGGACCCTGGGTCTGAGCCTTGGGGTCTGGGCCTAGGCCCTGGGCCTTGGGTCTGGGCCCTGGGTCTGAGCCCTGGGTCTGGGCCTTGGGGTCTGGGCCCTGAGGTCTGGGCCTTGGGTCTGGGTCTTGGGGTCTGGGCCCTGAGGTCTGTGCCTTGGCCCTGGGCCTTGAGGTCTGGGTCTGGGCCTCTGGGTCTTGGGTATGGGCCCTGGGTCTGGGTCTTGGCCCTGGGCCTTGCAGTCTGGGCCCTGGGGTCTGGGCCTTGGGGTCTGGGCCCTGGGGTCTGTGCCTTGGCCTTGGGGTCTGGGCCATGGGTTTAAGCCCTGGGGTCTGGACCTTGGGGTCTGGGTCTTGGCCCTGGGTCTTGGGGTCTGGGCCCTGGGGTCTGGGCCCCTAAGTCTGGGCCTTGGGCCTGGGGTCTTTACCTTGGGGTCTGGGCCCTGCGGTCTGGGCCTTGGGGACTGGGCCTTGGGGTCTGTGCCCTGGGTCTTGGGGTCTGGGCCCTGGGGTCTGTGCCTTGGCCCTGGGCCTTGGGGTCTGGTCCCTGGGTCTTGGGGTCTGGGCCTTGGGGTCTGGGCCATGGGGTCTGTGCCTTGGCCCTGGGCCTTGGGGTCTGGTCCCTGGGTCTTGGGGTCTGGGCCCTGGGTCTGGGCTCTGGGCCTTGGGGTCTGGGCCCTGGGTCTGAGCCTTGGGGTCTGGTCCCTGGGGTCTGGGCCCTGAGTTTGGCCTGGGGTCTGGGCCCTGGGGTCTGGGCCCTGAGTCTGACCTGGGGTCTGGGCCCTGGTCCCTGGGTCTGGGCTCTGGTCCCTGGGTCTGGGCCTTGGGGTCTGGTCCCTGGGGCTGGGCCTTGAGGCCTGGTCCCTGGGGTCTGGGCCCTTGGTCTAGGCTGGGCCTGGTCCCTGGGGTCTTTGACCCTGGGTCTGGTCTGAGTCTGGGCCTTGGGGTCTAGTCCCTGGGTCTTGGCCTTGGGGTCTGGGCCCTGGGCCTTGGGGTCTGTGCCCTGGGTCTTGGGGTCTGGGCCATGGGTCTGGGCCCTGGGGTCTGTGCCTTGGCCCTGGGCCTTGGGGTCTGGTCCCTGGGTCTTGGGGTCTGGGCCATGGGTCTGGGCCCTGGGGTCTGTGCCTTGGCCCTGGGCCTTGGGGTCTGGTCCCTGGGTCTTGGGGTCTGGGCCCTGGGTCTGGGCCCTGAGGTCTGTGCCTTGGCCCTGGGCCTTGGGTCTGGGCCCTGGGTCTGAGCCCTGGGTCTGGGGTCTGGGCCTTGGGGTCTGGGCCCTGAGGTCTGGGCCTTGGGTCTGGGCCTTGGGTCTGGGTCTTGGGGTCTGGGCCCTGAGGTCTGGGCCTTGGGTCTGGGCCCTGGGGTCTGTGCCTTGGCCCTGGGCCTTGAGGTCTGGGTCTGGGCCTCTGGGTCTGGGCCTTGGGTATGGGCCCTGGGCCTTGGGTCTGGGTCTTGGCCCTGGCCTTGCAGTCTGGGCCTTGGGTCTGGGGTCTGGGGTCTGGGCCTTGGGGTCTGGGCCCTGGGGTCTGGGCCTGGGGTCTGTGCCTTGGGGTCTGGGCCATGGGTTTAAGCCTGGGTCTGGACCTTGGGGTCTGGGTCTTGGCCCTGGGTCTTGGGGTCTGGGCCCCTAAGTCTGGGCCTTGGGCCTGGGGTCTTTACCTTGGGGTCTGGGCCCTGGGGTCTGGGCCTTGGGGTCTGGACCCTGGGTCTGAGCCTTGGGGTCTGGGCCTAGGCCCTGGGCCTTGGGTCTGGGCCCTGGGTCTGAGCCCTGGGTCTGGGCCTTGGGGTCTGGGCCCTGAGGTCTGGGCCTTGGGTCTGGGTCTTGGGGTCTGGGCCTGAGGTCTGTGCCTTGGCCCTGGGCCTTGAGGTCTGGGTCTGGGCCTCTGGGTCTTGGGTATGGGCCCTGGGTCTGGGTCTTGGCCCTGGGCCTTGCAGTCTGGGCCCTGGGGTCTGGGCCTTGGGGTCTGGGCCCTGGGGTCTGTGCCTTGGCCTTGGGGTCTGGGCCATGGGTTTAAGCCCTGGGGTCTGGACCTTGGGGTCTGGGTCTTGGCCCTGGGTCTGGGGTCTGGGCCCTGGGGTCTGGGCCCCTAAGTCTGGGCCTTGGGCCTGGGGTCTTTACCTTGGGGTCTGGGCCCTGCGGTCTGGGCCTTGGGGACTGGGCCTTGGGGTCTGTGCCCTGGGTCTTGGGGTCTGGGCCCTGGGGTCTGTGCCTTGGCCCTGGGCCTTGGGGTCTGGTCCCTGGGTCTTGGGGTCTGGGCCTTGGGGTCTGGGCCATGGGGTCTGTGCCTTGGCCCTGGGCCTTGGGGTCTGGTCCCTGGGTCTTGGGGTCTGGGCCCTGGGTCTGGGCTCTGGGCCTTGGGGTCTGGGCCCTGGGTCTGAGCCTTGGGGTCTGGTCCCTGGGGTCTGGGCCCTGAGTTTGGCCTGGGGTCTGGGCCCTGGGGTCTGGGCCCTGAGTCTGACCTGGGGTCTGGGCCCTGGTCCCTGGGTCTGGGCTCTGGTCCCTGGGTCTGGGCCTTGGGGTCTGGTCCCTGGGGCTGGGCCTTGAGGCCTGGTCCCTGGGGTCTGGGCCCTTGGTCTAGGCTGGGCCTGGTCCCTGGGGTCTGGACCCTGGGTCTGGTCTGAGTCTGGGCCTTGGGGTCTAGTCCCTGGGTCTTGGCCTTGGGGTCTGGGCCCTGGGCCTTGGGGTCTGTGCCCTGGGTCTTGGGGTCTGGGCCATGGGTCTGGGCCCTGGGGTCTGTGCCTTGGCCCTGGCCTTGGGGTCTGGTCCCTGGGTCTTGGGGTCTGGCCATGGGTCTGGGCCCTGGGGTCTGTGCCTTGGCCCTGGGCCTTGGGGTCTGGTCCCTGGGTCTTGGGGTCTGGGCCCTGGGTCTGGGCCCTGAGGTCTGTGCCTTGGCCCTGGGCCTTGGGTCTGGGCCCTGGGTCTGAGCCCTGGGTCTGGGGTCTGGGCCTTGGGGTCTGGGCCCTGAGGTCTGGGCCTTGGGTCTGGGCCTTGGGTCTGGGTCTTGGGGTCTGGGCCCTGAGGTCTGGGCCTTGGGTCTGGGCCCTGAGGTCTGTGCCTTGGCCCTGGGCCTTGAGGTCTGGGTCTGGGCCTCTGGGTCTGGGCCTTGGGTATGGGCCCTGGGCCTTGGGTCTGGGTCTTGGCCCTGGGCCTTGCAGTCTGGGCCTTGGGTCTGGGCCCTGGGTCTGGGCCTTGGGGTCTGGGCCCTGGGGTCTGGGCCTGGGGTCTGTGCCTTGGGGTCTGGGCCATGGGTTTAAGCCCTGGGGTCTGGACCTTGGGGTCTGGGTCTTGGCCCTGGGTCTTGGGGTCTGGGCCCCTAAGTCTGGGCCTTGGGCCTGGGGTCTTTACCTTGGGGTCTGGGCCCTGGGGTCTGGGCCTTGGGGACTGGGCCTTGGGGTCTGGGCCTTGGGGACTGGGCCCTGGGTCTGAGCCTTGGGGTCTGGGCCTTGGCCCTGGGCCTTGGGTCTGGGCCCTGGGTCTGAGCCCTGGGTCTGGGCCTTGGTGTCTGGGCCCTGAGGTCTGGGCCTTGTGTCTGGGCCCTGAGGTCTGTGCCTTGGCCCTGGGCCTTGAGGTCTGGGCCTTGGGTATGGGCCCTGGGCCTTGGGTCTGGGTCTTGGCCCTGGGCCTTGCGGTCTGGGCCTTGGGTCTGGGCCCTGGGGTCTAGGCCTTGGGGTCTGGGCCCTGGTCCTTGGGTCTGTGCCTTGGCCTTGGGGTCTGGGCCATTGGTCTAAGCCCTGGGGTCTGGGTCTTGGCCCTGGGTCTTGGCCTTGGGTCTGGGCCCCTAAGTCTGGGCCTTGGGCCTGGGGTCTTTACCTTGGGGTCTGGGTCTTGGCCCTGGGGTCTGGGCCCTGGGCCTTAGGGACTGGGCCTTGGGGACTGGGCCTTGGGGTCTGGGCCTTGGGGACTGGGCCCTGGGTCTGGGCCCTGGGGTCTGGGCCTTAGGGACTGGGCCTTGGGGACTGGGCCCTGGGGTCTGGGGCCTTGCCCTTGGAGTCTGGGCCCTGGAGTCTGGGCCTTGGCCCTGGACCTTGGTCTGGGCCTTGGGGACTGGGCCCTGGGTCTTGGGGTCTGGGCTTTGGGGTCTGGGCCCAGGGTCTGGGGGTGTTGGCCTTGGGGTCTGGGCCCTGGGTTTGGGCCTTGGGTCTGGTCCCTGGGATCTGTGCCTTGGCCTTGGGGTCTGGGCCCTGGGTCTGGGCCTTAGGGTCTGGGCCCTGGGTTTGGGCCGTTGGGTCTGGGCCCTGGGGTCTGGGCCTTGGGTCTGGTCCCTGGGATCTGTGCCTTGGCCTTGGGGTCTGGGCCTTAGGGTCTGGGCCCTGGGGTCTGGACCTTGGGTCTGGGCCATGGCCCTGGGCCTTGGGGTCTGGGCCCTGGGTCTAGGCCTTGGGGTCTGGGCCTTGGGTCTGGGCCCTGGCCCTGGTTCTTGGGGTCTGGGCCTTGGGGTCTGGGCCCTAGCTCTGGACCTTGGGGTCTGGGCCTTGGGGTCTGGGCCCTGTGCCTTGGCCCTGGGCCATGGGGATTGGGCCCTGGGTCTGGGCCTTGGGGTCTGGGCCCTGGGTCTGGGCCTTGGGGTCTGGACCCTAGGTCTTGGGTCTGGGCCTTGGGGTCTGGACCCTGGGTCTGGGCACTAGGTCTGGGCCTTGGGGTCTGGACCCTGGGTCTGGGCACTAGGTCTGGACCTTGGGGTCTGGGCCCTGGGTCTGGGCCTTGGGTCTGGGCCTTGGGGTCCGGACCTTGGGTCTGGGCCATGGCCCTGGGCCTTTGGGTCTGGGCCCTGGGTCTAGGCCTTGGGGTCTGGGCCTTGGCCCTTGGGGTCTGGGCCCAGGGTCTCGGCCCTGGAGTCTGGGCCTTGGGGTCTGGGCCCTGGGGTCTGGGCCTTGGGGTCTGGGCCCTGGGGTCTGTGCTTTGGCCTTGGGGTCTGGGCCCTGTGCCTTGGCGTCTGGGCCCTGAGTCTGGGCCCTGGGGTCTGGGCCTTGGGTCTGGGCCTTGGCCCTTGGGGACTGGGCCCTGGGTCTGGGGCTTGGGGTCTGGGCCTTGGGTTCTGGGCCCTGGGTCTGGGGGTCTTGGCCTTGGGCCCTGGGGTCAGTGCCTTGGGGACTGGGCCTGGGCCTTGGGTCTGGGCCTTGGGGTCTGGGGCTTGGCCCTGGGTCTTGGGGTCTGGGGCTTGGCCCTGGGTCTTGGGGTCTGGGCCATGAGTCTTGGGGTCTGGGCCCTAGGTCTGGGCCCTGGGGTCTGGGCCCTGCGCCTTGGCCCTGGGTCTGGGCCCTTGGGATTGGGCCCTGGGTCTGGGCCTTGGGGTCTGGGCCCTGGGCCTTGGGGACTGGGCTCTAGGTCCGGGCCCTGGGTCTGGGCCCTAGGTCTGGGCTTTGGGGTCTGGGCCCGGGCCCTAGGTCTGGACCTTGGGGTCTGGGCCCTGGGTCTAGGCTGGGCCCTGGCTCACCACTCTGCTGTCTTCTTTTCTTCTATCTTCTGCTCTTCTCTTCCATCTTCTTCTCTTCAATCTTCTTTACTTCTGTCTTCTTGTCTTCAGCCCGGGCCCTCCAGCTCAGGCGTGCAGCTTCACTGAGTGGAGGGGGTGGAGCCAAAGCAATGTGCTTGGGAGGCACCCATGCGCTGCTTGGCCCCGCCCAGCCAGCCAGTGAAGCTGCCAGGAGCCAGATGAGACGCAGTGTCTCCTCCGGCTCCAGCAGCAGAGACACAGCTCCGGATTCGGACTCCTCGAGTCCGATACCGGAGCTGTAAAAGGGCAACGCCGCTGCCGACGGGGGCCCGGGACCTCCCCCGGCAGCCTGGGCCCCCATTGGGCCCGGGCCCCTTACGGCAGTATGGGGTGTAATGCCCTGATGGCGGCCCTGCAGGGCACGCGTGTCGGCTCATCACCCTGACGTGGAGTTAGGCTAGGGTCAGACGAGCGCATTCTGTGCGGACTGTGCACAACGGACATACTTTCTGACTGATGACAAGGTAGTGGCCACACGGTCCGTTATTATTGACTGACGTAGAGAAAAAGATGGACCTATGGGAAATAATATACTAAGACAAATGATACAAATTGATACATGATATGAAAAAACATTTTGTCCGTCAAGGTGCTGGACGTCAAAAATGCGGACCATCTGACTTTGTCCCATCACTCACATACAAAGCTATGCGGACGTGGCGCACTCTGTGCATCTGTCCTAGCGGATTGACGTTTTTGCCTAACTTGTGTCCGTTTGCCGCATCTGTTGTGCATCTGCAGTTCGGTGCGGACGCACTTTGTGTGTTGTTCTCTATTGCTCATAATTGTATGCTACCACGGACGTTAATATGTGCACAAAAATGGACGTGAACACTGCGCTTGTCTGACCCTAACTTTAGTTCCCGCATCACCTGGTGTATTCACTTTTTGATTCACTGATTCTTTTGCTCTGTTGCTGAACCGGATTGTATGAGGTCCCTGATTGTTGCTGACTCGGAGTGCCTTCCTGACCATTCTCTTTCTGACCAAGCCTGTACGTGTGTTGTGCCCAGAGCAGACTCCGAGTGCATGCTGATCTTGCACCACGCTGATCCAGAGTGTATATCGATAGTGCATAACGCTGACCCTGAGTGTATATTGATCGTACATAGCGCTGACCCAGAACGTATAACGATCTTGCATGATACTGATACAGAGTTTATATCTGTCCTTCATAACGCTGACTCAGATAATCCCTTGATCTGTCCTGTTGCCGACTCGGAGTGTATGAGAGCCTTGTGTGTTGCCGAACCAGTCTGTATGAAAACCATCTCTGTTGCCAACTCGGAACGTTTATATGCCCACGCTGATATTAACCCCTGGTGTATGAATACACTGTTAAAGCCTTTCTCTGTTTACCATTTGTCGGTAATGTTAACCCTTTGTGGCTCAGTGACAACGTGATCTCGAGACCTGCTGTGATTAGACTATACTCATTATTGTTGGTCTGTCTGTTCTCCTTGGCTGTGAGTGATAGGGTTAGCGGTCCCGACCATTCAAGGATCTGAGAGTCTAGAAATCTGTCCAAAAGGATTCCCACCACGGTTGTTAGGGGTGAGCGGGATAGTGAACGTGACACCTCTGCCGGTCTCTTCTCTCGTCAGGAAAAAGGGAAGGCTGGAGCGGCAATAAAGTCGATACGCTTTATAAAAAATATCAATTTAAAATAACATAAATAGCGGGTTAAGAAAAGCGTTTCGCTGAGTACAATCTGCCTCTTCAGTCTGTATTTTTTTTAATGTCCTGCTCCTTTTATAACGAGTGGTATTATGGCCCCCAGCTCACATGGGAATATTTGCCCAAGCTCACATGGGAATATTTGCCCCCAGTTCACGTGAGTATAATTGCTTCAGCTCATGTGGGTATAATTGCTTCAGCTCACGTGGGTATTTGCCCACAGCTCCCGTGGCTATGAGTTGCCCCCAGCTCCGCTGCTCATTGTTTGAGAACACAGCTCAAAGCTGACACACAGTGACAGTGGCACCTCCTAGTACCCCATAATGACACCCCAATAATCCCTGGTACCTGGGGCAGCCCACCCCCGCCACTCCCCTAAGTACACCACTGCTCTGATATGCTCACACACAAGTTTGGTGAACTGAAAGCAAGTACGGTGCTGTTTGAAGGCAGTGCAAATCCCCATAGAGAAGTAATGGTTAATCTATTCAGAGAACACCAAACAGCAGAGAAATGTCAGTGAAATGCCCTGATGTTCGGTGGTTTCAATCAGCAGGTTTTTTCAGGTGAATCCCATAGGTTTCAATGTTAAAAATATTTCAGTTTTTATGCAATATCTAATAAACCATTTATTATTTTAATCTGCAGTAAAAAGTCTTTATTTATTGATTTTTTTTTTAGTACCTTCTAGTCATTGTTCAGATTTTTTTTGTCAAAGTTTCCCCCCTTTTTTTTAATAGCGGTTTTTCTTTTTTCTGTAACAGAACTTTTTATTGTCAATCATAGGATCTTATATGTAAATTCCAGACATTTTCCTTCAGTAGTTTTTTTTAAAACAGCAGGCCACGGGTTTGCGGTGGCGGCATTCAGCGGCCGACTCCCTGCACTTTGGGGACACTGCGGTGAACGCTGAATTCACTGCAGGGTGTGGAAATTTTATTCCCCGAAGTCCAGGGAACAACTGAACACCAAAATGTTGGCGTCATTTCGGTGCTCTGTAAGTGGTGAGGTTTTTTTGCTGCCCCCTGGAAAGTGAAAGCCTAGGCCTTGCCTACCCAGGACATACTTGAAAATTAGTGAAATCTCAATGTGTCCTTCCTGGTAAAATACTTTGCAAAAGTAAACAAAAAAATTATATTTTTTCTTTTTAGTGTCACCCTAGGGGGGTGGTGCCACCCGGTGCGGGCCGCCCCCGCCCCTCCAGGTAGGCCCCTGGCCCTACCTATGGTCCTTTTTTGTGGAAAAAGCAGGATTGCTGCTGGCTGCATAACGGTCCCACCTTGGCTCATGCCGGGTGCCCAAGTGACAGTTCCTATAAGATTGAGAACATTGATTTTGTTGTCTTCTTGCCTTGTCTTTTTAAAATAAAGCCAACCTGATTATCTGAAATAAGAGGTGTTAGAGAAGGGGTATACTATTGGCTAGGACCGTTGCAAATAATGTAGTATCTCATTCATTATTTGCAAGGTATTTTACCAAGAAGGATACATTGAGATTTCCCTCGTTTTCAAATATGTTCTGAGTTCAAGAACATTGAAATTTTACAGTCGTTGCAGAAATACAAAGTAATAAATGCAAGATATTAAAAACAAAACACAAATATACAGATTAGCACAGAAAATAAATAAGTAGGAAATGGTCATTATGTTACATGTTTACACGTGCATTCCGTATTGAAGTATGTTAATAAGGAGCTCTTGAGTGACTTAAGACTAGGGAAGATTTGATGGCGTCAGGGAGGTTATTCCATAATTGCAGTGCTCTGTAGGAAAATGAGGATCGAGCCACTGTCTTTATGTATTGTGGTATTGCAAGTAAGGTGGTTGTCCTGGATTGGAGGTTATAGGCTGAGGGAACTGCTAAGGGAAGCCGCCTATTCAGGTATGGTGGTAGCTTCCCAGAAATCTTAAACACCAGGTTGGAAAGGTGAAGGGTGCGTCTAGATTCCAGTGACGGCCAGTTTAGCTCTTTTAACATGTCACAATGGAGGGTCATGTAGTTACATTGTATAACTCATTCTGTCACTTTGTGTTACAATGTAGTAAGTTTATGAAGGTGCGTTTGCGGGGCAGCTGCATACACTACAACTCCATATTCAATAGCCAGCATAAGCATTTGTTGTACAATCTGCTTTCTTACTGTAGGGCTCAGGCAGGATTTGTTTCTGTACAGGGCACCTAGTTTAGGGCAAAGTTTAAATGAGTTTTTCAATGTGGGGGCCAAAGGATAGATTTGGGTCTAGCCACATACCTAGTAGGCTTGTGCACTGATTTTTTTTTCGGTTCGATTCGGTTCGATTTGTTCGGATGTTTAAAATTTTCGATTCGGCTCGTTTCAACCGATTTCTGTTTCGATTCGGTTCGGTTTGTTTTTCGTGTACATTTTTTTCGGAATATCGACCATTTTTCATGTTTTCGGGTCACTTTGCTCGTTTTTTGTATCGACTTTTCGTGATTTCGGAAATTTTTGTTTTTTCGGAACGTCTGTTCTCGTTTCAAAGTGTCTACCTCTATTCGTTTTGACGTAAACTACTATGGTTTACTTTTTTTATACTTTATATATTTTTTTATAATACATTTTTTTTTTTTTTCGGATCCGATAATTCATTCTGTTGATACGATAATTCTGGCGATTCTATCGTGTTTTTTTTTTATTAAATAAAGAGCCTTTTTTTCTTATGAATATACATTTCACAACTTTATTTAATCATATTAAAATGGTATGAAAGCCAAGGAACAAAAAAATGAAACAACGATTTAAAAAACGCTAAACTGAAACAAGTGATACGCATTTACAAATACAAAATTTACAGAATCAGCGATATAATCGATAATAGTTAAATATACGATGTCCAGAATTGCCGAAATGGAACTGAAATCACGAATGGAACTGAAATCATGAATAGAGCGACAATAAATTTCGATTTGACACATTTAAAGTCCATTCCAAAAAAAATCCTAAAATTTTTCGTTTCGGCTCGGAAAACTTTTCGGATCTGTCGGTTTTTGGGTCCGGTCCGATTCGGAAATTCGGCCGAATCCGAAGACACGAATCGGGAAATTTCGTGAAAATTCCGAAATCCGAAACGCACATCCCTAATACCTAGATATTTGAAGGAACTGACTGTGTCTGTGATCAGTGTGCCATTTGATTTTGTCCTGACACATTGGGAGTTTGCAATTTATGTAGTTCAGGTGCTGTTCCAAAGAGCATCATTACAGTTTTGTCAGTATTTAAAAAAAAGTTTATCTGCAACTCACTTTTCTACCTCTGAATTGTTCTTGCAGCACTGCCTCCAGCTGCAGGAGATTTGGTATGCTGGTTAGAGCTATGGGTCTAAATTTGGAGCAGGCTGTTTTGAGGATGATAACTATGGTTGCTGAATGCCAATCTCTGGGTATCTAACCTGTTTGAAAAATAGTCACAATCCTCATTTACCAACCCTATTCTAATCTATTGGCAAAAAACGTATAGTATATGGTATTAACATAGAAACATAGAAAAATGTCGGCATATAAGAACCTTTCGGCCCATCTAGTCTGCCCAATTACATGGATACTTTACCTGGATTTATCTTTTGTTTAGGATAGCCTTATGCCTATCCCATGCTCGCTTAAATTCAATTACTGTTTTGGCCTCTACCACTTCAACTGGAAGGCTGTTCCATGTATCCACCACCCTCTCAGTAAAATAATGCTTCCTGATGTTACTTTTAAACCTTTGCCCCTCTAATCTAAGACTATGTCCTCTTGTTTTGCTATTTTGTTTCCTTTTAAATATACTCCCTTCCTCTACCTTGTGGATTCCCTTTACGTATTTAAATGTTTCTATCATATCACCTCTGTCTCGTCTTTTTTCCAAGCTATACATGTTAAGATCATTAAGCCTTTCCTGGTAACTTTTCTCCTTCAAGTCGTACACCATTTTAGTAGCCCTTCTCTGAACTCTAAGATGTCTATATCCTTCTGGAGATACGGTCTCCAGTACTGCACACAGTACTCCAAGTGAGGTCTCACCAGTGCGCTGTACAGTGGCATGAGCACTTCCCTTTTCCTACTGCTAATACCTCTCCCTACACAACCAAGCATTCTGCTAGCATTTCCTGCTGCTCTATTACATTGACTACTTACCCTTAGATCCTCTGCAATAATAACCCCTAAATCCCTTTCCTCAGATGTTGAGGTTAGGACTGTATCAAATATTCTATATTCAGCCCTTGGGTTTTTACGTCCCAGGTGCATTATCTTGCACTTATCCACATTAAAACTCAATTGCCACAGCTCTGACCATTTTTTTAGTTTACCTAAATCATTTGTCATTTGGCTGATCCCTCCAGGAACGTCGACCCTGTTGCAAATCTTTGTGTCATCAGCAAAAAGACATACTTTTCCATTAATACCTTCTGCAATATCACTAATAAAAATATTAAAGAGAATGGGTCCAAGTACTGACCCCTGAGGTACCCCACTGGTAACAAGACCTTGCGCCCTCTGGTTCTATTGCTTTATGTGGGGGGAGAGAGAAGCAAGTACATTATTTATTTTCAGCATGGTCAAGAGTTGGGATAATTTGAGCTGTTGCTCTTCTGGCACAAAGGGGAGTTGCAGGCTTTGTAAATGGAGAACTATATCTTGAAGCAATGGTTGAGTGGCTAGGTCTTGTTGTAGGTTGTACAAGTGTGTAATAGTGAGCAAAACAATTTGCTATCTGTTGTCGTTGATGACTGCATGTGCCTGAAGAATAAAAGATTGCCTATTTTTGTCCCACCAATTTTAAATTTGAACTTGTTCTCCACCATTATTATCTTTTTATATAGCACCACAAGATAAATGCTTTACAAGATTAGTGTACAAGGAGCTGATACATTAGAATACCACACATGGATGATGACCTGATTCAGGGGGACCCTGTTCCCAAGGGAACTTACACTCTATGAGATTTAGAAGTATTTTGTGAGGAAGGCAGTGGCACTTCCCTATCGTTGGATGTCTTGACCAAGGACACTTGCTAGTGGCATCAAGTCATCTTTTCATGATTGTAGAGCAGCACCTCTTGTGCAGGGATGACGTCCTTGGCAGTCAGCACTGGCCACCCTTTTTGGGTGAGAGCAGGCTGATTTGCATATGGAGCATTCATCCCTGTAATGGCACATACAAGCTAAAACCTTGTGAGATCTGAGCGGGCCCCCACCGTAGAGCAAACCACTAGTGCTGTTGCTCATTCTCAGGATCCTCACAAACCCCCCTTCTCCTCACTTGTAGAGCAGCGACCTGGTGGTTAGGCTGAACCTGCTTCTTGTAAAGTCGAGATTTCTCCACAGTTGTATTGGAGGGATGTGCTGAATGGTATTTTTGACTTGAGATGTTGTCACTGGATTCCACAGCCAATTGTGCTCTGGCCAGGATTCGAACCTGAGTCTCCGGTTAGAGAAGTGATTCTATCCCTACTCCATCCAGCCGACTTGCAATTGTTACTACCGGTTGGGTGGAGTAGAGGTAACATCACAGCTCTATAACTGTGGAGACACAGGTTCCAATCCCAGCAACAGCACCTCTCCAGTAAGTGCCTGTGGGCAAGACACCTAACAGTACTTACTCGCCACGCAGGACATACTTGAAAATGAGAGAAATCTCAATGTATCCTTCCTGGTAAAAATACTTTCTCAAAAACTATATAAATAAAATATTGCTTTGAGCCTGCGAGCCATCCAAATACAATCTTTCGTATTTCGCACAGACTTTTTTTATTATTGTAAACTATTGCCACAACTTTGAAATTTTTTCTTTGAATTGTTTTGCATTTTGTTCATAATAAAAGAAAACCTTTGTCACGTCAAAGTAAGGCCTTCTCTCTGTCCTTTAAAATAAAGTTTATAATGTGTGGGTGCAGTAAATGAGAAAGACGGATATTCTGGTCGAAGAAACATATGGCTAAAATTGCTTGGGTCCTTAAGTACCAAACAAGCAAAATTAGGATGTCACAAAGTGAGTCAATACATCTGAAATGTCATTTTTTTTTCCTTTTGTCAGGTGTATTCATAACCATCTTCGGGATAAATTACAATCTTCATGCAAAAATCCTTGCGCAAAGCGAAAATCTTTGCGCCAAGAGTCAAAGTTTTGCACGTGCAAATCACCGCTGGAATTACAATCCTCGCGCGTTTTTTAATCCGCCGATCAATAAAGCGCACAAACAGGACGCGCCTAAATGCTCCGCAGTACCATCATGTGCAAAAATCTGTGTGCGCACTGTTTTTTTTGTCGCGATTCAGCCAATCAGAATTAAGAACCACAATTATCTCACGTTAAAAAGTTGCACCTGCCACAGTCAATCTGAGCATATATGCTGCAGCAATAATACATGCACACTCAACCTCTTCATTTTATTGTTTTGGTATGAGTTGAATGGGCAACTATACTTTGCTGCATTGTTTTTTATGGCCTGGTTTATTTGGGTATGGCCAGGTTGTTCAGATTTGCCATTAACACCAGCTTTTAGGAGTTGCTAAAATTATGCGCGGAATGGCCATGCGGTAATAACCGCAAAATAGATTGTAATACCATACTCGTACCAGCGCACATTTGATTTGCGCTCACAATGTTAAGTATAGGATGCGCAAAGTACAGTAAGCTCGCGCAGGTTCACCCGCGGTAGACGATTGCGAGCGGGTGTTGCGCTAACTATGTAATACGGGATTCAGTGCAAATGGTTTTACCACGCGCGTTAAATGATTATTTGCGCCGGCGCAAACGTTTGCATGAAGATTGTAATTTAGCCCTTCATGTGGTGCTACTACATCAGACACTTCAGTTTAAAATATACCATTTTTTTTTGTCAGTTGTAGTGTCAGGGCTTTTTGCCTGCTGTGATAACTGGTGGTTTAGAGCTCAATTTTTACCTCAGATTCTGGCATTTTAAAATCTGGTTACCAAGTGACAATGATGTTTAATAAAGGGCAAAGGGCATTTTTACATGCAATACCATAGTGTAAAAAATTTAAAATGCGTTATGTTGGACTGGGAGGACATTTGACTTACTATCATTATATCTATTAAATTGTTCATTATTTTACTTTTCTAGCTGCTGCTCGACCCTTACTTCCTCAAAATGTAAGTTACATTATTTTATTCTGATTGGTAAATACATCCCCATCCTTTTAGATACTGTATATAGGACCCGAATGGAAAAATTGTGCGCCAGCAATCACCTGAATTCCTCAAAGGCTTGTGTGAAAGAGATGCTCTGGGACAACACCCTGCCCTCTGATGACCTATATAGTCTAAATACCATCTGCATGCCCAAGTACGCTGAATAGCTGCGTGGTGGGATTGAGAGGTGACAGGTGTTGTTTGGCGTCATAGTAGAATAGTTGGTGAGTGCAGGCAGAAGCCCCCCCCATCCCTGAACCCTTTTCAAATTCCCATCCACCTCATATTTCTAAACACACATTAGAAATGTGTATATAGGCCTCATATATTTACACATACTACACACTCACTACACCTAAACATGGGGGCGGCCCAATCCCCACCCATAATATCCTTACCTATATTTAGTGTCACCCATTGTCCCCTTTGTGTATTTTCATTTCCTACCCTACAGTGTTGGTTTTTTTTTCTTTGCTTTGTTCCTAATTATATTTTTTGTAGTGTCATGGAGGGCAAGGGGAAATGAGTGGCAATGGTAGAGAGGGTGTGTGGAAGAATTGGTGTTGAAGTATAAGGGCTTTTTAGTGCATGAGCGTCTAGTGTGAGAGAGAGCATAGGCATTGGGTGTAGGAAGAGTCGAGTCACAGGGTGGAAGGTGAGCATAGGGATAAGGCGAGGCAGCAGGTCAGGGACCCATGGTGAAGGGACAGAGGTTGGTCCAGAACGTGATGAGGTAGATGGCATGGCGACACATTCCGGGACATGGGAGTCCCAGGGCTCTTCTGGAAGACCATCCCAGCTCCGTGAGGAGAAATAGTCTCTTGTACGAGCCTGTATATCTAGAGGGCACACCGTTTGGAGGAAACATCTCAGGGAATCTGGAATGAGCTATCCCATATGGAAATAAATATATTTAAAATGCATTCTTCCCAAATATACATATACTACAATTTTGGTCATATTCAATATATCAAAAATATAAAAAGAATTTTTCAGTGGAGCGCTTCACTAAACCATCCCCACCCAATACCGGTGAACCGTCGCTGAGTACCAGTGCTGTTGGTTTCCCCAAAAAAAACAAAGCTAGGAGAAATTTCCAAATACAAATCTGTGATGGTACAACGCACTCAATAAGCAAAAGACATACCCTATCAGGGTTATTCAAAGAGATCCAAATTGTGGCCGAAAAGGTAACTGAACACTGGAATTCAGCATACGGTTACCTTTCCTGGCCATTCGGCTATCCAGAGAGCATGCAGTTCGCCAAATGATGGCGCATTGCCTGCACATACGGTGGCTGTTCGTTGCCTGTTCGAGGGCAGTAAAATCCCCATAGAGAAGCAATGCTTCGTCTATTCAGAGAACAAAAACCAGCAGTGAAAAGTTGCCGAATTTCCCTGCTGTTCGGTGGTTTCATTCGACAGGTTTATTCAAGTGAATCCCTTAGTTTTCAAGTCTTAAAAACGATCTTAAAAAGTGATCCGAAATACGAAATATCGGCCATCCGAAATTACGAATCGGCCAAAGTCACGTGATTTAAGCATAAAAACGAAATACAAATCAACCAAAAAATGAAATAACCACGTAAACCGGAAAACTATCAGGGTTATTCGGAGAGAGGTGAAAAGCAGGAGAATGACTAGAGGCACGATGACCTCTATTTCAGGCGCCCCCCTCGAGTGCGGAGGAGGTACCTGAAAGGGAGGGGGGGACCAGAGGCTGAAGGCAGGCACGGTTTGGAAGGGCACAGCCTGCCCTTCCAAACCGTGCCTGCCTTTAACCCCTTGGTTGCCGGATCACGATTCGGCGCCGAAAAGCGCCGAATCGTGATCCTCTCCCGGAGCTGGCCGACATCTTGGATGTCAGCCAAGCTTCCGGGAATGCCCCCTGATGACTGGCGTCATCGTGCATAGCACGATGACGCCAGTCCTGGAGTTAACCCCTAACTGCCACCAATGGTGGAGATAGGGGAACCCCCTATCTCGTGATCCGTGGCAGCTAGGGGTTAATGTTTGGTATTGCTGGATCAGCCAGAGCATGGCATTTCCAACGATAACAAACATGACCATGTAAAAGTAAAAAATAAAAACATTAAAAAAAAATAAAAAAAATTCAATTTTTTTTGTTTGATTTGTTAATGCAGCAATATTGTTCCAATTTCAATTATAATGTGAACAATGATGCTGCACTAATGATTTTTGTATGCGGTGCGTTTGTTAAAAATATCGAAAGTTTCCCCAAAATAAAATGTAACGAGACCCCATTTCTAATTTTTTTGACAAGCGCAACCCATAGAAAATATAAACCGCAATTGATCGCATGTTAAAATGTGAAAAAAAGTTTTACACATTGTAAATTATTGAAAATTCTAATTTTATTGCATTTTTTGTTATAATATACATACAGGACATGACGTATACATATAATAATGACATATTATGAATCTGCCGAGTCTGCCGGAAAGAACGATCTATAATATGTCTGGGTCATATATTAAAATAAGGCTTCAAAACGTGGTTAAACATGATGTGCGAAACCAGTAAAAACTAACTCAGCACAGAGGCGTGAAATGGCCCAGCAGCGAAAGGGTTAACATATATTCATGGCATATTTCACATTGCATTCCAAAATACACTTTAAAATATATTTCAGCATGCATTCTGAACATAAATTCATAAATGTATTGAAATATATCTTGGGAAGAATATATTAAGGATGTATTTTAAAAATATATTTCAAATATATTTCTTTTCTATGTGGGTTGCGGGCAGTCTATGCATTTCCAAGCTTGAAAAAGACTCATACGGAATCAAAACGTTGCCTGGTTCACCTGGGTGGAATAATACTTGTCCTGGATATACAGTTGTGTTCAAAATTATTCAACCCCCAATGCTGAAAAAGGGTTTTAGGGAATTTAGTGTACATTTGTAATTGTATTCAGAATGAAATCCTACAAGGACTTTTTAAAGAACCATATGCAACTAAAATGACATCAATTGGTTTTGTAATACAGTAGTAAATGTTTCTTTTGTGAATTCTTCATTGACACAATTATTCAACCCCTTAAAGAGACTACCACTCTGAAGAACAGAGGTTCATTCAAGTGTTTTCAATCAGGTATTAAAACACCAGTGGATGTCACGGAGCAGCAATAAAGCATAATAAGCACCAATTAGGCAGCTTTAAAATGACTGTGATACTCAGCTCCTTCTAGACATTTACTGGTGTGGTTACAAACATGGTGAAGTCAAGAGAATGGTCCAGGAAGACAAGAGAAGAGGTGATTACTCTTCACAGGAAGGGCAATGGCTATAAGAAGATTGCAAAGATGTTAAACATACCAAGAGAGACCATAGGAAGCATCATTCGCAACTTCAAGGCAAAGGGCACTGTTGAAACGCTACCTGGTCGTGGCAGAAAGAAGATGCTGACTTCGCTGCTGTGCGCTACCTGAAGCGTAGAGTGGAGAAAAGTCCCCGTGTGACTGCTGAGGAACTGAGAAAAGATTTGTCAGATGCGGGTACTGAAGTTTCAGCTCAGACAATAAGGCGCACACTGCGTAATGAAGGTCTCCATGCCAGAACTCCCAGGCGCACCCCCTTGCTGTCTCCAAATAATAAGAAGAGTCGACTGCAGTATGCCAAAAGTCATGTGGACAAACCACAGAAGTTTTGGGATAGTGTTCTGTCTGGACTGATGAAACAAAATTAGAACTGTTTGGGCCCATGGATCAACGCTATGTTTGGAGGAGGAAGAACAAGGCCTATGAAGAAAAGAACACCTTGCCTACTGTGAAGCATGGCGGGGGGTCAATCATGCTTTGGGGCTGTTTTGCTTCTGCAGGTACAGGGAAGCTTCAGCGTGTGCAAGGTACCATGAATTCTCTTCAGTACCAGGAGATATTGGATGACAATGTGATGCAGTTCGTCACAAACCTGAGGCTTGGGAGACGTTGGACCTTTCAACAGGACAATGATCCCAAGCATACCTCCAAGTCCACTAGAGCATGGTTGCAGATTAAAGGCTGAAACATTTTGGAGTGGCCATCGCAGTCACCTGATTTAAATCCGATTGCGAACCTCTGGTGGGACTTAAAGAAAGCAGTCGCAGTGCGCAAGCCTAAGAATGTGACTGAACTGGAGGCTTTTCCCCATGACGAATGGGCGAAGATACCCGTAGATCGCTGCAAGACACTTGTGTCAAGCTATGCTTCACGTTTAAAAGCTGTTATAACTGTAAAAGGATGTTGTACTAAGTACTAAGATTGAATGTCACTTGGGGTTGAATAAAACTGATAATGATGTGAGCACAGAAAAGACATTTGTGGTTATTTCATTATAAATGTTATGTTCTATTTGTCTGACCTACACGTGCCTCTTTGATTTAATTGTAAGCAAGATGACTGAATGATCAAAATCAATGTCAAACTGGCCAAAACACTCAATTTCAGTGGGGGTTGAATAATTTTGAACACAACTGTACCTGGTGTTGCGTGTTCTTTACGGTTTACTTATATTGAATGGAATGAAGAGTCCTGTGACAATGTACCCAGGTTACATCATAAGTATAAAGTGCGGTTTCCTGTATTGCTGGCTTTCTGTATGCAATGGGGTGAAACCAGACAATGCAGTTGATTAAATATTGCTATCATGACTGCAAGCGGGTGCTCAGGGCAAAAGATGGTCAAGGAGCAGAAAGAGGCAGTGAAGACCGCAGGTGGTGCAGCCACAGAATATGAATACAGCGAGTGGGAGGTATTTCTGCATCATGGAAAGGGGCACTGGGGACATTTGCCCCAACGCCCCCCCCCCAGTTAAAATTACATTGTAGGACATGAAGCGAACATTTGGCCAAGTAAGGTGTCTGGCCTTGCCAAACATGACAATGTAAGATGTACAGATGAAAAAAAGCTTCTCCTTAGCCAACAATGTGGCTCTGAACTATAGTGAATGTTGTTGGCAATTACTATGTGTAAATAAGATACTTTACTTTTGTTCTAAATTACATATCATTTACATAAATGGGTACGTTGGGTACGAAGGATGGCTTGTGATGCCAGCTAAAAAATCTGGGAATGTCCTAGTTTCTGAGCCTGCCTTCGGTGGCTACACTAAATGGAATGTGTATGGGTGTATCTTTTTGTGAATTAAACACCACCAGTTCCAGACACCCACTGATACCCATAAATAGTCTTATAACTCTGTGACGGGCAGAGTATGCACAAGAATGCAGACTTCAGAACATTGCTGTACGTGGTCCGTCAGGTCTCACCTGAGCTACAGGACAGACCATATACAGCAATGTTCTGGGGTGAATGTGTTAAGCACAGTTTGCAATATGGTGCATGGTCTGCCTGTCACTATTAACCGAAAGCCTGTTCTTAGCCAAAATTGGTAGAGTGTCTCTCCCGAAACTTGCATCTGAATCTGTCCCTGCCCCAGATCACAAATGTGTCTACTCCACCTCCAGCAAATAGTTGAACAGCTGCTTTCTGCATTTGCTTTCCTGCCATTCGACATGTCCCTTACGCAAGCTGTGAGTTAATAATAATTGTAATAAATGTAGTTATTATTATTATCGCACTAGCAATTTCTGTAGCGCTTTACAATAACTTACATGTGATGTGTACGATATATGTGAAAGTAACCAAGGACATCAGAACACTTACAAGGGAACACAGAAACACTGTATTCAGAATTCACTTTTATGTTTGAGCAGACTAAATTATTTATTTTGAACAATGAAACTATTAAAATGGTAATGCATTTTTTTCCCCCTAGAGACCAGCAGTGCACAGCACAGATGGATACACCCCTGAACCTTTCCATGGTGAGAAGACATGCAAGTAAATTGGTTTTAAAGGGACTTTGAGGAAAAGCCTCCAGCTGCGGGAGATTTGGTTTGCTGGTATAGATTACGGTGTCGTCTGCGTACATGTGGACAGTTGAGGCTTTGCAGATGTTAGGCAGATCATTTATAAATATTGTGAATAGCAGGGGGCCGAGTATTGAGCCTTGGGGTACACCGCAAATGACTGGGAGGGGGAGGGAGGAGCTTCCAGAAATGGACACATATTGCGATCAGTTGGATACATATGATTGAAACCGGTTTAGTGTGCGATCACCAATATCAGAGTTTAAGTTTTTTTAACAAGATGCCATGGTCTACTGTGTCAAAGGCCTTGGCAAAATCAAGGAAGATGGCTCCAATTAGATTTCCTTGTTCCATGCCAGCTTGGATATCATTGCAGACTTTTAAAAGGGCGGTTGTAGTTGAGTGATTTGGACGAAAGCCGGATTTATCTGGGGTTAAGTAGTTCCAATATTGATAATAATCACATAATTGTGTGTAGACACATTTTTCCAAAATCTTTGACATTACAGGGAGCAATGATATCAGACGGTAGTTGGATACCAAAGTAGTGTCACCACTTTTATGGATAGGTACCACTCTCGCAGTCTTCCAGAGTTTGGGTATGTATCCAGTTGCCAGTGACTCATTGATTAGGGTTGCGACAGGATTTGCAATTGCCGGTGCACTGATTTTCAGCAGCATTGCTGGTATTTGATCAGGTCCAGACTGGTATTTAATTTTTTGGTTACGGAGAAGTTTAGTAACGACACTGACAGGCACTGGTCTAAAACGTAATTTCTCTCTGATACAGAGTCTTTGCACAGTTGGTGGGGCCTTTCTGATTGCGTGTCATTTCCTAGTTTAGCAATCAGGGTGGTGGCACATCCAACAAAATAATCATTAAAGGTATTTGCTACATCTAGGGGGTGTTGCAGGGTTTGGTTGTTTACTTTTACAGCAGCCGGCTGGGAGTAGACGGGGGGGGGGTGCTTGTATGTTACTTATGGTTTTCCAAAAGTTTCTAGGGTTTGATATGTTATTTTTTATATTTTCATTGAAGTAATGGGCTTTAGCCATTTTTGTTTGTATTGTGCATGCATTCCGGCATTTTCGGTATTCATAGTGATCGTTCATGGAACCAGTACTCTTGAAATTTAACCACAGTGAATCTCTAAGCTGGTACATTTGTATAAGATCAGCTGTAACCCAGGGGAGATGGGTCCCTTTTACTCACATTTTAAGCAGCGGGGCATGGGCATTCCAGACTTGCAGGAGCTCAGACTGAAAGTATTCAATTGCACAGTCCAGGTCTGGGATTAAGTTTAGTCTGTACCATGGGAGCTGTTCAAGATCACTTAGGAAGGATTCAAGAATACATTTATTGAAAGGCCTGCTGATTATTACCTTTGGGGGAGATTTTGCGACCTTTATTTTGTGCACGCAGTACTCTAGACAATGGTCACTAAAGCTATTAGCGAGAACGCCTGCCTCCTGTATTCTACCAGGACATGAGGAGAGAATACAGTCCATCAGGGTATGGTTAGGGCTTTTCATATTAATGAAAGTGGGGGAGGAGATTAATGGAGTTAGCTGCAAAGTCTTAAACAGTGAGCAGTATTTATTGTTTTTTAGGTATAGCCAATCTGTATTAAAATCGCCGAGGACCAGCAGTTCACTTTTTTGGTTTTGTGCAAGTAGGATATTAAGGATTTGAGTTATGTCAAAGAGGGAGAGCTCAGTGGGCGATAGATCCAGGATCAATGATTGATTTACTGAATGGAATCTCAATTATACCAGAGAGGAAATCAAAGGTGACAAGGGAGCTAGAATTCTGTAAAGGGGTTACCTTTATGGACTCAACATAAACAACAATTCCCCCTCCTCACTTTTCTCTGTCCTTTCTATAACATGAATACCCCTGTATTGATATGGCAGAGTCTGGTACTTTTGGGGTTAACCATGATTCTGTGGGCACAATGATTCTGGGTTTGTAATAGCAACACCCAACTTGCATCTGAGCCATCTAGCTTAGAAACTTCATTCGTGCAAGCAAACACCCAACAATCATTCAGTCTTCCTACCTGGCCCTCGCAGAGAGCAGCTCATTTGCCTCATCCAGCAGGACCCATCAACCTGAGCCATCTAGTTTAGAAACTTCATTCGTGCAAGGTGATCTTACAATTCTGCGTCTCACATCGCCTAATGCCTTTTCTCTTTATGTATATTATGTTTACATTTTAATATTGCTGTATATGTGTGTGTATATATATTAGTGATGTTGGAGGGTCCACAGAACATTTGTACAACTTCTTAAGCAAATAAACAGCTTATTCCCCCTTTTCTTTAGGGCAGTCAAAAATGGCAACGTAAAATACACGCTTGTCTTCAGCAAAAATAAAGCAAAGTCCCAGGTCTTCAGCACAAATAAACAGACAATGGTGGCTCACCAACGTTGTAAACAGTACCAAACCTGGGGAACCCTTTCCCAGTAATGTAGCAGCCTCTCCAGCAAGGTACAGCTATTCACCTGCTTTGGAACATACACAGCTTCATCTCATTACTACTCCTTAACTCCCACAATCCTGTCTGGGAGTTTCTGGCTTTTAAACCTCTTCCTGGACAGGAAGATTAACCCTGTGGCTACCTTAAAGGGACCACAACCCAAATAGGGGCGAAACATAGCACCCATCCAGGACGCAGCCTTGCCGACCTCTACATATCCCCCCCTCTGTCTCAATGCGGAGGCAACAGTAAACAGCCCACAATGCATCCGGGACAGGGCATCAGCGTTTTGGTGCTGTTTCCCAGGCCTGTGTTCCACAACAAAGTTAAACTCCTGGAGGGACAGGAACCACCTGGTTACCCTGGCATTAGCGTGTCGTGCTGCCTCATCCAGATAAATGGGGCATGGTCTGACACCAAACGGGACTTCCTGCCCAACAGAAAGTACCTCAGAGAATCCAAGGCCCACTTTATGACCAAGCCCTCTCTTTCCACCACAGCATAGTTTTTCTCTGCCGCCGTTAGCTTCCTACTAAGAAAAACCACGGGGTGCTCTTCCCCATTAACCTCTTGGGATAGCACAGCCCCCAAACCCTCACTCGAGGCATCCGTTTGCACAATGAATTCCCTCATGAAATCAGGGACTACCAGCACTGGGTGCTGACACAACGTATTTTTAAGCTTCTCGAAGGCTTCTTCAGCATTGGCATTCCATTGAATCATCACTGATTTCCTACTTTTCGTCACGTCAGTCAGTGGTGCAGCAATAGAGGCAAAATTGGGAACAAGCCGCCGGTAATACCCCACTATACCCAGGAAAGAACGAACTGGCTTTTTGGTGAGGGGGCGTGGCCAGTTCTGAATGGCTTCTACTTTGTTAAATTGTGGCTTTACCAGACACCTGCCTAACACATATCCCAGGTACTTAGCTTCCTCCATCCCTACCGCACTTTTCTCAGGGTTAACAGTAAAGTCCGCTTTCCTCAAACACCGTCCAACACCGCCTGAACCCAGGGAAGAAGGGACTCCCAACAGCCTTTCTATGGGCTTCTTGGATGCAGTACGGCTTTACCCGAACCTTTACATAGGCTTCCCTGGTCCGTCAAAATTTCCCTTGGCAGGCCAGTTCTTGAAAACATAAAAAACAACTCCCGTGCAATGGCCTTTGATGTAGGGTTTCTTAAAGGTACCGCCTCTGGATACCTTGTGGCATAATCGAGGACCACCAGGATATATCGTGGTCTCCGAGCAGACTTCTCTAAGGAACCTACTATATCCATCGTGATACGCTCAAAGGGCACCTCAATGATCGGCAGAGGCACCAGAGGTTCGTATAATGGGGTGCTGGTGCAGTTAACTGCCAAACGGGGCAGGACGAACAGTACCTCTTAACTGCGGCACCTATCCCAGGCCAGTAAAACCCGTCCGTTATCCGTGCCTCGGTTTTCTCAGCTCCCAGGTGACCACCTAGAGCATCATTGTGAGACAGGCCCAGCACCATTCTCCAGTAGGGCTGGGGTACTAGTAACTGTTCCACAACGTCTCCCCGAATTTCTGACACACGGTAGAACAGATCATTATTAACAGCAAAGTAAGCAAAGCTTTTCTCTGCATCTGGTGCCTGAGGCACCCCATTGACAACAGTTACTTGTTCGCGAGCATTTACCAACATTGGGTCACCCATTTGAGCCCTGCCAAATGCACCCCTGGACACATCTAAGTCAGGGTGTACTGGACCAGAATATGCCTCCCCTCCTCCACCCCAAGTGTAATGTCTACGGGGACAATTCCTCTTCATCCTCTCCAACCATAACTGGAACAGGAAAAGGTTCCCCCTCCTCAGGGTCAACTCAGGTTGAGGAGCTAGATCATTCATTAGCATCATTTACACCATTCTCAAATTGAACACATTTGAGCAACTCACCAACATTGTCCACAGTCATGTTTGGTGGGGGTGACCCTGAACTGTTCCCTAGTTCGATGGGCAGTTCAGTTTGTGCCAAGTCCCACAGTTCAGCAAACAAGGGGCAGTCCCATCCCACAATCACATCATGTATCAGAGTACTCACCACCCGACCTCTTGGGTGACTGAAGTATCCCTGGCAGAGATGGTGACAGGGATCAATGGGTACTCCTGGGTATCCCCATGGATACAGACAACCCGGAGGGTTCTTTGTACTGGACCGAGCCTTCCAACAACCCGGGCATGCACCAGGGTGACCATACTCCCGGAGTCCAAGAAAGCTTTGGCTGGACGGTGATTTACCCACACAGTACACTCAAACTGACCCCCCTTTAGGTCAAGGTGGGTAGTGCACGTTGTGAGGGTGTAGAAGGACACTCTCCGAGTAGAGCCACACTCCATAGGCTCCTCCTGTAGGGAACACTGCACCCGGGTATGGCCCCAGGCTCGACACCTCCAACACTGTATATCCCCAACAGTTCGGGTAGCGACAGGCTTCTGCGGAACTGAGGAAAATGACTTTGAAGTGCTGGTTCCCTGGTCCAGGGACGCTTCCCTCCGAGGAGCTGAAGCAGGCCTCACAGGCGGTGACAAGACTGGTCCTCGACGACTGGCTGGTCTGAGCAGGTCTTCCACCACGGTGTATCTTTCCACCATCTCGACTACCAGTGCTGCAGTCTTGGGGTCCTCATGGCTGACCCAGCGCTGTAGATCCTTTGGTTAGAGACCTCAGGTAGTGGTCCATCACAACCCTTTCGACCATTTGCTCTCTAGTCAGGGTCTCTGGCTGCAACCACTTTTTAACCAGCTGTCCTAAGTCGTGCATCTGGGACCGAGGTGGCTGGTCAGGGCAGTACTTCCAGCAGTGAACACGTTGAGCCCGGACAACAACAGTTACCCCAAGGCCTGCCAGAACCTCAGCTTTCAGCCAGTCATAATTCTTTGCATCTTCTAGGGGCAGGTCAAAATATGCCTTTTGAGGGTCTCCTGTCAGAAACGGGGCAATGAGACCGGCCCATTGGTCTTGGGGCCAACCCTCTCTCTCAGCAGTCCTTTCAAATGTGGTGAGAAATTCTTCCACATCATCACTGGGAGACAGTTTTTGGAGGAAATGACTGGCCCTTATGGAGACATGGTTACCAGCAGTGACCACTGCTTGATCACGTCCAGGTGCAAGTTGCTGCATGGCCTCCCGCAGGGCATTGATCTGCGTCTGTGTGGCTACCTGCTGTGCTGCAAGTTGTGCAGCCAGCAAATGGGTGCTTTCTTGTTGGGCAGCAACAGCCTGTGCCACGGCTTGTTGCTGCTTAGCCATCGCCTCTTCATGGCGAGTCTGGGCCTGCACATTGACAAAGACCATCTGCTTAACCAACTCCTCCATAGCTGTGGACTTCAGTGCAGCCTTAGCCCAGGACATGCAATCAGAACACTGTCCTTTAAAAATGTCAGTTTTTTTTTTTCCTTTTCACAAAAATTCCTCTTTCTTGGCGTGTGAGGGGTAGCAGATTGCCCGCATTCAAAACACCAGTTGTGACGTTTGGGGGCCCACAGAGCACGTGCACAATGTCTTTCACAAACAAAACAGTTTTATTCACCCTTTCAGGGCAGTCAAAAAAGCAACATAATAAGTACACGCTTTGGTTCAGCGAAATTAAAGCAAAGTCCTGATCTTCAGCACAAATAAACAGAGAAATAATAGTGTCTCACCAACGCTTTAAACAGTCCCAAACCTAGGGAATCCTTTCCCCAGTATGTAGAAGCCTCTCCAGCAAGGCACAGCACATCTCCTGCTTTTGGAACACAAACACACAGCTTCCACGGATTACTTTCCTTTTTCCTAAAAACTCCCACAATCCTATCTGGGAGTTGCTGGCTTTAAAACTCTTCCTGGACAGGAAGATTAACCCTGTGGTTGCACTTAAAGGGTCCACAACCCAAATAGGGGTGAAACATATTGTCCATCCAGGACCCAGCCCTGCCGACCTCTACAATATGTATTATGTATGTATGTATGCATACATACACATTTATACTACACAGACCTCAGACCAGACATACCCATATATATATGTGTATGTATATACATACACATATATATTACACAGACCTCAGACCAGAGATAGATATATATAGATATATTTATATCTATTATACCAGACCTCAGACCAAACGCTGGGGAAGCTGGCCACATGCATGAAAAGTATTTGCCCAGTTTTCCCCTCCGGCTGGCCGCATTACATACCAAGCGGTGGGTCCGGACACAGGACTGCGACGCGATCACGCGGCCGCCGAGTCCTTGACACTGCCTCTAGCCGAGATCTCCCGGGAGCCTCCCGCGAGATCTCGGCTGGAGGCAGCGTCACAGCCTCCACTGTCCGGCGGCCGCATGATCGCGTCACAGCCACAAGGTAGAGGAATGGAGTATATTTAAACGGAAACAAAGTAGCAAAACAAGAGGACATAGTCTTAGATTAGAGGGGCAAAGGTTTAAAAGTAACATCAGGAAGCATTATTTTACTGAGAGAACCCCGTGGAGGCCTGAGGAACCTCTTGAATAGCAAACAGCAGTGCGGGAAGGAAATGATCCCAGTCTCTTCCATCTCTCTGCACAACCCTTTTAAAAGTAACATCAGGAAGCATTATTTTACTGAGAGGGTGGTGGATACATGGAACAGTCTTCCAGTAGAAGTGGTAGAGGCCAAAACAGTGATTGACTTTAAGCAGGCATGGGATCGGCATAAGGCTATCCTAAACAAAAGATAAATCCAGGTAAAGTATCCATGTAATTGGGCAGACTAGATGGGCCAAAAGGTTCTTATCTGCCGACATTTTTCTATGTTTCTATGTTTCTACAGCCCTGCGACCGGACCCACCACTGGGTAAGTAATGCGACCCGCCGGAGGGGAACGATGGCCAAATGCTTTTCATGCATGCGGCGAGCTTCCCCAGCCCCGCGGATACCGACATGCCGGCCCAGCGCTGGCTTGAGGTATCGAGGGGAAGTATCGGGCCATTTGCACGGGTACCAAGTACTCGTGCAAACGGCAGTATCAGCACCGATACTGATACTAGTATCAGTGCATCCCTATTTGTTCAATACCTCCCCACCCGTGAATGCCTTGTGAAAGATATTTTGAGTGAACATGCAGATTTTTGACACAAGCAAGGGATTGACACAAGTAAGTTAGAGGAGATCTCCACTAGGCAGAAATCCAACCTCGAATGTGAAGTAAAGAAATGGGGACAGCGCTTCAACTTAAAAGGATGCAGTATATAAGTGATGTGGTAAATATGGAATAATGCTCACACGCAATGGTAGGTCCCTTAAGGAGGATTAGGCGTGGACTAAATCAATCAAAGTCTTCATAATTGGATGACCTAAAAAAAAAAATACAGACAATGGTACAGTATTGCACAGAATATACTGCTACAGTAAGGTTGTAATATTCACTACTCACACTTTATGAGAGCTGCTAGCTCTCATATGTAGACCTCACAGGTGTTGAGGGCAAACCTGTTCGCCTCATACTCCCGCACTCAGACCAGATAGAATGGAATCTCCAGCAGAATTATTCCAGGGAAGCCGCGTGTGTAAACCTCAGTATAGGAACAAAGGTAACATAAAGGCCAGATATACTGGAAAAATATTTATTAAAACAAAAATGTATAAAATATACAAGCAAACGGTAAACAGCCAAACGCGTTTCTCGCCTCAGGGGCGCTTCATCAGTGGCAAGGAACAAAAAGCATGTGGCCCCCATAGTCCTTTCAGGGTTTATATAGCCAGAAAAAAAAGGCGTATCCAGAACAACAAAGTGAAACCACATGGGAAGGAATCAGCAATCACCTCCGTTTTTGCATATCATGATGTCATCGGGAGGCGGCGAGTGAGGATAGCTGCTGCTGGTCATCCTCTTTCTACAACCAAAAACATAATAAATCTGTTCATGGGGCAGCTCCTGTTTGCCCTTTCCTGGGATTAACACTTTCTTCACATCCTAGATTTTTATTTCCATTACCTATAGCTGGAATAGTCCTATGCATATACCAGGGCCTTCAGTGTATTGAAGAACTCAGCAGAATAAAGAAGAGACAATACCATGTATTAATAAAAAGCACACATCTCTGCACAAGAAACATCATTTTACACTTTAGGTATTGTGCAGTGCAAATTTGAAGTATATTGAGGCCCCTACATGTGCATATGTAAAACATCAGAAGTAATAGGGTTTCTAGATGAACATTTTTAAATGAACACATAGTTAATATAATTTGTACATTAGGGGGCTGGTATACATTTTACACTTCAGGTGTTGTGTAGTGCACTTTAGACCGGGGTATACTGAGGCTCCTACATGTGCATACGTACAAATGTAAAACATTTTTTGCTTCCAGTGGGCGGTAATGGTAATTATTCATGGGGTTTCTGAATAAACATTTTAAATGAACACATAGTTCATATACTTTGCATTAAACCAATATAATCATATTAGAGGGCTGATATACTTTATAGATTCAGGTGTTGTATTTTGTACTTTAGATTGGAGTATACCAGGGCCCCTGCATGTGCATACGTGCAAATGTAAAATTTTTTGCTTCCAATGGGCAGCAATATCAAAATGATTATTGAGTTTCTCAGTGAACATTTTACATGAACACATGGTTCATATACTTTGCACTAAAAACATAGTCATATAAGGGGCTGATATACATCTAACAATGGTCTACTTTTAGATCTATCCCCATTTGAGTTTAACATTATGTTTTGACATATATATGAAATGCATGTTCAGGGCTTTCAGTACAGTTAATCGCCTACACAAAATAGGAAGCAGTACACGCTAGGTAATCAAACCCATCTGAAAGGATCGTATTGCGGACGTCTATTAAAAATATATTGGGGTCACTTAAAAAATACTGCAGATAACCATGACTATTAATATTGGGTGACTAAATTACAAAAACAAATTAAAATATAGGAAATAGGACACATGGTGTGTCTCTATAGCACCCAACTTGAAACCTAGAGGATCCAGGGCGTAGAAATATTAAAAACTACAGAAAATGGCACAGCTCAAAGTCTTTATTCAGACCCTTCGGGATTAACGTATGAAAATGGAAGATCAGACCTTCGGGGGAACAACTGTGTTTAATGCGAAAATGCGAGGAAACTGAGTGATTCTCAAATCCACGACGTATATTTCTCACATGCTCCATAATACGCACATACAGTGGTCTGGTTGTTCTCCCGATGTACAGTAATTTACATGGGCATACTAGTGCATAAATGAGTTTATAAAATGAATTTAGAGTGGCAAGTCATTGTCTGCCTCAACTTACACGTACCATTGTGGTCAAGAGATTCTATCCGTTGCTTCTTCAGGCCCAAACTCCTACATGCCAAACACTGGCCGCACCTATAAAAGCCTTCTTTTAAAGCAAAAGGATTCGATACCGCTTTTTTGGGGCATGGTGGCTTCTCACTATCTTCTGTTTAATGCTACGGGCTCCCCTATTGATAATACTAGGTCTCTCATTAAGGATGCCTTGTAGGGCGTGGTCCTTTAGGAGGATCTGCCAGTGTTTCCTAATCACGTGGTTTACATCCCTACTCTGTCCATTAAAATCATATATAAGAGAGACTGTGTCTGTGCCTGTCTTGCTATGTTCCTTATAAGAAATTAAATCTCTTCTATCTTTTCCCCCTATTTCTCCAATCAGCATGTTTAGATGGTTCATATCGTAAACTTTTTCATGAAAGTTTCCCTCCATCTGGTGAGCCTGAGAGGTGTAAATAGTACCATCGGTGCAATTTCTTTTCAGACGGGTAAACTGACTTTTTGGACAACTTTTCAACCAAGGTCGTGCATGACAGCTTGTAAACTCTATGTAATTATAGACATCGACCGGTTTAAAAAAGGTTTTCGTTTTAATCTCGTTATCCTCTACATATAGGGTCAGGTCAAGAAAGTTAATCTCCCTTTTATCAAAATGCACAACTAGTTCAATCCCCCACTCATTATCATTAAGATGATTAAAAAAGTTTATTAAACTATTTTCGTCTCCTCTCCAGACAATAAAAAGCTCATCTATATATTGTTTATACAGGACTAGGTTACGCGCCCAGCCACCCTGAACCTCCCCCCACTGGAGTTCCCAGTAGGCCATAAAGAGGTTTGCATAGCTGGGCGCGAACCTAGTCCCCATCGCTGCTTCGGTCTTCTGAATATAAAACTGGTCATTAAAATAAAAATAATTATTAGTGAGGATAAACTTGACATCATCCACAATAAAATCATTTTGGTCTGCAGAATAAAGCTGATGTTTCCCAAGAAAAACCTCTAGTGCTTGACATCCCCTACTGTGCAGGATAACACTGTATAGGGAGCGAACATCAGCTGTAGCTAATTTGATTTTCAACAAGGAGTTTGCTTGGTAGGTGAATTGTGCAGCCTGCAGGGCAGTCACAAAATCAATGAACTAGGTGTTAATGCTGTAACCAGCAAGTGCATACAACACTGTGATTAGGACTCAAACCAGATTGCTTCAGCAACAGAGACCATGGGTGAGAGATGAGTTTGCCAAGGTGGCGGGCAGAACTCCAAACAGCAAACATGCAGTTAAACATGAATAAACACACAGAACAGCTAGACAAAACACCAAGGGAATCAGCAAGAGAATCAAGACAAGGAGTAGCCGGGTCAGAAGCGTAATACAGGGCCCTCGTACAAGCAGGTTGGCAACTGGGTAATCAATCAGTAAGTATAAACACAGCAGGCGATGCGGGAACTATACTCCACGTCAGGGCGACGAGCAGATACTCGCGCCCTGCTTTAAACCCGGCGGCTCCTCGTGACTACACCAGGCCCTGCACCCTCAGACGCCGATCGGCCATTACTAAGTGCTGGCACCCGGCCAGCCAGCTACACCGCCTGGTGCCCAGACCCCCCAGGCAGCGCTGCAGGAGCTGGGGACGTAACCTGTACTAAAGAATTTATTTCTTAACTCAATAAAAAAAAAATCCATTTGGACCCAGACGCAAATTGGGGAATCCACTGTGTCCCCTCAGACTTCCAGATGGCCAGTGCTCTGCTGTAGGGATGTGCATTTCGGGTTTGGAATTTCAGAATTTTCACGAAATTTCCCGATTCGTGCATTCGGATTCAGCCGATTTTTTTTTTGTTTCCGAAAATTTTCGGATCCGAAAACGGCAGATCCGAACAAATTTCTGAGCCGAAACGAAAACTTTTCGGAATTTTCGAATGGACTACAAATGTGTAAAGTCAAAATTCATTTTCGTTCCATTCGTGATTTCGGCTCCATTCCTGATTTTGGTTTAATTGCAGTAATTTCGGACATCGCATTTTTCAGTTATATCACTGATTCTGTAATTTTGTATCATTCCCATCTCAAAGTATCCTTGTAAAACATGGGAAATCTCAATGTATCCTTCTTGTAAAACCAGAGAAATCTCAATGTATCCTTCTTGTAAAACCAGAGAAATCTCAGTGTATCCTTCCCGGGAAACAAGAGAAATCTCAATGTATCCTTCTTGTAAAACCAGAGAAATCTCAATGTATCCTTCCCGGGAAACCAGAGAAATGTCAATGTATCCTTCTTGTAAAACCAGAGAAATCTCAATGTATCCTTCTTGTAAAACATGAGAAATCTCAATGTATCCTTCCCGGGAAACCAGAGACATCTCAATGTATCCTTCTTGTAAAACATTAGAAATCTCAATGTATCCTTCCTGGGAAACCAGAGAAATCTCAATGTATCCTTCTTGTAAAACCAGAGAAATCTCAATGTATCCTTCCCGGGAAACCAGAGAAATCTCAATGTATCCTTCTTGTAAAACATGAGAAATCTCAATGTATCCTTCCCGGGAAACCAGAGCAATCTCAATGTATCCTTCTTGTAAAACATGAGAAATCTCAATGGCAGAATTATTGTATCGACAGAAATATCGGATCCGAAAAACCATTAGTTTACGTCAAAACGAATAGACACTTTGAAACGAGGAGAACAGATGTTCCGAAAAACACGAACATTTACAAAATCACGAAAAAAAGTCGATACGAAAAACGAACCGAAACGGAAATCGTCCGAAACGAGCCAAAACGAAAATTTACAAAATCCGAGCGAACCGAACCTAATCGAACCGAAAAAAAAATTGGTGCACAAGTCTACTCTGCTGCAGCAACCATCACCCACTCATTGCAGCTAAGCCTGCACCACGACACAGAAAGTCCCTCTGGCAAACCAGGTAAACTGCAGATCACTTTTAGGCTAGGGTCAAATGAACGCATTATTTGCAGCGACCGTCAAAAAGTGCGTCCGAACGCATTGACGTATTTTTTTCACGGAATGCACGAAAACGGTCACACGATGCGCATTTTCGTGCGTGATTTGTTACGGATCCAAACCAGGAAACTTTGGGTGTCTGGACGTTATGTTGGCCGAACATGAGCAGCGTCTGACGTCTCCTAATCACGCATACACGCCCTATGCAGCCGCAGCGCACTCTGTACGTCAGTACTAGCAGTTCTGCGTTCTCGAAAAAATGCGTTCATTTTCCACTTGCGTTGCGCGGCCGGACTTTCGTGCGGCCGTACTTCGTATATTGGCCGTCATTGCGCGTCATTTGCTGCTACTGCGGCCGTGATTAAGTGAGCCTAAACGCACGTTAAAGATGCGCTAGTCTGACCCCAGCCTAAATGTACATTATTGACACACTGCACATTACAGAGCTCCACAGCAATAAACTTCACAATAATGTGCAGTGTGTATGAGTTTATCACTGAGCTCTACAGGAATAAAACTCACAGTAATGTGCGGTATGGATGAGTGTATCAGGGCTCCACAGCAATAAAACTCACAGTAATAATGTGTAGTGTGTATGAGCGTATCACAGAGCTCCACAGCCTTTTTGACACCCCCGGCCAATCCCATTCTTCATTAGGGATGTGCGTTTCGGGTTTCGGAATTTTCACGAAATTTCCCGATTCGTGTTTTCGGATGCGGCCGAATTTCCGAAAATTTTTAGATCCGAAAATGTCAGATCCGAAAAGTTTTCCGAGCCGAAACGAAATATTTTCGGAATTTTCGAATGTACTTGAAATGTGTCAAATCGAAATTTATTGCTTTGAAACGAGGAGAACAGACGTTCCGAAAAAAAGAAAATTTTCGAAAATACGAAAAGTCGATACAAAAAACGAGCTAAGTGACACGAAAATACGAAAATTGGTCGAAATTCCGAAACCATTTACAATTTCGAAAACCGAAAATTTCCGAAAATACGAAAAGTCGATATAAACGACGAGCTAAGTGACACGAAAATACGAAAAATGGTTGAAATTCCGAAACCATTTACAATTCCGAAAAACGAGCCGAACCGAACCGAATCGAAACAGAAATCGGTTGAAACGAGCCGAATCGAAAAGTTTAAAAATCTGAAAATTCGAATCGAATCGAACCGAAAAAAAAAATCGGTGCACAAGCCTATTCTTCATTACACCCCCACATGGCCCCTCCATTATTTTTACGCAGGTCCCCCATTTTTATTTCAAGGCAGGTCCCCCCTTTTTTATCTAGGCAGGTCCTGTTTTTATTTCAAGGCAGGTCCCCCCTTATTATCTAGGCAGGTCCTGTTTTTATTTCAAGACAGGTCCCCCCTTTTTTTTCTAGGCAGGTCCCCCTTTTTCATCTAGGCAGGTCCTGGTTTTATTTCAAGGCAGGTCCCCCTTTTTTTTCTAGGCAGGTCCTGTTTTTATTTCAAGGCAGGTCCCCCCTTTTTTTTCTAGGCAGGTCCTGTTTTTTGTTTCTAGGCAGGTCCCCCCTTTTTTATCTAGGCAGGTCCTGGTTTTATTTCAAGGCAGGTCCCCCCTTTTTTCTCTAGGCAGGTCTTGATTTTTGTTTCTAGGCAGGTGTCCCCATTTTCTTTCTAGACAGGTGTCGCCTTTCTGTTTTTAGGCAGGCAGGTGTCCCCTTTTTGTTTGTAGGCAGGCAGGTGTCCCCTTTTTTGTTTTTAGGCAGGTGTCCCCTTTTTCTTTCTAGGCAGGTGTCCCCTTTTTCTTTCTAGGCAGGTGTCCCCTTTTTTGTAGGCAGGCAAGTGTCCCCTTTTTGTAGGCAGGCAGGTGTCCCCTTTTTGTTTTTAGGTAGGCAAGTGTCCCCTTTTTGTTTTTAGGCAGGCAGGTGTCCCTTTTTGTGTTTAGGCAGGCAGGTGTCCCCTTTTTTTTAGGCAGGCAGGTGTCCCTTTTTTTTGACAGGCAGGTGTCCCCTTTTTGTGTTTAGGCAGGCAGGTGTCCCTTTTTGTGTTTAGGCAGGCAGGTGTCCCCTTTTTGTTTTTATGCAGGCAGGTGTCCCCTTGTGTTTAGGCAAGCAGGTGTCCCCTTTTGTATAGGCAAGCAGGTGTCCCCTTTTGTATAGGCAAGCAGGTGTCCCCTTTTGTATAGGCAGGCAGGTGTCCCCTTTTTTGTAGGCAGGCAGGTGTCCCATTTTTGTGTTTAGGTAGGCAGGTGTCCCCTTTTTTATGCAGGCAGGTGTCCCCTTGTGTTTAGGCAGGCAGGTGTCCCCTTTTTGTGTTTAGGCAGGCAAGAGTCCCCTTTTTTATGCAGGCAGGTGTCCCCTTTTTGTGTTTAGGCAGGCAGGCGTCCGTTTTTATGCAGGCAGTTGTCCCCTTTTTAGGCAGGCAGGTGACCCCTTTTTGTGTTTAGGCAGGCAGGTGTCCCCTTTTTTTTAGGTGGGCATGAGTCCCCTTTTTGGGTTTAGGCAGGCAGGTGTCCCCTTCTTTTAGGCAGGCAGGTGTCCCCTTTTTTGTTTTAGGCAGGCAGGTGTCCCCTTGTGCTTAGGCAGGCAGGTGTCCCCTTCTTTTAGGCAGGCAGGTGTCCCTTTTTGTGTTTAGGCAGGCAGGTGTCCCCTTGTGCTTAGGCAGGCAGGTGTCCCCTTTTTGTGTTTAGGTAGGCAAGTGTCCCCTTTTTTATGCAGGCAGGTGACCCTTTTTGTGTTTAGGCAGGCAGGTGTCCCCTTCTTTTAGGCAGGCAGGTGTCCCCTTTTGTGTTTAGGCAGGCAGGTATCCCCTTTTTTTTAGGTAGGCATGAGTCCCCGTTTTTTTTAGGCAGGTGTCCCCCTGTGTTTAGGCAGGCAGGTGTCCCCTTTTTGTGTTAGGTAGGCAAGTGTCCCCTTTTTTTATGCAGGCAAGTGTCCCCTTTTGTGTTTAGGCAGGCAGGCGTCCCCTGTTTTTATGCAGGCAGGTGTCCCTTTTTGTGTTTAGGCAGGCAGGTATCCCTTTTTGTGTTTAGGCAGGCAGGTATCCCTTTTTGTGTTTAGGCAGGCAGGTGTCCCCTTTTTTTAGGTAGGCATGAGTCCCCTTTTTGTGTTTAGGTAGGCAGGTGTCCCCTTTTTTTATGCAGGCAGGTGTGCCCTTGTATTTAGGCAGGCAGGTGTCCCCTTTTCTTATGCAGGCAGGTGTCCCCTTGTGTTTAGGCAGGCAGGTGTCCCCTTTTTGTGTTTAGGCAGGCAGGCGTCCCCTGTTTTTATGCAGGCAGGTGTCCCCTTCTTTTAGGCAGGCAGGTGTCCCCTTCTTTTTAGGCAGGCAGGTGTCCCCTGTTTGTATTTATGCAGGCAGGTGTCCCCTTGTATTTAGGCAGGCAGGTGTCCCCCTTTTCTTATGCAGGCAGGTGTCCCCTTGTGTTTAGGCAGGCAGGTGTCCCTTTTTGTGTTTAGGTAGGCAGGTGTCCCCTTTTTGTGTTTAGGTAGGCAGGTGTCCCCTTGTATTTAGGCAGGCAGGTGTCCCCCTTTTCTTATGCAGGCAGGTGTCCCCTTGTGTTTAGGCAGGCAGGTGTCCCTTTTTGTGTTTAGGTAGGAAAGTGTCCCCTTTTTCTATGCAGGCAGGTGTCCCCTTTTTTGTTTAGGCAGGCAGGCGTCCTCTGTTTTTATGCAGGCAGGTGTCTCCTTTTTGTGTTTAGGCAGGCAGGTGTCCCCTTCTTTTTAGGCAGGCAGGTGTCCCCTTTTTGTGTTTAGGCAGGCAGGTGTCCCTTTTTGTGTTTAGGCAGGCAGGTGTCCCCTTTTTTTTAGGCAGACAGGTGTCCCTTTTTGTGTTTAGGCAGGCAGGTGTCTCCTTTTTGTGCTTAGGCAGGCAGGTGTCCCCTTTTTGTGTTTAGGCAGGCAGGTGTCCCTTTTTGTGTTTAGGCAGGCAGGTGTCCCCTTTTTTTTAGGCAGGCAGGTGTCCCTTTTTGTGTTTAGGCAGGCAGGTCTCCCCCTTTTTTTTTAGGCAGGCAGGTGTCTCCTTTTTGTATTTAGGCAGGCAGGTGTCTCCTTTTTGTATTTAGGCAGGCAGGTGTCCCCTTTTTGTGTTTAGGCAGGCAGGTGTCCCTTTTTGTGTTTAGGCAGGCAGGTATCCCCTTTTTGTGTTTAGGCAGGCAGGTGTCCCCTTTTTGTGTTTAGGCAGACAGCTGTCCCTTTTTGTGTTTAGGCAGGCAGGTGTCCCCTTTTTTTTTAGGCAGGCAGGTGTCCCCTTTTTTGTTTAGGCAGGCAGGCGTCCTCTGTTTTTATGCAGGCAGGTGTCTCCTTTTTGTGTTTAGGCAGGCAGGTGTCCCCTTCTTTTTAGGCAGGCAGGTGTCCCCTTTTTGTGTTTAGGCAGGCAGGTGTCCCTTTTTGTGTTTAGGCAGGCAGGTGTCCCCTTTTTTTTAGGCAGGCAGGTGTCCCTTTTTGTGTTTAGGCAGGCAGGTGTCTCCTTTTTGTGCTTAGGCAGGCAGTTGTCCCCTTTTTAGGCAGGCAGGTGACCCCTTTTTGTGTTTAGGCAGGCAGGTGTCCCCTTTTTTTTAGGTAGGCATGAGTCCCCTTTTTGGGTTTAGGCAGGCAGGTGTCCCCTTCTTTTAGGCAGGCAGGTGTCCCCTTTTTGTGTTTAGGCAAGCAGGTGTCCCCTTGTGCTTAGGCAGGCAGGTGTCCCCTTCTTTTAGGCAGGCAGGTGTCCCCTTTTTGTGTTTAGGCAGGCAGGTGTCCCCTTGTGCTTAGGCAGGCAGGTGTCCCCTTTTTGTGTTTAGGTAGGCAAGTGTCCCCTTTTTTTATGCAGGCAGGTGACCCCTTTTTGTGTTTAGGCAGGCAGGTGTCCCCTTCTTTTAGGCAGGCAGGTGTCCCCTTTTTGTGTTTAGGCAGGCAGGTATCCTCTTTTTTTTAGGTAGGCATGAGTCCCCGTTTTTTTTAGGCAGGTGTCCCCCTGTGTTTAGGCAGGCAGGTGTCCCCTTTTTGTGTTTAGGTAGGCAAGTGTCCCCTTTTTTTTATGCAGGCAAGTGTCCCCTTTTTGTGTTTAGGCAGGCAGGCGTCCCCTGTTTTTATGCAGGCAGGTGTCCCTTTTTGTGTTTAGGCAGGCAGGTATCCCTTTTTGTGTTTAGGCAGGCAGGTGTCCCCTTTTTTTAGGTAGGCATGAGTCCCCTTTTTGTGTTTAGGTAGGCAGGTGTCCCCTTTTTTTATGCAGGCAGGTGTGCCCTTGTATTTAGGCAGGCAGGTGTCCCCTTTTCTTATGCAGGCAGGTGTCCCCTTGTGTTTAGGCAGGCAGGTGTCCCCTTTTTGTGTTTAGGCAGGCAGGCGTCCCCTGTTTTTATGCAGGCAGGTGTCCCCTTCTTTTTAGGCAGGCAGGTGTCCCCTTCTTTTTAGGCAGGCAGGTGTCCCCTGTTTGTATTTATGCAGGCAGGTGTCCCCTTGTATTTAGGCAGGTGTCCCCCTTTTCTTATGCAGGCAGGTGTCCCCTTGTGTTTAGGCAGGCAGGTGTCCCTTTTTGTGTTTAGGTAGGCAGGTGTCCCCTTTTTGTGTTTAGGTAGGCAGGTGTCCCCTTGTATTTAGGCAGGCAGGTGTCCCCCTTTTCTTATGCAGGCAGGTGTCCCCTTGTGTTTAGGCAGGCAGGTGTCCCTTTTTGTGTTTAGGTAGGAAAGTGTCCCCTTTTTTCTATGCAGGCAGGTGTCCCCTTTTTTGTTTAGGCAGGCAGGCGTCCTCTGTTTTTATGCAGGCAGGTGTCTCCTTTTTGTGTTTAGGCAGGCAGGTGTCCCCTTCTTTTTAGGCAGGCAGGTGTCCCCTTTTTGTGTTTAGGCAGGCAGGTGTCCCTTTTTGTGTTTAGGCAGGCAGGTGTCCCCTTTTTTTTAGGCAGGCAGGTGTCCCTTTTTGTGTTTAGGCAGGCAGGTGTCTCCTTTTTGTGCTTAGGCAGGCAGTTGTCCCCTTTTTAGGCAGGCAGGTGACCCCTTTTTGTGTTTAGGCAGGCAGGTGTCCCCTTTTTTTAGGTAGGCATGAGTCCCCTTTTTGGGTTTAGGCAGGCAGGTGTCCCCTTCTTTTAGGCAGGCAGGTGTCCCCTTTTTGTGTTTAGGCAGGCAGGTGTCCCCTTGTGCTTAGGCAGGCAGGTGTCCCCTTCTTTTAGGCAGGCAGGTGTCCCCTTTTTGTGTTTAGGCAGGCAGGTGTCCCCTTGTGCTTAGGCAGGCAGGTGTCCCCTTTTTGTGTTTAGGTAGGCAAGTGTCCCCTTTTTTTATGCAGGCAGGTGACCCCTTTTTGTGTTTAGGCAGGCAGGTGTCCCCTTCTTTTAGGCAGGCAGGTGTCCCCTTTTGTGTTTAGGCAGGCAGGTGTCCCTTTTTGTGTTTAGGCAGGCAGGTGTCCCCTTTTTTTAGGCAGGCAGGTGTCCCTTTTTGTGTTTAGGCAGGCAGGTGTCTCCTTTTTGTGCTTAGGCAGGCAGTTGTCCCCTTTTTAGGCAGGCAGGTGTCCCCTTTTTGTGTTTAGGCAGGCAGGTGTCCCCTTTGTTTAGGTAGGCATGAGTCCCCTTTTTGGGTTTAGGCAGGCAGGTGTCCCCTTCTTTTAGGCAGGCAGGTGTCCCTTTTTGTGTTTAGGCAGGCAGGTGTCCCCTTGTGCTTAGGCAGGCAGGTGTCCCCTTCTTTTAGTCAGGCAGGTGTCCCCTTCTTTTAGGCAGGCAGGTGTCCCCTTTTTGTGTTTAAGCAGGCAGGTGTCCCCTTGTGCTTAGGCAGGCAGGTGGCCCCTTGTGCTTAGGCAGGCAGGTGTCCCCTTTTTGTGTTTAGGCAGGCAGGTGTCCCCTTCTTTTAGGCAGGCAGGTGTCCCCTTTTTGTGTTTAGGCAGGCAGGTATCCCCTTTTTTTTAGGTAGGCATGAGTCCCCTTTTTTTTTAGGCAGGTGTCCCCTTGTGTTTAGGCAGGCAGGTGTCCCCTTTTTGTGTTTAGGTAGGCAAGTGTCCCCTTTTTTTATGCAGGCAAGTGTCCCCTTTTTGTGTTTAGGCAGGCAGGCGTCCCCTGTTTTTATGCAGGCAGGTGTCTCCTTTTTGTGTTTAGGCAGGCAGGTGTCCCCTTCTTTTTAGGCAGGCAGGTGTCCCCTTCTTTTTAGGCAGGCAGGTATCCCTTTTTGTGTTTAGGCAGGCAGGTGTCCCTTTTTGTGTTTAGGCAGGTGTCCCCTTTTTTTAGGTAGGCATGAGTCCCCTTTTTGTGTTTAGGTAGGCAGGTGTCCCCTTTTTTTATGCAGGCAGGTGTCCCCTTGTATTTAGGCAGGCAGGTGTCCTCTTTTCTTATGCAGGCAGGTGTCCCCTTGTGTTTAGGCAGGCAGGTGTCCCCTTTTTGTGTTTAGGCAGGCAGGCATCCCCTGTTTTTATGCAGGCAGGTGTCCCCTTCTTTTTAGGCAGGCAGGTGTCCCCTTCTTTTTAGGCAGGCAGGTGTCCAGTTTGTATTTATGCAGGCAGGTGTCCCCTTGTATTTAGGCAGGCAGGTGTCCCCCTTTTCTTATGCAGGCAGGTGTCCCCTTGTGTTTAGGCAGGCAGGTGTCCCTTTTTGTGTTTAGGTAGGCAGGTGTCCCTTTTTGTGTTTAGGTAGGCAGGTGTCCCCTTTTTTAAGCAGGCAGGTGTCCCCTTGTATTTAGGCAGGCAGGTGTCCCCCTTTTCTTATGCAGGCAGGTGTCCCCTTGTGTTTAGGCAGGCAGGTGTCCCTTTTTGTGTTTAGGTAGGAAAGTGTCCCCTTTTTTCTATGCAGGCAGGTGTCCCCTTTTTTGTTTAGGCAGGCAGGCGTCCCCTGTTTTTATGCAGGCAGGTGTCTCCTTTTTGTGTTTAGGCAGGCAGGTGTCCCCTTCTTTTTAGGCAGGCAGGTGTCCCCTTTTTGTGTTTAGGCAGGCAGGTGTCCCCTTTTTTTAAGTAGGCATGAGTCCCCTTTTTGTGTTTATGCAGGCAGTTGTCTCCTTTTTGTGCTTAGGCAGGCAGGTGTCCCCTTTTTGTGTTTAGGCAGGCAGGTGTCCCTTTTTGTGTTTAGGCAGGCAGGTGTCCCCTTTTTGTGTTTAGGCAGACAGCTGTCCCTTTTTGTGTTTAGGCAGGCAGGTGTCCCCTTTTTTTTAGGCAGGCAGGTGTCCCCTTTTTGTGTTTAGGCAGGCAGGTCTCCCCTTTTTTTTTTAGGCAGGCAGGTGTCTCCTTTTTGTATTTAGGCAGGCAGGTGTCCCCTTTTTGTGTTTAGGCAGGCAGGTGTCCCCTTTTTGTGTTTAGGCAGGCAAGTGTCCCTTTTTGTGTTTAGGCAGACAGCTGTCCCTTTTTGTGTTTAGGCAGGCAGGTGTCCCCTTTTTTTTTAGGCAGGCAGGTGTCCCCTTTTTGTGTTTAGGCAGGCAGGTGTCCCTTTTTGTGTTTAGGTAGGCAGGTGTCCCCTTGTATTTAGGCAGGCAGGTGTCCCCCTTTTCTTATGCAAGCTGGTGTCCCCTTGTGTTTAGGCAGGCAGGTGTCCCTTTTTGTGTTTAGGTAGGCAAGTGTCCCCTTTTATTATGCAGGCAGGTGTCCCCTTGTGTTTAGGCAGGCAGGTGTCCCTTTTTGTGTTTAGGTAGGCAAGTGTGCCCTTTTTCTATGCAGGCAGGTGTCCCCTTTTTTGTTTAGGCAGGCAGGCGTCCCCTGTTTTTATGCAGGCAGGTGTCTCCTTTTTGTGTTTAGGCAGGCAGGTGTCCCCTTCTTTTTAGGCAGGCAGGTGTCCCCTTTTTGTGTTTAGGCAGGCAGGTGTCCCCTTTTTTTATGCAGGCAGGTGTCTCCTTTTTGTGCTTAGGCAGGCAGGTGTCCCCTTTTTGTGTTTAGGCAGGCAGGTGTCCCCTTTTTGTGTTTAGGCAGGCAGGTGTCCCCTTTTTTTTTAGGAAGGCAGGTGTCACCTTTTTGTGTTTAGGCAGGCACGTGTCCCCTTTTTGTGTTTAGGCAGGCAGGTGTCCCCTTTTTGTGTTTAGGCAGACAGCTGTCCCTTTTTGTGTTTAGGCAGGCAGGTGTCCCCTTTTTAGGCAGGCAGGTGTCCCTTTTTGTGTTTAGGCAGGCAGGTGTCCCCTTTTTTTTTTAGGAAGGCAGGTGTCCCCTTTTTGTGTTTAGGCAGGCAGGTGACCCCTTTTTGTGATTAGGCAGGCAGTGACACATCACCCTCTGCTCACTCACAAATACACACATCACCCTCTGCACACACACACACCCGGTTATTTACTTACAGGTTAGAATCCTAGTCTCCTGGCAGGTCTTAGTCCTCTACCCCTCCCTGCACATGTTGGACACTTCCAGCACAGCAGGGAGGCTCTGCATCGCGTGGCTTTTTCTGGAGGAGGAAGGGGCGGAGCCAGCATGTCCCCATGTGAGCTGGTGGTCTCGCAGCCTTTTCCTCCTCTTTCTCTTCCACTGCATTGTGTGGGAGTTTGATCCCACAGGCTGCCGAGTAAATGAAAGACCCAAGGGCCGGACACCTGCCTGGAATGCAGGGCCAATCCGGGCCCTCGGGCAGTGCCCGATGGGTCAGTCTGCCCCTGGATGTGATGTGCGTGTGTAAGAGCTGGCTGGGAGTGATGTGTGTGTAAGCTGGCTGGGAGAGATGTGATGTGTGTGTGCTGGCTGGGAGTGTGTGAAGGCTGGCTGGGAGTGATGTGCGTGTGCTGGCTGGAAGTATGTGAAGGCTGGCTGAGAGTGATGTGTGTGTGCTGGCTGGGAGTGTGAAGGCTGGCTGGGAGTGATGTGTGTGTGTGTGCTGGCTGGGAGTGTGCGAAGGCTGGCTCGGAGTGTGTGAAAGCTGGCTGAAAGTGATGTGTGTGTGCTGGCTGGGAGTGTTTGAATGGGTGTGTGCTGGTTGGGAGTGGTGTGTGTGTGTTGTACATTTACCTCCTCCCTGTGATGGACTTTTTGCAGGGTTGCTTGGTGGATGATTCACATAGTCACTGTGTATAGACCCTGCATGCTGCCTGGTGCCTTCAGATACTGAGCAGTACTTTCACTGCTCCCTTCCTGGTGATGTGAAGGCCTGTGAGAGGTGCACGTTGGAGCTCCACCCCTCCTTGGCACTCTGCTCTGCTGCTCTTCTTCTCTCTGCACACCTCAACTCCCTCCACCCGGTGTCTCCCCGCCTCCCTCCCTATCCACAGTGGCAGATACCAATAAACTGCCGATTTTTATAATCCCTGCACTCCTCAAACACAGAACAGCCGGCTTTAGCCAGGGAAGCACCTTTGTTGATGGGCAGTTCCAGGGGGAGCAAGTGCCCCCTCCTTGCCCCCTCTTGCGGACACCCATGCCTGCCACCCGGACACATGACTCGGAGGAACTGGCTCAGAGTCCCCACCTCCGTCTAATACCTATGCCGCCACGGTCCTCCTCCGGCAGAGAGAGATGCACTGTCCGCACCGCACACTCCAATCGCTAACAGTGTAGTAATGGTGTGCTGGGTCAGTGACGTCTCCCTTCCTCCTCTTTCCCCCATCAGCCACTTGATTGTTGCGCAGCGGCTCACATGCATTGTCACGTGATGGATGGTGTCATGTGCTTGCTCGTAGCGTGTCCGGCTCGTCTCGAGTTGAAACTTGTGAGAGCAGCAACTCAGTGTGCCAGTGCCTGTGTCAAGGATCCCAGGAATAGGAAGGTTGGAACCCAAGGAGTGAGGCTGGATGAAGCCAGCTTCTTATTCGCACACTGAAGATAGCTTCTTATTCTCACACTGAAGATAGCTTCTTATTCACACACTGAAGATAGCTTCTTATTCGCACACTGAAGATAGCTTCTTATTCTCACACTGAAGATAGCTTCTTATTCACACACTGAAGATAGCTTCTTATTCACACACTGAAGATAGCTTCTTATTCACACACTGAAGATAGCTTCTTATTCGCACACTGAAGATAGCTTCTTATTCGCACACTGAAGAATAGCTTCTTTTTTCGCACACTGAAGATAGCTTCTTATTCTCACTCACATGAAGATAGCTTCTTATTTCTCACTGAAGATAGCTTCTTATTCGCACACTGAAGATAGCTTCTTATTCGCACACTGAAGATAGCTTCTTATTCGCACACTGAAGATAGCTTCTTATTCTCAACTGAAGATAGCTTCTTATTCACACACTGAAGATAGCTTCTTATTCGCACACTGAAGATAGCTTCTTATTCACACACTGAAGATAGCTTCTTATTCTCACACTGAAGATAGCTTCTTATTCTCACACTGAGAGTAGCTTCTTATTCGCACACTGAAGATAGCTTCTTATTCTCACACTGAAGATAGCTTCTTATTCGCACACTGAAGATAGCTTCTTATCGCACACTGAAGATAGCTTCTTATTCTCACACTGAAGATAGCTTCTTATTCTCACACTGAAGATAGCTTCTTATTCTCACACTGAAGATAGCTTCTTATTCGCACACTGAAGATAGCTTCTTATTCGCACACTGAAGATAGCTTCTTATTCGCACACTGAAGATAGCTTCTTATTCTCACACTGAAGATAGCTTCTTATTCACACACTGAAGATAGCTTCTTATTCGCACACTGAAGATAGCTTCTTATTCACACACTGAAGATAGCTTCTTATTCTCACACTGAAGATAGCTTCTTATTCTCACACTGAAGATAGCTTCTTATTCGCACACTGAAGATAGCTTCTTATTCTCACACTGAAGATAGCTTCTTATTCGCACACTGAAGATAGCTTCTTATTCGCACACTGAAGATAGCTTCTTATTCTCACACTGAAGATAGCTTCTTATTCTCACACTGAAGATAGCTTCTTATTCTCACACTGAAGATAGCTTCTTATTCGCACACTGAAGATAGCTTCTTATTCACACACTGAAGATAGCTTCTTATTCGCACACTGAAGATAGCTTCTTATTCGCACACTGAAGATAGCTTCTATTCGCACACTGAAGATAGCTTCTTATTCGCACACTGAAGATAGCTTCTTATTCTCACACTGAAGATAGCTTCTTATTCACACACTGAAGATAGCTTCTTATTCACACACTGAAGATAGCTTCTTATTCGCACACTGAAGATAGCTTCTTATTCTCACACTGAAGATAGCTTCTTATTCGCACACTGAAGATAGCTTCTTATTCGCACACTGAAGATAGCTTCTTATTCGCCACTGAAGATAGCTTCTTATTCGCACACTGAAGATAGCTTCTATTCGCACACTGAAGATAGCTTCTTATTCGCACACTGAAGATAGCTTCTTATTCGCACACTGAAGATAGCTTCTTATTCTCACACTGAAGATAGCTTCTTATTCGCACACTGAAGATAGCTTCTTATTCGCACACTGAAGATAGCTTCTATTCTCACACTGAAGATAGCTTCTTATTCACACACTGAAGATAGCTTCTTATTCTCACACTGAAGATAGCTTCTTATTCTCACACTGAAGATAGCTTCTTATTCTCACACTGAAGATAGCTTCTTATTCGCACACTGAAGATAGCTTCTTATTCGCACACTGAAGATAGCTTCTTATTCTCACACTGAAGATAGCTTCTTATTCACACACTGAAGATAGCTTCTTATTCTCACACTGAAGATAGCTTCTTATTCACACACTGAAGATAGCTTCTTATTCGCACACTGAAGATAGCTTCTTATTCTCACACTGAAGATAGCTTCTTATTCTCACACTGAAGATAGCTTCTTATTCGCACACTGAAGATAGCTTCTTATTCGCACACTGAAGATAGCTTCTTATTCGCACACTGAAGATAGCTTCTTATTCTCACACTGAAGATAGCTTCTTATTCTCACACTGAAGATAGCTTCTTATTCTCACACTGAAGATAGCTTCTTATTCTCACACTGAAGATAGCTTCTTATTCTCACACTGAAGATAGCTTCTTATTCGCACACTGAAGATAGCTTCTTATTCGCACACTGAAGTAGCTTCTTATTCTCACACTGAAGATAGCTTCTTATTCACACACTGAAGATAGCTTCTTATTCTCACACTGAGATAGCTTCTTATTCGCACACTGAAGATAGCTTCTTATTCGACACTGAAGATAGCTTCTTATTCGCACACTGAAGATAGCTTCTTATTCGCCACTGAAGATAGCTTCTTATTCTCACACTGAAGATAGCTTCTTATTCTCACACTGAAGATAGCTTCTTATTCTCACACTGAAGATAGCTTCTTATTCTCACACTGAAGATAGCTTCTTATTCACACACTGAAGATAGCTTCTTATTCTCACACTGAAGATAGCTTCTTATTCACACACTGAAGATAGCTTCTTATTCGCACACTGAAGATAGCTTCTTATTCGCACACTGAAGATAGCTTCTTATTCGCACACTGAAGATAGCTTCTTATTCGCACACTGAAGATAGCTTCTTATTCGCAACACTGAAGATAGCTTCTTATTCGCACACTGAAGATAGCTTCTTATTCTCACACTGAAGATAGCTTCTTATTCTCACACTGAAGATAGCTTCTTATTCTCACACTGAAGATAGCTTCTTATTCACACACTGAAGATAGCTTCTTATTCTCACACTGAAGATAGCTTCTTATTCTCACACTGAAGATAGCTTCTTATTCGCACACTGAAGTAGCTTCTTATTCGCACACTGAAGAGCTTCTTATTCGCACACTGAAGATAGCTTCTTATTCTCACACTGAAGATAGCTTCTTATTCTCACACTGAAGATAGCTTTATTCCACACTGAATAGCTTCTTATTCTCACACTGAAGATAGCTTCTTATTCGCACACTGAAGATAGCTTCTTATTCGCACACTGAAGATAGCTTCTTATTCTCACACTGAAGATAGCTTCTTATTCCACACTGAAGATAGCTTCTTATTCGCACACTGAAGATAGCTTCTTATTCGCACACTGAAGATAGCTTCTTATTCTCACACTGAAGATAGCTTCTTATTCTCACACTGAAGATAGCTTCTTATTCTCACACTGAAGATAGCTTCTTATTCGCACACTGAAGATAGCTTCTTATTCGCACACTGAAGATAGCTTCTTATTCGCACACTGAAGATAGCTTCTTATTCGCACACTGAAGATAGCTTCTTATTCGCACACTGAAGATAGCTTCTTATTCGCACACTGAAGATAGCTTCTTATTCGCACACTGAAGATAGCTTCTTATTCGCACACTGAAGTAGCTTCTTATTCGCACACTGAAGATAGCTTCTTATTCGCACACTGAAGATAGCTTCTTATTCGCACCACTGAAGATAGCTTCTTATTCTCACCTAATGATTAGCTTCTTATTCGCACACTGAAGATAGCTTCTTATTCGCACACTGAAGATAGCTTCTTATTCTCACACTGAAGATAGCTTCTTATTCGCACACTGAAGATAGCTTCTTATTCGCACACTGAAGATAGCTTCTTATTCTCACACTGAAGATAGCTTCTTATTCTCACACTGAAGATAGCTTCTTATTCGCACACTGAAGATAGCTTCTTATTCCGCACACTGAAGATAGCTTCTTATTCGCACACTGAAGATAGCTTCTTATTCGCACACTGAAGATAGCTTCTTATTCGCACACTGAAGATAGCTTCTTATTCGCACACTGAAGATAGCTTCTTATTCGCACACTGAAGATAGCTTCTTATTCGCACACTGAAGATAGCTTCTTATTCGCACACTGAAGTTAGCTTCTTATTCGCACACTGAAGATAGCTTCTTATTCTCACACTGAAGATAGCTTCTTATTCTCACACTGAAGATAGCTTCTTATTCGCACACTGAAGATAGCTTCTTATTCGCACACTGAAGATAGCTTCTTATTCCGCACACTGAAGATAGCTTCTTATTCGCACACTGAAGATAGCTTCTTATTCGCACACTGAAGATAGCTTCTTATTCGCACACTGAAGATAGCTTCTTATTCGCACACTGAAGATAGCTTCTTATTCGCACACACTGAAGATAGCTTCTTATTCGCACACTGAAGATAGCTTCTTATTCTCACACTGAAGATAGCTTCTTATTCGCACACTGAAGATAGCTTCTTATTCGCACACTGAAGATAGCTTCTTATTCGCACACTGAAGATAGCTTCTTATTCGCACACTGAAGATAGCTTCTTATTCGCACACTGAGATAGCTTCTTATTCGCACACTGAAGATAGCTTCTTATTCGCACACTGAAGATAGCTTCTTATTCGCACACTGAAGATAGCTTCTTATTCGCACACTGAAGATAGCTTCTTATTCGCACACTGAAGATAGCTTCTTATTCGCACACTGAAGATAGCTTCTTATTCTCACACTGAAGTTAGCTTCTTATTCAGGCAGCTTCTTATTCAGTGACTGAAATTAGCTGCTTATTCGCCCAGGATCTTATTCCTCAAAGAATAATGTCAATAAAAAGTATATCGAACAATTGGACAATTCTAACACATTCATATGATGAAATAAATTTATCCAGATAACTTACACCCCCCCCCCCACACTCCACTTTCAATGGTAAAATATGAATAAGTAACTGGTGATTTTCTCTATGAAAATCATCTTGGCTCAACCCAAACTGACTAGTTTCCTATCAATTAGACTGTTCTCTATCAGAAAAAACATAATCTGGCCCGAGCCAAACATTATTGATTAAGCAAACTGGCATCAAACCTAGCCCCCCCCCCATTCCATTAAATGCAATGAGAAAAAATAAGTAACTGGTGATTTTCTCTATGAAAATCATCTTGGCTCAACCCAAAAGGACTAGTTTTCTATTAATTATGTGGTATTATTTAATTAATTCATTTATTATAATATAAATTATTTAATTATGTGGTATGCATTTGGTTTTGATGCATCCCTACTCTATACATAGCGCTCCCTGCGTCCCTATAATATATTTATATATATCACATGGGGTTGCTATATGATCAGGGCTACCTTTTTTATACTATTCATATTAAATTGGCAGTAATTTTTATGTGTTTTATTCAATAGAAACTTTTTTGCCTATTTGACATGCACTTTTGTGAAAATAGAAGATTTTTGTGTGTACATTTTAATTTAGTTATTGGATTCCTGTCCAGTACGGAGAGAAGCAAACATCATACAGTGTAGCCTGGCTGAGAGGCGGAGCGTCGTGAAGTCAAGCCTCCAAAATATTTGCTTCTCTTTGCTTCACTACGCTGTGCGTCGCTACGCGCTCAGTGTAGCTCAGGCTTTAAGCTCAGCCACACCAATCCTCTCCATAGGACTCCATTGAAACAGACGCCGGCGGTCACATGACCTGCTGGAGCTCGTCTTGCGAGATCCGGCCGGTCAGCGTAGTGATACGCAGAGGGAGACTGGGGGGACCTTTTCCCCCAGTCTTTCCCTGCTCCCGCCGTACTGAGGAGGAGGCGGACAGAGCCGCAGTCTTCGCCGCGGACCAGGAGGTGAGTATACGATTTTTAAGAAAAATTTTAGGCTGGTGTTAACGTATTCTTTAGAAGCAGAATCCATTAGCACCAAGTCCTTGCTCTGGTTAACTTTTTGTTAATCACAGCCAGACGTTAATCAGCGCTGGGACTTTGTAATCCTAACGCTGATTAACACTTTGCGCTCCCCATGTTAAGTATAGGGAGCTAAAAGTACAGTAACCTCGCGCAGAGAAGCACAAGATACCAAACGCAAACGGGTTACTTAACCTGTTAGCGTTTGGATTGTAATTTGCGTTAACTACTTGGGCTAACGTTAACGCTCACGCAGGTGAGCGCTAACGTTAGTGTGACAGAACAGCGTCACTTTCAAGTTATTGGCACATAAAACGTTAAAAGTTCGTTGGTTCAATGTTAAATGTCGTTTATACAATTTATGTCTGTATGATCCCTGTGTGTATTGTGTTTCCCCTCGCAATTCCCCGCACCAAACGCACCTGTATTCCCTCACAATTTAATACCACCTAAATTGTCCAGTTTTCATTCCCCCAAGTTTATAATTCGTTTGTACAATTTGTGCTTGTATGACCCTGATGTTTATTAAGTTCTTTGACACCACTGCCTTGCCCAGCCACCGTGGTTTATCTGCCCAGCGCAACCCTGATACAGCTGCCACTAGACATGTGCACAGCACAAAATTTTGTTTTGAACTAATGGATTAGTCCTAAAATGCAATTTATTTTTTGCTAAAGAAATTCGTTTTCAGTTCTTTGTATGAAAACGAATTTCATTCATCCAAAAAACCAGTGGACACAATTACTATTGTAGTGGCTCCTCAGAGGACTGAGATCGCTGCTTGTTACAGTATCTCTCACTCTCAGCACAATGTGGGCCATATTACTTAGTTGGTGCTAACTTAACCAGAGCTGTTGTAAACTTCCCACAGCCATTATAGTCTGTGGAGTTTTCGGTTTACAACAGCTCGGGTTAAGTTAGCACCAACATTGTAATACTGCCCGTGTCAGGCAAAGCTGTTACAGTAACTGACTGCTGCTCATCACAGTGCAGCACAGTTTCAGTAAAACTAGTAAATAATATTTTTATATATAAGAGGTTAGAACAATATTATTTCCTTGTTTTACTGAAACTCTGAGCGCTGTTACAGTCAGTTACTGTAACAGCTGAGCCTGATACATTGTACTGAGAGATAATATAACAAGCAGCCGATCTCAGCGCTCACAGTCACTGGATTTAAAGGGCTAAAAAAAAAGGCTCCTCTCTGTATAATGTTTAGAACATCCTCCTGCATTAATTAATACCCCTCTCTGTATAATGTATTGTATACAACATCCACCTGCATTAATTAATACCCTTCTCTGTATAATGTATAGAACATCCTCCTGAATTAATTAATGTCCGCTCTGTATAGAACATCCTCCTCAAGTTATACATTTCTCTGTATATTGTATATAACATCCTCCTGCATTAATACCCCTCTCTGTATAATGTATAGAACATCCTCCTGCATTAATTAATGCCCCTCTCTGTATAGAACATCCTACTGCACTGGCATGTGGAGGGTGCAGAATGTTGCTCTCTTTCATTGCTGGTCTCCTTCACTCATCAATGTAATATCACAAAAAGGACTGAAACTAAAATGTAGTGCATTTTTATTTTTAGTTTCTTCCGTTTTTTGGAGTTAGCAGTTTCGTATCTCTTGAGTCATACGAAAACTAAATTATCCCAAAATTCGGACTAAATCGTTTTAGTACTAAAACGAATGCACATGTCTAGCTGCCACCAGCCAAGACCTAGCACAGCCGACATGCCTTACACCCTGCACCTCTCAGCCCCTGTACATGCCACCAGAGTGCTTTTTGGTCAGAAGGGCCCTGGGAACATGGTGCCACTGTGCGGTGAGTTGTAAAGGGGAGCGCCACCGAGATCACCCCTCAATTAGCTGCTAAACTCAGGCCGGGCTTCCAGGTGCAGAGAAAATCCTGGGTTCGGAATCAGAGCCCGCACTGCAGGAGGGTGGAATTTCACGGGCAGGGAACAGCCCAGGGAGGGCCAGACAGTGTGGCACCAAGAGCAGAGCTCGAGCTAGGGGCAGTGGCAGCCCATGTTAAGTATACCAAAAGGGCTATGGTTAGTGTCAGTGTTAAAACTGGCGCCGGGATGTCTGAGGGCGGGCATGGGAGAGAACAATGGGACTGTACCATATAAATGTGTCTGTATTGTTCAAAAATAAACCAACCTGCTTAACCTGCACTACACCTCAACGAGTATTTGATAAGAGGAACTATCTGCTAGGTATTTCCTATGGCTGACTCGCTAGCTTCCAGCAAGGGACCTGACGCCGGCTCGCTACCGCAGCTTGACTTTTGCTGCAGATTAAAGGAATAAACAGTTTATTAGATATTGAATCAAAACAGGAATATTTTTAACATTGAAACCTATAGGATTCGCCTGAATAAACCTGCCGACTGAAACCACTAAATAGCAGGGCATTTCACTGACATTTCTCTGCTGTTTGGTGTCTGTGAATAGATTAACCATTACTTCTCTATGGGGGATTTCACTGCCGTCGAACAGGCAACATATTTGCTGGCAATTCGCCTAAATTTGGCGAACTGCCTGCTTTCTGAATAGCTGAATGACCCCAAAAATGCACCGTACGGGGAAATTCATTGTTTGGTGCCATTTCGGGGCCAGACCGGCTCTTTCTGAATAACCCTTATGGTAAAGTTTCAGGGAACTTCGGACTCAGAAGCTCAGCAGTCGAAGAGGAGGAGCTGCGCACATCGAGGGACAAAAGGAGAGTAAAATCACCCCAAAATAAGAAAATTAAATAATTGTGCAGAGGCTGTCGGCAGCATTTGCCCAATTATTTTATGGAAAAGGGTAAAATCTATTTTCAATAGAGTGTCATTTTAAGTGATTTTTGTTTTGCACCAAACATTTGATACTTCAATCAACAGAGCTTGAAAAATCGCTCACTTACCTAAGATCCATAGGTGAAGGGGGTGGAGTGACCTGCTGCTTTCTCTGGCCACTATCAACAGACAATTGTGAACAAATATTCCTCAGCATTATTTTTTGGTTCTACGCAACCCCACTGAAGTGAACATGCAGGACTTTTGCAGGATTGCCCTGAGCTCCTTGGAGTCCATTGCACTCTTGGAGCCGATACTGGTGAGAGCGGTACTGCTTTTATGGATCAGTAGCTGAAAAATATGCTGGCTCAAGCCAGAATAGCACCGTTAATGGTGAGCCAGAAATAGAAAATAAAATCATGCAGCTTTTTTCCAATTGTGGATCCCAGTTGATGACTGGGATAGGATTAGCCCAAGGTCGTAAAAGGGGCTAAAATGAGGAGGGCGAATTGGCGGTCAGGTTGCCCTGACAGTGGTCCAGAAAGTGATCCCAACTTTTCTAATGGAGTCCTTATTAGTAGTGAAGGAGAAAAGGGTGGAATGAGGTAGAGCATCACTAATAAAACTGCCTTGCATTGCAGTTTTGGCATCTTGCTTTATTCATCAAAAATGCGGGCAGCATACGGACAGAGACACCAGCATTCTATGAACATTGTTTACTTTACTACTGGCTGCACCGCTCTCGGCTGGTAACGTAAGCCAGCATTCTCACTGACTCTTCCATGTCACCAACTCTCCCAACTTACTGGCTCATCCATATGCAGTTTGTGTACTCCTTTGTCTTCTCACATATCCCACTTTGGGAACAACTGTTCAATGACAATCATTTTGGCTCACCCAAGATTGAATTGTTTTTTATTAAGTGGCTTCTCTTCCGTTGCAAAAAAAACAACAAAATTTTGCCTGAGCCAAACAATATTGAGACAACTCGAACCCTGACATTAATTCTTTTAAATGCTAAACTAAAATGATCAAATCAATGACTTTTTCAATGAAAACTCTTTTTTTTCTTTTGAATTATTTAATTAAGAATTTGAATACAGATTTTAAAAAGAAAGGTAAGCGATGAACAATGGCCACGCAGGACCATAAAATGTCATCTATAGAGTCATGAAATAGTAAAAGTAAGATGGAGGAGAAGGGGGTAAAGGAGTAAGTGGAGTAAAACAAATCCAAACAAATCGAGAGGGGCAGACCAAAAAAAGTGGTGTAGTCTTTCAGGGCGGGGGCATCATGAAGGGTGGGGGAATCAAAAGGGGGGAGGCAAGGGACTGCCCAGTAAATCATGGCGTACCCTGCTCACCCAAGCTACCTAACTGAAACTGGGGGCCTGGGAAGAGTCCACAAGGCTGGGAGATCTGGGGCAAGGAGAGAGGCCAGAGCCTAGGCTGCCACCCTAGCGGCTCGCACAGGTGTCTATGCAGTGTCCCATACCAAAAAATAAATAAAAGGGGGATCACCACCCCCAGCCGGACTCCCACGTCAATCCTGGATAAAAGGGTCACACAGGGAACCCCGCAAAAATAGCTGGGCGGTGAGGAGGGCGTAAAATGGGGGAAATCAAAAACATCCTCAGAATGTCACAGCAAATGAGGAGAAATAAAAAATGCCTTCAGCATAAGTCAAGCTACTTAAACAAAAAAAGAAAAAAAAGGGGAAATGGGGGAGGGTGTGAAATCACAGACAAAAATGAGCAGCACGGCCTCAGAAAAATTAGGGCGAACAATCCCAGCTATCCCAAGGTAAAACAGATGTAGAGGGGAGTCATTCATCCGGGCTCTGAAGGTAGACCCTTGGGGGACCATGTGGAGCAGCCAAGAGCCCCACGATGGTCAAAACGGCCTGCGCCACCTCTGTGGTTGCGGCAGAGTAGGCCTTTCCCTCCCAGGTAACACCATGAGATCCTGAAGCGCCCCAGTGAGGTCGAATCCCACAGCCCCGTAGCAGAGCTGTGACATCGCCGAAACGTTCTCATTGCATTTAATGGAGCGGGGGGTGCCAGTTTTGATGCCAGTTTGCTTAATCAATAATGTTTGGCTCGGGCTAGATTATGTTTTTTCTGATAGAGAACAGTCTAATTAATCAAAAACTAGTCAGTTTGGGGTGAGCCAAGATGATTTTCATAGAGAAAATCACTAGTTACTTATTTTTTCTCATTGCTTTTAATGGAGCGGGGGGGGGGCTAGGTTTGATGCCAGTTTGCTTAATCAATAATGTTTGGCTCGGGCCAGATTATGTTTTTTCTGATAGAGAACAGTCTAATTAATAGAAAACTAGTCCGTTTGGGTTGAGCCAAAATGATTTTCATAGAGAAAATCACCAGTTATTTATTTTTTCTCATTGCATTTAATGGAGCAGGGGGGGGGGGCTATGTTTGATGCCACTTTGCTTAATCAATAATGTTTGGCTCGGGCTAGATTGTTTTTTCTGATAGAGAACGATCTAATTAATAGAAAACTAGTCCGTTTGGGTTGAGCCAAGATGATTTTCATAGAGAAAATCACTAGTTACTCATTTTTTCTCATTGCATTTAATGGAGCGGGGGGGGGGCTAGGTTTGATGTCAGTTTGCTTAATCAATAATGTTTGGCTCGGGCTAGATTATGTTTTTTCTGATACAGAACAGTCTAATTAATAGAAAACTAGTCTAACTAAACTAAACACAGCGCTACACTCTCCCCCCCTAAACTCTTGGGTCCCTCTAAGAGCGTGTAACAGATACATATATACAGTTGTGTTCAAAATTATTCAACCCCCACTGAAATTGAGTGTTTTGGCCAGTTTGACATTGATTTTGATCATTCAGTCATTTTGCTTACAATTAAATCAAAGAGGCACGTGTAGGTCAGACAAATATAACATAACATTTATAATGAAATAACCACAAATGTCTTTTCTGTGCTCACATCATTATCAGTTTTATTCAACCCCAAGTGACATTCAATCTTAGTACTTAGTACAACATCCTTTTACAGTTATAACAGCTTTTAAACGTGAAGCATAGCTTGACACAAGTGTCTTGCAGCGATCTACGGGTATCTTCGCCCATTCGTCATGGGCAAAAGCCTCCAGTTCAGTCACATTCTTAGGCTTGCGCACTGCAACTGCTTTCTTTAAGTCCCACCAGAGGTTCTCAATCGGATTTAAGTCAGGTGACTGCGATGGCCACTCCAAAATGTTCCAGCCTTTAATCTGCTTTAATTTTGTTTCATCAGTCCACAGAACACTATCCCAAAACTTCTGGGGTTTGTCCACATGACTTTTGGCATACTGCAGTCGACTCTTCTTATTCTTTGGAGACAGCAAGCGGGTGCGCCTGGGAGTTCTGGCATGGAGGCCTTCATTACGCAGTGTGCGCCGTATTGTCTGAGCTGAAACTTCAGTACCCACATCTGACAAATCTTTTCTCAGTTCCTCAGCAGTCACACGGGGACTTTTCTCCACTCTACGCTTCAGGTAGCGCACAGCAGTCGAAGTCAGCATCTTCTTTCTGCCACGACCAGGTAGCGTTTCAACAGTGCCCTTTGCCTTGAATTTGCGAATGATGCTTCCTATGGTCTCTCTTGGTATGTTTAACATCTTTGCAATCTTCTTATAGCCATTGCCCTTCCTGTGAAGAGTAATCACCTCTTCTCTTGTCTTCCTGGACCATTCTCTTGACTTCACCATGTTTGTAACCACACCAGTAAATGTCTAGAAGGAGCTGGGTATCACAGTCATTTTAAAGCTGCCTAATTGGTGCTTATTATGCTTTATTGCTGCTCCGTGACATCCACAGGTGTTTTCAATACCTGATTGAAAACACTTGAATGAACCTCTGTTCTTCAGAGTGGTAGCCTTTAAGGGGTTGAATAATTGTGTCAATGAAGAATTCACAAAAGAAACATTTACTACTGTATTACAAAACCAATTGATGTCATTTTAGTTGCATATGGTTCTTTAAAAAGTCCTTGTAGGATTTCATTCTGAATACAATTACAAATGTACACTAAATTCCCTAAAACCCTTTACAGCATTGGGAGTTGAATAATTTTGAACACAACTGTATATTGAGGTCACATATAGCATAAGCAATTCTCATATTAACCAATGCATTCATACGTGGCAGCATGTAACAAAATGAGTTAAATAAACATCCTCAATTTGACTCAAATCCCTAGACACCTCAGCAAGTACAGCAGACACGACGGGCAATCTTGGCACAGTGGTAACCGCTTTTTCTGTACTATGTCCTGGTGAATCATATGTGAGTCTCAGAGGGGGCCGTATTGAACGTTTTGACTCAGACCCAGTAACATCCTCTTCAGGTGGAAGGGTCGACGTTACAGGTTCAATTTTCTCGTTCACAATCGGAGCAGACATCTCTTCTGAGTATGAGCCTTCCAGTGAAGGCATAGAGCTGTAATCTATAGATACATCATCTAGAACTTCAGGAATTTCAGCTATCTCAGGTACTTCAGGTCTGAATTCAGGAGCATCAGGCCTTAGGTTACTTTCACACTGATCAGAGGCCAGACTAACATCTTCAGGCTCAGGCCCATTCCAAACAAAAACTTCCTTTTTCACCGTTCTCCTCACTTTCTCCAACAGAATGCAACTGCTGAGACCGAGTAATAGGAGCCGAACGAGAAACAGTAGGATTAGACAAAGAAAGTTCATCTCCAACTGGTATCTGTACAGCCTCTCTCAAAGGTAACAGATGATTCCTGTGCCAGTTCTTTAGAGGCCCGGCCTTTCCATCCGGATGAATTTGGTATACTGGCAGACCAGGCTATTGCTTGCAGACAATGTAGATTTGAGATCTCCATCTATCCGCCAGCTTGTGCCTTGCAGAAACACCCAAGTTTTTCAACAAACGCCTATCACCCGGTTGTAAGTCCTGCACCCGAACTCTCAAATCGTAATTTTGCTTATTCCTCTGCTCTCTACCCTCTGAAGTCGAACGGGCCTGTTCAAACGCAGAAGCCAAGTTTCTCCGGAGTCTGTCCACATAATTTTTGTAGGAAGTGACAGGCCAAAAGCTAAATCTACTGGCAGCCGAGCTTCTCTTCCAAACATGAGACGGTAAAGTGAGTATCCAGTAGCATCACTCTCGGTACTGTTATACGCATGCACTACCGTAGATATGTGTCGACTCCAATTCTGCTTCTTTTTGGTTGACAATGTCCCCAACATATTTAACAGAGTGCAATTAAATCTTTCTGGTTGAACATCACCTTGAGGGTAATAAGGAGAAGTTCGAGTCTTCTGAATTCCTAGTACTTCTAACAACTGCCCAACAAGTCGGCTTTCAAAGTCTCTGCCTTGATCTGAGTGGATTATCTGCGGTAAACCATAGTGAACGAATAACTTTTCCACGAGGACTTTTGCTACGGTAGGAGCACATTGGTCTTTGGTAGAGAAAGCTTGGGCATAACGGGTGAAGTGATTCGTCACCACCAAGATATTCCTCTGCCCACTAGCGTCAGGTTCTAAGCACAGGAAATCAATGCACACCAAGTCCATGGGTCCTTGACTTTGCAGGTGGCTCATTGGAGCAGTTCGAGTTGCCGGGGTCTTCCTCTGAATACACCTCAAACACGAATGGCAGTAACTTTCAACTTCAGATCTCATGCAGGGCCAATAGAATCTGTCTCGCACCAGTTTAAAAGTTCTCTCTGCACCCAAGTGTCCATGATCATCATCCAATGCTCCCAATATGCTTTCTCTGTGCTTTTCTGGGAGGAACAATTGTTGTGTCTCTTCAGCATTATTCGAGGTTCCCCTTCGGTAGACCTCCCCATCTAACAACTTCAACCGTTCCCATTCTTTATAGACCAGACAAGCTCTTTTGGGGGAATTTGTCAGCAGAAGTCCTCTTTGATCCGCATTCATAGCTTTAATTGTCAATCCGATCAGAGGATCCTCAGCTTGGTCTACTCTCAGTTCCTGTTTCGTGAGAGTAGGTAGGCTTTCACTCCTCAACTGTGTGGGATTACAATAAAGTTCTGGAACGCCCGCAGCCATAACTCCTATAGCTTCTGCCCCAAACACTCCCTTTATCTGGCGTTCTGCCTCTTGACATAAGGCTTGCACCCCATCCGGAGTCAATTGAGTCCACTCTGTGTTATAGGGCCTTCTGCATCTTGATTATTAACTCTAGGGCGATACTTAAGGCTAAAGCGAAACCCTGACAAAGCAGCCAACCACTGCTGTCCTGTTGCATCCAGTTTTGCAGTGGTAAGGAAGTACATAAAGAGGATTGTTGTCAGTCTTTATCACAAATTCAGCCCCCTAGAGATAATCTTTCAACTTGTCTACTACCACCCACTTCAGGGCCAGGAACTCCAACTTGTGGGTAGGATAGTTCTTCTCTGAAGGAGTAAGGCTTCGACTTACATACACCACAGGTCTCAGCAGACCATCATATTCTTGATACAGTACTCTCCCAAGTCCTTCTCTGCTGGCATCCACATGTAATTCATATGGTTTATGAGGATCAGCATAGGCCAGGACAGGGGCCTGAGTTAGACTCTCTTTCAGTTTCAGGAAGGCACTTTCACAGTGACCAGACCATTCTTCTTGGATCGATTCTCGAGCCTTCCTAGTCCCTTGAGTAGACGAATTCCAATTAGGGGCCATTGAGTCTTCTCCAACTTCTTCTGTTCGTAGGAGTTTATTCAAGGGCTGAGCTATCTTGGCAAATCCACCCACGAATCTTCTATAGCATGAGCAGAATCCCAAGAAAGATCGACGTTCGGTAACATTTCGGGGTCTAGGCCAACTTCCGAGGATCTGTCAAATGCCTTCCGCAGAGACGACGTTTCCCAGATACGTGACTGACGGTAAACAAAATTGACACTTCCCTAAGGACAGTTTCAACCCCTCTTCATCATGGAGTCGCTTCAAGACCTTCTCTATCTCCAACCGTTGCTCATGTTCTTCCAAACACGATCAAGTCATCCAGATACACTAGCACTTCGATCAGGTTCATGTCTCCAACCGTCTTCTCCATTAACCATTGAAAGGTGGCGGGAGCTCCCATAAGACCTTGAGGCATTCTATTAAACTCAAAGAATCCCAGCGGGCAAATGAACGCAGTCTTTTCCTTGTCTTCAGGATGCATTGGTATCTGATGATACCCACTTCGCAGGTCTAGTACACTAAACCATTTTGCTCCAGACAAAAACTGAAGGGCATCTTCTATTCGAGGAGTAGCATATTGGTCAGGAATGGTCCTTTGATTTAACGTGCAATAGTCTATACATAGGCGAATAGAACCATTCTTCTTACGAACCACCACAATGGGAGAAGCATACGGACTCCTGGATTCTTGAATAACTTTAGTCCTCTGCAGTTCAGCCAACTGTTCTCGTAGATCATCCTAGTCTCCCAAGGGAACCCGTTTTGACCTCGCTCGAAACGGCTTGTCATCCTGAAGTCGAATGCGATGTTTATTACTCTTAGCACATCCCACGTCGAACTCATCCTTGGAGAACAAGTCTTTCCACTTTAGGATCTGGGACTGGAGTCGCTTCTTCCATTCAAACGAGATAGGAGCGTCTTTAGGATAGAACCGTTGAGCTGAAATCTCTTTATTCACTCCCCCCTAATTCGGTAGGGGAGAGAGGCGTAACAGAAGCCACTTGTCTGATGGGCATTCGTGCTTTCAGGACTACTGAAGAATCAGACACAATACATACACTGACGGAAACTCTCCCACGTGTCCGTTTCAAAGCTCGTGTAGAGATTATTTCAGGGATTACTTCTACTCCGGCCTCACTTCCATTACTGGGATCAGTTTCCAGTACCACATAAGGACCCAGTTGTGATCCGTTCAACTTGACTGAAGCCCGGAAGCTAGTCACTTTTCCTGATTGTAGAACCTTCTCTGTTCCTCCCAATCTCCACAGACGTCCCACCTCGGCAGGTGCTCTCTGTTCTTCTGCCATTCTTTGATAGACCGGGCGTAACATTGGATGCACTTCTTTGGTAGAACCTTCTTCCATTACTATCAGGGTTAGAAGACGTCTCACCAGATCAGTATTTGTCCCCACTATCATAGAACTTCAGCTAGCCCCCGAAGGGCGAGGACACACAATGGCCAAGGCGTCACAGTCTCCGGACTGTCCGACCTCTGAGCCAAACTCTAGTTTCACCTGCAGATATCCATCATAGGGAAGCCTCTCAGTCCTGATACCCCAGATTTCATGGTCCTTTAACTTCTTCAGAGGTATGTGCTTCAAATGTGTTTCAAAGAAATCTCGATAAATCAACATCACTTGAGCACCCGAATCTAACAGAGCCTTAGTTTAGATTCCTTCCACTTGGATTGGAATGATGGGCAAAGGACCTTTTTCGTAGCCGCAGGATGTATAGACCCAGTTCGTTGCACTCTAACCTTCTTTCTGATTCGTGAAGATTGTGGGTGTGCATTGCTTTCCCGCGACATAGGACCAGACACTAAGGGAGTAACTCTTTTACTCCTGGTAGGCACAGCTTTTGGCACGGATCTGGACCCTCCCGGCCTTTGATTTCAGACTTGAAAATTGGAGCGGTTTTACGACAGTTGGGCACCTAGTTTGCTCCCTCTCCAGGGCCCTCTGTAGTTTCCCGCCTGTGAGGTAGATAACAGTCCTTCTAAGGCCTTTAAGAACTCTTCAACCATTTTCCTTTCTTGCCTTCGGTTTGTGCACTGCGCCCTGAAATGACCCATTTCTCCACAGCCGAAACATCTTTTCTTTGAAGACTGAGGCGCACTTTCTCCCGGTGATCCATTTGAAGGGCCCCGGCCGGAAGCCACAGCAACTCCTTTGTCCGCATATCAGTGAGGAACTTTTGCATGTCAGTCTGTGTCTCCGCCACCTTCAAAATGACCCGGCATAGATCCGTGTGTGCCTGTTCCAACTCAGCTTGAGCTTCTTGCACTTTCATAACCGTCTTTTGTATTTCACCATAGGCCTGAACAGTTGACTCTTTAGTATTACACTCTGAAGGTATAGAGACAGCGAATTGCTCTTGTCTGTCGATTTCGGACCCATAGGCATCCAACGAATGATCTTCAGTCGGCGAACATTCGTTATGTCTCACGGGTTGTGCGTAGGCTTTTTCTCCCCATCTTAAGAATTTCTCTTCCAGAAGAGCCTCTTCTTCCCTAACAGCTCGAATCAGTTCTAGGTAGTTAAACTCTCGGTTACCTTCTCTGGTTTTCAGCTGTAACATTACAGGATCTAGAGGTTGAGTGCCCCTCAATATCTGCCGGATTCTGATTTGATCTATCGTAGTAGGGTCGGCCCCTTTTTTAAGAAGTATTTGGTGCAGTATCTTATCCAGATGCCTCATATAGTCTGTCATTTTCTCACCTTTCCGCTGGTAGGTGTGTTCGTACTGGTACATGAGCTATGCAGCCTTCTCTGTCCGCCCGAAGACTTCCTGTAATATGTTTAGGTAATCTAAGGCAGTACAGTCTTGCTTACTCAGTTTCAGGTTTCTAACAGCCTCTGATGCGGGTCCCTTCAAGCTCTTAGTAATTCTGTTTCTTCTGCGCTTCAGGGACGTCCCACTCATCCAGAGCCTGCATCGCCTGCTCCATCCATTCCTCGAAGGTTTCTTCTCCTGCTGGAGTTGGCGCGTTTCCCGAGAAATTTCTTAACCTTCGGTAGCTGAAGTTAGTGTAAGTAGGGTTTGCCCTCTGACATTTAGATACAAGGTCTCCAATGGCAGCAATGAACTTGATCATGGCCACCGGACAAGACGCAGGAACATTCATGGAATCACCACGTGGCTTACTTGGCTGGAACAGACGAACTTCCACATCGTTGGCCAGTTGCACACTTTCGCCCTGAAAACATACTGGAACACCCTTTCTCCACTCGAAAAGAACATACGTGTGAGAAGTCTCTGGGTTCGGTTTAATATCAATTATTAACCACTTCGCTGCGGTGGACACGCTCAGCGCGTCCAACCGCATGTCACGTTCCATGCGGTGGACGCGCTGAGCGCGTCCAGCCTTTGGGGTCAGCGTTCGGCCAGGTTCCGGCCGATCACTGGCCCCCCCGGTGCGGGCTAACATCCTCGATGTCAGCCCAGCATCCGGAACCACCGCCGGGCTAATTAGGTGTCATCGTGGGGGCGCGATGACACCTAATTCAGGCGCCCCCGCATGTGCGGAGGAGGCGCCTGAAAGGGAGGGGGGGAGGTCCTTCGGACCTCTCTCCCTCCCGATCGCCGGCGTTGCGGGGGTTAACCCAGGCACCATTTGGAAGGGCACAGCCTGCCCTTCCAAATGGTACCTGGCATTAACCCCTGGGGAGCCGGATCACGAATCGGCGCTGAAAAGCGCCAGTTCATGATCCTTTCCAGGAGCTGGCCGACATCTTGGATGTCGGCCAAGCCTCCGGGAACTCCCCCTGAGGCCTGGCGTCATCGTGCATAGCACGATGACGCCAGTCCTCGAGTTAACCCCTAGCTGCCACCAATGGTGGAGATAGGGAGTTCCAATGAACTCCCTATCTCCCGATCCGTGGCAGCTAGGGGTTAAAGTTTGGTATTGTTGGATCAGCCAGAGCATGGCCGTTCCAACGATACCAAACACGAAAGTGAAAAAGTTTGTAAAAAAAAAAAAAAAAATATTTAAAATAAAATTATAAAAAAAAAATAAACAATTTTTTTTTCTTTTTTTTGGTTTGTTAATGCAGCAATATTGTTCCCATTTCAATTATAATGTGAACAATGATGCTGCACTAACGATTTTTGTATGCGGTGCGTTTGTTAAAAATCGTGTAGTTTTCCCCCAAAAAAAATGTAACGAGACCTCATCTCTAATTTTTTTAACAAGCGCACCCCATACAAAATATAACTGCAATTGCTCGCATGTTAAAATGTGAAAAAAAAACACTTTACACATTGTAAATTATTGAAAAATCATATTTTATTGCATTTTTTGTTATAATATACAGACAGCTCATGACGTATACATATAATAATGACATATTATGAATCTGCCGAGTCTGACGGAAAGAACGATATATAATATGTCTGGGTCATATACTAAAATAAGCCTTCAAAACACGTTTAAACATGATGAGCAAAACCAGTAAAAATGACCTCAGCACAGGGGCGGGAAAAGCCTCAGCAGCGAAAGGGTTAACCCCCCGATGATCAGGTGTCAACGTGGCCACGGCCCAGCGAATCTGGTCTTCGGCCAAAGTGTCTACGGGAATATCCATGACTACACTTAACCCTAGTTGGCTATTTTGCTCCTTACACCATTCTGCAGCTGTGTCTGGATCCATGTTAACCCTTTAATTGCGGTATACTCTGAAACAGAAATCCCGGACAAGCCCCCACGTGTTGCGCTCACCCCCGGAGGAGCCGCTGAATAAACCCAGGATAGTCTCACCGCACTAAGAATTACTATGCACCAGCACACTGTTGTGGATTTTTAAAGTTATATACTTTACTGAAACAATAAAGTGGTATTGAATGCACATATACTTTGAGGCATAATGCAATTAGCTTGGATAGAAAACATGATGCGCAACGAGGAAACACGCGGCGGAAAAAGAAACCGTTAATACCCCTCAGTTCATGGGTTTATGTCCCGCTCAAAAAGGCTCATAAATTGTGTCGTAGGGTACCCGGGTACTAGATTCAACTGCCCAGTGAATGAACAAAAATATCTTCAACTAGTCAACGTCGGGGCCCTGTAATTTGAAGCAATCAAATAAGTGCGCACTTTTATGGAACTGCAGGCCGTGAGGCCTCTCACCCATCCAGCGAACAACTTGTCCAGATCCGAGGACTCGACCAGAAGATCTCTCTCTCTCTCAGCCGACTAGAACCTGGTGCCTTTGAAATCCACTCTTCCGATGCCGAATCTCCGCAGTCAGGAATCGATCTGCCGCCTACACTCCCGTTCCGCCCGCGGCCTCCTTACTCGAGGTCCTCCTGGAACATGTTAGTCATCTGAACTGCTCAGCGGAATGGTGGTACACGATGATGCACACTCTTTCCCCGATCTCCAGCACTGGATAACGCCACCTGTACACACTCCAACCTGGTTTCGATCCCGGACAGTGTCTCTCATACGTCTCTCTCCACACGCTGCTCTGCTCGTTCTGCCTATGCCGTGCACGAGGTTCTTATCTCTTTTCTGGCGCCAGCACGCCCACTTCCTGTGAGTTACACAGGGACAGCTTTCTAATTAAAAGCACAGGGGGAAAACGACTAAGGAATTTGGTTCCATGATACATATAGTATGGCAGTAGAAATGGGATACAATGATGACATACTGTAGTTACTTTGTCAACAAGGATAGATTGGCCAATATGAGTTGGGATGTAATTTGGAAGTAATCTTTAATCGGAACCTAGATGGCTATAGTATGACTATAGTATAAAGAGTAACGTGCTACTGGATTGACTAGTTGGGCAATCGCATTGTAAAACTTTACATTTATCCATTAACAACTACACAAGCAAGGCAATTATATTGCAAATCCTGCAGGAATGACTACGAATGTAGACATGTTTTAGTAATGCTAAAAAGTTGTTCTAATCATAAGCACATAAGGAGGAGATATGGGCACAAACGAGGGGGATGTGCAGGGCGGAGAGATGGGCAGAGGCTGGGGGGAATACAAGGAAGAGAGATGGACAATGGATGGGGGAATACAGGGAAGAGAGATGGGCACAGGCTAGGGGAATACAGGGAAGAGAGATGTGCACAGGCTGGGGGGGAGAATACAGGGAAGAGAGATGGGCACAGGCTGGGAGGATAGAGGTTCTTTTTTATTTCAAACAAGCAAATATAATTTCAAACAAGCAAGTATTTGAACAGTTATCTGTTCAGTAAATTTATTAATGAGGGGACTTTACTTTATTCCATTATTCAAAAAACCCCAAAAAAAACGTAAATGGATATGACAGTTATAGTCCCTATTCTATTAACCCCCTGTGCAGGAGCATGGAGAGGAAAAGATGGCACCTGATGTAGGTTTGAGTAAAGTAGGATTGCAGAAATATGTAAATATAAAACTACATGAAACTTCTGCCTACTGTTATGTATGTCTTTGAGCTTTTGGTAGGAGTTGGGGGGGTATTATTACTAATATACCTAATTATATTAAAATATTATTTCACAACTATTATGGAGAAGGGGACATTGGATTTTTTTTCTCTTGCAAAGGGGGCGGTGGTCCAGAAAAGGTCGGGAAACATTGATTTAAATCTTGGCAGGCCCTCGGTCTTACTGACTTTGGGCTTTAAATCAGCTCTCCGAGTGCCTGTGATTCTCTTAACTAAACTTCCAGTTAATTAATGGTTACATAGAATCTGGAATGTTAGTAGCTTTCAGAAAACAAGAGAATTTCTTAAAGAGGTAGTAGTATTAATCAGGGGCATACCTAGAACATTTGGAACCCGGGGCGGATCCTATATTTGGCAACCCCCCCCCCCAGACTTTAAAATGTAACAAAAAAAAATTACCCGCACTTTTTAGAAATGTTTTCAAAAATATTTATTGCATAAATTGAATGTCAACTTGAAGAACTAGAACCATGAAAAATAAATGATTAATTTATAAATACCAGCAGAAAGATGAGCAGACCTCATGCATGTTGATATATATACCCCATTAAATACCAGCAGACCTCATGCATATTGATATATATACCCCATTAACCCTTTCGCTGCTGAGCCTTTTCCCACCTCTGTGCTGAGGTCATTTTTACCGGTTTCGCTCATCATGTTTAACCGCGTTTTGAAGCCTTATTTTAATATATGACCCAGACATATTATATATCGTTCTTTCCGGCAGACTGTGCAGATTCATAATATGTCATTATTATATTTATACGTTATGTCATGTCTGTATATTATAACAAAATATGCAATAAAATTAGAATTTTCAATAATTTACAGTATGTAAAGTGGTTTTTTTCACATTTTAAAATGCGATCGTTTGCGGTTATATTTTCTATGGGTGCGCTTGTTAAAAAAATTAGAAATGAGGAATCGTTACTTTTTTTGGGGGGAAATTACGTGTTTTTTAGCAAACACCCCCCATAGGAAAAATCGTTAGTGCAGCATCATTGTTCACATTATAATTGAAATGGGAACAATATTGTTGCACTAATAAAAATAAAACAAAACCCAAAAACCTTTTTTTACAGTTTACATGGTCATGTTTGGTATCATTGGAACGGCCACACTCTGGCCGTTCCAATGATAGTAAACATTAACCCCTAGCTGTCACGGATCGGGAGATAGGGGGTTTATTGGAACCCCCTATCTCCACTATAGGTGGCAGCAAGGGGTTAATTGAAAACTGGCGCCATCGCGCTCTGCGCGATGACGCCAGTCATTAGGGGATCCCGGAAGCTTGGCCGACATCCAAGATGTCGGCCAGCTCCGGGGGGGACCGCGATACGGCGCATGTTGGCGCCATATCGCGATCCAGCCCCCTAGGGGTTAAAGACAGCCGCCGCTTGGAAGGGCAGGCTGTGCCCTTCCAGGCGGTGCCTGCCTTTAACCGCTGGCATGCACGGATGGGGAGGGGGAGAGGTCCGAAGGACCTCCCCCCCTCCTATTCAGGCACCTTCCCTGCAATGGCGGGGGGGTGCCTGAAATAGACGTCATCGCGCATGCGCGATGACGCCTATCGTGCCCGCCGGCTCCCGGAGGTTGGGCTGACATCGATGATGTCAGCCCACACCGGGGGGCCGAGCGATCAGCCGGAATACCGGCTGATCGCGGGCTGCAAAGGGAGGACGCGCTCAGCGCGTCCTCTGCAGCCAAGTAGCAATGCGGTTGGACGCGCTGAGCGCGTCCACCGCATTGAAGTGGTTAAAGACTAGCAGACCTCATGCATATTGATATATATACCCCATTAAAGACCAGCAGACCTCATGCATATTGATATATATACCCCATTAAAGACCAGCAGACCGCATGCATATTTATATACCCCCATAAACATTAAAGACCAGCAGAACGCATCCATATTTATATACCCCCATAAACATTAAAGACCAGCAGACTGCATCCATATTTATATACCCCCATAAACATTAAAGACCAGCAGACCGCATGCATATTGATATATATATATATATACCCCATAAACATTACAGACCAGCAGACCTCATGCATTTTGATAATATATATATACCCCTATTAAAGACCAGCAGACCACATGCATATTGATATCTAATACATATTATTATTATTGTCATCATTTATAGGGATGCACCGATACCACTTTTTTAAGACCGAGTATGAGTACCGATACTTTTTTTCAAGTACTCACCGATACCGAGTACCGATACTTTTATTTAAGGTCATGTGACCACTTTCGAATAAGAACAGACCTCATATAAAAATGCCCCCAGCTCACATGTATATATCCCCCGAGATATATATATATATATATACACAGAATGCCCCCAGCTCCAATGGATATTGCCCAGCTCATGGATATGCCCCCAAGCTCATGGATATTGCCCCAGCTCATGGATACTGCCCCCAGCACATGGATATTGCGTCCAGCACATGGATATTGCCCCCAGCTCATGGATATACTGCCCCAGCTCATGGATATACTGCACCAGCACATGGATATACTGCCCCAGCTCATGGATATACTGCCCCAGCTAATGGATATACTGCCCCAGCACATGGATATTGCCCCAGCTCATGGATATTGCCCCCCAGCACATGGATATTGCCCCAGCTCACGGATACTGCCCCAGCTCATGGATATTGCCCCAGCTAATGGATACTGCCCCAGTTCATGGATACGGCCCCCAGCTCATGGATATGGCCCCAGCTCATGGATATTGCCTCCCCAGCTCATGCATATTGCCTCCCCAGCTCCTGGATATTTGCCCCCAAGCTCTCATGGATATTTGCCCCCAAGCTCTAATGGATATTGCCCCCCAAGCTCTCATGGATATCTGCCCCAGCTCATGGATATTGCCCCCCAGCTCAGACCCCAGACCAGATATGGGGCGGCTGTTCGAATGCTCTATCGGCATTCAGACAGCTGCCCCTGGAGCTCTCTGCGGCATACTTACCTTCCCGAGCGGCGCCGACAAAGTCTTTGCGCGTGCGCTCGATGAAGGACCCCAGCCACGATCACGTGGGACTCCCACGTGATCGCGGCTGGGGTCCTTCAACGTGCAGAAGCGCGGAAACTTTCCCAGCACCGCTCAGGAAGGTAAGTATGCCGGAGAGCTCCAGGGGAGGCTGTTCGAATGCCGATAAAGCATTCGAACAGCCGCCCAAGCCCCTCGGATACCGGCAAGCCGGCTCAATGCCGGCTTCCAGTATCGGGGGAAAATATCGGGGGTACTGCACGAGTACCAAGTACTCCTGCAGTACCCGGTATCGGCACCGATATCGATACTAGTATCGGTATCGGTGCAACCCTAATCATTTATATAGCGCCAACAGTTTCCGCAGCGCTTTATAATAACCAAACGGAACGAAATACAAATAAATGGACGTAAGATAAGAGAAACAAGTGGTGTAGAGGGGCCCTGCTCATAGGAGCTTACAGTCTAGAGGGATTGGGGTTGAGGAAGACAAGAGGAATTTCACTAGATAGCAGGATCATTAGTGCCAGTGGTTTGGGAACGGTGGGGCCATAAGAGCGGCTTCAATCAAGTGTGAGTAGGTGAGCAGAGGGATGAGTTGCATCAGTGATGTGGTACGCTAATCTGAAGAGGTGGGTTTTGAGGGATTTCTTGAAGGCCTGAAGATTAGGGGAGAGTTTGATAGGATGAGGCAAGTCATTCCAGAGGACTGGTGACACCCTTGAGAAGTCCTGGCACGAGAGTTGGATGTGCGTGTGTAGACCGATGACAGGTGGAGATCACCTGCTGAACGGAGTTCTAGATGGGACGTGCTTGCGGAGTAACGAAGACATGTAGGGAGGGGTTGAGTTATTGAGTGATTTGAATGTGAGCATCAGTGTTTTAAACTGTATCTTGAAACGTACAGGAAGCAGTGGCGTAACAACTGGGGGGGGGCAGCCGGTGCGGGTGCCCTGGGCGCAGGGCAGAGGGGGGTGCCGGCCGCCGGTGCCCCCCCGGTTGTTATGCCCGGAGACCTGGGGGGCAGGGCTCGAGTCCTGCGGGAATGCAGGTTCCCGCTGTGGACCGAGCCCGACAAAGTGAGCGCCGGGGGGGAAATTGATGCATTGCTATCCTACGAGCGGCCGCCAGCATAAAGCTCTGCCGCTCGGCTGGGGATCTATCCACCAGCCAGCCGTGATCTCGCGAGATCTGGCTGGTGGTTAGATCCCCAGCCGCACAGCAGAGCTTATGCTGGCGACCACTCGAGGAGGAAAAGCACATGGCCGCCGGCAATGACGAGGAGAGGTGAGCTGGGGCAAATATATCCATGTGTGAGAGCTGGGGCAAATATATCCATGTGTGAGAGTTGGGGCAAATACATCCATGTGTGAGAGCTGGGGCAAATATATCCATGTGTGAGAGCTGGGGGCAAATATATCCATGTGTGAGAGCTGGGGCAAATATATCCATGTGTGAGAGCTGGGGGGCAAATACATCCATGTGTGAGAGCTGGGGGGCAAATACATCCATGTGTGAGAGCTGGGGGGCAAATACATCCATGTGTGAGAGCTGGGACAAATATATCCATGGGTGAGAGCTGGGACAAATATATCCATGTGTGAGAGCTGGGGGGCAAATATAACCATGGGTGGGAGCTGGGGGCAAATACATCCATGGGTGAGAGCTGGGGCAAATATATCCATGTGTGAGAGCTGGGGGGCAAATACATCCATGGGTGGGAGCGGGGGCAAATATCCATGGGTGAGAGCTGGGGCAAATATATCCATGTGTGAGAGCTGGGGGGCAAATATATCCATGTGTGAGAGCTGGGTTCAAATACATCCATGTGTGAGAGCTGGGGGCAAATATATCCATGTGTGAGAGCTGGGGCAAATATATCCATGTGTGAGAGCTGGGGGCAAATATATCCATGGGTGGGAGCGGGGGCAAATATCCATGGGTGAGAGCTGGGGCAAATATATCCATGTGTGAGAGCTGGGGGGCAAATATATCCATGTGTGAGAGCTGGGTTCAAATACATCCATGTGTGAGAGCTGGGGCAAATATATCCATGTGTGAGAGCTGGGGGCAAATACATACATGGGTGAGAGCTGGGGGCAAATACATCCATGGGTGAGATCTGGGGCAAATATATCCATGTGTGAGAGCTGGGGGGCAAATATAACCATGGGTGGGAGCTGGGGGCAAATACATCCATGGGTGAGAGCTGGGGCAAATATATCCATGTGTGAGAGCTGGGGGGCAAATACATCCATGGGTGGGAGCGGGGGCAAATATCCATGGGTGAGAGCTGGGGCAAATATATCCATGTGTGAGAGCTGGGGGCAAATATATCCATGTGTGAGAGCTGGGTTCAAATACATCCATGTGTGAGAGCTGGGGGCAAATACATCCATGAGTGAGAGCTGGGGCAAATATATCCATGTGTGAGAGCTGGGGGCAAATATATCCATGGGTGGGAGCGGGGGCAAATATCCATGGGTGAGAGCTGGGGCAAATATATCCATCGTGTGAGAGCTGGGGGGCAAATATATCCATGTGTGAGAGCTGGGTTCAAATACATCCATGTGTGAGAGCTGGGGGCAAATATATCCATGTGTGAGAGCTGGGGGCAAATATATCCATGTGTGAGAGCTGGGGGCAAATATATCCATGGGTGAGAGCAGGGGGAAATATATCCATGGGTGAGAGCTGGGGACAAATATATCCATGTGTGAGAGCCAGGGGGGCAAAAACATCCATGTGTGAGAGCTCCCCCAGCTGCGGAGGCTGCGGAGTTGGTGGGGAAGATTCGAGGGATACGACACCTACCCGATGTGTGGATGATGTGGTGGCTGCTACGGTGGATGGATCGCGAAGAAATGAGTGTATCTCAAACATGGGTGTATTTGCCCCCCGCAAATACACCCATGTTTGAGATACACTCATTTCTTCGCGATCCATCCACCGTAGCAGCCACCACATCATCCACACATCGGGTAGGTGTCGTATCCCTCGAATCTTCCTCCACCAACTCCGCAGCCTCCCGGGGGATCCTCATCGCTGCCATTAGAAGGCGCCAAGAGCCGCGTGTGAGCGGACTTCCCTCCTCCCCCGGCAACCGCTCCAGGCAGGCCTCGAGGGCCGAAAACATTGCTTCCATACCTTGGACGGGAGGGGGTTGCTCCAATCTGCGCCACCCTGAGCCCTCCTCCGCCGTCCCCGCCAAGGGTACATCAGGTGTGACATGTGTGAGAGCTGGGGGCAAATACATCCATGTGTGAGAGCTGGGGGCAAATACATCCATGGGTGAGAACTGGGGGCAATATTTCCATGTGTGTGCTGGGGGCAATATATATCCATGTGAGCTGGGGGGGGAAATATATCCATGTGAGCTGGTGGGGAAATACTTCCATGTGTGAGCTGGAGGGGCAATATTTCCATGTGTGAGCTGGATGGGGTACCCTGGGCCCTGGTATGGAAAAGGTTTGCAGGGCTGTGCAGATGGGGTGCCACGTGTGTTCTGGCAACATGGAGGTCAGGGGAGGAGAGGTCAATTTGGGTGTCATCAGCGTATAGGTGGTACTGGAATCCAAAGGAGCTGATCAGTTTGCCTAGAGAGGCTGTGTAGACCGAAAAAAGTAGAGGGCCCAGTACTGCACCTTGGGGCACCCCAACAGAGACAGGCTGCTGGGAGGAGGTACTTCCAGCAAATGAGACAGACCAGCAGACCTCATGCATATTAATATATATACCCCATTAAAGACCAGCAGACCCCATGCATATTGATATATATATATATATATATATATATATACCCCCATTAAAGACTAGCAGACTGCATGCATATTGATATCTAACATATATATATACCACCGTAAACGTTACAGACCAGCAGACCTCATGCATATTGATATATATTCCCCCATTAAAGACCAGCAGACCTCATGCATATTGATATATATATATACCCCATTAAAGACCAGCAGACCTCATGCATAGTGATATATATACCCCATTAAAGACCAGCAGATCTCATGCATATTGATATCTAATACATATATACCCCCCATAAACATTACAGACCAGCAGACCTCATGCATATTGATATATATACCCCCATTAAAGACCAGCAGACCTCATGCATATTGATATATATATATACCCCATTAACGACCAGCAGACCTCATGCATATTGATATATATATATATACATATATATATATATCCCCATCCCCCCATTAAAGACCAGCACTGCAGACCATATATATATATATATATATAAAAAAAAATATACCCCACAAAAAGACATTAGACCTCATGTCATGCATATTGATTTATTTACCAGCTGCAGGCGATGACCCGTATTTGCGGTTGGTGGCACCCCTGCTGCGGCTACTGCTAGCGCTTTGTTGTGGTGGTCGCATTGCACTGGTCTCTCTGGCACCGCTGCGGCTTCTTTGTTGTGGCACAGTGGTGGGGCTGCGGGTGATTTACTGGGCAGGGCAGCCGGGCAGCAACAGGCAGTGCAGGGCAGACTGAGCGGATTCATTCGCACGCCTGCGCAGTCAGCAGTGCACTGTCTGCTTTCATCACGCGGCCCGGCACATGCGGGTAGGGCACGTGACGTCACCACGTGCTGCGAGCCACCACTACGCAAAAGCCACCGCACGCATGACCAGCCTCACACACATTGGAAGGCCAGGCGGGCGGGCCGGATCTGGCGGTTGCCTTGTTCGGATTCGGCGCCTGCCTCGGCCTTACACTGTGAGTGTGTAAGTGGCAGGGAGGCCAGCCAGCGGCTGCTTGCGGGTTCCACACTTCCGGAATGCGGATGCCCCGCACGGCACCCCATCACTGTCACTGCACCTGGTATCTGGGGCGGACTGCCCCCCCCCATTAAGTACGGGATGGGGGTGACTGTAAGAGTGAGAGAGATGGAAAGAGAGAGGGACAGAGAGATAATGATAAATAAAAAGCATGTCACAGGAGAAAAATATGGCCATGAGTTGAGTTCTGCCTCTGTATTTACCTGTCAGGACCTGCTGCTGCCAGGACAGAGGGTGTGTGGAGGGTGTGTGGCCAGCATGCAGGGGAGACACAGGCAGATTGTAGCTGCCCTTTCTGTGCCCTGCCAGGCAAAAGGGGAGTAGGGGGAGCTGGCCCAGATCGCTTGTATGGATCCAGTAAACAATAACAGTGCTGTAGCAATTGTATTAATACACATCTATAAACAATATCAATCCTGAACACATTTCTTAACTATTTAACTATTAAACCTGACCCTTAACTAGCACTGTCTCCTACCCCCGCTATGACGAGGGGGTAAGCCACACGACAACCCCTACCCAAGTCTCCGACATCACCGAACCTGTTTTAAATTATGGGCGGATGGGTGGGCTTCTTCTCCCGTGTCTGCCGCCACTGAGCCTAGGAGTTCTATGTTACTTTCCTTAAGTTAAGCCCCTGCCCCTTTCCTAAACCGGCTTTAAAAAGAACATTTCAAAATATATATTTAAAAAAGCAAACCTTTACATTCATAGCATAAACAGTAAAAAAGTTTTACAATTTTTAAAAAATATTTTCTAAAGTTCATTTTTGTTCAAATTGTTTTATAGTTAAAGAAAAGGCCAGAGTCCTTCCTATGGACACCAGTGTGTATGAGAGTCCATATAGCGATCCTGAGGAGCTGAAAGAACGTAAACTTTTCCTGAAGAGAGATCAACTTTTAATAGATGAAGTAGAGTTGGGAGCAGGATGTTTTGGATCTGTCAAAAAAGGTGTCTACAAGATGAAGAAGTAAGCATTTGTGGGGGTTTGTGTCTTTTTATTGGGGAGGGGTATTGTTTTGGGTTTTCTGGATGTAATTTCAAATGTATTAGTAAAACAATGGAATACATCAAACCAAATCAAGGATTACTGCTACCATGTCTACTATCACTAATACCCCAATGTAAGCATCTTGAAGACTTGCATGAGCCAGACTTGTATGATACTGCATATGTCAGAGGCTAAGGGTAGGTAAACCAACAAAAGGTAGATGAACTGTGTGGAGTCAGAACTACTGCGGTTATTCAGAAACGGCAAAATACCATTGTTGCAACTCTGAAAAACGTTGGCATTTCACCCCCTAAGACAGGACTGTCAAACTCAAGGCCCCCCAGATATCACTGCATGCAATTTAAAGAATTCCTTTAATGCAATAGATGGCCAGAGACTCATGAGAGTTGTAGCTCAGAAACATCTGGGAGGGCAAGAGTTTGACACCCCTGCCCTAAGAATTGGATTTTTAAACAGTCAAAAATCGCATGTCATTATTTGACACAATTTCCCAGTGCAATTAAAAAGAAAAGTTAATGAGTTTATTAAGCCTTGATATATGAAAACCAACTCATTTATGATTGCTTGTTGTTTTTTAGCACTAGTACTGCTTTCCATGTCCTATGCTATAAACGCAATCAGACACGTTTTTGCTGCCTGGGATTGTTTAAAGTGTTCAGGCGGGGGGCGTGTCCAGACCGTTGACTGTGATGGCCGCACATTGAACGCTCTCCTCTATCTCCTCCGACAAAAAGCCTTTTACTTCAACTTCAGTGCTGCTATGGTCCGGGGCAAGCGGCCTCAGAGCAACCCCAGAACCCCGGCGAGACCCCAGAGAGCGGCGGTGCGCTCACTCGACGCATACCTGCTTCCCGCGCCGAGAACATCATCACCTCCGCTGGACCCTAAAATGGCGGGCGCCTTAGCACCAACAACCGCTACGGACCCGACGGCGGCTATAGCCCGACTCAAACTCCGGCTGGAGTCCCTACTGGCAGGCATGCCAACGAAGGTGGATCTTGCAGATATGCTGTCGGACCTCCACAATTCGGTCCGGTGCGACGTTGACAAGGTGGTGGCACTCTCGGACCGCGTATCGCATTTGGAACAAGCCGCGGCCCACCCGTTAATGCCTGCCCCGGTGGAGGCCCCCGCATATTCCGGCCTGAGGCGATTAGTGGATGACCTAGATAACAGGGGACGATGTTGTAATCTGCGGCTTCGCGGTCTCCTAGAAATGGATCCCCCGGAACACCTGGAGGAGATACTCTGCCATTTTTTTAATAAGCTCTTAGGCCACGATCCGCAGGCGAACATATCCTTTCATAGGAGCAACAGGGCTCTTCGACCGCGACCTCCGGAGGGTGAACCCCCCCAGGACGTGATATGCTGCTTCAGCTCGCACAAATTAAAAGAGAAGGTTATGGAGCGTGCACGCACGTCTCGCACATAGGACTTTGAAGGACAAACCCTGGAACTCTACCATGACTTGTCCCCATTCACCTTTGCGGCGCGGCAGCACCTTCGCCTGGTTACGCAGGCACTCCGACAGAAGAACGTGCCCTACCGTTGGAGTTTCCCATTCGCGCTCATCGTGCGCTTAAATGGAACCACGCATGCTATCACCTGCCATGGAGATGTCGCCCCTTTCCTGGAATTGTTGAACCTGCCCCCGATGGAGATACTGGACTGGGAACGAGGAGAACGCTGGCAGCCTGGCGGACAAGCGCACTCACCATGCCCTCCGTGACGCCGGCGGGGCCGAGAAGCCCTGGACCTGGACGACCAGAGGCCCCCGGATGTTGCAAATTAAACTAGGTAATGCCACTACTGCTCCCGCTCGCCGTCTCCCGCGGCTATCCGGGAGCTCGTTGGTGCGGGCCGCCCACGCGCCGACCCAATCTGCCCCCACATGAGATGTACCTGGTCGCGCTGCACTGTGGTTGATGCCCACCTCGATACTCTCCCACCCTACACCTTCGTTGCCCGACACCGTGCCTGGACCCCCCATCTCCGCTCCCGAGGGGGATCGTGACCTCGAATGCCGATGGCACTGGATGCCGGGGGCCCTGGAGGGAGGGGGTGGAGGACGGCTACTTTAGGTATTTCCTTTTGCCCCCTTTGCACCCGGTCCAACATCGCCTCGCTTCTGCGCGAAAAGAAGCTGTCGAGAGTATGAACCGTTCCCCTTGTTGGCTTACTTGTTGCCACACGCAGAGGCTGAGGACCTCTCCGTCACTGCCTGATTTATACGTTGTGCGATACGACGACCGGTACTGGACATGGCTCCCAGAGACTGTTCTAGAATAGGGGGGAGTGAAGAGGGGTGGACTGAGAGGTTCGGAGGCATGGAGCAGACCGTCCCTTATAAAGATGTTCTCGGACACGAATTGGGCTACTTTTCGGCCCCCATGACCTCACCCTCGCTGGCCACCCGCCCGTGCTCCTTGGTGCGCCCCTTTCCGTTACCCACGGGGAATATTGCCCATGCATTTGCACAGATCTGAATGCCTTTGGCCCTGGGGGAGGGGGTGGGGGCTGGCTACCTTGCCTCGAGGAACACGATACCATCCCCTTCTGTAAGCTGGACACCGGTACGCTTCGCAGACTCAGTCGGGTACTTTCGCACTGTGGTCACAGGATCTCTTGTCTCAAGGACCCGCAGGTCTTAACTAATCAAGCGAGTGGACACCTCGCACCCCGCTTGGCAGCTTCTTCGCACCCACCCAACGGTTATGGGTAGCTCCGGGTATGCGATGGCCTCGCTGATGGGAGGGCCTGATTGGGGAGGGGGGTAGTTGGAAGGGATAAACGTATTCGACGCAGGTCCCTTGGGCCCGCGGCCGAGATGTGAGTGGTATTGGCATTTGGTTATTCACTATATTTGTAACGCTCCTTAGTTATGTTGCCTTAGTTCTGTTGCCTTGTTTCATTGCGGTGCTGATTTTATTGACTCTCCTGTCGGAGGAGATTAGAAGTTGTGAGCTACTGCTCCTGTTACTTACTTCTTTTGTTCCACCTCTTTTATCTTACTCTTTCTTCTTTACTCAGGGTTTGCTAACAGCTCAAGTTGGTTCACATTGGTACCCCACACACCCCCACGGGGCTGACGCCAATTGTCAATCCGGGAAGTACCTGACTGTCCCCGCCTCATATTCAGAGGCGCTCAGACTCTCCCCTTCCCTGATCGGCGTCGTACTCCCCCACACTTGGGAGGCTCGGGCTGCCCCTGAGCTCGCTTTTTCTCTCCTACCCCCCCTTGAGAGAACTTACCTTTTGTCTACCCCCCTCACTGAGGGATACCCTCCCGCTCCCCATTCCCCCCTTACTTTCTTCTCTTCTCTCCCCCCTTTTTTTTCTCTCTCTTTTTCTCTCGTTCTCATCCCCTCCACTTCCCTACCTCCCTTGCTGCTCTCCCCTGGACCATGCCATGCTCGGGCGTGGGTGAGGCGGCCCTGGTGCCAGTGGATCTTAAAGTGGTTAGCTACAACGTTCGCGGCCTTAATAAGCCAGAAAAGAGGCGCCGGCTTCTGCGAGATCTGGCCTCTTTGCGAACGTCGATCGCCCTGATACAGGAGACACACTTTTGCTCGACAGCTCCACCAACATTGCGGGACCGTCATTTCCCCATGGGGTTCTTTGACCATACCCCAGATTCCAAATCTAGAGGCGTAGCGATTCTATTTGCCCCCTCGGTGCCGTTTGCACTCCTTAAGTCCTATAGTGCTGGTGATGGGAGATGTGTGTTTGTGAAGGGTACTATAGGGGGCTCCTTGTACACGTTCGCAAATGTCTACCTTCCCAATATTAAATAACATCTGTACTTGGCCAAGACGTTGCGCACCCTTGAGACATTTGCTGAAGGCACCCTGATACTCGGCGGGGATTTTAATGTCCCTCTGGTACCCCGGGAGGACTCCTCCTCAAACCATCGTATTCCTCATAGACTGCTGTGTCGGATTCACCGCTCCCTCAAGACCCTATGGTTGGTGGATGTATGGAGGGCACTTAACCCTAACACTCGAGACTTCACCTACTTTTCATCAGTGCACCATACGTACTCAGTTGGCTACCTCTTTGTCACGCAATATGACCTACCCCTGATCCGAGACTCGAGGATCCAGGCGACCATGTGGTCGGACCATGCCCCGGTAACAATGTCCATAGCCTCCCCGCTTTTCCAATCTAAAGATGTACAGAGGCAGCTGAACACTTCACTGCTCTCCGACCCTGAGTTGGTGTCTCGGGTAGGAGGAGCACTAACATCTTTTTTTCACGAACATGTGGACTCTGAAGTTCCCCTGCCAACTATCTGGGAAACGCACAAGGCGGTGGTCAGAGGTCTCCTGATCTCACTGGCCTCGCAGAAGAAGAGGGAGCGGCGAGAGGAGCTGGAAGCCCTCTACTCTGATATACGGAAGCTTGAACACAAACACCACGCGTCGGGGTGCACCTGACACGTTCACCAACCTCCTCCACGCTCACACACAGCTGGCCAACGCTCTCAACCCCAACTTCAAAGGGCAATCCTACGCACGAAGTGTTACTTTGCACTGCACGAGGGCAAGCCGGGCCGCTTACTGGCGCAACTCCTGAAACAACAACGTCGCAGAACGTACGTCCCGGAGCTGCGTATGCCATCGGGCATGCTTACAACTGACCCCAATCGGATCGCAGGGTCTTTTCGGGACTTCTACTCCACGCTCTATAACTCGGTTGAGGAAGCTGGATCCCCCCCCTATAGAGCAGATTGAGCAATATCTGAACACACGGATCCCTTATAGACTCACGGTGACGCAGCGGGAGCCGCTCCGATCCCCGATTACAGTGGACGAGGTCTCAGCAGCTCTTACGCTTCAGAAAAATGGCAAAGCGCCGGGCCCGGATGGCCTCCCGACCATTTATTACAAGAGGTTTGGATCCACCCTGATACCGAACATGGTGCAAGTTTTTAACGCACTGTTAAAGGGAAAAGAGTTCCATCAACACACATTGTCGGCAACGATTGTCGTGATCCCTAAGGAGGGTAAGGACCCCCTCTCATGTGCCAGTTATAGACCCATCTCCCTCCTCAACAGTGACCTTAAAGTCTTCGCTACGATACTGGCACGCCGACTTCATCCAGTGGTTCACCTACTGGTGAGGAGAGATCAAGTGGGTTTCGTCCCAGGTCGAGAAGCAAGGGATGGTGCAATCCGGACACTGAATGTACTACACTTAGCGCAACACTCCGAGACCCCTACGCTCTTGCTGTCCACAGACGCTGAGAAGGCGTTCGATAGGGTCTCATGGCCCTATCTATTCACCACGCTGGGTGCCATGAATCTTCCACCCGAATTTATCACGTGGACTATGGCACTATACAGTGTACCGAACGCACGTGTCCGGGTCAATGGTATCCTCTCGGATGCCTTCAGGATCAGAAATGGTACCAGACAGGGGTGTCCCCTGTCTCCTCTCCTCTTCGCCCTGTCTCTAGAGCCTCTACTGGAGTCGGTACGACTCAACACAAAGATCTCGGGCCTGGAGGGGATGACAGGAACACATAAGGTCTCGGCCTACGCCGACGACCTCCTTTTCTACGTCACCAATCCGCTGACATCCCTGCCGGAAATAGTTGATGAATTCCAAGCATACGGTACACTTTTCCAACCTGAAATTGAATATGGAAAAGTCTGAGATACTAAACCTTTCGGTACGGGGGGTGGCGGAGAGATTTCTTCGCCGGAAACACCCGTTTGTCTGGTGCTCCTCGAAGATGAGGTACTTTGGCATTTGGCTCACGAAGCTACCACAGAATTTATTTGAGGAAAACGTTGTCCCCTTATGGGCAGCCCTGCGACGTGATCTGACGGAGTGGAAACCGATGAAGATCTCATGGTTCAGTAAGATCAGCATTCTGAAAATGAATCTGATGCCTAGGCTGCTTTACTTATTTCAGACAATACCGATTCATGTACCACCTGCCTTTTTTAGTATGATCCAAACTGACTGCACTAGATTTGTGTGGAATAACACGCGGCCGCGGATCAGCTACAGTACAATGACCAGACCCAAAAGGGGAGGGGGGGCTGGCGATCCCCGATTTCCGCCGCTATTATCAGGCCTCTCACCTGCTCCGGATTGTGGAGTGGACAGGGGGCGGCAGGCATGCACTGTGGCAGGACCTGGAATTGAGGGCCATCCCTCACCCTACGGGGGTACTACCCTGGATGGACCCCACCCGCAGATCCCCGCGGGCTCTTCAGTACCCTTATATAGGGGCCACTCTGCGTGTTTGGCGCACGACGGTGAGACGGTTCTCTCTGTCCTCCTACCCGTCACCGATGCTGCCCCTGGATGATAACCCAGCCTTCCCAGCGGGCGTGCACCCGCAGGCCCGTCGTCGTTTGGAGGGCATCCGTTGGCCTAGGGCAGGCCTCAAAATTTCAAGTCCTGAGCTACTAGCCAGGCCTTCAGAGTTACTCACCACTAGTTGCCCCACCTAACCCTTTTCCAGCATTGCCTCTGCATTCCCACAAATTGCGAGCAGGCGAGTGGAAAGTTTGAGGCCTGGCCTAGGGCATTTCACTTCATCGCCGGGCAGGACTTAAGCCCCATTTGGGACAGTCGGTTGCAGGACATACGACCGTCACCGTTGGAACGATTCAATTACACTCAAGTTTCACATTACTTACGCTCGCTCCCGGCACATCATAGCGGAAAGTTTGAGGCCTGGCCTAGGGCATTTCACTTCATCGCCGGGCAGGACTTAAGCCCCATTTGGGACAGTCGGTTGCAGGACATACGACCGTCACCGTTGGAACGATTCAATTACACTCAAGTTTCACATTACTTACGCTCGCTCCCGGCACATCATAGATTACTACGCCGTGCTCCCCATTTGAGGACCTGGCTAAGGCAAAGCGACCCATCAACCATGGCATCTCAGCGATATTCCGCGGGCAGCTGACGTGAAGGTCTCTCCCACATTTGAACACACCTGGGAGAGGATGTTGGACGCCCCCATTACTGATGCTCAATGGAGAGACACTTACAAACTGACACACCGCGGATCCCCGCAGACACGTTTGCAGTCTAATTCCTACAAAGTCCTCACGCTGTGGTACTGTACTCCCGCTCTACTCTTTCGCATCGGCCTGCGTGCTACACCTGACTGCTGGAGATGTGCGGGCCCGACGGGCTCTTACCTTCATGTCTGTTGGGAGTGCCCACTTCTTTCCCCTTTTTGGAGACATGTGAGAGACACCGTGGCTGAGGTCACGGATCTAGACTTGCCACTCACCCCCGGGGCATTCCTCCTCTCGCACATGCCTTGCGCGGTTGACTCTCTTAAAAAATCGGTGGCCCTCCCGATGATCATGACGGCATGCCTCCACATAGCTCGGACATGGGGAACGACGGCTCCCCCCACGTACAAGGATTGGTTGGCTAGTGTAGAGGGAGTTAGGTCCATGGAGGATTTGATAGCTAGGATCCAAAACAAAGTAGAGGATCACCTCCACAAGTGGTTTTACTGGTGTGCCTATGTGACCTCGGCCTCTTGCCGGACCCGAATAGGCTGAGCTATTGCCCCGACTGAAAATCGTAGACCAAATTGAACACTCGCCCTGAATGCGTCCTCCCCGACTCTCAGGGTCGGTCCGTGCTCGCCAGGGCCGCCGCACCTCTGCTGCTCTGAACCCTTACTGCTAGCCACTAAGCACGTGCGGCCCTGTGTAACCTCCATCCCCCTCCTCAGCCCCCCTCCCCGTCCCCCCTTATGGCGAGGGGTGCACCTGGCCCCCCTTTTTTTCTCCTCTCTCTCCTTTCTCTTCTCTCTCCTCTCTCTTCTTTCCTCTCCCTTCTCACACCTCACCCGCCCCGATGCTGCTTTCCCCCACTGCCCCTCCGTCCTCCTCTATTGATGTCCCTTTGCCCTAACGATGCCTTCTCTCCCCGCTCTCACCAAGCCTCTGACCTACCTTTCACTAGCTATCCCACTAGCCATGGGTTGGCACTCCATAGCCGAGGCCCCCGGTTACCCGTCTTTAGAGGGCTCAGAGCCTCTACTAGTCTCCTATTCACTACCTACACCGTCTGCCCCCCTTACTGGACCTCGGGATGCGGGGGGCCTAGTCTGTATTCTCAGACACCGTTCTGTCCCTATCGTCCTGTGGAAACAGGCCCGGAGGGTACAACGGACGCAAGAGCTGCTTAGTATTCACCTTCTACCCTCCTTCTCAGGAGGTCTTACTGACTTTACCGATCAAGTTCTCGTCCTATCCTCTACTCCCCCTCCCTTCTCTCCCTATTCCCTGATCCTCGTTTCCTGTAAACCCCCTCCCCTCTGCTCGTCTTTACTCCTTTCAAATGCCCCCTCTGACATTGCTCCTTCCCGACACACGCAACAACCGCTACGCAATGTTGGCTCTCGCCACTGCCGAGGGAAGAGTCGAGGTCTTGGGCTATTTCTTATGTTATTATTAGCAGTTATGAGATTGCAACTTGTTTATTAACATGTATTTTGACATTGTATGATTCCGCTCTTCTGTAACTTTGCCTTGTTAAGTTGGATAATAAAAAAAATAAATATAATAATAAACCAAAAGGTTATTTTAACTCAAAAAAAATAAAAAAAATAAATATAATAATAAACCAAAAGGTTATTTTAACTCAAAAAAAATAAAAAAAATAAAGTGTTCAGGCTGTGTGGCGTACCCTCACTCCTTTCCCCCAGGGCAGTCTTCAACGCATTGCAAAAGGGGAAGTTTCTTCGGGCTCGGTCATTGTTGTGGGGTCCAGGGCAGATGCCCCTTGAGCCTGCAAAACCATGCCCTGCCAACTTGGCACGATCACGTTCATCTGATATCTTACATGTCATCTCTGCCTGCAGGAACTCTCCTGTCCACTGACGTCATTATGTGGCGTGATGACTTCAGTAATGGGACCCCCCCCTCCAGGCCATTCAAAATATGGAGGAGATGCTTTGAGCTCTTGCAGTGCTCTTGCGATATATTTGTCATTGCAACTTTTGCGCTTGCCAGGGACTTGCAAGTTATCCTTGCTATGTGGGAGGGAGTGCTTTTGAACCCTGTGTCTCTAATTGTTACACCATACCAGATCATTGTTACTCGTAATGTATAAAAATTGAACACAAAAATGTATGCAAAATGTACTTTTTGTTTTCTAAGGCAGTGGTTATGTGCTTTTACATAAAAGCAAACAATGCTGCTGCACTAACTCACCTTCTCCTTTCCAAGACGAGAACAAATGTGGACTCAATGGCGCAATGTGTTATTCACGCATTCATCAGTCTAAAACACAAACCGTCGTACCACTGCGAGAGAGCAGATGTCCTTTGAACTCCTTTATCTTTATTCTTTACACCCCACAAAGTCAAGTTAGGTGTCATTGGATGGATTAGGGTCGGTCCTTTCTAATGATACTAAACATGACCATGTAAAATCGAAAAGTTTTAGAAAAATAATGGGGGGGGGGTGTCCGAACATTGTGGAGAGCAGTCGCCTTTACGCTGAGCTCCATACCATGCCGTCGGATATTTCGTGACTGTGGCCATTCTGAACCCTTATTTTTGGCGCACTCTCCTCAGACCAACTGCTGACCTGCCGGTGCTCATGCGGACATGGCTTGGCGGCGGTCCTGTCAGTGGCTGGTGTATTTCTTTCCTTGCAGCCTACTGACAGCGGCGGCAATCTTGCGGCCTACGCATCGATCCTTCAGTCCTAGTGTTGCCCCATGGGTTCTAGTTTCTTTTACTGGGGACACCGTTGAAGACTTCTAGTGCGGTGGAGGACCCTCATTTCCTAAGAGCCATCTACTACCTTGCAGTATGTTCCGCTTGCTTGACCGATATGGTGATATTGACGGCTTGCCTGCTCCTTCGCTGCGCCCCGGAGCCACCTTCCTCTCCTGCGTGGTCTCCCGATCCTGACCGGTCTTCTGACTCGCTGTCGCTTACCTAGGGATGTTGGCAGAGCTGCTGGAGGAATTTAGAGAGTGGTGGTGTGCTTCCATGCAGGTGACCGGAGGGGGGATTGTTCTGGCTCCAGCTCTGGTAGATGCTGGATGTCCTGTAGTGGTGGCGACGGGGAAAGGGCCCTGTGATACCTCCCGAGCTGTCTCTGGATGGACTCTTGCTGACCAGAATGTGTTGCCCCTTACCCTGGATGGGCGAGCTCCTGGATTTCACTTGTGTGTGCTGGATATCTTACCGGCGGAGGTGACCGGTGTGGGGCTTCCCTCCCTGTTGCGATCCGTCCTCTCAGGTGGCTCTGGAACTTTGTTGAAGATTAGATGACCCTGGTCAGGGATGGTGATGACCGCTCCTTTCTCGTGGCTGCTGTGGTTTCGCTGCCTGCCCTGCTTTGCAGAAGGACTTGCACTCCCGCTGCATTGGTCTCCCAGGATGGCATGTCGTCTGCCTCATTGTGCCTCTTCTTCGCTGTGCTGGGTGCCCTGTCTGTCCCCTTGTGTCTGGACACTGGATGAGGCCGTCCTGCCGTTTGCCAGTTTCTGAAACCCATTTTTCGATGTTTTGTCACTTTTTCTCGTGTTTTTCTGCAGGACTCTGCTGCTGTTTTTTAGCCCAGACTGGATTTCTGTATCCCCCCTCCCCTTTATCGCTTATATTCTTATATTCTTCTGCTGTGATTTATACCGTTATTTTTTCTTTTACCCCAGTTTTTCTTTTCCGACTTTCTTTTGTTTCTACAGGATGTGGCTTTTTCTATGGCGGTTGGGGCATCTGCATTTTCTCCACCCCACCCTTTTTTTCCTTATTATTATTATTTTGGGTGTGCAGGACTTTGTTGTTCTGGGCAAGCAACTGGAGCAGACTCGGACCATGGCTCAGACCGCTTTCTTTTGGCCCTAGATCACCCGGCCCAGTGGCCTCTTCCGTGGCCTCAGGTTCCCTACGGGTTCGTTGGAGCGTGCCGGGAATGCCACAACTTCCAGGCGGTCCCCTGCCTATTTCCCCCCATCCCCTTGTTTTATTTCTTTTTATTTGTATGGCTGCCCTGTCTGCTGGTTGCCTGCGGAGTCTGCTGACTTCCCTGTACTGCTGTCCTATGTTTGTTTGTTTGCCCCTCCCTTCCCTCTTTTATTTTCCTTTGCTGTTGTTTATTTGCTGACTTTCATTTGGTGTTTTAATGGATGTGCTTTCTGCTGACTTCGTTTGATGAATCTTCGTCTATATTTTGATTGATGCATTCTGTGAATCTATGTGACAGCCCTGCCTTACCATTTCCCTGCTAGACTTTTTGTGACTTTGTAAAATTCTAAATAAAGAATTACATTTTATCCACTGTTCTCTATTTATTTATTGCATGGGGGGGTCAAGTGAATGTTCGCCTAGGGCCCAGTCGATATTAAAGCAGGCCCTGTTTTCTCCCTTTCCTGTAGCCCGGTATTCTTGTATGTAGGGGTGGAGTTTCCTCCACCCACAGAAGATTCCCCAGGCAGATGGGATTTATATATGAGCCTGCAGATCACCAAATTGTGATCACCAAACATGCTCTGTATGCTGACATCATCCTGTCTCCAAATTCTCGCAGCAGGCAGTGAGATAGGAGCCGCGTGCACATTGCACCAACCCATTGTTCTTCGCAGGCGCTACAGAACTTCACTTGCAAACAAAAAGTACGCAAATTCCGAGCGATGAACAGTTTTTAATCTTACACAGGACATGTTGTGTAGGTACGCTAATTGCTGAGAAAAAAAAATTGCATTTTGTAATCCCAAATTGAAGGGAAGAAAAGTTGAGTATTTTCACATACAGGGTTATTCGGCGAAAACCAGGAGAACTGGCAGGAGAAGAGAACAATCTAGACCAAATAGCCGATTTGGAAAGTGAGATAAATGGGAGAATTTTGCTGGTCTGCTTATTTTGACCTAGAATTTTACCTTCTCCAGTCAATCCTGAGGTTCACCTTTCTTTGAAAAGACCTGTTTATGTAAAAAAGGAAACTGACCTGGAGTTGCTATTCGAAGCATCTGTCAAATTATTTAAGGACAAGAAAAGGTGGGGGCTGGGGTGGACTGACAACTCATAGGGCCCCTGGGCAATAGAAAATCATGGGGCCCCTTGTGCTACACCCACCCACAAACCATGCCCACATTAAGCCCCACCCACATATCTGTGTTAAAGAGTTATAAGTTCCAGACATTGCCAGTATTTTTGAAACTGGTAATAAAATAATGGTACAATCAATTTTTCTGCACTTCAGGTAATTTTTTTTCAAAGCAAATAAACCCTTAATTTCTCACCACAAAAACAGGACTAGATTAACAAAGGACTACAGGAATTTCAGCTCCAGGCCATTACCCCAAAATATAGGTTATATGGTAGTGTTATAAATACTTCATAGGCTGGTATTCCAGGTGTCTGCACATTCCAGGTGTCTGCACATGTCATACAAGATAGTACAGTTATAACTTAAAGTGCTCTCGTGATATCACATGCGGGTGACACAATGTGAAAATGCGACAATAAAGTGCGACTTTGACAAGCTGATTGGAAAAATAGAGATGAGCTGGATTTTCAAATTAGGCACCATGCAACCACAAGGTCTCAATGCTGATTTTGAAATATGCCATTTTCTAAACTGACCCCCCTTTTATTCTGATTGAACCATTTACACCTATATACTTGACCCTCTTGAAATGTTACCGGAATCTGCTAGGTTCACTCGGGATGAAGCCGGACTGGACACGAGTCTTTTCAGGAAAGGCAAACTTTATTAGTGTCGTCACACAATGCTCACACAGGATTAAATCGCAAAGAGTGAGCCCCGATCTCACCCCGACGAGGGGTTTTATACCCCGAATACATAATTAGGTACATCCCAATTAGCCCACCTCCCGGTGACACTTATCCCACCCCACGTGGGTTAGTACCTCCCTTGGTTGATTACAAAGGCATTCCATACATTGGCCGTAAATTGGCAAACTTCATGTTAGTCTGACAGTTCGTGATTTGCTGCCGCACTCAATCCGGGCCGTGCCCACCTCCCTTGTGGCTATGTTTATTTGTCACAGATAAGACATGGTCTGGTTTCTACGCTCTCTTTGTCTCTCTGCAGGCCTTTGTGACCTTGATGTATCCATTCGTCATCTTGTCTCTCCGTGCCAAGAGCGGCCCGGATCTTCCTCCATTTTAATTGCTTCTCTGTTAATCTAACACATTTCTAAAATTCTATGTAAGCTTCATTCTAGTTTCTACTGAAATCTACCTAGTTATTTTCAAGTGAACCAATATTCTGAACAAGATGGCCGCCTGGCTCATAATGGCGACCTTCTTCCAGCCTGATTCCACTTCAATACTATAACCCTTCTAGTTGATTTTATATATGTCCCTACAAGCCCTACGCAATATGCTTTTAACTGGTCCACTCCCATATTTTGATCTCATTTAATTCTATTTAATATTGTTTTAATTTATTTTAACTCGCAACCAGCCTATTTTTACAACAGACTCAAAAGAAACGTGCAATCACGATTTCAACCAACTCGTTTTATTCACCTTTTGTTTTAACCTAGTATGATTCCCCCCTATCACAAAGGAGATTCCACTCTCATCGAAACTATATATACATATATATCAATAGGAAGATATATAGACATATCGACTTTTAAATGAATTTATTTAATTCCATCCCTATATTTTATGCTGATTGAAGAGAAATAATGGTCTCCAATTGTCCGTCCTTAACCCCTAAGACCCTGTCTTAGGCACACCTTGAGTTAACTCTCATTCTGCGCAGGAGAGAGAGAGAAATCAAAACACACGAGGCATTTTTTTGTCTGGCATCCCTCTCTCTGCCTTCCAACGGTTCTTGACACTTATTTATACCCTGTGTCAAGGCGCTGGCTCTTTATTTCATTAGTTCATTTCAAAACATAACATCGTTCATTGGCCAGTTTCAATACAGGTCTGGTGACACATTTCTGGACAGTCCCGTGGCCTCGGCATGTGATTTCTTGTGACATGCTATCTCTTGAGAAATGCTAGCCATCAGTTCATTTCTTCAGACATTTCTAAAGAACATTTCTAAAGATCAGTATCTAAAGACATTTCAAAAAAACATTTCTAAACATCTTGAGAAATGAGCCCCAGTCCTAATATACTGCTGATTATCAATTTATCTTAAATTAATATTATAATTCACGGGGTGTTATTTAACTACTTATAGGGTCCTTCTTATAGGTCAGCAGATGGTGGTCTGAGGATTCCTTTTCCTTCAATCCCCTCTTAGAATCATAGTATGATCATACTATTTGATTCTTTCTTTGTTTCATCTATCTACTGAAAGTTAGTATGGGTTGGGGAGCGAGACCCTCAATACCCATGTGGATCAATATAGAACCAGCGGGAGCTGTACCTGCCACGGAACTGGTAACACATGGCAGTCTCCCAGTGCCTATTTATCTTCCTAACCTACCTTTTTCAGCCAATATCATGTCCAGAGCCATCCGGTTCTGGAACGTCATAATGGATGTGGATTGTAGTTGGTCAGCGAGGCCCTGTAAAGCTTCGCGAGTATAATTAACAAATCTCTGCTGGTTATAATATAAATAGTTAATCAATCTACATTCTTATTAATAGTAACAAGAGGTGCTAGGAATGACTCAAACCCTGCCTTTACCTGATCCCTTGCTTTAAACTCATCAGGGACCCCTCTTGGTACCCCTATAGCATCAATATAGACATGCGGATCAAGACTACCTTGTGGGCTTGGGACTTCCCTTTTCCTGCGACGTGAGCTAATATTTGGAATTTCCTCAGGATCCGAAACAATATGAAATCCCATTATGGCCTTAGCCAGGGCACATTCACCTGACCATTGAAGGGGCAGACGCACCCTAATCTTGAGGTCTCCACATATCCAGTAGAGATCCCCAATCAGAAAAACTTGATTCTGTAACTTAATACTGTTGATATTGCTATAATTGGCACAATAACCCTCGGGGAAGAAGGTGAGGTTCCTACCTTTTTCTGCTGACCTATAGCAGGTATAGTTCCCTGGGTAAACATGTATCCCTTCTCCTGGTTGTGGGAGGCGTGTTAGTATGGGGTAGCTATTCTCCAATATTCACATAAACTCTGGCTATCAGTGGTGTTAGTATATAAACTAAGAAAACATTCTTCTTCATCTTGCGGAATATTAAAAGGTACGGTGCCTAGATGTGGCCTAGCAGCACCACACACATAACAATTTGTACGGTTATTGTTTAGGGCACTAAATTTTACCCATTCTAGCCAAACATTTACATCTGAAAATCCTGTTTCCATTACTATGCTGTCTTCATAGGTGGGATTTGATTTGGTGTTAGGTAGGAGAGGATGAGGTCTCACTACCTCTCCATATTTCCTGGGTAGGAATGGGTTCTCTTCCTTCTTATAAGTGGCCATATCTTGGAGTTTGAACTTGTATCGAGGGAATTTGGTTGTGGCGGTTGCGTATATTCCCATTACATAGACACCCGTGTCAGCCTGGGAAGGGTGTTGTATAGTCAGCGTCAATTGTACTGACTGAGCTCCGCTTCTGATTGAGCACCGCCACCCACCTCTCCCAATCAAAGTCATACGATTTAATAGGCTTTGTCCCTCGGAACTGCGTCGTCGTGCGGCGCTATCTGGTTTATATCCCCATCTGTTAACTTCGGCATAAGAGGTACCATATCCCATATTGCCCGTGTCCCACCCCACTGCGCCCCAATAATCACAATTATGTCCCCAGTACTCATCGGTTACACATATATATACAGTTGCCTTGTACAGTATCATACTGCAGTAATGGTGGACAATAAAAAAAAAACAACAGTGGCCAGACAGTGATGGTTTGGGTTGGGGTTCTTTCTGGTAGGGGGTGTGGACAATAGGGGTTGTGACATATGTTCCGAAGGGGGGGGTAAACATATTATTTCAGTCTTTTTCTTCCCCCCACATGCGTCTCCATACTCTTCGAAAAGGATCATTGGTTGTCATCTTCTCTTTGTTGGAAACCAGGGCTATCTGCCCTCGTGAGTGTCTCTTGGTCCGGGTCCTCTTCCTGATGGAGGCCAGGGCTATTAGCTGCCCCCGTTAGTACCCCTTGTTGAGTCCTTTGTTGAATCCGCTTGACTCGAGAGGGTCCCTTGTTGAATCCGCTTGACTCGAGAGGGTCCCTTGTTGAATCCAGACTGGGCTGTCCTCTGTCAGTATAGCTGTGCGGGTTACAGCTACCACCGTGGTCTCTGGTCCATAGGCGAAATCCTCTGGTCTTTTTCCTTTCTGTAGCCGCTTTACCAGCACCTTGTCTCCTGGATTAAATGGGTGGGTAGGTTTGTCTGAAAGAAAGGGGAACTTAAATATAACTTCATCTCTGGTTGTCTCGAGGGTTGAGATCAGCTGCCTAACATATTCATCCCTTATCTGCTCTAAGTCCCCTGTCTCCACTGTTAGCCTACCTGTAGACCATGGTAATGGAAAGGGTCTGCCCATAAGTATCTCGAAGGGGAGTAGCCTGTGTTCCTATTAACCGCCATTCTGATTTCAGCCAGAATGATGGGGAGTACCAATTTCCAATTCTTTAGCTCTTCTGTGGTTGCATATTTTTGTAAAGTACAAAATAATTGGTCCCTATCCATTGTGGAGGTCGCAAAACCCGGCATTACTAGTTTAGCTATGTCCTGTTGTGCTGCTCATTTAGCTGCTTGGTCAGCCAGATGATTCCCTTTTGCAATAGGATCTGAGGCTCTGGTGTGTGCTCTACAATGTAACACCGCTATCTGAGAGGGCATAAGAATGCTTGCTAGGAGGTCCGTGACCAGGGTCGAATGGGAAATCTTCTTGCCATCTGCGGCCACAAATCCCCTCTTTTCCCATATCGTCCCATGGTCATGGACCACACCATAAACATATTTGGAGTCAGTGTATATCGTGACAGGTCTACCCGCATAGAGCCTGCATGCTCGTGTTAATGCAATCAGTTCTGCTGCCTGGGCAGACTGGTAGGGTACAGGCCCTGACTCTAGAACAGTGTCAGGGAGTTGAACCTACTGCATAGCCTGCATAATAAGTGTTGTCATTGGGGCGGGTACAGGAGCCGTCAACAAAGACGACATCTGCGTCCGGAACAGGTGTTGACATGAGATCAGTGCGGGGTGCAGTTTCAGACTCAAAGGAGAGAGCACAGTCATGTTCGAGTGGGATGGTATCTGAGGGATTCTTAAGACCCAGTAAAGCGTTTAGGATTGGTGCTGGACCAGAGACACTTGAACTGTATTCTATGTGCAGTGCAGGGTTGCTTAGCAGTGTGACTTCATATCCACTAAAGCGCTGTGACATGTGCCGTGTATGTATGCCCTTAAGTAAAAATAAAACATCATGGGTTGTGGGTAGATGAGGATCGTACCCTAATGTGTATTGGCTTGCCATACTAACGACCATTGCACATGCTGCCAGGGCACGCAAACAGGCCGGCATCCCTTGTACCGTTACTGGCAAAATCTTTGAAAAAAATGTTATGGGGCTCAACCGGCCCCCCCATGTTCTTGCGTCAGTACCCCGGCCTTGGTTGTACAATTGTCCCTTGCAAACAGATGAAATGAAAGTACATAATCAGGGAGGCCTAGCGCGGGCTTATTAACATCATTGCATTTCTGAGAACCTTAAAAGCATTTAACATTTCATTAGACCACGTTATCACATTGGATTGACCCAACAGGGTGGCTTGTCTCAGAATGTTATCATAATAGGAGCAGTCAGGGATCCACTGTCTGCAATAGTTTATCATGTCTAAGAATGACAACATGTCCTTCTTAGTTTTCGGGTTGACCAGGCCCGTGACAGACTGGACTCTCTTCTGACTGATGCTCCGTCCCCCCTGTCTGAGAACAAACCCTAAATATTCAACTTGCGTTTGACACCACTGCATTTTTCATTTTAAAGGAAACCTTGTACCCACATTCCTGTAACCAACGAGGAAGTGTTTTACCATCCTCCCGGCAGGCCTCCTCTGATGAACTGCATACGAGGAGATCATCCACGTATTGCAGCAGGACAGAACCATGGCTGGGGTGCCAGAATTTCAAAGTGGCCTGCAGTACAATACTGTAGACCACTGGGGCATCAATGTACCCCTGAGATAACCTTTTCCATGTAAATTGGGTGCCTTCAAATGTGAATGCGAACAGCAATGCCGTTTCCAGATGTACAGGGATGCTAAAAAATGCATTCTTCAGGTCAATTACAGAAAAATGTGTATGTGTCGCTGATATTGATGACAGAAGTGACGTGACATCTGGGACAATTGGCGCAATTAAAATCACTAGGGAATTAACTGCGCGCAAGTCTTGAACGAACCTGACAGTCCCGTCAGCTTTGTTCACGGGGTTAATTGGGGTACTGAAGGGGAAGACTACAGGTTCCAGGATACCATCCTGTAGAAACTGGTCAATCATAGGACGTAGTCCGTCCTCTTTCTCTTTTTGACAATGTTTAAAAATTCTATTAATATCTTCTATTCCTAAGTAACTTATTCCCCACGGTCATAAATGGAAAATGGGTTTTGTTGGTGTTATTCTCATATCTTAAGGGCTTATTAATGGCGATCCTTTGTTATATACGAGTGGCCATAATAACGAAAGTCAGTATATATTCTTCTGCTTTTTTTTTCTATTTTCTCTTTTACTTCCTCTTTTTCTTCTGCTCTTATCTCGTCTATCATTTTTATGTCCCTAGTATCTTCTATTTGTGGTTTACTAGGGGCTGACGATGTACATTCGATTGCTGCAACAGCACCGAGTATTTCGGTGTCTTGGAAACCAGCAAGTGAAGGATACATTGAGTATTTGTAAGAGGGAGGGGGCGAGGCCCCCAGTCCGCTCGTGGGACTTCCTGTTTTCTCCGTAATATGCTTAATTCTATTTTTTGCAGTCTGGCGCTGTCAGAGGACAATGGGGTCCCTCTTCTACATTGTTTCACCATTAATCATGTCCCCCCCTCCCTAATTTCATATATGTCATATCCCATTGAGGGTCTCCTGCATAGTGGGGCCATGCCTCGGTGTCACCAAGACATAAGCCCTTTCACTATATCCATATAGAATGGGCTGTGGTCTCCCTGTCTGAGGAAAGGATCACAACTCCCACTGCTTCTGTCCATCCCGCCATACTATCTATCCATGGGTTAATTAAATAGCAATCTGTACCCCCTACTCGTGCTACATAATCTTTACAAAACTCTCCTATTTTCAGTAAGGGATATTCTTTAACCTTGCTACTTTGAATACCCATGGTTAGTTGAACAATTGAATAATCAGGCAGGTAAAATAGAGAAAGAAAGAAAAAAGAGAGGCTCTTCACAGTGCTCGAAAAGAAAAACAATTTAAATTCTTACTATATATATATCTCTATGCTACATGGATCAACAAAAAATGAGCTAATTTAAGGATAAGTAATAAAAACTTATTTAGTGAATCCTCCCCTAATCTCGAGAATCAAACTTCTAATCTTTTACTTTTATTTTGTAGTTATATAATTCCTTCATATCATAAACAAAAATTTATAAACCACAATCCAATAGTATATAAAAACTAGCTTCACAATATATGTATCTCCGGTTAGTAGCTGCATACATGACCAACATCATCCACCCCATCAGTCAGCAACTAACACACAAATGGCCAACAAACACCTCTGCTTAATACAACATACACCTCACAGCAAACAATGTCCAACCAGTCAGCTCTTATATATATTATATATATATACACAGTACCATCAGTATACAAAGGGCAAAAGTCTGCATACTTTACAGATTTTCCTGCCACCCAATTAACTTATCACTCTAATAATATATACTTTAACAATATATACATATATACATAACGACTTATCCGCCTCACCTTGCGGATTGTTCGTTATTTTAACTTATAACTCTATTATCACAACTGATGGACGTCTGTTTTACCTTACAGATCGTTCAGCAGTGAATCTTAACACTCTAATATTCTTATACTGTAATATTCTTATACTCTAATATTCTTACACTCTAATATTTTATACTCTATACATTTTATGAGGGTTAACGCAAGGTGTGATCAATGGACATATAATGTCCCTTCTATTGAGTGTGGTCCCTGACCCACTCCATCTTTAAATAAACGGCCCGTGGCAACGTTTTCTTTTAACTTCTATAGGACATGGACAACTAACTTTAGTTCGAGATAAACGCTGTCATTGCCCTCGTCCAGACAAGACAATATACTCACCAGGACGAGGGATGACTGTTCATTTCGGCAGTGCCTCCAGATTGAAGAGAAATAATGGTCTCCAATTGTCCGTCCTTAACCCCTAAGACCCTGTCTTAGGCACACCTTGAGTTAACTCTCATTCTGCGCAGGAGAGAGAGAGAAATCAAAACACACGAGGCATTTTTTTGTCTGGCATCCCTCTCTCTGCCTTCCAACGTTTCTTGACACTTATTTATACCCTGTGTCAAGGCGCTGGCTCTTTATTTCATTAGTTCATTTCAAAACATAACATCGTTCATTGGCCAGTTTCAATACAGGTCTGGTGACACATTTCTGGACAGTCCCGTGGCCTCGGCATGTGATTTCTTGTGACATGCTATCTCTTGAGAAATGCTAGCCATCAGTTCATTTCTTCAGACATTTCTAAAGAACATTTCTAAAGATCAGTATCTAAAGACATTTCAAAAAAACATTTCTAAACATCTTGAGAAATGAGCCCCAGTCCTAATATACTGCTGATTATCAATTTATCTTAAATTAATATTATAATTCACGGGGTGTTATTTAACTACTTATAGGGTCCTTCTTATAGGTCAGCAGATGGTGGTCTGAGGATTCCTTTTCCTTCACTCATTTAACCTAGCAAGAACTCTCTCCTATTACCAATGAGACCCCTCTCTCAACTGATCAATTATATATATATACCATCAGGATAATGCATTTATCCGAGTTTAAGCACCCCCTCCCCCCCCCTTATCTTGGATCTCCTCATAATATGCAGACACATTCCAATTGACTGTAAGATCAGCAAATGAACATAACACTCCTGTAATTGGTGCACTTCTATATAGCAAGGCCCAGGATAAAAGGATGTGTTTTGCTTTTTCTTTGTTTTCATTATACTTTTAATCTTTATCTCTGATCCCACCGCCGTTTGAGAACACTGGCCGCAAATATGGCTGTATTTTTGCCCCTTGTACCGCATTTACCCCTCTTCCGATGGCCAAGCAAGCACAATAATGTCCCTCTTATGTATTTTATTAAGTAAAGCACGACTGGCCACCACCTAGAGAAAGGTAATATCACGATCCACCGATTGGAACGCAAGTGGAACGCAAATCAAATTGGCCGCGGCGGAACCGTATGACGTAATATCACCATGTGACCCTGATGACGCGCAAACCCGGAAATGGACCCCGGGAGGAGGCGGAGCGCGAAACGCTGCTGAAAGTGAAAGTATTCGTTTGCAATAAAAGGAGACCCACAGACAGCTTCGGATCCCACCCCCCTTCTCACCCACATATTGACTGAGGAAGGCGCCAGTGTAGCGCCGAAACGCGTATCATAACATCCCCCACTTTTTACCTTGCATTTTTTACTTCTTATATATAAGAATTTGTATTTTTCTAATAAAGTATTTTATCATATACTTTATATGCCCCATCATTATTTTAAACCACTTGCTGAGCCTATAAGCAGGCCACAGACGAACAGACAATCTCTGTTCATACATTGAGGAAACAGCAAAACAACAGGCTCTGAACAGCGAACTATCCTCCAGATATCTGAGCAAGCAGTGAAAGAGGTCAAGGTGCTCACCAATGAGAAGCACCATATGCCTAAGAGTTGAGCCTGGATTTCGAAGGCTCCTCAATCGGTGAGTGTATACGAACCCCATCTTTTATTACTATCTATCATCTGATATTGTGCCATGAGAGCGCTGTCCCTTTTGTCTTTCTGTTGAGGTAACAAGGCTGACACAAAGAAGGGCAGAGGCCACTCTTTATTTGGCTCAAGGCATTCCAATCCAGAGCCTGGACATATGAGGCTCTGGAATTCGTAAGTGCGATATTATCACTATTTGCACTTTACCGCGCTGAGACAATATTGCACTATTTTTCTTCTATTTTCCCCTCTGTTTTATATCGTAGCCTACTGTGACCACAGGGAGAACTGTTATAGCGAGGAACAACCCGCAATACACGTGGAAAGGGTAATATTAACTAAGTCATCGGGCACATTTGATGCACAACCCTTCCACCTAGGAACTCCAGAAACCGCCACCAAGGACACTAGGACTATAACTGCTCTAAACTTCACCTTAGAGCACAATTGATCTATACTGGACATTTTCTGAAATCTGACCCTTTTTTATATTCCGCTCATCCAAGCCACTTTGACCGATCTGCACTATATTGTACTATATGCACTTTATTGTCGCATTTGCACATTGTGTCACCCGCATGTGATATCACGAGAGCACTTTAAGTTATAACTGTACTATCTTGTATGACATGTGCAGACACCTGGAATCTACCAGCCTATGAAGTATTTATAACACTACCATATAACCAATATCCACTGCGCCGGTAGGAACCACCCCCAATTTTCCAACCATACATTCGCACACCCCCTCGAGAGTCTGTGCTTTACCCCTACCTGGCAGCACCAGCTGAATTATAAATGCAAAGAACAGAGCGCCCCCACTGACCTTACCCCCTTTTCATTACCCCAAAATAGTACCAGTTGAAACTTGCCTATGTCAGCACCATGTGACTTCAACACGAGCTTAAGAGGGATAGGATAGAGGCACAATGAGGAGGGAGGAATGTGGCAAATACATGATCCAGATGAGAAGAATGAGGCAGAGGAACAATGCAATATTTTACTATATTAATATATAATAATATATATATAATAATATAGCGAATACGCTAGTTCATGAATAATCGAGCACCACAGCAATAAACCTCACAGCAATGTGCACTATGTATGAGCGTATTACAGAGCTGCACAGCAATAAAACTCAGTAATGTGAATGTGCATGAACGTATCACAGAACTCCACAGCAATAAATCTTACAGTAATGTGTGATGTGTATTACTTACCCCCCCCCCAGAAAATGATGACCGGCAGCTTACTACCCCCACCCCGAAATTGATGACGGGCAGCTTACTAAACACACTGCCCCTCTATCACAGAGCTCCACAGCAGTAAAACTCACTGTAACGTATCAATAGTTTATTCACCACCCCCAGCGTATCAATTGTTTGTCATTTTTAGGGATGCACCGATACCGATACTAGTATCGGTATCGGTGCTGATACTGCCGTTTGTACGAGTACTTGGTGAGCTGGGGCATATCCATGAGAGCTGGGGCAATATCCATGTGAGGCTGGGGGCAATATCCTTGTGAGGCTGGGGGCAATATCCATGAGAGCTGGGGGCATATCCATGAGAGCTGGGGGCAAGCTACATGTGAGCTGGGGGCATTCTGTATATATATATCTCGGGGGGTATATACATGTGAGCTGGGGCATTTTTATATGAGGTCTGTTCTTATTGGAAAGTGGTCACATGACATAAAATAAAAGTATCTGTACTCGGTATCGGTGAGTCCTTTTAAAAAGTATCGGTACGCGTACTTAAAAAAGTGGTATTGGTGTATCCCTAGTCATTTTATTAACCCTCCCATATCGTCATCTTATTAACCCCCCCGGACTCCCCAGCATATAAATTTTCAGTGGCATCTAATTAACACCCCCCTCCCCGCAATTGATAATGACAGGCAGCTTACTAAACACTCCTCCCCCCAAATTTCATGACTGGTGGCTTACTAAACACCCCCCCCCCTGAATTTGATGACAGGCATCTTACTACCCCCCCTTGAAATTGATGACCGGCAGCTTACTAACCATCCCAAATTGATGACAGACAGCTTACTAAACACCCCCCCAAATTGATGACCAGCAGCTTACTAAACACTCCCCCGAAATTCTCGGCTGGAGGCAGCATCACATAGGTGAGCGCTGGGGGCATATCCATATGAGCTGGGGCATTTCCATATGAGCTGGGGGCATATCCATATGAGCTGGGGGCATATCCATATGAGCTGGGGGCATATCCATATGAGCTGGGGCATATCCATATGAGCTGGGGCATATCCATGTGAGATGTGGAGAAAGGCTCTTCAGCGTGTTGAGGACTATATGGAAGAGGCTTTCCCCACTGATATGGAGATGTACAAGCACCAGTGGGACTTGCGGGTGCCCTTTCTGAGAGAGCAGCCTTGAGGCGAATGGCTGAAGAAACTGGATGAACTGGTCCAGAGGGAGATGGTGCTGGACGATGGATACAGGGCCCTGCAATGGTTTGCGTCACACGTGCGGTCCTGGCAGCAGGATTACAGCCCCAGAGGGCTTTGGCTACGGCAGCCCTGGGTTGTTATACAAACAACTGACTGCAGACCCAGACTTCGGGAGCGAGTCAGAGTGGCGACTGGAGGACATTCGGGGATATAGAGAGAGATGGCTTAATATCTCAGAGGTACCCGGGCTGCACTCTGATTTACATTCCCTGATTATCCAGGAATGGGAGCTGGAGGTGGCCTACAAGCAGCTGATCGACTCCACTCAGCAGCAGGCCCTGGAGCCTCTGGATGGGACAGTGATGTGGTGCCAGCCAAAGTGCGGACCATGGCGCAGCATGCCTCTGGTTTCTACCACCAAGAACAAGAGGATCACTGGCAGATGACAGCGGTCTCCACCAGTGTGACCCAGCAGGATGGTTGGGCACTTTTAGAAGACGGTCTTGAGACATTGGTCGAACTTGAAATCCTCACTGGAGAGTTGTGGGGATGTGGGGCAGAGTCTATATTCTGTCTATATATATTTTTAACCCATGTCGCCACTTAGACTACACGATCCCTGCCATTTTGTCCTCAAACTTAAGGTTTAAATATGTAATACATTTAATAATGTCATCATGAATGTGAATGACATATTTCTTGTTTTAAGCAATAGGAATGTAAACAATCAAGCATATAATAAAAGTAACCTTTGAATTATGAGATCGAATATGGTTTACAACCATCTGTAATTAATCTACTAGTTATATAAATTTATGCTGTGGATTTTAACAGAATAATAAGAAAAAATTGATCTTTTTTTAATAGCTTCTTATTTCTGCTCCTCAAATATGTTATTATAACAATGTAGTAGACAGATCAATATGCTTGGGGGCTAGAACTGACTACTTCACATATGCATAAAGAAATGAGATAATAATAGGCACTCTGATAATTTAAATATGTAGCACACACAGAATGAGCTGCAGTGAAGTATGGATTTAATATCCCTGTGGAGGGTGCGCGTGCAGTGAGGTATAGTGATGCATAGATCTGGCCAAATTGTAGAGAATAACTGTTGTTATGCTGACTGCAATAGATCTGTTCCCTGCGCAGTGAAAATGGAAATGCGTTCCAGTGACTAGGTATGGAACGCATACGTATCGATCTGCGGAGATACGCACGCATCCTACTAGCGAACACCTCTAATCAGGGAACATGAGGGGACACCAGCGGTTTGCAGGGAGGAACGAAAAGTATAAATTCGGATGGTGGTGAGTGGCACACAAAGTAATTCGCTCCTGATGAAGAAAGTTTAACTTTCGAAACGCGTTGAGCAGTACATAATTATGTTTTAACAGTTGTTGCTTTTTCTGGGGATAATCCCAGCTTGGTTTCATTTAATGGCGATTTGAGCAATTGACTATTCTGATGGTCTCTGATTATTATGCAGTCTAGTGGATGACTAAGCAACTCAGCTGTGTGGGCATTGTAAGAAAGTGAATATGGGATCATTGGGAACTATTGGGAACTAATAATTTAAACTATCATTCTCTCTTCTCTCACTCTGCTAATTACTATGTTGCAAGAGAAATTATTCTAACAATATGTTCAGAGAAAATTGTGGTGCTTTATACAAAATTAATCAAGGCACTTTGTATTAGCAGTTTATAGGATTAGAGGAGCAAGTATTTTTAAGAAAGTGTTTATATTAAACGGTTCTCCCTTTGGTCAAAGATCAAGATAGCCTGCTACATGATAAGAATTTATTTTGCAAAATCTATTCCTTCTCGGGTACGATTCAATTGGCTGTAATTGGGGGATGTTCAGCCATTTAACAATTAGGGTACTTGGCTGTATTGATAGTGTGGCATTCAATTTGCGACCTTGATTCTACCGATTGGTAATTGAAAGATTAGAACCATTTATTTCATTTTGTTGATTACGAACTGTGAGGAATGATAGCGGAGCCTCCTTCTTTATTTAAACAATTCATTTGAGAAATTATTTCTTTTCTTCCTTTTTTGCTCTGCTGATTATAATTTTGTAAGAGCAATTATTCTAATTCCAATGAATGTCTAGAGGGAATCTATGGTGCTTTACAATATAATCAAGGCACCTTCGTATTAAATAATTTATAGGATCAGTGGAACAAGCAATTTTAGAAAGGGTTCATACAAGATGTTTTTTCTTGGTCAATGATTTGACCACGATTGACTGGTTACGATTTGATTGGTTACGATTTGATTGGCTGTAATTTGAAGGTGTTTAGCCATTTAACAATCAAGGCACTTGGCTGTATGGGCACTATGGTGTCTAACCTGCGTTCACAATTCTATCCATCGGTAATGGAAAGATTAGAACTACTTTATCTTAATTACGGACTATGAGGAATGATAGCTGAGCCTAACTGTTTCCTTCCTTGTTAAAATAAATCAATCAGCTATTTAGCAAATCCTTACAACTATTATTTCTATTAAATCTTCGGTCTAATAAATAGACTAAGGAACGGTCGACTTAAGAGTGGTAGTTCCTCACAACTGTTAGTGAACCAATCATATGGTTACTTCAGACAGTATATCTTAATACGCAGAGACAATTCATTTGGTGCAAAACTGTATGCTATTATTTTGTGACCCATACCCTTAATTGAACTTTCTGCCTGATTATCATAAGGTATTCTTTCCTTCAGAACGTTTCGCTACTATTGCGTCAATTAATGTCATCAGTATTCTGTATACCTTGTAAACAAGACAGGTATGCATCTTATTATTTGTCATGTTTAAAGTTTTGAACCTGCTGGTAAATATATACGGAAGTCCAAAACACGCAGGTCCTTTTTGGACCATTGATTGAACAATATAAGATTATCCTGATGTTTAATGGCTGACTTGTCTGGATTATACTGGGTATTAATCGGAACTGATTAGAAATTACCCTCTTAACCTAACCAGGTATAGGTTGGACTGTCACAATACCATCCTTTACAGAGACATCTCAATGACATTAGGCTGTTAGTATATCGCCCAACATTTACTTTATCTATGTTTTTTAAATGTATGGTTCTTTAATGTTTTGTGTGTTTAATAAAATTGAGTAAGAGTTCCTGGAAAGGTGGATTTCGGAGCCTCCTACGGTTCATTAATGGTACTTTTTCTGAACACTTTGTTCAGATTCTTCTTTAGTGTATGTGGGGCAGAGTACCCAGCTTTGCCCCAATGTGCTCCCAGCCAAGGATGGCTGAGGGAGCTTGAAGGTCTGGATATGGTGGTGACAAAGGCCTGGGACTGTCCGGCAGAAGGAGCGGGCAGTCTGGACGGGGCAGAGGAACCTGAGGAAATGGAGCTGGAGGTGCTCCTACGTTTTCCCATCCTGCCCATCATGGAAGAAGTGGCGATGTTGCACCAAGTACTGCAGGTGCTAAATTGCCAGGATGAGCCTAGGGTTGTCCAAGTTGTGCCTGAGCAACCGACGGAGGGGTCCGGATGGCCCTCTCCATCTCCACTGCGAGTTGAGGATGCCTTCCTCCTGTCCCCTTCAGCGGACACTACCCCAGTGTCCATCCCACCCGCAGAAGTGCTGGCTACAGGGCAGAGTGCCACTGGCCTCTGCCCACCCCCTAATGTAGGGACGGAGAGTCCAGAAAAAAACTGTGAATGCCAGGTGTCTCCCCAGCTTGAGAGGGCAGGTGCACCAGAGGTTATGGGCAGCCAATTGTTTGCAGAGAAGCCCACCGACTATCTGACCATCCCCTCCTCACTCAAGCAGCCAAGCAAGATTCGGAGAGTGGATACAGGCGGCCTCGCTCCCCAATGGGGGTTTGTGATGCCAGGAGTGGAGACAACTGTTCTTGAACCACCTGTTTGGAGGGCATCGGTCGCCCCATGTTCCCCTTCACCACTGACCGGAGCACCAGGAAGGGGTGCAGTTGACACATTGTTTACCTGGGATGTTGATACCCTGAGAGACTATACAGGCAGTACCTCGTCTCAGCAGCGCTCCATTTCCCCAGGAGGGGGCGCAGGCAAGGTGGCACACCCGCAACACGCCAGGGGCCCAGGAAAGGCCCTCGACATCCCACTAAGGCTGTTTGTTTCCCGGAGCCAGAACAGGTGAAGCTGGGGGGCTTGCCTCCTCCCAACAGACTATGGACCAAGGTATGGACTATTTCTCCAATGACCCCTAGTCGACCCGTTGGGGTCCATCCGTGGTCTTCAGACTCCTTTGGGGAAGGGGAGATATGTCATAGAACTGACAAAGCGCTCCCCACGTCAAACCCCAAGACTTTAATTCCCATGGCGAAAACCCCAAAAGACACAGACCTTTGCCTTGGAAAAGACCTAATGTTAATTTATATTGTATGGTTTTAAATGTATTGTACATTGCTTGGTTTTAGTTTAAATGCACTGTACATTGCTTAGCTTTAGTTTTAAATATACTTTTATTTCTTTATGTAAATGTGAACTAAGATGTGTTTTGAAGGTTCTTTCGTATAGAATGTAAAATAGGTTTGAGTAATTTGTGATTATGCAAAATGGCTTTCTCTTTGTTTATCTGTTTTCTATTTACATGTCTGAAAGTTTGGGAGTCACCATTGTCTCAGCCACCCACTATCTGATTCCCTTTACAATGGGTTATGTAAATCACTGTGTGTGGTCACTATGTTGTCAAGACTTCATCTGCATAAAGCCAGTGGATCTAAGTGAAGCCTGGAGAGGACCTGAAGGAAGCCTGTAGTGGTCTTGGAACCAACCAATCAGAACTGTTGAGGCGGGCAGGATCCTGGTATCCCAGGCTGGTACAGATCCTGGTATCCCAGGCGCCCCTTTCCGCTGTATAAGACTGAGCTTGTATCCACACACAGAATAGACAACACGTAAACTGTATGAGGAGTTGTTGATGGTTCAAAATCCAAATGGAAAATGCTTCTTTATTTCAAATACACACAGGTAAACAGTAGAGACACAACCCCCTCCCTTACAGATAGGATCAAGAGTCTCCAGTCAGAGAACAATAGAAAGAGCCATCCAACACAATTGCTTGTTTACACATGCACTCTTATCTAAACAGTCTGTTTAGGACTAGAGGGAAACAGGTGTCTTCTTACAGCAGGGAGTACACAATATACAGAGAGGGGGGATAGCCACAGAGGAGTACAATATAAAGACAGAGGACAGCTAATACAGAGATGTACACTATACAGAGAGAATAAAACGTAAGGAAAAATAAATGAGAATAAACATTGCAGCAGTCATTTCGTCACAATCCCCCCCCCCAAATTGATGACAGTCAGTTTACTAAACCCCCCCCAAATTGATGACGGGCAGCTTACTAAACCCCCCCCCCCCGAAAATGATGACAGGCAGCTTACTAAACATGCTGGGTTGCTCACCGGCATGCTGCACGATAGAAAAGTATGTGGACAACTGGATGTGGTCAATTGCAGGTCAGGATGGTCAGCAGGGCTAGCCCGTCCATGGTGCAGTATGGAGCAAGGGCTCCAGGCAGCAGGTTTTTCAGGGTGGCTCATTTTTGAAGCTGGCACCCCAGCACGCCGCTGTACTTTTTTCAAATTTTTTTTATCTATGTAAAGTGCCGCCGGCTAACCGCGCACACACACGCGTCCTGGGATTAAGGTGCGTGTGGGCCGGTTCCTCATTCTCCTGCTGCGAGTGCGACTGCGTACGCCAGCCGGACCAGACATCTCTCTCCCGAGTCCCGCTGGCATGCATCACCATCGGGCCAGCCACCAGCCAGGAAATCCATGACCACTTACAGAGAGGGGGGAATGAAGCAGAGCCGGATCACCAGAGCCTGGCCAGGCTGATCACAACATAGCACCTCAGCTCCCAGGGAAACAAGATCAAACCCTGGCACTGCAAGCAGAGGTCCGAGGGGCCGAGAGGCCAGCCCAGTGTGAGTACTGTACATGGAGGGGGCACTCTGGATACTGATACCCTGACCTGGGAGGGGGAGTACTGACACTGCTGTGCCCTGACCTGGGTGAAGGGGGCACTGACAGAGGGGGGGGGTGACACCCTGACACCCTTCTGTCTCCTGACCTGGGGAGGTAGGGAGGACACTGACCCCCTGCTGTGCCTTGACACCCTGCACACACACAAACCTCATGGATATGGCCTCCCAGGTTCCCTGGACATGCACATTTTCATGCTGATAGGTTTTGCATGAATAATACAATCCCATTGTATGAATGTGAGCACCGCTGACAAAGCTGTGTTTCTGTTAAATACAATTTTGCTTTCTTTGGCACGGTTAAACTTAGCATGGTTGCCTCTGCTAATATTATGGTTTGAGCAGTGTACCCCTCTGTACTGCGGTCAATTTGACGATGGATGGTAACCCAGATTGCAGTTTTTTTGCAGTGGATTCTGATACGCTCACACACACACACCGCACATTACTGTGAGTTTTAATGCTGCAGCTCTTTGTGATACACTCATACAGGGTAATTCAAAGAGATTCGAAAAGTCACCGCACGTTCGATGACTTTTCGTTCTCTTCAATTCGGTTCCTTTTGCCGATCCCATTTCGGTGACCCTGCGGTGTATTCAGCAAGCACCACAGGGTCTCCGAATTGCAGGGAAAAGCTGCCGCAAACCCGACGAAAATTATCCGCAAAACCCAGCGAATGCACGCCGAAAACCCGCAAAAACATCTCGATTAACCTGCCGAACCACGGAAGAACCCGAGCAGGAGCCGATCACACGCAGCGAAGCCTCCGGAAAAAGCCGACACCGCAGACGAGTGAAGTGAATAAATTAGGAAAACTGTTTGCATGAATGATTGAAAAGTGAAACGCTGTTTGCAAAGAAACTACTAAACGAAAATGTCTGAAATTTACAGATGAGGTCCAGGGAATGATAATAAAAAGGACTGTTACAGAAAAAATAAGTAAACTTAAAAGTAAAAAAAAAATCCAGAAAAATGCTTAAAATATCCTAAAAAATCTATAAATAAAGAGACTCTTTACTGCAGAATTTTATAATGAACGGTTTATTAGATATTGAATTAAAACCGGAATATTTTTAACATTGAAGTCTATGGGATTTGCCTGAATATATCTGCCGCATGAAACCACAGAATGGCAGGGCATTTCGGGAACCTTTCACTGCTGGTTTTCGTTCTCTGAATAGCCGAAGCAGTGCTTTTTCATGGGGATTTCACTGCCCTCGAACAGGCACCGAACAGACACCGTATGTGCAGGCAATTCGCCAAGATTTGGCGAATTGCATGCTCTCTGAATAGCCGAATGGCCAAGAAAGATAACCGAACGCTGATTTTCAGCGTTCGGTTACCTTTCTCAAGCAATCCGTATCTCTTTGAATTACCCTGATACACACCTCACATTACTGTGAGTTTTATTTCTGTGGAACTCTGTGATACGCTCATACACACAGCCTATTACTGACTTTTATTGCCGTGGAGCTCAAATGATCATACATGTCACTGTTTATTGGTTTTTTTGGGGGGGGTAGCATTTCATCCATCGCTCCAGGCAGCACTGTGGCTTGGGCCAGCCCTGGTGGTCAGGCTGGCTGGCTCCGCAGGACCTCACCGCGCCCGTGTTTGTCCGCCCTCTGCTGCTGCTGCGTGTCCTCAGCCTGCATGCATCACAAGAGGGGGCGGCGCCAATGCAGCAGAGGTTAGAACGTGGCACTGATGCAGCCACGCTGCCCCCTCAGTCTCAGAGTGCACGGCTGGGCTATCTATAGGGTTGCCACCTTTTCTCAAAGCCAAACCCGAACACTCCGGGCACGGTGTGGCAAAATATTCACTCCCAGGCATACGCTCTGTCACACAGACCAGACACACACACATAGACACTCATACACCAGGGCCGGCCCAAGACATTGTGCTGCCTGGAGCGAAGGCCGAAATGCTGCCCCCCTAAAATGACACCCACACACCCTAAATATATGGAGGAGCCCCGAAAAAGACACCCACACACCCTGAATATATGGAGGAACCCCTAAAAAGACACCCACACACCCTGAATATATGAGGAGCCCCTAAAAAGACACCCAAACCCTGAATATATGGAGGAGCCCCTAAAAAGACACTCACACCCTGAATATATGGAGGAGCCCCTAAAAAGACACCCACACACCCTGAATATATGGAGGAACCCCTAAAAAGACACCCAAACCCTGAATATATGGAGGAGCCCCTAAAAAGACACACACCCTGAATATATGGATATATTTGGGGTGCAATGGCTGGTTATGGGGTGAGCTGGCAGTGTTTGGGGTGCAGTGTGCATATGGGGTGAGCTGGCATGATATGAGGTACCTGGTACAGTGCTGGTTATGGGGTGAGCTGGCAGGATTTTGGGTGCAGTGTGCATATGGGGTGAGCTGGCATGATATGAGGTACCCGGTACAGTGCTGGTTATGGGGTGAGCTGGCAGGATTTGGGGTGCAGTGACTGGTTATGGGGTTTGGGTGCAGTGACTGGTTAAGGGGTAAATTGGCAGGGTTTGGGTGCAGTGACTGGTTAAGGGGTAAGTTGGCAGGGTTTGGGGTGCAGTGACTGGTTATGGGTGAGCTGGCAGGGTTTGGGGGTTCAGTGACTGGTTATGGGGTGAGCTGACAGGGCCCCATGCTGTGATATGTACTCACCGATCAGTCTCCGGGCTCAGTGAGAATCCCCCATTAGCTGTACAGGTCAGTGAATGCCGCCCGCTGTTCCTCCCGGTGTCACTCCCCCCTGGCACAGTCTCCGGTGGTTCTATCCCGGTTACCCTGGCTGGGCTATGGTTTCTGCAACCCAGGACTGAACCAATGTCACCGGTCGAGGTGGAAGTCCTCGGTGAGATCAGTGTCGGACCATACCATGCCCTATAGCGGGGTACACACATGGTCTGCACAGGGTGGGTGGTACAACCCACGGGTGGGGCACTGATTCCCGGAATGGCAGCAGATAGGTGTAACCCTCCGACCCCCCTCCTCCTCTGCGCATGGTTTGGTCTCAGGTTCACATTGTACAATGCAAACAGGGCCCTAGCAACGGCTGCTTTAACGTCCCCAACAACGGGGGGAGGAAATCACCAGTCAGGTCCCCGAGGGCCTTACCGCAATGCTTCAGACAGCGGCCTTATGGAGGATCCCTCCACGGCTCCGCCGTTCGCCCACATGACACGCGGCACCGCGGCGGCGGCGTCTTGATCCCGCGCTGCTCCATGTGGGCGTATGCGTGTCGGGTGGGCGCCGTCAGCGGCGGCATCACTCACTGTGGCAATGATGCGCCACCGCGCAAAAATAGTGCAGCAGCGTCGGCGATCGCGGCGCAAAAATTTTCCAACCCCAAATTTCTGCCGCTTGGAGCAAGCGCACCACGCTGCTCCATCGTCGGGCCGGCCCTGATATACACGTCCCATTTCAACCACATTCAGCTCACAAAAATCAACCCTTTTCATCTAAAATTTCCTCACATTTATTGTACACATGCAGAGAGGAGAGAGCGAGAGGAGAGAGCGAGCAGAGCAAGGAGAGAGCAGAGCGAGGAGAGAGAGCAAGCAGAGCAAGGATAGAACGAGCAGAGAGAAAAAAAGAGAAAGGAGACAGACAGAGAGGGAGAGAAGACAGAGAGGAGACAGAGAGAAAGAAAGAGAGAGGGAGAGGAGACAGAAAAAGAAAGACACAGAGGGAGAGGAGACAGAGAAAGAGAGAGGGTTAGGAGAGCGAGAAAGAAAGAGAGAGAGGGAGAGGAGACAGCAAGAGAGAGGGGGAGAGGATGAAGGGGCAGTGAGAAGGCTGAGATGGCAGAGGGGGTGGGGTTGGAAGAGGAGAGAGGAAGGGGGAATGTTTACATATTAAAAAAGGACATATTGATAAGGGACTTTGAGCTCTGCATTTTATCATTTAAAAAAGCAGCCATTCATGTGTAAAGTTAAACCAGCTAGAGCCTCCCTTTACAAGCTCTATGTCTGTATAGAAGAGAAGAGCTGCTGCTGCTGGGATGGAGGGGGAGGGGCCAGCACAGAGGGGAGAGAGACACTCTGACAGACGCTGCACAGCCAGGTAGAAGAGGGGGGAACTGCTGGCCCACACACATCTACACTCACCGGAGGCGCGTTCAATACCTCAGCCGCTGCAAGGGCTAAGGTAGCAACTTGCCATTGAATGCCGTTCAGCCACTCAGCGCTCAGCACTGCTAACGTAGCATTTGCAGCGACCCAAGGAGATGCTTCGAGTAGCTGAGTGTGACGTATTAAAGATGGCCGCCGCCATGAAGCAAGTAACAATTCCGTACAGCAAGATGGCCGCCGCCATGAAGCAAGTAACAATTCCGTACAGCAATGTTAATTTTTAGGTTTTTGTTCACCAAAGCACAAAATATTTATTTATTATTTACCCCTGCACATAGACATATATTTACAGCTCAATTATATTTTGTTTCAGAAGTAAACATAACGTTTATTCAATAAAAACTATCATTTGTGGTGTGTGCATACAAAACGGAATTGTGCTGACTGCTTTTCTTTATCATATTAATGTCCGAGTGATACGAAAAACAATCTGAATCTTTAAAGGAACACTCTAGTCAAAAATACCCCCCCCCCCAAACTATCCCTATTCTTTTAATAAATAGGTAGGGATCTCTTTTTTTTTTTGTAAATGTAATACTTACCCTAAAATCCACTTCTTTCCAACGGAGTTTTTTTTATTTTTATACTCACCTCCCTCCTCTTCCGCCCCCGCCCTTGTTTCTTCCACTTGGCTAATGGTTTACGTGAGAAGCGCGCATGCGCGCCACTCACGTAAGCCAGCCAATCGGCAGGCTTCCTCCCGGCTCCCTCTGAGGATTATTGTTGCGCGCAAGAGGATGCGCGCAACACTAATCCTCAGCCGCTGCCGCCAGCTACTGCGGCGAGTTGGAGACGTCATCGCGCTGAAAGCGCGATGACGTCTCCTACTCGGCAAAAGTTGGCAGAAGCGGGAAATATGAATCCCGCTCTGCTGACTGACAGCTGGGAGGGCGGAGTAAAGTCCTCTGCCTCTCTCAGCTGTTTTCAGCTGATCGGCTGAGCGGAGGGAGGGGGACAAAGGGCGGCATACTCCAGGCATCATGACCACCTAAAAAAGCTTAGGTGGTCATGTTGCCTAGAGTATCCCTTTAATTAAAAAAATCGGCCATTTTGGATTCAAAATTCGCATCCTAAGCTTTCATTGACACTGCTGCAGCAATTCAGCAGCTGCTGAGGTATTGACCGGGGCTCAGGTCCAGACTCCAGCAGAGCAGCAACAGCTGGGACGGAGCTTCCACCTCTCCCACACAGGCAGCTGAGAGTGATTAACCTCTCCTGCTGTGCAGCTGCCAACAGCCACTCTGTCCAGAGGATCGCGGCAAAATGATGCGCGTTAACGTCCACCGCGAGTGACCCTGCGCGAACCCGGTGCGAGCGTAAGTGCGTGCGCGCATCCTATACTTAACATTATGAGCGCAAATGCGTTAAACGGATGGCATTACAATCGATGCGCAACTTCCTACGATTGACGTTATTGCGCATAATTTTAACGTCTTTGAAAACCTGGTGTTAACTGCAAATCTGAACGTTCTGGCCGAAACGAAATGAACCTGCACAAAATAAAAAATACAGCACAGTACAATTACACATTCTACACATACCCAAACAATAAAATGGAGAGGTTGTGTGTGTTTTTATTTTTTTATTGCTGCAGCAATAAACTTACTTTGATTGAGTTTGACAGGAGCAGAAACTGAACGGGAGACCATTTGTGATTTATTTATTTTATTTACGCACATTCCACAGTACAAAGCATCACCCACAATATATGTACAGTTTCAATAAGCTATTCATATACAGATGCTCTGATAGCAGACAGACATGATTGTAGCCCAAACTTTGAATCATTAAATAATGTACATTTGTCCATTCATGGTTAGCCACATCCAGAATGCAGTCAGGGGACATTCAGACTGCATTGGATCCCCGTGCACCAGCAAGCACTTTATGCTTGCATACTCTGAACCTGTGCCTGGATGACTTTATTACCCCTTCAGTGGATTTAGAGGAGCAGGTGCACCGGGTGAAGAAATTGCTTTCATTAATGGATAATTGGCAAGCAGGTTTGTGTGTGATGTCAATACATGGCAACAATATGTTTAGCCGGTGTATAGCTTCCTTAATTGTAGCAAACAGGACACATTCAGCGTGCACACAGGACTCATTGAGCATCCGTGCTGTGATATACGGATCACACACTAGTCACACACTAGGAATTCAGCACACAAGATCAATAACAACCCATCGCCAACACAACGGACTTTTTATATATTACCCTAGCTATATTTATTGATGTCACCCACAATTGTCCTCCTTAAAAAATTGGCATTGATGTGGACCATGCAGCAGCAAAGAGGGAAAAAAATTAAATTAAGCCATTTATAGAGGCAGAACTGGTGGCGAATGTCATTTAATGGACAGCCCCATTCTCTGAATGTAGCATGGGATAGAATGCACATTTTATTAATTGCATTGGGTTCTGGAGATAGTATCTGACCATTAAGCACAATGCAACCCTGTGTCAGCTGTAGGGTGATCTGATCTAGTTGCCTGGGTTGCCCAGCTTTCCCACTTTGATAAACCTTTCAGTGGTTTAAAAACAGTCTGCCCACCGATTTCACAGCGCAACGTCAATGCACTCCACGATTTTGCGCGTTGGATTTGCGCACGCAAAAACTTGAAGGCAGAAAAAATGCGCTTGGATCGTAATACCGCGTTAATTTTCGTGCAATAATGCATTTTTCGGTGCACTAAAAAAATTGCGCTGCGAATGCATTTGCACTGAGATTGTAATAGGGCCCAATATCCTTACATCACTTGCTCCTCATTGTGTGGCTTTGGCCATAGAATGGAGTGAATGGATCAGTCACCAACTCACATCATTATATTGTACAAGGTGGAAAGCCTGCCCAGAGGGCAGTCTATTGTGGATATACTGCCCTCAGCTCGTGGATACTGCCCTCAGCTCGTGGATACTGCCCTCAGCTCATGGATACTGCCCTCAGCTCATGGATACTGCCCCCAGCACGTGGATACTGCCCCCAGCTCGTGGATACTGTCCCCAGCTCGTGGATACTGCCCTCAGCTCGTGGATACTGCCCTCAGCTCGTGGATACTGCCCTCAGCACGTGGATACTGCCCCCCAGCTCAGACCCCAGACCAGACATGGGGCGGCTGTTCGAATGCTCTATCGGCATTTGGACAGCCGCCCCATGAGCTCCGCATACTTACCTTCCCGAGCAGCGAAGGGAAAGTTTCCCCGCTTCCGGTCGTTGAAGGACCCAAGCCGCGGTCACGTGGGACTCCCACGTGACCGCGGCTTGGGTCCTTCAAAGAGCGGAAGCGAGGGAACTTTCCCTTCGCCGCTCGGGGTTGGATGCGCGCGGCAGCCGGGTAGAGGCTGCGAGCGCAGCCTCTACCCGGCTGCTGTGTGCATCTTGTAACCACCGCGACGAGGGCACAGCAGGCTCGTGCCGCGGCGGTTGCATGCGCGCGCAACCAACCGCCGCTGGTTGCGCGCGCATGCGCAGAGTAAGGCTTGGCGACGGACACGCCAAGCCTTACTCAATTATAGTATAGGATAGGAGTAGATTAGAAGTAAGACACTATCACCCATTATCCACAGACACCCACATCTCAACTGATCCCCTGCATACTTTTGCTGGTAGGACCCCCATCACCCAGTATTCGCAGGCACCCACATTGTAACGTTACCTTGGTCTTTTTCTGTTTTTTATTTATTTTTGTTTTTCTCAACCATTTGCTTTGCTAATTAGCATGTGAATCTCCTGCCCTATTGACACAGCCCATCCAGCTTCAGGTGTTTACATTTTAACTGCCTGAATGCAATCAGTCTGCCCTATATAACTGCTAAGACTGGCTCCATTGAGCCTTGGCTCTTGTGACCTCCCCAAGTGGCATCCTAAGTGGACGTTCAGAGTTGATTCCTGGATTCAGTGGCATCCTAAGTGGACGTTCAGAGTTGATTCCTGGAGTTCAGTGGCATCCTAAGTGGACGTTCAGAGTTGATTCCTGGAGTTCAGTGGCATCTAAGTGGACGTTCAGAGTTGATTCCTGAGTTCAGTGGCATCCTAAGTGGACGTTCAGAGTTGATTCCTGGAGTTCAGTGGCATCCTAAGTGACATTCAGAGTTGATTCCTGGAGTTCAGTGGCATCCTAAGTGGACGTTCAGAGTTGATTCCTGGAGTTCAGTGGCATCCTAAGTGGACGTTCAGAGTTGATTCCTGGAGTTGTGCGACTGGAGGAAGGAACTGCAAGGCCCACTTTTTACTTTGGGTAAACGCACGTCTATATTATGCTTTCTCTCACGCTTCTACTCTTTACTTCTACCTTTCTCCTTAAATGGAACTCCTGCCCCTCTACCACCGACCCCTACACTATCTGCATCTCTCCCTCCCTCCTCTCGTCCCACATGATGGCCTCGCATGAGCTCCTTTGTTTCCTTAGAACATGGTCTCCCTCTATCTCTCGTGCTGCCTCCCACTCCCACAAATCCCATTCCCACCTTCTCTTTCTCACCCTCCTGCTGTTACTCTATGCAGGTGACATATCCCCTAACCCTGGCCCCACAACACATCCAATACTTCCCTCTCATCCTATCTCCATCGCACATAAATCACCTCCCTGCAAGCCCAGCAACCTCATTCCCATAATCCCTCAGCGCCTGTCCTCTTTCTCCTGCACCCTCTGGGGCGCTCGCTCTGTGTGCAACAAACTCACAGCAATCCATGACCTCTTCCTTTCAAACTCCTTCAACCTCCTAGCTTTAACTGAAACCTGGCTAACTCCCTCTGACACGGCCTCCGTTGCTGCTCTCTCACATGGCGGTCTACACTTGAGCCATACCCCCAGACCGGGTGAGAGAAATGGTGGCGGGGTCGGAATCCTGCTCTCTCCCACCTGCACCTACCAGCATCTCCCTCCACCCCCATCCCTCTCCTTCTCCTCCTTCGAGACACACTGCATCCGCCTGTTCTCTCCTCTGGCTCTCAGGGTGGCAGTCATCTACCGCCCACCGGGACCAACCTCCCAGTTCTTTGACCACTTTGCTACCTGGCTTTCTCACTTCCTGTCTTCTAATCTTCCATGCCTAATTCTCGGGGACTTCAACATTCCCATTGATGATCCTTCCGCCCCTGCTGCCTCCAAACTTCTTTCACTCACGTCCTCCCTTGGACTCACACAATCCTCCCTCCTCCCTACCCACTGCGATGGTCACGCTATTGACCTTGTCTTTTCCAACCTCTGTCGCCCTTTACCCATCTCTGACCACCACCTTCTCTCTTTCAACCTATCTGGACTTCCTAAACACCCTGCTCCCCTACCCCGCACACACACTCGCAGAAATCGACATGCTGTGGACCCCCATCAATTCTCCAACCTACTTCACCACCTCCCTCATACCTCCTCCTTCACCTGCCCTGATGCTGCCACTAATCACTACAACACTACGCTTATCTCTGCTCTAGACACTCTTGCTCCTCTTCGACTCTGTAAGGCCCCACGCCGCCAGCTTCAGCCCTGGCACATCCTCCAGACTCGCTACCTGCAAAGATGCTCCCGCACTGCAGAGCGTGCCTGGAGGAAATCCCGCTCTGAAGCTGATTTTGTTCACTTCAAGTTTATTCTCTGGTCATACACCTCTGCCCTCCACTTGGCCAAACAATCCTTCTTCTTATCTCTTATATCTACGCTGTCCTCCAACCGTAAACGGCTCTGGTCCACCTTCAACACCCTCCTCTACCCACCTGCACCTCCCCCCACAGCTGCCTTCAGCGCTCAAGACCTGGCAGACTACTTCCTCAGTAAAACTTTAATTATCAGAAGCAACATTCCAACACAAGATAGTTATCTGCCACCTCCACTCCCACAGGTCCCCTCTGCCACCCTCTGCCGCTTCCTCCCAGCCACTGAGGAGGAAGTCAATTCCTTATTGTCCTCCTCACATCTCACCACGTGCCCGCTCGACCCCATTCCCTCACATCTAATTCCTCCCCTCTCCTCCTCCCTCACCCCTGCTCTCACACACATCTTCAACCTATCTCTCTCCACTGGCTCCTTTCCATCCGCCTTCAAACACGCGCTAGTTACCCCTTTACTAAAGAAACCATCCCTAGATCCCAACTCTCCACCCAACTACTGCCCTGTATCCCTGCTTCCCTTCACATCAAAGCTCTTAGAAAAACTAGTCTTCAACCGCCTCTCCCTCTTACTGTCCTCCAATTCCCTACTTGACCCCCTGCAATCTGGCTTCCGTCCCCTACACTCAACTGAAACTGCCCTCACCAAAGTCACCAACGACCTCCTAACTGCTAAAAAACACGGCCACTATTCTATTCTCATCCTGCTTGACCTCTCGGCTGCTTTTGACACTGTTGACCACCCCCTCCTTCTACAGACCCTCAACTCTCTGGGTCTCGGTGACACTGCACTTGCTTGGGTTGACTCCTATTTATCCAACAGGTCCTTCTGTGTGTCCTTTGCTGGTAACTCCTCCTCCTCATTGCCTCTATCTGTTGGTGTACCTCAAGGCTCTGTCCTTGGTCCTCTGCTCTTTTCCATCTACACCTCCTCCCTGGGCAAAATCATCAACAGCTTTGGCTTTAATTACCACCTCTACGCTGATGACACTCAGATCTACCTCTCTACCCCTGATCTCTCTCCCCCTGTCCTTTCAAAAGTCAGTGACTGTTTATCTGGCATCTCCTCCTGGATGGCCTCCCACCACCTAAAGATCAACATGTCAAAGACTGAGCTCCTACTTATTCCTCCCTCCAATGCCTCCCCACCTCCTGACTTCTCTATCACGGTGGAGGGTATCACCATCTCCCCATCAAACCAAGTTCGCTGTCTTGGAGTTACACTTGACTCTGCTCTTTCCTTCATCCCCCACATCAAGTCTCTTTCCTCCTCCTGCCGATACCAACTGCGTAATATTTCCAGAATTCGGCCATTTCTTACCGCTGTCACCACAAAACAACTCATACACGCCCTGGTAATCTCCCGACTCGACTATTGCAATAATCTCTTATCTGGCCTCCCTCTGTCCCGCCTCTCCCCCCTACAATCCATCCTGAACGCCTCCGCCAGGCTAATTCACATCACCCGCCGCTCTGTCTCTGCCACTCCCCTCTACGAGTCCCTTCACTGGCTCCCCATCCACTGCAGAATTAAGTTCAAAATCCTTATCCTTACCTACAAAACCCTCACTAACTCAGCTCCCCACTACCTGTCCTCACTAATCACCAAATACACCCAAGCCCGCTCCCTAAGGTCAAACAGTGACCTGCGCCTAGCTTCTCCCCGCATCACCTCTTCCCATGATAGACTGCAGGATTTCTCACGCGCAGCCCCCACTCTCTGGAACGCTCTCCCTCGTACTGTCAGACTTTCCCCTAACTTCTCTTCCTTCAAACGCTCCCTTAAAACATTCCTATTTAGGGAAGCCTACCACCCAACTCACGGACACAACCATCAATCACTCTCACCTTACAGTCCTCTCCTCCTGTTTCCAACCCCAACCCTCCCAGATTGTGAGTTCCTACGGGAATAGGGCCCTCATCTCCTCCTGTACTGTTTGTCAAATGTTGTTCAATGTATTGTAACCCTGTCTATACTGTGCTTATTGTACAGCGCTGCGGAATATGCTGGCGCTTTATAAATAAAAATAATAATAATAATAATAATAATTAGAAGTCCTTTGCGTTTCCTATCGTATCCTGCTATCTATTATCTAAGGTAGCAGAGGCAGGAAAATATTTATTTATTTTATTTATAAAGGATTTTACCAGGAAGGATACATTGAGATTTCTCTCGTTTTCAAGTATGTCCTGGGTTCAAGAACATTGTTACAGAAATACAAAGTAGTAAAATGCAAGAAATTAACACAAAACAAATATACAGATTAACAGAAAATAAATATGTAGGAAATATAGTCACTGTGTTACAAGTTTACAGGTGCATTCTGTATTGAGGTATGTTAATAGGGAGCTCTTAAGGGACTTTAGACTGGGGGAAGATTTGATGGCGTCTGGGAGGTTATTCCATAATCGTGGTGCTCTGTAGGAAAATGAGGATCGAGCCACTTTCTTTTTGTATTGTGGTATTGCACGTAAGGTGCCGGTCCTGGATCGGAGGTTATAAGGATGAGGGAACTGCTGAGTAGGGATGTGCGTTTCGGGTTTCAGAATTTCGGAATTTTCACGAAATTTCCCTATTCGTGTTTTCGGATGCGGCCGAATTTCCGAAAATTTTTAGATCCGAAACATTTTCTGAGCCGAAACGAAATATTTTCGGATTTTTCGAATGGACTTGAAATGTGTCAAACGAGGAGAACAGACGTTCCGAAAAAACTAAAATTTTCCGAAAACAAAAATTTTCCGAAAAACGAAAATTTTCTGAAAACGAAAATTTTCCGAAAAAACGAAAAGTCGATACATTAAACTAGTAAAGTGACACGAAAAATACGAAAAATGGTCGATATTCCGAAAAATGTACAATTCTGAAAAACTAAAATTTTCGAAAACACGAAAAGTCGATACAAAAACCAAGCACAGTGACACGAAAATACGAAAAATGGTCGATATTCCAAAAAAAAAAAGTACCCGAAAAACGACCCGAACCGAATCGAATCGAAACCGAAATCGGTCGAAACGAGCCGAATCGAAAAGTTTAAAATTCCGAAAAATCAAACCGAATCGAACCGAAAAAAAATCGGTGCACAAGCCTACTGCTGAGTAGGGATGAGCCGAACACCCCCGAGTTCGGTTCGCATTCGAACTCGAATTTTCCAAATGTTCGAATTTGAACTCGAACTCAATACAAGTCAATGGGGCTGAAAATTCGATTTTTAGAGTGCCCTCCAAGAGGGCATATATGCTAGATATTTGCCATAAAAGGTGTATGGGGGTCTGGGTAGTGCCCTGGGGGACAGGAAACCAGGACAAAAAGTTTTAAAAAAAAGGTTTTTAACCCTTTCGCTGCTGAGGCTTTTCCCGCCTCTGTGCTGAGCTCATTTTTACCAGTTTTGCTCATCATGTTTAAACGTGTTTTGAAGGCTTATTTTAGTATATGACCCAGACATAATATATATCGTTCTTTCCGTCAGACTCGGCAGATTCATAATATGTCATTATTATATGTATACGTCATGTCCTGTCTGTATATTATAACAAAAAATGCAATAAAATATGAATTTTCAATAATTTACAACGTGTAAAGTGTTTTTTTTTCACATCTTAACATGCGAGCAATTGCGGTTATATTTTGTATGGGGTGCGCTTGTTAAAAAGATGGGGTCTCGTTACATTTTTTTGGGGGAAAATGACGCGATTTTTAACAAACGCACCGCATACAAAAATCGTTAGTGCAGCATCATTGTTCACATTATAATTGAAATGGGAACAATATTGCTGCATTAACGAACCAAAAAAAACAACTCATTTTTTTTAAAACTTTTTTTATACTCATGTTTGGTATTGTTGGAACGGCCATGCTCTGGCCGATCCAACAATACCAAACATTAACCCCTAACTGCCATGGATCGGGAGATAGGGGGTTCCAATGAACCCCCTATCTCCACCATTGGTGGCAGTTAGGGGTTAACTCCAAGACTGGCGTCATCGTGCTATGCACGATGACGCCAGTCCTCAGGGGGCATTCCCGGAAGCTTGGCCGACATCCAAGATGTCGGCCAGCTCCGGGAAAGGATCACGAACCGGCGCTTTTCGGCGCCGATTCGTGATCCGGCACCCATGGGGTTAATGCCAGGTACCATTTGGAAGGGCAGACTGTGCCCTTCCAAATGGTGCCTGGGTTAACCCCCGCAACGCCGCCGATCGGGAGGGAGAGAGGTCCGAAGGACCTCCCCCCTCCCTTTCAGGCACCTCCTCCGCACATGCGGGGGGGGCGCCTGAATTAGGTGTCATTGCGCCGCCGCGATGACACCTAATTACTCCGGCGGTGGTTCCGGGTGCTGGGCTGACATCGAGGATGTCAGCCCGCACCGGGGGGGCCAGTGATCGGCCGGAACCCGGCCGAACGCTGACCCCAAAGGCAGGACGCGCTCAGCGCGTCCACCGCATGGAACGTGACATGCGGTTGGACGCGCTGAGCGCGTCCACCGCAGCGAAAGGGTTAAAGGGACAGTGAGTTTTCCATGAAATAAGGGTTAAAAATAAAAATTCCTTCAAATATAGTGCCTAGGAGGTCCCCATAACCTGCCCGTGAAGTGGCGGATTTCTAGGATGTATAGAAATATGTAAAAACCAAAAAATTACGTTTCAAATGACGGTAAATGCTTTTCCTTTAATATATCCATAAACAACTGCTTGGGGCGGCAGTCTGTATGAAAAGAGGAGACATTTTTGTACACGCAGAAAAAGTTTAGTGATTTTTTGGGCTAAATTATTGTGAAACTTATGCAGGCTTTGGATGAAAGTAACAATAGGTGCTTTAAAATTGGGCCTTTAGCGTCGGCAACAGTGCCGTCACACTGTAACCCCTCGGAGGATATGAATCTGATACAGGCGTCAGTGGCAGTGCACCCAAATATTGTGCCTTTGGTGACCACAGTCACTTCTCTCAAATATCTAGTTATGTGGTTAGACCCAAATCTATCCTTTGGCCCCCACATCGAAAAACTCTCATCTAAACTTTACCCCAAACTAGGTGCCCTGTACAGAAACAAATCCTGCCTGAGCCCCGCGGTAAGAAAGCAGATTGTACAACAAATGCTTATGCCAGCCATTGAATACGGAGATGTAGTGTATGCAGCCGCCCCACAAACACATCTCCAGAAACTTACTACATTGTATAACTCATTCTGTCGCTTTGTGCTACAATGTAACTATATGACACACCATTGTGACATGTTAAAAGAACTAAATTGGCCATCACTGGACTCTAGACGCACCCTTCACCTTTCCAACCTGGTGTTTAAGAGCTTTTCTGGGAAGCTACCACACTACCTGAATATGCTGCTTCCCCCGGCAGTTCCCTCATCCTATAACCTCAGATCCAGGACCAGCACCTTACTTGCAATACCGCAATACAAAAAGAAAATGGCTCGATCCTCATTTTCCTACAGAGCACCGCAAATATGGAATAACCTCCCAGACACCGTCAAATCTTCCCCCTGTCTAAAGTCCCTTAAGACTTCCCTATTAACATACCTCAATACGAAAATGCACCTGTAAACATGTAACATAATGACTTTATTTCCTACATATTTATTTTCCTGTTAATCTGTATATTTGGTCTTGTGTTAATATCTTGCATTTTACTATTTTGTATTTCTGTAACCACTCAATGTTCTCGAACCCAGGACATACTTGAAAACGAGAGAAATCTCAATGTATCCTTGCTGGTAAAATCCTTTATAAATAAATAAATAAATATGCTTATATGCACCGCACATTACAGAATCCACTGCCATGAAACTCCCAGTAAACTCTCCAGGCATCTAGTGGGTCATGGAGGGTGTCAATCGAAAGGCCTGAGCATGGCCTTTCGAATGATACCCTACATGACCAGGTATAAAGTAAAAAAAAGAAAAAAGAAAATAAACACATGTATTTTTTTTGTGTGTTATTTTTATTAATGCAGCAATATTGTTCACATTGCAATTATAATGTGAACGATGATGCACTAATGATTTTTTTCTATGGGGTGCATTTGCTATAAATCACGTAATTCCCCCCACAAAATGTAACAAGTCCCCATTTCTAATTTTTGTACAAGCGCACCCCATAGAAAACATAACCGCAAACGCTCATGTGCTAAAATGGGAAAAAAAACTTTACACACTGCAGATGATTAAAAATTCAATTTTTATTGCATGTTTTTCATAATATACAGCCAGGACAGGACGTATACATATAAAAATGATATATTATGAATCTGCGGAGTCTGCCGGAAAGAACGATATCTAACATTTTAACAAAATTTGGCTTCAAAATTGCATTTAAACATGATGAGCGAAAGCGGTAAAAATGAGCTGAGCACACAGCAGTGAAATACAGCATATTGAAGAAGTTTTAGGAGGGCAATTAACACTTCTCAAATCTCAATCAGAAGCAGACACCACCCCACCCCCTCAGTATAGTCTACAATGTATCAAATTGATTAGACCAGACTAAAAACACCTGTTATGCGTTTGAAAAACACAGGTCATTTAGAGTTGAGAATCTTTGCACGTACACATTAGTTTTTAATTCAATATCTAATAAACCGTTGCTTATAATATTCTGCAGTAAAGAGTCTCTTTATTTCTAGATTTTTTAGTATTTTTTATACTTTTTTCAAAATTCCTTTTTTTTTTGCGAACTCGAACCGAACACCCCAAAAAGTTCAAAGTTTGCGAACTTTCGAACAACCAAAGTTCGAATCGAACGCCGAACTGATCGAACCGAACAGCTCATCCCTACTGCTGAGGGAAGCAGCCTATTCAGGAGGGTTGTAGCTTTCCAGAAAAGCTCTTAAACACCAGTTTGGAAAGGTGGAGAGTGCGTCTAGATTCCAGCGACGGCCAGTTTAGTTCTTTTAACATGTCACAATGGTGGGTCATGTAGTTACATTGTAGCACAAAGCGACAGAATGAGTTATACAATGTAGTAAGTTTCTGGAGGTGCGTTTGCGGGGCGGCTGCATACACTACATCTCCGTATTCAATAGCTGGCATAAGCATTTGTTGTACAATCTAATTTCTTACCGCAGGGCTCAGGCAGGATTTGTTTCTGTACAGGGCACCTAGTTTGGGGTAAAGTTTAGATGAGAGTTTTTCGATGTGGGGGCCAAAGGATAGATTTGGGTCTAACCACATAACTAGATATTTGAGAGAAGTGACTGTGGTCAACGTGCCATTTCATTTTGTCCTGACACATAGATGTGGTGTTTGCAATTTGTGTAGTTTAGGTGCTGTTCCAAAGAGCATTGTAACAGTTTTGTCAGCATTTAGAAAAAGTTTGTTATCTTTGATCCACTTTTCTACCTCTGTGAATTGGTCTTGCAGCACGGCCTCCAGCTGTGGGAGATCTGGTTTGCTGGTATAGATTACAGTGTCGTCTGCGTACATGTGTACAGTTGAGGCTTTGCAGACACTGGGCAGATCATTTATGAATATTGTGAATAGCAGGGGGCCGAGTATCGAGCCTTGGGGTACACTGCACGTGACTGGGAGGGGGAGGGAAGTGCTGTCAGAAATGGACACATATTGCGACCGATCAGACACATATGATTGAAGCCAGGTTAGTGTGCGATCACCACCAATACCAGAGTTTGTAAGTTTTTGTAATAAGATGCCATGGTCTACTGTGTCAAAGGCCTTGGCAAAAATCAAGGAAGATGGCTCCAGTTAGGTTTCCTGGTTCCATACCAGCCTGGATATCATTGGAAACTTTTAAAAGGGCAGTTGTGGTTGAATGATTTGGACACTATTTAAACATCCCCTACTCCACCTCATGAACTGATAAATCACAACAATAAAGTAAAACCTTTGCAGAAATTTTTAGAACTGTTGCATCATAGTATAAATCCACAAAACAGAAACAGGAGGTTAAAAACCTAACTTGATTTTTCCTTGTTACGCACAGTTACTTGTAAGAAAAAAATCAGGAGCCTATGGTTTCTAAGTGGTTTTATTTGTACTGCACAAGTAATCTAATTACAGTTCATGTAATTGGTAGTGTCCCTTTAAAACCTGAAGACACAAAACAGTGAGCATTCTTGAATAAGGACACATTCTCCTTGCTGAATTTTACTTAAAGTCTTAACTTTAATTTTTTTCTTTTTTAATATATTGCAGGCGGCACATAGATGTTGCTATTAAGGTGCTGAAAATGCAAAATGGTAGTGAGGAATCAACTGAGAAAGAAATGATGAAGGAAGCGGAAATTATGCATCAACTGAACAACCCTTATATTGTCAGGATGATAGGGGTTTGCAAAGCTGAATCCTTAATGCTTGTTATGGAAATGGCATCAGCAGGGCCCCTTAACAAGTTTTTATCAGCCAAGAAGTAAGTGAATTCCATGTGATTATGTGATATTGATAGACTTGTTGCATTGGATCCAAGTTAAATGAAAATACATATTATTTCTTCTGTGTGGAATTTCCTTCACCTTGAAGAAAAAACTACAATAGTACCTGATCCTAGCGATACAGATTGTAATCAGCTATCTGCTGTTCATAAGTAAAGTTATTCCTTGACACCCCCCACAAAACTTTACGCCCCTAAACTTTACCAAAATGCCATTTGGTACCAAGCAGTCTTTCTGCACCTATGTGTTGCAATAAAATATTGCAACATAACTTTATTTATCCCAATCTGAACCGAGACCCCTAGCATTCCGGATTCCTCCAGTTTTCGGTACCTGCGAGAATGCGGATGCAGCAGGGGAGCCACGATACACTGACTGCAGGAGCTCCAGCATTTATAAATGCTGGGAGATGCTGTGCAGCTCTTTTGCAAGGGAACTGCACTGCAGGGCCGGCATATCACTCGCCTGGAATACTCCGGAGGTTATCCACTAAGCGCCGTTGCTTGTCAGCATAGCAAGCACCAACTAAAATCGTTGGTATTGCAGAGCCAAGACATGTTCGTCCTTCTTACAGTAAGGGTTCCACTTTCACTGATTGGATTGTAGTTTTGAGAAGCAGCTGCATTTCTTGGAGCTGCAATACCTGTGATTTTAGGTGGCATTAGCAAAACCGACAAACACTGGCATTGAGTGAATAAATCCCTCAGAGAATTCCAGATTTCCGTTCTTCTGAATTTCAGATTTCTGGATAAGGGGTGCTCAACCTATATAGATAACAATAACAATAGTATGGGGATCACTCTAAAATATAAAACAAAAAACACAGGGCCATATTACATAGTTGTTGCTAACTTAACCAGAGCTGTTGTAAACTGAAACCCTCCATAGGCTATGGCCCACATTATACCCCTCGCGCAGCGCATTTGCGCGCGCACAAATGCACTTTTGCGCGAGGACAAAACCATTTGCGCGGAACGTCGCGAGTGACCCTGCGCGAACCCAGCGTGAGCGCAAGTTCCTGCGCGCATCCTATACTTAACATTGTGAGCGCAAATGCGTTAGTGCAGATGGTATTACAATCTTCGCGCAAAGTCGTACGAGCGACGTTTGCGCGAATTTTCGTAACGTCTTTGAAAACTTGGTGTTAACTGAAAATATGATAGTTGTGACCGAAACTAAATAACTCAGCAATAAAAAAAAATACAGCACAGTACAGTTACACATCCTACACATATCCAGATATCAAAGATTTATAATTTGTCCAAAAATTTTTTTGCTGCAGCACATATACGCAGATTGACTTTGACAGCCGCAACAACCTAACTTTAGAAAATGGTGGTTCTTAATTCTGATTGGCTGAATCCCATGAAAAAATAGTCTGCCCACCGATTCCTGCACGCAACGTTCATTTGCGCACGAATTTGCACGTCGGATTTACGCAAGTAAAAAGTTGAAGGCTGAAAAGCTGCGCTCGGAGCGCACTACTGCGTTAATTTGTGCGTGATAATGTTTTTTTCTGTGCGAAGCGTGTAATAGGGGCCAATGGCTCTGGTAAGTTAACAACAGCTCTGGTTAAGTTAGCACCAACTATGTAATATGGCCCAAAACCTCCATAGGCTATGGGCCATATTACATAGTTGGTGCTAACTTAACCAGAGCTGTTGTAAACTTAAAACCTCCATAGGCTATAATGGCTCTGGGAAGTTTACAACAGCTCTGGTTAAGTTAGCACCAACTATGTAATATGGCCAAAACCTCCATAGGCTATGGGCCATATTACATAGTTGGTGCTAACTTAACCAGAGCTGTTGTAAACTTAAAACCTCCATAGGCTATAATGGCTCTGGGAAGTTTACAACAGCTCTGGTTAAGTTAGCACCAAGTATGTAATATGGCCCATAGCCTATGGAGGTTTTAAGTTTACAACAGCTCTGGTTAAGTTAGCACCAACTATGTAATATGTCCCAAAACCTCCATAGGCTATGGGCCATATTACATAGTTGGTGCTAACTTAACCAGAGCTGTTGTAAACTTAAAACCTCCATAGGCTATAATGGCTCTGGGAAGTTTACAACAGCTCTGGTTAAGTTAGCACCAAGTATGTAATATGGCTCATAGCCTATGGAGGTTTTAAGTTTACAACAGCTCTGGTTAAGTTAGCACCAACTATGTAATATGGCCCAAAACCTCCATAGGCTATGGGCCATGGCCCATAGCCTATGGAGGTTTTGGGCCATATTACATAGTTGGTGCTAACTTAACCAGAGCTGTTGTAAACTTAAAACCTCCATAGGCTATAATGGCTCTGGAAGTTTACAACAGCTCTGGTTAAGTTAGCACCAAGTATGTAATATGGCTCATAGCCTATGGAGGTTTTAAGTTTACAACAGCTCTGGTTAAGTTAGCACCAACTATGTAATATGGCCCAAAACCTCCATAGGCTATGGGCCATATTACATATGGCCCATAGCCTATGGAGGTTTTGGCCATATTACATAGTTGGTGCTAACTTAACCAGAGCTGTTGTAAACTTAAAACCTCCATAGGCTATAATGGCTCTGGGAAGTTTACAACAGATCTGGTTAAGTTAGCATCAAGTATGTAATATGGCCCAACAATGGCTCTGGGAAGTTTACAACAGCTCTGGTTAAGTTAGCACCAACTATGTAATATGGGCCAAAACCTCCATAGGCTATGGGCAGTATTACAATGTTGGCGCTAACTTAACCAGAGCTGTTGTAACCTTCCCAGAGCCATTATAGCCTATTGAGGTTTTGGCCCCTATTACACGATTCGCACAACGCAATTTTTTTTGCTCACGGTAAAAACGTTATTGCACGCAAATTAATGCAGTAGTACGCTCCGAGCGCAGTTTTTCAGCCTTCAACTTTTTTCGTGCGCAAATCCGACGCCCAAATGAACGTTGCGTGCAGGAATCGGTGAGCAATCAGAATTAAGAACCACCATTTTCTAAAGTTAGGTTGTTGCGGCTGTCAAATTCAATCTGCGTATATGTGCTGCAGCAAAAAAATTTTTTGACAAATTATGAATTTTTGATGTCTGGGTATGTGTACAATGTGTAACTGTACTGTGCTGTATTTTTTTTATTGCTGAGTTATTTAGTTTCGGCCACAACGATCATATTTGTAGTTAACACCAAGTTTTCAAAGACGTTACGAAAATTCGCGCAACCGTCGCTCGTACGACTTTTTCGTGAAGATTGTAATACCATCCACACTAACGCATTTGCGCTCACAATGTTAAGTATAGGATGCGCACAGGAACTTGCGCTCGCGCTGTGTTCACGCAGGGTCACTTGCGTTGGACGTCAACGTGCATCGTTTGCGCGAACATCGTACTACGACGTTCCGCGCAAATGGTTTTGTCCTCTCGCAAAAGCGCATTTGCGTGCTCGCAAATGCGTTGCACGAAGCGTGTAATATGGGCCTTTAAGTTTACAACAGCTCTGGTTAAGTTAAGACCAACTATGTAATATGGCCCATAGGCTAGAATGGCTCTGGTTAAGTTACCAACTATGTAATATGGCCCTCCATAGGCTATGGGCCATATTACAATGTTGGTGCTAACTTAACCAGAGCTGTTGTAAATTTAAAACCTCCATAGGCTATAATGGCTCTGGGAAGTTTACAACAGCTCTGGTTAAGTTAGCACCAAGTATGTAATATGGCCCTATAATGGATCTGGTAAGTTTACAACAGCTCTGGTTAAGTTAGGACCAACTATGTAATATGGCCCATAGGCTAGAATGGCTCTGGTTAAGTTACCAACTATGTAATATGGCCCTCCATAGGCTATGGGCCATATTACAATGTTGGTGCTAACTTAACCAGAGCTGTTGTAAATTTAAAACCTCCATAGGCTATAATGGCTCTGGGAAGTTTACAACAGCTCTGGTTAAGTTACCACCAAGTATGTAATATGGCCCTATAATGGATCTGGTAAGTTTACAACAGCTCTGGTTAAGTTAGCAACAACTATGTAATATGGCCCATAGCCTATGGAACTGGTAAGTTAACAACCGCTCTGGTTAAGTTAGCACCAACTATGTAATATGGCCCACACAGGGCAATATTGCGAGCACAATATAAAAGATATATCCCTGCTCACAGGATAGTTAAGAAGAAGTAGGCGCATTAATAATACTCAGCCGCCCTGTAGTCATTGGTGCTGCAGGATAACATTCGTGGAGCCAGACCTGTTTAAGAGTGAGGACCACCAGATACACCACTATACTACCAGATACAGACAAAGGGGCATTTGCTAGTGATATTGCCTTATGTTTTTTGGTTTATATTTTAGAGTGATCCCCATACTATTGTTATCTATATATGTGGTGAATGAAGAGTTGAGGAGCCATCATTTGGAGATAGCTCTATGTTATGTATTTGAAGAAACCAAAAATAAAAAAAAGGAAATTAAGGCCAATAGGTACCCTCAAAGTTACACACACTGAAAAACTTGAACAATAGTCCGGAAAAGGTACCATTAGTATGCCGTATAAGGCTCAGGAGGAACCATCATATCAATCTATATTGTTAAATTCCAAAACAAACATTGTAAAAAAACATATATAGTGTTGATGAATGGGCAGTGTCAATTGTGTAACTAGCAAGGGCAGTATAATTACATGTGGCAACTGTTAACTATTAGTCATAATTCTCAGCTAATAAATACGTCTCTCCTAGTCGCCAATTTAGCTTGTAAATTATTATATCCTAGTCTGATTTACAACCATAACATGGTAGGACAGAATGTACAATGAGGACACTTCTGAGATGGGTAAGTAATATTGCACCTAGGGTGGCGTGCTACTTAATATGTTGATAACTTAAGATTATAGCAATATAGTTCTCATAGTGGGAGCACTGACAATGAAGTAGCTGGTAAAGGTGAACAATTAACAGTAATAAATAAATAAATGATTAAATAGCAAGATATTACTAGATAATAGATGTTCTATTTCCATATGGTAGTTCACTGCATCAAGACTGTGTATCACGGACAGGTAGTCGGCTACATAAAAATATAGATTACTAGAGCTGTTCTTCATTGGGGCAGAAGAAAAACCACAATAAAATTATTGTACAAAAAAAAGCATGTACTTGATATGTCTCCGGTAAATGAGTCTCACTGCCAAATGTCACTGGTTACCACAGCTGGGCACTACATTTAAAATGTCAGTTCCCGGTTTCAATTTAACATTCCCTATCAACATACATATAAATGGAGATATAATAGTCGACCACATCAACCCGTGTATCACGGACCAGTAGACCACCAGGTGGTCAAACAATTTAGTAACCTAGGTTAGAGTATCATTTGTTAAGAATATTCGTTATTTGAGCCAAAGCGAGATCATAATAGATTGTAATAGAGAAGGAATAAATATTGAGAATAAACCCATGTATAACTTGGGTAAATAAGTCTCGCCACAAGGTGTCACTGATCAATACAGCTAAATGTTACATTCAAAGTATCAAAACCTCATTGCAATTTTCCATCCCCTACCAACATACATCTAAATGGATTTAAATGCCTTCCATTACTTTATCAATTGATCAACCACTGTAAGAGACCGACATGGGAACCTTCCCAAAAACTGTCAAAACCAAAATTGTGAAAGTTCAACGCTATCGAAACGATAGCTTCACGCTATCTTCATCTGGAGCGATTACCTTACAACCCCTGTTCCGCCGTGAAAGTATATATAGTGCCTCCTATTCCATTCAGCTGGTGATCAATAATTGCCTTTCCACTGTAGTTTCCGGCTGCTCGTTCGTGTGTACAGCGTTCGTGTCAAAGCGAATGTCCGGTTTGCGTTCCATTACCCCCGCTTCCGGTTGAGAAGTTTACTTGCTTCTTTATTGTATCGCGCATGCGCCAGACAGAAAGGAATAACCTCAATCTTTGAGTTCTCACCATGGCAACCAGATCAATTATCCCACAAACATACTATGCATGCGGGAAAATACCTGGTGTAATAGGCAATGTGCTATCCTCTTATTCTACAGTCACTATAGACATACAAAAACAGTTTGCCAGATGATAGATATTAATTGTCCATTATGCCCAAGTGAGTATATTCGATGGTCTAATAAATTTCAGCATGTGAATTCATGCTATTTCGCCAGTAAGGTAGATAAATAGCATTATCTTCACTTAAGGAATATAAATAGTTATGAATATTGTGAATCAACAAGGAGGATTTGCCAGTCAGGCATATATTAGCAGAATCTAAGGGAGGCACCAAAGTAAGCCCCTATTACATACCTAACGCTAACGGTAGCAGTCAGCTGCGGTATTAGCAGGCTATTATGATCCAAACGCAAACGGGTTAAAACCCGTTTGCGTTTGGTACCTTGCGCTTCTCAACACAAGGTCACTGCACTTTGCGCTCCCTATACTTAACATGGGGAGCGCAAAGCGTTAATCCGCGCTGGATTACAATTAGGGATGATCTGAGCACCCCCGTGTTCGGTTCGCATTCGAACTCGAACAATTTCAAAAGTTCGAGTTCGAACGTGAACACAAACCGAACTCAATACAAGTCAATGAGACTCAAAAGTTCGGTTTTTAGAGTGCCCTGCAAGAGGGCATATATGCAAGATGTTTGCCATAAAAAGGTGTATGGGGGTCCGGGTAGTGCCCTGGGGGACAGGAAACCAGGACAAAAAGTTAAAAAAAATAAAAAACGTTTTTAAAGGGACAGTGAGTTTTCCATGAAATAAGGGTTAAAAATAAAAGCCAAAAATTTCTTCAAATATCATGCCTAGGAGGTCCCCATAACCTGCCCGTGAATTGGCGGATTTGTAGGATGTATAGAAACATTTAAAAACAAAAAAATGACGTTTCAAATGACGGTAAACGGTTTTCCTTTAATCTATTCATAAACAACTGCTTGGGGTGGCAGTCTGCATTAAAAGAGGAGACCTTTTAGGACACGTAGAACAAGTTTAGTGATTTTTGGGCTATATTATGGTGAAACTTATGCAGACTTTGGATGAACGTAACAATAGGTGCTTTAAAATTGGGCCTTTAGTGTCGGCAACAGTGCCGTCACACTGTAACCCCTCTGTGGTATTGTGGAAGAGTGCAGGGGTGGACCATGCGGTCCTATATTAAAAAAGATAAGAATCTGGTACAGGCGTCAGTGCACCCAAATATTGTGCCTTTGGTGGCAGCAAGTGCCTTCACACCATAAGTAACCCCTCTGTGGTATTGTGGAAGAGTGCGGGGTTGGACCTTGCGGTTCAAAAAATTAAAATGATATAAATCTGGTACAGGCGTCAGTGCAGCCAAATATCGTGCCTTTGGTGGCAGCAAGTGCCTTCACACCGTAACCCTTTTGTGGTATTGTGGAAGAGTTCAGTGGTGGAGGTTTTGTGAATGCAGAAGAGATCCCCGATCTATTCCGTTACGTCAGCATCAGGGGATTGATAGCTGCCGATCCTGGACTGATTCATTTTTATAAATGTCAGCCGGTCTACAGAGTCGGTGGACAGACGCACTCTTTTGTCTGTGACAAAACCTCCAGCGGCACTGAACGTTCTTTCAGAAAATACGCTGGGTGAAGGGCAACCTAGTAGCTGCATAGCATATTGGCTAAGTTCTGGCCAGTGATCCAATCTCAACACCCAGCAAGCCTGTGGATCATCTGCTGGAAAGGTATCCAGGTCTGCCCTTGCCCCTAGGTAGTCCTGCACCATACGGTGAAGACGCTGGCAATGGGTGCCTACATTTGACGTTCCTGGGCGTCGTCGACTAAAAAAAAATAAAAAGGCATCAGTTAAGCGGCCCCGGCCTTCACCACTATTCCTCTGATCATCCGCAGCCTCAGAAGCACCTGTGTCATCACTTACCTACCAGTGCCTGTAAAGGTGTTACACAAGTGTCGCTTTAGAGCGTCCTCAAGTTTTTTCATCCTGTGCTCCCTCTGTGCGGGCAGGATGAGCTCTGCAACTTTACCCTTGTATCGTGAATCAAGAAGGCTTGCCAACCAGTAATGATCCCTCTCCTTGATAGCACGAATCCTGGGGTCCTTTACCAGGCTTTGCAGGATAAGGGAGCCCATGCAGCGTAGGTTGGAGGTGGCACTAGCTTCCGAGTCTTTCTGGTCAATGAGGATGACCCCATCGTGCACTTCCTCCTCCCAGCCACGTACTAGTCCTTGTGTTTCTGGGCACACAAAACCCTCCCTTGAGGAATCCCCACCTTCAATGCCCCCACTACTTAAATATTCCTCCTCCTCCTCCGCCTGTCTGATCTGAGAGGACCCGCTGGAATGCTGTCTGTGGAAAGACTGGGGCCTTGAGAGCTAGGGAAGGCCACCTCTTCCTCCCGCTGCTCTGCCTCTAGAGCCACATCTATAATTCTCTGCAGAGTGTGCTCCAGCAGGAACACTAAAGGAATTGTGTCACTGATGCATGCACTGTCCCTGCTCACCATCCTCGTTGCCTCCTCCAATGGTGACAATACAGTGCCTAAACGGTGACTACGGTGACTAAACAAACCAGCTCAAGCACAGTATGGCATCTTTTTGCTTGAGCCATTGCGTAGCCCCTGTCAGGCGTTGGTTTAACTGCCACTTCGCCAGAGACACAGAAGGAGGAGGAGGAAGAGGGAGAGGTGGTGGTGGAGCAGACAGACCTCATACAAGCAGTTTTCTGGAGGCGTGGTGGATGAACAAGCTCCAGCACAGAGCCCCGTCCTGGATCCCTCCCAGCTGCAAGCAGAGTTACCCAGTGTGCCGTGAAGGAAATGTAACAGCCCTGTCCATGCTTGCTGGACCACGTGTCTAAAGTCACATGCACCTTGCTGCTGACTGCCTTTCCCAATGACTCCATAACATTGTCTTCCACGTGCTGGTATAGTGCTGGAATGGCCTTCCGTGAAAAGTAATGGCGTTTTGGAACCTGCCACTGTGGTACAGCATATTCAGCAAATTCACGGAAGGAAGCAGAGTCCACCAACTGGAAAGGCAGCAGCTGTAATGCGAGTAATTTTGCTAAGCTGGCATTTAGACGTTGTGCTTGGGGATGGTTGGGACTATATTTTTTCTTACGCTGCAGCAGCTGGGGCAACGTAATCTGACTGCGTAAATCTTCAGCTGATGGGATGCTGTCACATTACATCATCCCTGTCAATGAAGGTTGGAGTCAATGACATGGCATGACATATAGTGGGGGTAGAGACAGGTGAGGAGTACCAACGCAAAGTTTTGCGCCAACGGGATGCGTGGCAGGTGGTCATATGTCGCCTCAAGCACGTGGTACCCAAGTGTCCGGTGTCTTTCCCACGCTTGAGCCTCATCTGACACAGATTACAAATAGCAACGGTGCGGTCTGCTGCACATTTATTAAAGAACTCCCAGACAGTAGATTTCCTGGATGTGTGCATTGAGACAACAGCGCTCTGTACTTGAGCAGCTCTGACATCTGATCCCTTGGACTGGCTAGTGCTACGGTTGGTCATAGGGGACGTTGTGCCTTGTGTTTGTTGGCCTCCTCCTCCTCCTCTGTTCGATCAGGCACCCAGGTGGAGTCAGTGACCTCATCATCATTGTCATCACCCCCTATCTCCTCGTCACTGGAGCCAACTTGACAGTATGCTGCAGCTGCTGGGGCAACATGAGTGCCAGTTATTTGTGTGTCACTGGCACCCCCTTCCTCTAGGTTGATTATACTCCCTCAACCTCAGAGATTGAATCAGAGCACTGTAGTTGCTGCGCATCCTCAAGCAGCATGTCACTGTCATTGTAGTCAAACAATTCAGCTGACTCCTCCGTGTGCGATAGTGAGGCTACGGCAGGAGTAGCTGTGGACATGGAGGCTGCATTAGATGCTTTGGCAGCTGAGGTAGACTGGAAACCACTACAAGCCTGGCTGGTAGAGGACTCGGAGGATGAGGATGGCCTGGTTAGCCAATCCACCATATCCTCTGTATGTTGCTGCTGCTTAAGATGGCCAGCACCAGTTAGAAAAGACAAGCGTGCCCCTGCAGAGGATGCACCACGTCCACGACGACCAGAGGCACAGCCTCCCGACATAGAGGCTGCTTGCCCGCTTATCTGTGTCTGGGAGCGTCTGCCTGTCGTTTTTGGTCTTTCTGTCATAGTGAGTGTTATATAGATTAAAGATATACAGAACTCTGATTCAACTCTGTTATAAAAATTGGAGATATGCTGCAGAACTCTGATTCAACTCTGGTATAAAGATTAAAGATTTCCAGAACTCTGGTATAACTCAGTGAGACACCCTGATAGCTGGCAGCCAGTGACAAGACACAGATTACAATTCCCAGAAACCTCCTATAAATCAGTGAGACCCCCTGATGGGTGGCAGTGAGAACACACAGATTAGAACAATTCCCAGATATTTTGTATAAATGACTGACCCCCACAATTGCTGGTGGCAGTGAGAACACAAAGATTACAACAATTCCCAGATATTTTGTAGAAATGAGACCCCCCTGTAGCTGCTGGCAGACTGGCAGTGAGAACACACACTAACAATCTCCTCTCAAAAAACACATGCTGAAGGCTGTGTGAAGCCTTATATACAGTAGTGTGCTGCGGGACTTAGCTCTGTGAGCCCATGATTGGGCAAAATTTGCCCAATCAGGACTCTGAGCCGTGATTGGCATAGTCTTGAACCTGTCTTGCACCTGACCTGTGGTCAGGTGCAAGGCTGTAGCCAATTACAAGCTTCAGGCCAGTGTAAAAGTGCATTGTGGTCCATTGTGGGTGAACATGCGGCGAACACGCGGAAATGTTCATAGTTCGCGAACATGCGAACAGGCAATGTTCAAATCGAACTCCGAACCGATCGAACCGAACAGCTCATCCCTAATTACAATGTCCCAGCGCTAATTAACACCTGGCTCTGGTCAACGAAAAGTTAACCAGAGCCCGGACCTGGTGTTAACGGATTCCGCTTCTGCAGAATCCGTTAACACCATCTTAAAAAAGTAAAAAAAAAAATCCTATACTCACCTTCTGACCCGCGGCGAGGACCGCGACTCCGGTCGCTTCCTCTGGCCGGCGGGAGCAGGGAAAGACAGGGGGAAAAAGTCCACCTTGTCTCTCCCTGCGTATCCCTACGCATTGCGAGATCCGGCCGGTCACGTGACCAGCAGAGAGGAACTCAATGGAGTCCTATTGACTCCAGCGAGTGGATGCTCGCGGCTGCGCTCAGCGCTGCCACGAGCATCCTGATCTTTAACGGGCGCATTCTTTTGCGCCTGCATTGAAATCTGGCGTTAAAAAGCGGGCGCAAGGGGGAAAACTGCGGGCACAGTTTTTCCTCCCTTGCGCCCGCGTTTTAACGCCCAGATTGTAATAGGGCCCGTAATCGGATGAAAATAGGGGGTGTATATTTCAAAAATATTGTTAGAAATTGAAAGAATTTTTTTATAGAAAAAATAATGAAGAGGTCCATATTCCATCTATAAATGATTATTTACCTATAAACGTTGCAAATGTGAAATGAATCCTTCGTTGAGACCCTGTGGTGACAGAGTTCCCAACCGATAGATCCAGTATGCTTCTCTCTGTCTAAGCATATTATCTAGATTGCTTCTATGTGGTCCTGAGCGAATTTGATCGATAATCTTAAACTGTAAATTCGATGCTATACCGCCATGGACAGATTTTACGTGCCTAGAATTTAACAATAAAGATTGATATGATGGTTCCTCCTAGCCTAAGCCTTATACGGCATACTAAGGGTACATTTTCTGGACTATTATTCGAGTTTACGTTACGTATTTACATGTTTATGTTTCCCGGTACCCTTTCATATTTTGTTTTTAGCTTTTGTACTCCACCTATATTCTGTTTGAAATATACTAATATGGTTAAGGTACTGGGTGTAGTAAAATTATAGCACTGGTGCCCTATACATAATAACAAAACATTATTATCAATATTTATGCATAAACCTTAAAAATCCTAAAGGTGATGTATATAAAGCAAGATCAATCACTAACGCTCATCACGAACTAGGGATTTGTGTTTCGATTCGGCCCGATTCGTTTTTTTCACGCATCGGGCCTATTCGGTGCTTCGGATTCGTCCGATGTTCGGAATCGGATCGGCACCAAAATACACAACATCCGAAAATTTTTCCGATCCTAAACAAAATAATTTCGTTATTTCGTATGAACGTGAAATTTGGAAAATCACAAGTAATTTTCGTTCCATTCGTGATTTCGGTTCCATTTCGGACATCGTATTTTTTGGTTCCATTGCTGATTCCATATTTTCGTATTGTTTCAATCAATTCGATATTTACTTGATATCCATTTGATAGTTAATTTCAAATTCGATAGTTGCAGCATATGAATCCTCACACTGCCGGGCAGCACCTCTAAAGTATAATAATGCAGCATATGATTCCGCACACTGCCGGGCAGCCCCACCGCAGTATAATTAATTACTGCAGCATATGATTCTGCACACTGCCGGGCAGCACCTCTACAGAATAATGCAGTATATGATTCCGCACACTGCCGGGCAGCACCTCTACAGTATAATTAATGCAGCATATGATTCCGCACACTGCCGGGCAGCACCGCTACAGTATAATAATGCAGCATATGAATCTGCACACTGCCGGGCAGCCCCACCGCAGTATAATTAATTACTGCAGCATATGATTCTGCACACTGCCGGGCAGCACCTCTACAGAATAATGCAGTATATGATTCCGCACACTGCCGGGCAGCACCTCTACAGTATAATTAATGCAGCATATGATTCCGCACACTGCCGGGCAGCACCGCTACAGTATAATAATGCAGCATATGAATCTGCACACTGCCAGGCAGCACCTCTACAGTATAATTAATGCAGCATATGAATCTGCACACTGCAGGGCAGAACCTCTACACCATAATTAATGCAGCATCTGAATCTGCACACTGCCAGGCAGCACCTCTACAGTATAATTAATGCAGCATATGAATCTGCACACTGCCAGGCAGCACCTCTACAGTATAATTAATGCAGCATATGAATCCGCACACTGCAGGGCAGAACCTCTACACCATAATTGTGTAAGGCAGTGGCTGAGTGACAGACAACAGAGGGTTGTGGTAAATGGAGTTTATTCGGCACAAGGTCTTGTTACCAGTGGGGTACATCAGGGGTCAGTACTTGGACCCATTCTCTTTAATATTTTTATTAGTGATATTGCAGAAGGTATTAATGGAAAAGTATGTCTTTTTGCTGATGACACAAAGATTTGCAACAGGGTTGACATTCCTGGAGGGATCAGCCAAATGACAAATGATTTAGGTAAACTAAAAAAATGGTCGGAGTTGTGGCAATTGAGTTTTAATGTGGATAAGTGCAAGATAATGCACCTGGGACGTAAAAACCCAAGGGCTGAATATAGAATATTTGACACAGTCCTAACCTCAACATCTGAGGAAAGGGATCTAGGGGTCATTATTTCAGAGGATCTAAGGGTAAGTAGCCAATGTAATAGAGCAGCAGGAAATGCTAGCAGAATGCTTGGTTGTGTAGGAAGAGGTATTAGCAGTAGGAAAAGGGAAGTGCTCATGCCACTGTACAGAGCACTGGTGACACCTCACTTGGAGTACTGTGTGCAGTACTGGAGACCGTATCTCCAGAAGGATATAGACATCTTAGAGTTCAGAGAAGGGCTACTAAAATGGTGTACGGCTTGAGGGAGAAAAGTTACCAGGAAAGGCTTAATGATCTTAACATGTACAGCTTGGAAAAAAGACGAGACAGAGGAGATATGATAGAAACATTTAAATATGTAAAGGGAATCCACAAGGAAGAGGAAGGGAGTATATTTAAAAGGAAACAAAATAGCAAAACAGGAGGACATAGTCTTAGATTAGAGGGGCAAAGGTTTAAAAGTAACATCAGGAAGCATTATTTTACTGAGAGGGTGGTGGATACATGGAACAGTCTTCCAGTAGAAGTGGTAGAGGCCAAAACAGTAATTGAATTTAAGCAAGCATGGGATAGGCATAAGGCTATCCTAAACAAAAGATAAATCCAGGTAAAGTATCCATGAAATTGGGCAGACTAGATGGGCCGAAAGGTTCTTATCTGCCGACATTTTTCTATTTTTCTATGTTTCTATAATTAATGCATCATATGCATCCGCACACTGCAGGGCAGCACCTCGAGGAAAGTTCAAAAATTCAACAAAATTTAAAAAAATGCTTAAAAGATCCTAAAAAATCTAAAAATAAAGAGACTCTTTACTGCAGAATATATTAGTAAATGGTTTGGTAGATATTGGATTAAAACAGGAATATTTTTAACATTGAAGCCTATGGGGTAAAACATTTCCCTCACCTTTTTTAACATTGAAGCCTATGGGGTAAAACAATTCCCACACCTTTAACATTGAAGCCTATGGGGTAAAACATTTCCCACACCTTTTTTTAACACTGAAGCATGTGGGATTCAACATTTCCCACACCTTTTTTAACATTTGAAATGAACTATCAAATCGACTAACTATCGAATTCAAAATGAACTCTCGAATGGATATCGACTAACGAGTTTGAAATGAACTATCAAATGGATATTTATTTGATAGTCGATATCCATTCGGGAGTTCATTTCAAATGTTAAAAAGGTGTGGAAAATGTTGAATCCCACATGCTTCAGTGTTAAAAAAAGGTGAGGGAAATGGATTAGAAGGACCAGACGGACATATACACTTTGAACCACTAGGGGGCACCAAAGGAAAAGAAACAGTGAAAATCAAGCTCAGAATGGGCTTGCAGAAAATTAACCCCTTAGTGACCGCAGACGTACTGTCGTACATAGCACGTCCTGCGGTCACTGGAAGCGATCGGATTGCTTCCAGCAGCTCAAACGCCATTGCAGGCTGCCTGGGAGTCCAGGCATCCATGCAATGGTGGTCTGAAGTGCCGGGGCCCCTTGTGATTGCTCCCCAGGAGCGATCAACATCCGGTTTAACCGGAAAGGTGCCCCGCACTTCTACAGAGCACTGGAAGCGATCGGATCACTTCCAGCAGCTCAAACGCCATTGCACGCTGCCTGGGAGTCCAGGCATCCGTGCAATGGTGGTCAGGAGTGCCAGGGCCCCTTGTGATCGCTTCCCGGGAGCGATCATTATCCGGTTTCACCGGAAAGGTGCCCCGCACTTCTTTAGAGCGCTGGAAGCGATTGGATCGCTTCCAGCTGCTCTGAGTATATTGCAAGGATGCCTCGCCATCGAGGCATCCTTGCAATATGGTTACCTGCCGCCGGTTCGCTCAGTGATCGCTCCTCCAGAGTGATCACTTCCGGTAGCGGCAGGAAGTACGGAGTGCCACGAGGTATCGTGGCACTCAGTACAAAAAATATCACATAAGTGATCAGGTGCTCTGCTGGTGCCTCGAGGGATCAAGGCACCCAGCAGACTAAAAAAAAAGTGTAAAAAAAAAAAAAAAATATTAAAATGTATAAAAATTAAATAGAAGTGACAGCCAAAATGGCGCTGCCCTTCTAAGGGCAGGGTCATCTTGGGGCTGTGTGGGATGTTCCTAGCCTGCCTCATCAGAGAGGCAGGCTAGCAACATCCAATCAGAAGTTTGAAAAAATCTAAATAACATTTCTAATTTGTCAGGTTTAGGTCAATATTTTGTAAATATTGGCTCTGACCTCTGTGATTCTCCCTCCCTCTCCTCACTTGTGTTTTGGTGAGCGAGAGAGAGAGAGATCAGATTTGACAGGTTAAGATTTTAGGTAGATTTAGGGAGATTAGAACAATTGAGGCAGGTTTAGAGGGATTTAGGCTGGGGGTCAGACGAGCGTAGTGTTCACGTCCGTGATTGCATCTAAAAGTACGTCCGTGATAGCATGACAGAAAGCCCATTGGAGCCCCACACACGAAGTACGTCCGCACTGAACTGCGGACGCACAACTGCCGCGGCCCACGGACGCAAGGCAGGCAAGAACGTACAACCCCTAGAATGGCCGCACAAAGTGCGCTGCGTCTGCAACATCTGCATTGCTGTGTGTGTGAGTGATGGAACGTGGTCAGACGGACTGCATTTATACGTCCAGCATTTTTCACGGACAAAATGGTTTTGCTTTTTATTTTATTTTCCCCCTACATCCGTCAAAATATACATCAGTAAATAAACGGACTGTGTGGCCACTACTGCGTCTTCCGTACTGACGTACGTCCGTGTGCACGGAAGCACAGTCCGTAGAAATCACGCTCGTCTGACCCTAGCCTTACAGAGATTTAGGGCCATATTACATAGTTGGTGCTAATTTAACCAGAGCAGTTGTAAACTTAAAACCATATTACATAGTTGGTGCTAACTTAACCAGAGCTGTTGTACACTTAAACCCTCCATAGGCTATAATGGCTCTGGGAAGTTTACAACAGCTCTGGTTAAATTAGCACCAATTATGTAATATGGCCCATAGGGTTTTACTGGGGTTAACCAAAAGGTCCTTTTTAGGGCCATTTATTTTTATTTCTTGTGAAACCCAATGGTTCTTTTGAGAACCAATAATCTGCTTATATATATAATAATTATAAAAATTTATTTTATAATCTATTATATATAATGTCACAGAGGGTGTACAGCGCCGAGGAGGCATATGCCATCCTGGCGTCAGAATCTGAGGCATCTGTGTCTGACTCAAACCCAGATTTTGACCCTTCCAGGTACTCAGAGACATCGCTGGATACATCATCTACGCTGGCTGATGTATCTTCTAGTGATGTTTCTGATGCAGATCTGGGGCCACCACCTGCCAGCAGGAGACGCATAGCTCCAGCTGAGGAGTGGGTAGTGCCTCATCGCCAGAGGCCAGATATCCCTCATTTCACGGCAAATCCTGGAATCAGTATTGATGTTGCAGGATTTACCGCCACACAGTTTTTGCAGGTATTTCTGGGGGGTGATTTGTTGGGCCACATTGTTGCCCAAACAAATCTGTATGCCCATCAGCATTGTGCTGCGAAGCCAGACTCGTACTTGGCAAGGCAAGCAATGGACCCCCCCTAGATTTGCAAGAATTTCTGAAATTCTGGGCACTTACTATGCTGATGGGAATCATAAAGAAGCCCTCAATTCGCTCCTACTGGAGCAGTAGCCCCACCTGCTCTACCCCCATTTACCCCCAATCAATGTCACGTAGAAGGTATGAAAACATTTTGCGTTTCATGCACTTCAGTGACAACAGCCTGTGCCCCCCTAGAGAGCATCCCGTTTGACAGGCTGTATAAAATCCACCCCCTGATAACCCACTTCGCCGCCAGGTTTGCAGAGGCTTATACACCTGGAAGGAATATCTGAGTGGATGAATCCCTAATGAAATACAAGGGAAGGCTGGGATTCAGGGGCAGAACTACCACTGGTGCAGCTGGGGCCTCAGCCTGGGGGGGGCCCAGCCACCGGTAAGCAGGGTCCTCAAGATGGCCACCGGCAGGCCCCCTCTTATGAGCAGTCCTGAGTCTGACCGCCGCCTGGCCCCCTCTGAGGACTGGCATCAGAGGGGGCCCACCGGCGGCCATCTTGAAGTCCCTGCTCACCGGTGGGTGTACATGGGCCAAGCCTCCGGTGAACAGGGACTTCAAGATGGCCGCCAGCGGGCCCCCTCTGATGATGTCAGAGAGGGCCCGCCAGTCAGAGGGGGCCCATCGGCAGTCAGGACTGCTCATCATTAAGCTGGGGCAAATCTATCCATGTGTGAGCTGGGGGCAATTATATCCATGTGTGAGCTGGGGGCAATTATATCCATGTTTGAGCTGGTGGCAATTATATCCATGTTTGAGCTGGGGTCAATTATATCCATTTTTGAAGCAGAAAGGGGATACACAATGGAGGCGCTTAATAATAAATGAGTGGTTATGTTTGTGTTGTGCAGCCAACCAGGGTTTAAACACAGAACCTCGACAGAAATGTGTAAATGTACAGTAAGGGGAAGGGGGTGGGTCCTAGTGGCGCAATCTCTTTTGAGGGTAGTCAATTGGGGTCTTGAGGCATATGATACAAATTGTGCCTACATAAACGAAGGTAAGAGCGGTGTTCCCAGTTGGGAAGTGCACGGTCAAAAAGACCACTAGGTGCAAGCGTGAGAAGTGTAGAAATAATTGCGTACACTTCAGAAAAAAACACAGTTGAAGTCCAATGCAAGTAAAGTGCATACAAAGTCATATAAAGTGCAAATGCAAATATAAGTGCATAAAATGTGTTTAAAGTGCATGTGAAAGTCTTTATAGCGGTTGCTATAACAAAGTCCTACTTTCCGAATGAAAAGTGAAAAAAGAGGGGGGAAAAAACAGTCCAACCGTCCATATGTTCTATAATGGAGATATGGGAGAATCCGATCCGGTCATCACGTAGATATTCAAATTTTGCGTGAAGTCCTGATGTGGTGTCTTCGCCTAATTCCTATGTGGACTCACAGTTCCCAAAATGGGAAAAAGGAGGGGAAAAAGGAGAGAGATGATAGTGCAATTTTGCCTTGTAGAGAGTTAAATGCCTATAGACAAGGGAACACTTACGCTTTTTAGAGCCTCGTTTACTGGCTCTAGTGTGAAGTGCCTTGGGCCTGGTTGAGGGTAGCCTCTGCCCTTCTTTATAATTTGCTTGATTGTCTTAGGTGCAGGGAGGTAGAAGAAGAGAGAGACATCCTCATAGTGTAGCTTATAGCCAAATGCTTAGATAAGTAAGGTGAAAAAAATAGACAAACTCACCGATGTTGGAGCCTTAGAATTTCAGGCTCAACTTGTTAGCGTGTGGTACTTCCTATTCGGTGGGTACCTTCACCTCTCTTGTCTGCAGGCAATCTTTTTCTCTTGTATGGATAGTGAGCGGGGATAAAAAGTGGAATATGTAGGACATGCACTGTTTAAAAAGAGTCTTAAACAGAAGTGGTGAAAGAAAGGGTTTATTAGAACAAATAAAATTAGGTATGAACATGGATTAAAACAATAGTTAAAAGGTGGGAGGGAAGTCACAAAATGGGAGACGCGTTTCGGCACTGTCAGTGCCTTCCTCAGTCCATGTGCAGGTTAACAGTGCATGTCCTACATATTCCACTTTTTATCCCCGCTCACTATCCATACAAGAGAAAAAGATTGCCTGCAGACAAGAGAGGTGAAGGTACCCACCGAATAGGAAGTACCACACGCTAACAAGTTGAGCCTGAAATTCTAAGGCTCCACCATCGGTGAGTTTGTCTATTTTTTTCACCTTACTCATCTAAGCATTTGGCTATAAGCTGCACTATGAGGATGTCTCTCTCTTCTTCTACCTCCCTGCACCTAAGACAATCAAGCAAATTATAAAGAAGGGCAGAGGCTACCCTCAACCAGGCCCAAGGCACTTCACACTAGAGCCGGTAAATGAGGCTCTAAAAAGCGTAAGTGTTCCCTTGTCTATAGGCATCTAACTCTCTACAAGGCAATATTGCACTATCATCTCTCTCCTTTTTCCCCTCCTTTTTCCCATTTTGGGAACTGTGAGTCCACATAGGAATTAGGCAAAGACACCACATCAGGACTTCACGCAAAATTTGAATATCTACGTGATGACCGGATCGGATTCTCCCATATCTCCATTATAGAACATATGGACGGTTGGACTGTTTTTTTCCCCCTCTTTTTTCACTTTTCATTCGGAAAGTAGGACTTTGTTATAGCAACCGCTATAAAGACTTTCACATGCACTTTAAACACATTTTATGCACTTATATTTGCATTTGCAGTTTATATGACTTTGTATGCACTTTACTTGCATTGGATTTCAACTGTGTTTTTTTCTGAAGTGTACGCAATTATTTCTACACTTCTCACGCTTGCACCTAGTGGTCTTTTTGACCGTGCACTTCCCAACTGGGAACACCGCTCTTACCTTCGTTTATGTAGGCACAATTTGTATCATATGCCTCGAGACCTCAATTGACCACCCTCAAAAGAGATTGCGCCACTAGGACCCACCCCCTTCCCCTTAATATCCATTTTTGAGCTGGTGGCAATTATATCCATGTGTGAGCTGCTGGGGGCAATTATATCCATGTGTTAGCTGCTTGCAATTATATCCATGTGTGAGCTGGGGCAATTATATCCATGTGTGAGCTGGGGCAATTATATCCATGTGCGAGCTGGGGGTAATTATATCCATGTGCGAGCTGGGGCAATTATATCCATGTTTGAGCTGGGGGCAATTATATCCATGTGTGAGCTGGTGGCAATTATATCCATATGTGAGCTGGTGGCAATTATATCCATGTGTGAGCTGGGGGTAATTATATCCATGTTTGAGCTGGGGCAATTATATCCATGTTTGAGCTGGGGGCAATTATATCCATGTTTGAGCTGGGGGCAATTATATCCATGTGTGAGCTGGGGGCTCTCTGTAATACAGTGGCAAGAAAAAGTATGTGAACCCTTTGGGATTACGTGGAGTTTTGCATGAATTGGTCATAAAATGTGCTCTGATCTTCATCTAAGTCGCAACAATTTGAAAAACACAGTCTGCTTAAAATAATACAACACAAACTTTATATGTTTTCATGTGTTTATTGAACAGAACATGTAAACATTCACAGTGCAGGCTGGAAAAAGTATGTGAACCTTTGGACTTAATAACTGGTTGACCCTCCTTTGGCAGCAATAACCTCAACCAAACGTTTCCTGTAGTTGCAGATCAGACCTGCACAACGATCTGGAGTAATTTTGGACAACTCCTCTTCACAAAACTGTTTCAGTGTAGCAATATTCTTGGGATGTCTGGTGTGAATCGCTCTCTTAAGGTCATGCCACAGCATTTCAATCGGGTTGAGGTCAGGACTCTGACTGGGCCACTCCAGAAGGCGTATTTTGTTTTGTTGAAGCCATTCTTTTGTTGAATTACTTGTATGCTTTGGGTCGTTGTCCTGTTGCATCACCCATCCTCTGCGGAGCTTCAGTTGGCGGAGAGATGGTCTTACATTTTCCTGAAAAATGTCTTGATAAACTCTGGAATTCATTTTTCCATCAATGACAACAATCCGTCCAGGCCCTGAGGCAGCAAAGCAGCCCCAAACCATGATGCTCCCTCCGCCATGTTTTACAGTGGGGATGAGGTTTTGATGTTGGTGTGCTGTGCCTTTTTTTCTCCACACATAGTGTTGTGTGTTTTTTCCATACAACTCAATTTTGGTTTCATCTGTCCACAGAATATTTTGCCAGTAGTGCTGTGGAACATCCAGGTGCTCTTTTGCAAACTTCAAACGTGCTGCAATATTCTTTTTGGACAGCAATGGCTTCCTCCGTGGTGTCCTCCCATGTACTCCATTCTTGTTTAATGTTTTCCTTATTGTAGATGTGTCAACAAAAATGTTAGCATGTGCCAGAGATTTCTGTAAGTCTTTAGCTGACACTCTAGGATTCTTCTTTACCTCATTAAGCATTCTGCGCTGTGCTCTTGCAGTCATCTTTACAGGACGACCACGCCTAGGTAGAGTAGCAACAGTGCTGAACTTTCTCCATTTGTAGACAGTCTGTCTTACCGTGGACACATGAACAACAAGGCTTTTGGAGATACTTTTGTAACCCTTTCCAGCTTCATGCAAGTCAACAATTCTTGATCGTAGGTCTTCTGAGAGCTCTTTTCTGCGAGGCATGGTTCACATCAGGCAGTGCTTCTTGAAACCAGTAAACCCAAAACTGGTGTGTGTTTTTAAAGGACAGGACAGCTTTCAGCAACCCATCCAATAATATCACACGGATTGGACTCAAGGTTGGCTCACTCCTGGCTCCAATTAGCTCTTGGAGAAGTCATTAGTCTAGGGGTTCACATACTTTTTTCACCCTGCACTGTGAATGTTTACATGTTATGTTCAATAAACACATGAGAACATATGTTTGTGTTGTATTATTTTAAGCAGACTGTGTGTTCAAATTGTTGTGACTTAGATGAAGATCAGAGCACATTTTATGACCAATTCATGCAAAACTCCACGTAATCCCAAAGGGTTCACATACTTTTTCTTGCCACTGTAAATAAATATGCTCAAATATATATATATTTTTCTATTTTTCAACTTTTTATTTTTTGTTGTCGCTTCAGGGGGTGTGAATTAGTTTTTTTTTTGGGGGGCCAAAAAAAATCTTGCACCAGCGCCCTTTGTGCCTTAGGTCCGCCACTGCTGGGATTCAAGCAGTATATACCGCTCCAGGTATGGATTATAAACTCTGTGACAGCGAGAGTGGGTATACTCAGGCCTTCTGGGTGTACAAGGGAAAGGATAGCAGCCTTGACCCTCCAGGTTGCCCAGAACACCTGGGAACCAGTGGCAAGATTGTGTGCGACCTACTTTTTCCCCTGATGATCAAAGGGTACCACTTGTATGTTGATAATTTTTATACAAGTGTTCCTTTGTTCAAGCTGCTGTATGGTTTTGATACAGTAGCAGGTGGTACTGTTCGCAAGAACTGCGTAGGTTTCCCAGCACAGCTGGCAGTGGACTGTGGAATATTTAGGAGCAAGGAAATTTCACGACTGGATTTGTTGCACAGGTGGCATCCTATCACAGTTCCATTCACTGAGCTCCTGAGAGCGACCCATTCTTTCACAAATGTTTGTAAAAACAGTCTGCATGCCTAGGTGCTTGATTTTATATACCTGTGGCCATGGAAGTGATTGGAACACCTGATTCTGATTATTTGGATGGGTAAGCGAATACTTTTGGCAATATAGTGTATATTATATTGAAGTTCATCCCCCCCTGCATTGTACTTCAATTGTCTCTTTGGCAACTCATACCTTCCACTTAGAGAAAAGACATTTAGGGAAACAACCCACACCTGAGAATGGCTCTACCTCCATACTGCCTCTCGCTTGCTACTCGGTGCCTGTTAGTAGCAATTAAGCTTAGAACACACCCCCAATGGGCTGGAACCCTAGCAGCCCTGTCTAATACCTGATGCTTTCCCATTCCACTCCCTGACCTATATAAACCTTTCTCTCCTTGTCTGCAAAACTGCGTCTGCTCACTAATCCATTTTTGTTAACATCGCCTGATGACACCCATGGGCGAAACATGTCGAGCCATACAAACCATTTTATCACATTGGTGATGAGCAGCACTTTCTAGCAATTTCTATATGATATTTTAATTTTCACATCAGGTCAGCCTTAAAACAGAGGTTGGTAACACTGGGACTTTGAGAGGCTGGCCAGCAATTAATACATACTGAGAGCAGCTAAGAGGAGTCGGTTTTCCCACTTTTCAAATCTATTTGCAGTGAACCCTCAAAGGCTCACTTTCCTACTTTTATCTTCTATGCTAAACAAGCTATTTAGCTGTCTCTCTGTGGTATTGCTCCAGTAGCAGATATAACTAACCCACTCATTTTAAAGGAACCTACCAATTTATGAGCATATATTTTTTTTAAGAAAAAATTTACTAGCCGGTCAGGAATTTATTTTACACTTTACTATATCTAGTGAATCCTTGAAGGCTCACTCTCCACACCTGCCTTTGCATATGCAGCAATTTCTGTAGGAATCTCCTTGTTAAAATCAGCTTTTTTTTCTTCTCTCCCCCTTCGCTCCTTTCAGTATAGCAAATTCTACTATAAACACTTCATACCTTTTTGTGAACAGGGGAACAAGGATACATAAGTAGTCGACTACAAAGAGAAAAAGGTTACTGGGGTCAGGTCTTCTATATGACCTGAAAAAATAAATCCGAAGTAATGCTGCAGCTGAAAAGGTTAATCCCCAGACGGCATCCAACCTTGGGGTAACGAAATTGTAACAATGAAGTAAAAAAGACAGACCTCCAGCGCTGCTGATAAAGGTGCACTAGTGTCACCACTTTTACTAGAAAAATCACAAACGTTTCGGGGACGCAGCCCCTTCCTCAGTGTGCAGTGCCCTCTCTGAGTGCACACTGAGGAAGGGGCTGCGTCCCCGAAACGTTTTGTGATTTGTGTTTTTTTCTAGTAAAAGTGGTGACACTAGTGCACCTTTATCAGCAGCGCTGGAGGTCTGTCTTTTTTACTTCATTGTTACAAGGATACATAATTAGGAGAGACCCTTTTAATGCTACTGGGTCCTTTTAAGTGCAATCTGAGCTAGCTACCACCGTCTGTGGAATTTTTCCAGTAGCTGTTATAACCTGCTCACCCTTCTAAGGGTCACTCACTACTAGTCTAATAGATATTCTGTTCTTAGTAAGCAGGTAATCTATTTCCAGACTTTTCTATACCCAGTGAACCCTTGAAGTCTTTTCACCTGTCTCTGCTTATGCAGCAATCTAATGTGGGATCAAAAGGGGCTCTATCTAGTCTGCCTCTCTAAACATAGTAATCCCTACTATACTCATTCCATATCCTCTGCTAACGTGGGAATCAATGACACACTTATATGAGAGACCCGTCCAATGTTATTGGGTCTTTCCAAGTTAGATGCACTAACAAATACAAGTCTGTCAGTTTCCCCGCAGCTCTAGGCAGCTCTGACATACATGTTTGTGTTTTAATTCTCTGCAAGCTCATTCTGAGCTTGATTTTTACTGTTTCTTTTCCTTTGGTGCCCCCTAGTGGTCCAAAGTGTAAATGTCTGTTTGGTCCTTCTAATCCATTAAAAGTTAAGTTTTAATATACTTTGTATCCACCATCACTGATCTATATCAATTTGGGTTACCCCTGCACCATCTGGGTGATACTTAGTTACATATAGCTGAAGTTGATTTGGCTGTTATCCATCAGTAAGTGTCACACATGTACCAGAATCATATGCTGCATTATTATACTGTAGAGGTGCTGCCCTGCAGAGTGCGGATTCATATTCTGCATTAATTATGGTGTAGAGGTGCTGCCCTGCAATGTGCGGATTCATATGCTGCATTAATTATACTGTAAAGGTGCTGCCCGGCAGTGTGAGGATTCATATGCTGCATTAATTATACTGTAAAAGGTACTGCCTGGCAGTGTGAGGATTCATATTCTGCATTAATTATACTGTAAAGGTGCTGCCCTGCAGGTGTGCGAATTCATATGCTGCATTAATTATGGTGTAGAGGTGCTGCCCTGTAGTGTGCGGATTCATATGCTGAATTAATTATACTATAGAGGTGCTGCCCGGAAGTGTGCAGAATCATAGGCTGCATTATTATATAGAAGTGCTGCCCGGCAGTGTACAGAATCAGATTCATATGCTGCATGATTTAATTTTTTTCCGTTTTAATAATTTCTTTTGTTCTGGGTTTTATTTTTTTCATTTCAGATAATTTTGTTCAGCTTTTTCCCATTTTAAAACATTTTGTTCTGGTTTTTACATTTTTATTTTTAAAGTCAGATCATTTGAGTCAGTATTTTTGCGTTTTTTTAAATCGTTTTGTTAATTTTTTTTACCATTTTAATATGATTAAAGTTGTGCAATGCATATTCATAACAAAAAAGGATCTTTGATAAAAAAACGATAGAATCGGCAGAATTACTGTTTCGACCCAAAAAAAAAATCGGAGCTTCCGAAATACCATTAGTTCAAGTCAAAACGAATAGAAACTTTGAAACGAAGAGAACAGACGATCCGAAAAGACCGAAAATTTCTGATATCACGAAAAAAGTCGATACGAAAAACGATCCGAAACGAAAATTTTAAAAACCCGAACAAGCCGAACCGAAACGAATCCAAAAAAAATAAAATATCGGTGCACATCCCTATCACGAACACCCTTTTACTACACGACTCAAATAACAGGCCAACAAATATTTGACAATTTTAGAATCAGAGGTCAGACTGCCTACTCCGATATAAATTCAATTCTTAATATTCTGGAACCCCAGGGACATATGCAAGAAGTGAATGTCATATGCAGGATATAATTGAAGTCAAATAGCTTAACTTGTCCTCTTTTGAAAGCACACAAAGGGCTATATTACAAAGCTGGTGCTAACTTAACCAGAGCTGTTGTAAAGTTACCAGAGCCATTATAGCCTATGGACGTTTTAAGTTTACAACAGTTCTGGTTAAATTAGTACCAACATTGTAATACTGCCCAAAGTTCTTTATATTTTTCTTCACTATATTGAGAAAGTAACAGCAAATAAAAGGTGTCTTGTGGGTAGAGAGAACGCTTCTCTGTAGTGTGCTCTGGTATGAGAGGAAGGTAGACAGAAAGCATACCAGTGAGGCTCTCTAATTGGAGGAAGGTAAAACAACATGCATCTGCCCAATATGAGCAGGATGCTACTACCCACAAGCCTCAGTGGTTAGACTGCAGGAAGTGGAGCTTTACTACAAAGGGAAAGGAAACTGTGTCAAACTACGTTGAGTTAGATATGGAGGAAACAACTAAGGAATCCTGGCAAGAGCACCTCTCCAGTAAGTGTCCTTGGGCAAGACACCTAACGGTACATACTCTCCACCCAGGACATACTTGAAAACGAGAGAAATCTCAATGTATCCTTCCTGGTAAAATAAACTACTAGACTATTTAATTCACTATTCACCAAAAGAAACCATCTAGCCTACCTTTCTCTTTAGCATAACGTTCACAAAACTAAAAACTAGTTCCCATACACTCTCATCCTGAAAATAAATGTACTATGATCCCACTATTAACCACAACTACATCATGTATGGTTGTTTTTATTTATGTATGCCATTAGGGATCCAAGTCTGAATTAACAATATTAGACCAGATCAATATAAACAGCCTTAGTCTATCTTAAATTTAATAAAAGCCAGGGGCTGGTGACAAGGAGTCAATAGGTAGTTCTCATGATCCACCATCCATACGTGTATTAGTTTGTAGGGATTAGTGGGCACTGGATATAGTTTGATTTTTAAGATAGTTATTGGTAAGCTACTGGGTGCTACATTATATTGTAAAATTCCCTCTTTAGGCCCCGTTCACACTGTGCGATTTATTGCGCGGATTTTGCTGCGACGTCGCGCTGTGTAGCTTCTCCAATGCATTTCAATGGAGCTGTTCACATCTTGCCGCGCGACGTCGCATGTCGCGCGTCGCAGTAGCATGTCGCTGGTACATGACCCTTTTTTTGCGATTTGCTATCTGCGATTTTGCGATTTGTATAGGTGGTGCTTGGCAAAAATCACACAAAACAGCGATGTCGTGTGACATTATCGCACCATGTCGCGAATATGAAAATCGCACAGTGTGAACGGGGCCTTAAAGTTGAAAAGCATTCATGCTGAGAAAAAAAACTCTTGATAGTCTTCTAAGACACACAGTCTAATGAACTTTTGATGTCCAACTAGTGCAACTCTTTTTAAAGTCATTCTTCTTGACTGATTTTATATTTCAGGGAGCTGGTTCCAGTGTGTAATATTGTAGAACTTATGCACCAGGTGTCCATGGGAATGAAATACCTGGAGGAGAATAATTTTGTGCATCGTGACCTTGCAGCTCGTAACGTCTTACTGGTGAATCAGCATTATGCCAAGATCAGTGACTTTGGTCTCTCTAAAGCCCTGGCTCCAGATGACAGCTACTATACGGTATCTCTATGACAGTTTGTTAAATAAAGAAACCATATGCCCTTACATTTTGAACAGCAGTCATGTAATTGTTTTCTAAAATCCGTAAAACACATAAGAACCAGACTCCGTTACAGAAACACATGTTCTAAGAAGGAAAGGAGAAACTGAAACAATAACATAATCGGACATGAGAAATTTAATCATAAATTCAGTAGCCACCTCACTGGAACAAATAATGTAAAACTAATTCAGATATTGAAGGCAATAAGAAAAACTGAGGGCTACCCGGCATAGGTATGAGGGCTATGACATGATGAACTGGGTAAATTTAGCAGTAGAGTCATTTGTTGATTCCATGAGTGTTTGTATGAAAGACCATTAAGACAAAAGAAGTATACAAAGTGTGTGTAGCTCAATACCCACTGCAGGCCAAATCCAAGGGGCACCATGATTCCCCAAATATAAAAAACATTTATCAAATAACGTTCAATGGTACAAATAAAGTAAAGAAATGAAAATAAATGCCACAGGGACTCCCAGATACAGTCAGGATATCCCTATAAGAGGTTTCTTTTTCCATCCCTAAATAAAACAAAGTATAGTGTAGTATTTTAAAGCGGCATAAATAAAATATATTAAAAGCCAAAAACAAACTCACAAAGCAATTGTACATATACACATGTTCCTAAAAGCATTTGCCACAATGGCTAAGACCTCCCGATTACCTTTGGTTCCCCTTTGTCAATCCACCAACTGTCATTGTGCCAGGGATGGTCCAACGGCAAGGTTTGACTTCCAAGACGTCAGACCAAAATGGTATTGTTTGGCTGGCCTGGATTAGCCCCAATGCTGCAGGTAAGTAACCACATGTACATGAGAGGATGTCCCCCACATGTCATCCACAGCAAAAGGATTACATAGTTACATAGGCTGAAAAAAGACATGTGTCCATCAGGTTCAGCCTCTCACACATCACCTACTGCTGTTGATCCAAAAGAAGGCAAAAAATCCAGTCTTCTCCTTTGCGTCCCCGGTTTAGTGTGATATTACGATGCAGGTGACAAAAAAGCAGCCTGCATCGTAACCCAGCGCTAAGCCACAGGATGCACGTGGCAGCGCTAAGCGACGCCGTAAGCACCCCTCCATGGAATCCATAGGTCGCTGTCGCTGTCACATGACCTGCCAGATCTTGCCTCGCGTGATCCGGCAGGTCGGTGTAGTGATCCACAGAGAGAGAGAGACTGGGGGACTTTTTTCCTGCTCCTGGCGGCCAGAGGAGGTGGTTGGAGCCGCTGTTCTCGCTGCGGGATTAGAGGTGAGTATGTGATTTTTTTTGGGGGGGGATTTTTGGCTGGTACTGATGGATTCTGCAGAAGTGGAATCCGTTTGCACCAGGTCCTGGCTTATGGTTAACTTTCGGGTTAACCGCAGCCGGACAGTAATTATCGTTAGAACTTTGTAATCCTAAAGCTAATTAACACGTTGCACTCCCCATGTTAAGCATAGGGAGCGCAAAGTACAGTAACCGTGCGCTGAAAAGTGCAAGATCCGAATCGCTAATAGGTTTTTTAACCTGATAGCGTTTGGATGGTAATATGATGTGCCCATGCTACACAGGTGATCGCTAACGTTAGCGTTTGGAATGTACTAGTGCCCCATGTGAATAAAATTGCTGCACTCTGATGAATAAACAGGTGTGGTTTGCCTGCCTCCAAGGGAGATCGAATTGAGCAGTATTGTTAGGTTTGCCAAAGGAAGCTAGTATATAATGAAATTGCTAGGGTATTGATTCCTTATATAAAAAACATAACTACTGTATAGTGATCACTTGGAGGCAAGCCGCAACATATATTGATTAGGCTCACATTACCACACCAATGCCAAATCCCAAAGATATCAAAGAGGCTACAAATAGCAAAATTAGCACAAATTTATTGCTAATAAAGTCTCATTTTGATTCCTTATAATGCAGAGGAAAGTGCAAGGTCTTTTAGCTCCACAGAACCAGATAGGCTTAATACAAAACAGAGGGATTGAGCCTAGATACCACTAAATCATCAGTATTCGTCCTAAAAGGTTGCCAGGTACCAGTGGATTTGAAGGAGTCACCACTTTAAGCACTAAACCAGACCTGCACTGAATTCATAATTTCAAAGATAATAGGAGCCAGTAACACCAGAACCACACCAAAGCCTAGTCACAGCATGGTATGAAAAGCGCTCTCAATAGCCAAAGAGTTAACCAAATGGCATAGCGTTTGATTAGGGAAGAGGCTGATACTTGCGTCATTTCAAGATCACGTGTATAAGTTGTTTAAACAGGGACCCGGCAGGCGCATGTGTTGTATCGCAGGGCAACCAAGGAAGCCGGACATCAGTCACTTAGGCTTCGTTCGTCACATGTTCTTGACAGAGCCAATCGCAATATCATCATAAAGTTTAACCATAGTGGCAGGTTCAAGATTATGAATTATACACCTGCGATCCAGTGTTATATTTAGATCGCTTTCTTAATTCTATGCAAAACTATACAGACGGAGGAACTAATCCTGGCAATGTGTCAAGCAATTCTACTGTTTATTCAGAGAAACAAGTGTATATAATCACCGTTGCCAGGCAACCGTGGATGCTGGGTAGCATTCGCTTAAGTATCCCTCGTCACATGAGTTTAACGTGTACATACAGATTTATATCAGGGCTGCCTGTTCCAGATTACATACGATTATAACTGCGATCTCAAGCTGTAATACATGTAATGTAAACATAGGAATCAATAGTAACAGAATTTCAAATAAATCTTCCTATAATTTATCTCACGTCTATCTGAAAAGCACTACAAATGATGTAAGGAAAATTTCCATCATCAGTACACAGAATTATATAAATATAATCGGACGATGACATGGTTAACCTGACCTACAAAACCAGTGTTCAGTATTTCTTTGTATTCAGTGTTCAGACCCAGTAGTTCCTGTCCTGTCCACCTCTCTTGTTCTGTCTGCTTTATCAGCCCTATTGGATGTATTTATCTGACCTATCCAGAGGCGTACCAAGGCAGGGGGAGTGGAGAGTCCTGGGTGACAGCTGAGAGGGGGTGTATCTGAGGCCAGATCCGGTGTTCCGACGAGGATTGCCTGCCTGTCGAATAATGCCTGGCCCGCTCTGCGCATGCGCCTGGTGCACCTACGTCATTATGAATTAATAAAATTACTCTAATTTCAAAATATTGCACCATGTTAACAGTTGGCAAGTGGTGACCAGCTGCTGTAATGGTGCTGTACTTCAATAGGATAACGTTTTTTCTTCATTTTTCTTTCTTTTCATTAATATATTTTGGAATGGTGCATTTATTTATATATATTTTAGCGCTGTTTTAAGATTGTGTTTGCTGCATTTACTTGTTGTGGCCACCAGAGGGAGAGAGGGGCAATATGGACTATACTGGACACAAACGGAACTACAATTTCCATCGTGCTTTGCGGTGGAGACAGGAAGTGGGTGGGAGAGAGAGGAAGGACATCTGCAGCCTCGTCGGAGGAGAGCCAGAGTGAGCCGAGCGGCGAAAGGTGGAAGACGCACGTGAGACTGCCAGGGATCGTGACCAGGCTGGAGAGCAGGCGCTGCCTCGCGGGTGCTGGAGATCGGGACAGTGACTTAGCAGAGACCTACCTACGCACCGCTGAGAGGTTTGCACAGACATATAGTTCCGGTTGGACCCCGAGTAAGGAGACCGCGATGATCCAATGGGAGTGCAGGCGGTAGGCCGTAGTTTCTCATTGCGGAGATCGGACAAGCAAGGGAAGCGGATCCGGTAGCACAGAGTGCCAGTGTAAAAGCGGAGAGACATCCTTGATCGGGCAGCGGAACAGATTGTCTAACGGATGGGTGAGAGGCCTTCCAGGCCACTGTTCCAAGTATAACAAAGCACGCTGCATTATTGTTTAAATCTACAGGGCCCCAACGTAACTAATCGAAGATTTGCTCATTCCATTCACTGGCCAGTTGAATACAGTACCCGGGTACCCGAGATCATACACATACACCTTTTTGAGACATTACTTTCACGGGACTTACACTCCAGAACTGAAGGGGTTAAACTTTTCTTTTGCCGCTGTGTGTTTTTTCCCGCATTATGAAGTCCTGTCGTTCATATACCGTGTCTACATTATATATGCCGCTTTATTGGGATCAGTAAAGTATATAATCTATAAAACACACAACAGTGCTGGTGTATATTTATTCCCTAGTGCGGTGAGACTAACCCGAGGTTAATTCAGCGGCTCCTCCGGGGGTGAGCGCTACACGTGGGGGCTCGTTCCGGGATTCCAGTCTCTGTAATAAAACCACAATTAAAGGGTTAATTATGGATCCAGACACTGCTGCCAAATGGTGTGAGGAGCAAAATAGCCAGATAGAGTTAAGCATAGTCATGGATATTCCTGCAGACACTTGGGTCGAAGATCAGATTCGCCGGGCCGTGGCTGCGCTGACACCAGATCATCGTGGGTTAATTCTGGACATTAAAGCGAACTCGGATACTTCACACTCTTTTTGAGTGGAGAAAGGGTGTTCCAGTGTGTTTTCAGGGCGCGAGCGTGAAGCTGACCGATGAGGTGGAAGTTCAACTGATTCAGCCAAGTGCGCCACGTGACGATCCCGCGAATGTTCCCGCGCCCAGCCAGCTGGCCATGATCGGGCCTGAAATTATAGTGGCTATCGGAGATTTTCTGGCTAAATGTCAAAGAACAAGCCCTCCACACACTAACTTTGGTTATCGACGGTTGAGGAATTTTACAGGAAACGTTCCAACTCCGGCGGGAGAAGAAACCTTTGAAGAATGAGTAGAACAGGCGATGCAGGCTCTGGATGAGTGGGACGTCCCTGAAGCGCAGAAGAAGCAAAGAAATACTGAGAGCTTAAAAGGGACCTGCGTCAGAGGCTGTCAGAAACCTGAAGTTGAGTAAGCAAGACTGCACTGCTTTAGATTACCTAAACGTATTACAGGAAGTCTTTGGGCGAATAGAAAAGGCTGCTGAGCTCATGAACCAGTATGAACATACTTACCAGCGAAAAGGTGAGAAAATGACTGAATATATGAGGCGCCTGGATAAGATTCTGCACCAAATACTCAAGAAAGGGGCCGAACCGGCCACAATAGATAAAATCCGAATGCAGCAGATACTGAGGGGCGCTCAACCTCTAGATCCTGTGATGTTACAGCTGAGAACCAGAGAAGGTAACCGAGAATTGAAATACCTGGAACTGATTCGAGCTGTTAGAGAGGAAGAGGCTCTGCTAGAAGAAAAGTCTTTAAGGAGAGGAGAAAGAGCTTAAGCACAACCCGTAAGGCATAACGAATATCTGCAAACTCAAGATGATTCGTTGGACGCCTATGGATCTGAAGTTGACGGACAAGAGCATCTGTTAGTTCCTATATCCACAGAGAGTGCTGCCAAAGAGTCAACCATTCCTACATATAGTGAGATACACAAGACTGTTAAGAAGGTGCAAGAAGCTCAAGCTGAACTGAAACAGGCGCACATGGACCTGTGCCGAGTACTCTTGAAGGTGGCAGAGACACAGACCAATATGCAGACGTTCCTCACTGATATGCGGACAACGGGAGTTGCTATGGCGTCTGGCCAGGGTCCTTCAACCGAGTCACCACGAGCAAGTGCGTCTCCGTCTTCAAAGAAGAGATGTTTCAGTTGTGGGGAAATGGGTCATTTCCGAGCACAGTGCAAAAACCAAAGGCCTGAAGGAAATAGAGTGGAAGAGTTCCTAAAGGCCTTGGAGAGGCTGCTATCTACCTCACAGGCGGGAAACGCCAGAGGGCCCAAGTGAAGGAGCAAACTAGGTGCCCAATGGTTGAAAACCGCTCCAAAATTAAAGCCAGAACCGAAAGGCCGAGAGGGCCCAGAGTCTTGCCAACTGCTGAGCCTACCAGGACTGAAAGAGTTACTCCCTTAGTATCAGGTCCTATGTCATGGGGAAACAATGCACACCCAAAACCTCCACGAGTCAAGAAGAAGGCCAGTAGACATGTGCACAGCACAAAATTTCGTTTTGAACTAATAGATTAGTCCTAAAATGCAATTTATTTAGTTGCTAAAGAAATTCGTTTTCAGTTCTTTAGTATGAAAACTAATTTCATTCATCCGAAAACCAATGAATACAATTACTATTGTAGTGGCTCCTCAGAGGGCTGAGATCACTGCTTGTTACAGTATCTCTCACTCAGCACAATGTGGGCCATATTACATAGTTGGTGCTAACTTAATCAGAGCTGTTGTAAACTTCCCAGAGCCATTATAGCCTATGGAGGTTTTCAGTTTACAACAGCTCTGGTTAAGTTAGCACCAACATTGTAAAACTGCCCCGTGTCAGGCAAAGCTGTTACAGTAACTGACTGCTGCTCATCACAGCGCTCAGAGTTTCAGTAAAACTAGTAAATAATATTTTTATATATAAGAGGTTAAAACAATATTATTTCCTTGTTTTACTGAAACTCTGAGCGCTGTTACAGTCAGTTACTGTAACAACTGAGCCTGATACATTGTACTGAGAGATAATGTAACAAGCAGCCGATCTCAGCACTCACAGCCATTGGATTTAAAGGGCTAAAGAAAAAAGGATCCTCTCTGTATAATGTTTAGAACATCCTCCTGCATTAATTAATACCCCTCTCTGTATAATGTATACAACATCCACCTGCATTAATTAATACCCCTCTCTGTATAATATATAGAACATCCTCCTGAATTAATTAATGTCCCTCTCTGTATAGAACATCCTCCTCAATTTATACCTTCTCTGTATAATGTATAGAACATCCTCCTGCATTAATACCTCTCTCTGTATAATGTATAGAACATCCTCCTGCATTAATTAATGCCCTCTCTGTAATGCCTACTGCATTGGCATGTGGAGGGTGCAGCACTTCAGATGTTGCGATGTTGCGCTCTTCATTGCTGGTCTCCTTCACTCATCAATGTAATATCATAAAAAGGACTGAAACTAAAATGTAGTGCATTTTATTTTAGTTTCTTTCATTTTTTGTACTGAGCAGTTTTGTTTCTCTTGAGTCATACTAAAACTAAATTATCCCAAAATTCTGACTAAATCGTTTTAGTACTAAAACGAATGCACATGTCTAAAGGCCAGGGTACAGCGAACTGGGTCTAAACCTCCTGCGGCTACGACAACGTTTCCTGACCAGCTGATAGGTCCTTCTCCCATCGTTCCAATCCAAGTGGAGGGAGTCTACACTAAAGCTCTGTTAGACTCAGGGGCTCAAGTGACGCTGATATATCGAGACTTCTACGAGAAGCACTTGAAACATATACCTCTACAAAAATTAAAGGACCTTGAGATCTGGGGTATCGGAACTGAGAAGCTTCCCTGTGATGGATATCTACAGGTGAAGTTAAAAATCAGATCCGAAGTCATCGGACAGTCTGGAGGTTGTGATGCATTGGCCATTGTGTGTCCTCGGCCTTCAGGGGCCAACAGAAGTTCTATGATAGTGGGGACGAATACTGATCTGGTGCGACGTCTTCTGACTCCTATAGTAATTGAAGAAGGTTCTACCAGAGGAGTACACCCGATATTACGTCCGGTCTATCAGCGAATGGTCAAAGAACCACCTGCCGAATTGGGGCGTCTGTGGAGATTGGGAGGAACAGAGAAGGTTCTGCAATCAGGAGAAGTGGCGAGTTTCCGGGCTTCAGTCAAGTTGAACGGATCACAACCAGGTCCCTATGTGGTACTGGAAACTGATCCCAGTCATGGGAGTGAAGCTGGAGTAGAAGTAATCCCTGAGATAATCTCCACAAGAGCTTTGAAACGGACACGAGGAAGAGTCTCAGTTAGTGTGTGTAATGTGTCTGATTCTCCAGTGATCCTGAAAGCACGAATGCCCATCGGGCAAGTAGCGTCCGCTACACCTCTCTCCCCTACTGATTTAGGGGGGGGAGTGAATAAAGAGATTCCAGCTGAAAGGTTCTATCCTAAGGACGCTCCCATCTCGCCTGAATGGAAGAAACTTCTTCAGTCCCAGATTCTAAAATGGAGGGACTTATTCTCGAAGGATGAGTTTGACGTGGGTTTAGCTAAGAGTACTGAGCATCGCATTCAACTACAGGAAGATAAGCCATTTCGAGAAAGGTCAAGAGTGACGAGTTCCACTGGGAGACTTGGATGATCTACGAGAACAGCTGAATTAACTACAGAGGACTAAGGTGATTCAAGAGTCCAGAATCCGTACGCCTCTCCAATAATGATGGTTCGGAAGAAGAATGGTTCTATCCGTCTATGTATAGACTATCGCACGCTGAATCGGAGAACCATCCCAGATCAATATGCTACTCCTCGGATAGAAGATGCCTTACAGTGTTTGTCTGGAGCAAAATGGTTTAGTGTACTAGACCTGCGAAGTGGGTATCATCAGATACCAATGCATCCTGAGGACAAAGAGAAGACTGCGTTCATCTGCCCACTGGGGTTCTTTGAGTTCAACAGAATGCCTCAAGGCCTTACGGGGGCTCCCGCCACGTTCCAACGGTTAATGGAGAAGACAGTCGGTGTATCTTGATGATATTATTTTTTATTTTTTTTGAGAAAGGATTTTACCAGGAAGGATACATTGAGATTTCTCTCGTTTTCAAGTATGTCCTGGGTGGTGAGAATGTACCGTTAGGTGTCTTACCAAGGACACTTACTGGAGAGGTTGCTCACTGGGATTGAACCCATGACTCCACAGGCTCTCTCCATGCAGAGCAGTGACATTACCTCTACTCCACCCAGCCGGTACAATTATTGTGTTCGGGAAGACTCTGGAAGAACATGAGCAGCGGTTGGAAAAGGTTTTGAAGTGGCTCCACGGAGAAGGGTTGAAACGGTTTCTGGAAAAGTGTCAATTTTGTCTACCTTCCGTTACGTACCTGGGACATGTTGTTTCAGCAGAGGGCGTTTCGACGGATCCTCGAAAGTTGGAAGCCGTAGCTTCCTGGCCTAGACCCCGAAATGTTACTGAACTTAGATCATATTACCGAAGATTCGTAGGAGGATTTGCCAAGATAGCTCAACCCCTGAACAAGCTCCTACAGAAGGAAGACGCAGAAGAAGGCTCCAAGGCCTCTGATCGAAGTTCGTCGGCTCCGGGGCCAAGGAAGGCTCGAGAATCCATCCAATAAGAATGGACTTATCAATGCGAAAGTGCTTTCATGAAGTTGAAAGAGAGTCTAACTCGAGCTCCCGTCCTGGCTTACGCTGATCCTCATAAGCCGTACGAATTGCATGTGGATGCCAGCAGAGAAGGTCTAGGGGGAGTCCTATACCAAGAATATGATGGATTGTTGAGGCCTGTAGCGTATGTGAGCCGAAGTCTTACGCCTTCAGAGAAGAACTATCCTACCCACAAATTAGAGTTCCTAGCCTTGAAGTGGGCGGTAGTAGGCAAGCTGAAAGATTATCTGTATGGAGCGGAATTTGTGATAAAGACTGACAACAATCCTCTTACATACGTCCTTACTACAGCGAAACTGGATGCAACGGGACATCGGTGGTTGGCCGCTCTGTCAGGGTTTCGGTTCAGCCTTAAGTATCGCCCTGGAGTGAATAATCGAGATGCAGATGCTTTGTCAAGAAGACCCTCCACTACAGAATGGACTCAGCTGACTCCAGATGGGGTGCAAGCCTTATGTCAAGGGGCAGAGCACCGGGTCAAGGGAGTGGTTGAAGCAGAAGCTATAGGAGTTATGGCTGCGGCTGTTCCAGAGTATTATTGTAATCCTACACAGCTGAGGGATGAAAGTCTGCCTACTTTTTCGAAGCAGGTCCTGAGAGCCGATCAGGCTAGAGATCCTCTGATTGCGTTAACAGTGAAGGCCATAAACACGAACCAAAGGGAAATTCTACTGACAAATTCCCCAGAAGGAGCTCGATTGGTATACAAAGAGTGGGAACGGATTGAAGATGTTGGATGGGGTGGTCTACCAAAGGGGCCCCTCGAACAATGCTGAAGAGACACAACAGTTGTTCCTTCCCACCAAACACAGAGAGGGTGTGCTGAGATAATTACACGATGACCATGGGCATTTGGGTGCAGAGAGAACTTTTAAGCTAGTGCGAGACAGATTTTATTGGCCCTGTATGAGATCTGAAGTTGAAAGTTACTGCCATTCATGTTTGAGGTGTATCCAGAGAAAGACCCTACCAATTTGAACTGCTCCAATGAGCCACCTGCAAAGTCAAGGACCTATGGATTTGGTGTGCATTGATTTCCTGTGCTTAGAGCTGGATGCTAGTGGGCAGGGAAATATTCTAGTAGTGACTGATCATTTCACACGTTATGCCCAAGCTTTCTCTACTAAAGACCAACGTGCTCCTACAGTGGCAAAGGTTTTGATGGAGAAGTTTTTTGTTCATTGTGGCCTACCAAGGAGAATCCACTCGGATCAGGGCAGAGACTTTGAGAGCCGGCTTGTTGGGCAATTGCTGGAACTGTTAGGAATTCAGACGACCCGAACCACTCCATATAACCCTCAAGGTGACGCCCAACCCGAAAGATTTAATCGCACGCTGCTAAATATGTTGGGGACACTGTCAAACTGAGAGAAGCAGAATTGGAGACGTCACATAGGTACGCTGGTGCATGCGTATAACAGTACGGAGAGTGACGCTACTGGATACTCACCTTACCGTCTCATGTTCGGAAGAGAAGCTCGACTGCCTGTTGGCTTGGCATTTGGGTGATCTCTTGATCAGACGTCTGTGGCCTCTCATAAAAATTATGTGGATAGACTTCGGAAAAATTTGGCTTCTGCGTTTGAACAGGCCCGTTTGACTTCAGGAAACAGAGAACAGAGGAATAAGCGAAACTATGACTTGAGAGTTCGTACTATGACTTGAGAGTTCGTATACAGGATTTACAACCCGGTGATAGGGTTTTGTTGAAGAACTTGGGTGTTTCTGCAAGGCATAAGTTGGCGGATAGATGGAGTTCTCAAATTTACATTGCCTGTAAGCAACTGCCAGGTCTGCCAGTTTACCAAATCCGACCGGATGGAAAGGCCAGGTCTCTTAGGGAAGCTGTAAGGATACTAGTTGGAGACAAAATTTCTTTGCCGAACCCGCCTGCACGCTCGACTCCTGTTACTCGGCCTCAGCAGACAATGGTTGTTGAAGAAAGTGAAGGGGACAGTGAGGAAGGAAGTTTTTGTCTGGACTGGGTGCGCTCACCTGAGCCTGAAGAGGTCATTCCAGTTTCCGAACGGTGGGAAAGTAACCTGAGGCCTGAGGCTCCTGAATTCCGATTGGAAGTTTCTGAGACTTCGGAAGTTCCTGTAGTTCCCGAAGATGTGTCCTTAGATTATAGTTCTATGCCTTCACTGGAAGGCTCATATTCAGAAGAGGTGTCTGCTCCAGTTGTGGACGAAAGAATTGAGCCCGTACCTGTAGTACTTCCACCTGAAGAGGAGATGATTGAACCAAACGTTCTATCCGACCCCCTCAGAGACTCACCTACGATTCACCGAGACATAGCACTGAAGAGGCTGTTACCACAGTGCGAAGGTTGCCTGAAGTGTCTGCTATGCTAGCTGAGGTAGTCAGGAGCATGAGTCAACTTGAGGATGTATATCTGACCCATTATATGTTTGCTGCTGAGCCTGAATATATTGCTTAATGTAAATGCTGAAATGTCATGTAACTGTTACACTTCCTTGGAGAGACCCAAGCGTTCAAGGGGGGGGGGAGAGTGTAGCATGGTTTTAAGATTGTGTTTGCTGCATTTACTTGTTGTGGCCACCAGAGGGAGACAGGGGCAATATGGACTATACTGGACACAAACGGAACTACAATTTCCATCGTGCTTTGCGGTGGAGACAGAAAGTCGGTGAGAGAGAGGAAGGACATCCGCAGCCTCGTTCGGAGGAGAGCCTGAGTGAGCCGAGCGGCGAAAGGTGGAAGACGCACGTGAGACTGCCAGGGATCGTGACCAGGCCGGAGAGCAGGCGCTGCCTCGCGGGTGCTGGAGATCGGGACAGTGACTTAGCAGAGACCTACCTACGCACCGCTGAGAGGTTTGCACAGACATATAGTTCCAGTTGGACCCTGAGTAAGGAGACCGCGATGATCCATTGGGAGTGCAGGCGGTAGGCCGTAGTTTCTCATTGCGGAGATCGGACAAGCAAGGGAAGCGGATCCGGTAGCACAGAGTCCCAGTGTAAAAGCGGAGAGACATCCTTGATCAGGCAGCGGAACAGATTGTCTAACGGATGGGTGAGAGGCCTTCCAGGCCACAGTTCCAAGTATAACGAAGCACGCTGCATTATTGTTTAAATCTACAGGGCCCCAACGTGACTAGTCGAAGATTTGCTCATTCCATTCACTGGCCAGTTAAATACAGTACCCGGGTACCCGAGATCATACACATACACCTTTTTGAGACATTACTTTCACGGGACTTACACTCCAGAACTGAAGGGGTTAAACTTTTCTTTTGCCGCCGCGTGTTTTTCCCCGCATTACGAAGTCCTGTCGTTCATATACCGTGTCTACATTATATATGCCACTTTATTGGGATCAGTAAAGTATATAATCTATAAAACCCACAACAGTGCTGGTGTATATTTATTCCCTAGTGCGGTGAGACTAACCCGAGGTTAATTCAGCGGCTTCTCCGGGGGTGAGCGCTACAATATATATATAAAAAAATGTTTTCCATTGCTATATATATATATCCATCCCTCTCTCTCACTGACCCTCTGATCGGGCGCTCGTGTCCGAATGATCCGACACTGAAATTAGAGTAATTTTATTAATTCATAATGACGTAGGTGCACCAGGCGCATGCGCAGAGCGGGCCAGGCATTATTCGACAGGCAGGCAATCCTCGACGGAACACCGGGTGTCAGTCGAAGCTCCGCAGCGCTGATTATCGCTGACGGATCTTCTTCTTCTCATCCTGATCCAGTGGCGACTCTAGGAACAATATTTAGGGGGGCACATAAGATACCACAGTCAAAACTGGGGGGGCACTAATCATTTTCACCACTAAATCATACCCTGAATAAAATTAAGGGCCCTATTGCTAAAACTTAGTTTCTGACGACCTATTAACAGATCACCTTGTCCACGGTACTCCATGAACAAGGTCGTTTGGCGCACGCTAGGGAAACGCTAAGACCCGGGCTGAGACCTAGCGCTAATGCGGTTGTGTACAGGATAGAATTTTTTTTCCAGTGCAGAGTGCCGGGCCATACCTATCCCCCACCCTCACAAGCTTGAATATGAACACAGCCAGTGAATAACCTCACACCCCTGCATTGTTAAAATCCTCTAAGGTGGCTGTATCATCCATGTTTTGATGCACAAATACAGTATATTAAGGCTGATGGGCATTGCATGATAAATGCCACCCGACAGCATGTAGAATCATTACAATGCATTTAATAGATCCAAAAGGAAGGCCAGGTGAGCGACAATAATTTCCCTGCTGCAGCATATAAATAATACATGTTTTAGGGCAAGACTTATTCACGTGTCCCTTTAAACATGGTCCACACAGTCACCCTAATAATCACCCGCTTACATACTATGAATAACCCCCAGCATAAAGTGTTTAAAATTAGGCAATATATTAGAATTAGGATATATGTGGATAAAGGATACATTTATATCATAATAGAGATCACTGCAACAGCAGAGACATTGCTGACCAGATCCATTACTATGGTGCATGGAGCCAAGAGAACACCTGTGCTTCATTCCTTTCAATTGCCTGTGAATTTTGTGCAAAGATCTGTTTTTTCTGGTTTTCTGGAGTTAGCACCAGGGTTGAGCAGTAGGTAAAATGTTGCAATTAGCGCCCCTCAAAAAATTAGCGTTGGCACTAGACATGTTCATTCGTTTTAGTACTAAAACGATTTAGTCAGAATTTTGGGATAATTTAGTTTTAGTATGAGTCAAGAGAAACGAAACTGCTCAGTACAAAAAACAAAAGAAACTAAAATAAAATGCACTACATTTTAGTTTCAGTCCTTTTTGTGATATTACATTGATGAGTGAAAGAGACCAGCAATGAAGAGCGTGACATCGCAACATCCGAAGTTCTGCACCCTCCACATGCCAATGCAGTAGGATGTTCTATACAGAGAGGGGCATTAATTAATGCAGGAGGATGTTCTATACATTATACAGAGAAAAGTATAAATTGAGGAGGATGTTCTATACAGAGAGGGACATTAATTAATAGGAGGATGTTCTATATATTATACAGAGAGGGGTATTAATTAATGCAGGTGGATTTTGTATACATTATACAAAGAGGGGTATTAATTAATGCAGGAGGATGTTCTAAACATTATACAGCCCTTTAAAACCAGTGGCTGCGAGCGCGGAGATCGGCTGCTTGTTACATTATCTCTCAGTACAATGTATCAGGCTCAGTTGTTACAGTAACTGACTGTAACAGCGCTCAGAGTTTCAGTAAAACAAGGAAATAATATTGTTCTAACCTCTCTGAGCGCTGTGATGAGCAGCAGTCAGTTACTGTAACAGCTTTGCCTGACACGGGGCACTATTACAATGTTGGTGCTAACTTAACCAGAGCTGTTGTAAACTGAAAACCTCCATAGGCTATAATGGCTCTGGGAAGTTTACAACAGCTCTGGTTATGTTAGCACCAACTATGTAATATGGCCCACATTGTGCTGAGAGTGAGAGATACTGTAACAAGCAGCGATCTCAGCCCTCTGAGGAGCCACTACAATAGTAATTGTATCCATTGGTTTTCGGATGAATGAAATTAATTTTCATACTAAAGAACTGAAAACGAATTTCTTTAGTAACTAAATAAATTGCATTTTAGGACTAATCCATTAGTTCAAAACGAAATTTTGTGCTGTGCACATGTCTAGTTGGCACCAAGTGATCTGTTAGCTGCAAAAGCGCTGGAGATCTCTAGCGCTCCCCGTGTTAAGTAAAGGACGCGGAAAGTAGTCAAACGATCTGTTGGTCAGGCACTAGACTCAATTAACCTGGTGCCAACACTAGGGTTAGCTCACACCTAAATAAGTATATATAAATAAGATTCCAAAACCCCAGAGTAATGTGATGCAACGATACCTTGTTATTGTACTAACCTGATACTTAAATTCAATATTTTATTTGGAGCAATTCGGCAGTTTTCGCTGAATGTCTGATAGCTGCTTCAGTAACTCCACTTTTAGCAAATTATGGTTACCATTTGCTAAATAGGGAATTAACCATATCTTCGGCAAAATTCCCCAAAATGTGACGAAAAGCAGAGGATCTAAAGATGAATAGACCATTTAGATTCTAACTTCCATAGTAACCCCTAAAATGCCATAAACCCAGGGAAATACAATAAAAATAATTAACAATGTGGCATTTAGCCTACCCATTAACCCCTACAATGCCATTAATCAAGGAAAAAAGAAAATGTATACTGTGAGTGATGAAGCCTACCCATTAACCCTTAATATATAACTAAACCAAGGCAAAAACTAACGTAATACACAATGTAATGTATAGTCTGAACATTAACCACTTCACTGCTGAGCCTTTTCAACCCTGTGAAAATGTTTAAGTGTCCTTTATTATTTAATATTTTATGACTTTTACTTAACACTAAATATGGTGATGTTGGGTATCATTGGAAAGGCCAGAATCTGCCCTTTCCAATGACACCTAGATCGTAGGCATATACGATGCACAGGGACGGAGATACAGCATCCGAAAACGTGTGGGAAGCTGGATGCAGATTTTTGGTGGGGGGCACATGGGGGGGCAAGGAATATCCTAGGGGGGGCAATTGTGCGCATGCTCGAGTGTTTGGTGGCACGCAGCAGGCTGCCTGCAAGCAAGCTAAGACATTCAGGTGTTCCGTCGAGGATTGCCTGCCTGTCGAATAATGCCTGGGCCACTCTGTGCATGCGCCTGGTGCACCTACGTCATTATGAATTAATAAAGTTACTCTAATTTCAAAATATCGCACCATGTTAACAGTTGGCAAGTGGTGACCAGCTGCTGTAATGGTGCTGTACTTCAATAGGATAACGTTTTTCATTTTTCTTTCTTTTCAATAATATATTTTGTAATGGTGATTTTATGCATTTATTTCTATATATATATATATATAAAAAATGTTTCCCATTGCTATATATATCCATCCCTCTCTCTCACTGACCCTCTGATCGGGCGCTTGTGTCCGAATGATCCGACGCTGATCAAAATTAGAGTAATTTTATTAATTCATAATGATGTAGGTGCACCAGGCGCATGTGCAGTGCGGGCCAGGCATTATTCAACGAGCAGGCAAGCCTCGACGGAACACCGGGCCTGCCAGGGTGTCATGTGGGAGAGGGGGTGTGTCTGTGACTGTGATGACATTGGTCTTCCCCCTGATCCTCCTCCGGATCATCTGAAGGCCTCCGGCGCCAACTTCCCTCTCTCCCACTCACGCTGGCATGCAGCATCACGCAGCGGCAACACTTAGCCTTCTGGGACTCAAGAGGCAGGCAGGCAGGGCTGCTGTGCAGTGTTTAGCTATAGCCTGGTGGGCCTGGCATAGCTCTGCTCAAGGGACAGATCATTTGGGGAAAAAAAAAGACATTGTCGTTTGGCGAGTGATCAGATTATGCTGCTCCCTTGATTGACCACAATTTATTGTCTTATATTTATCTCTGTTCGTAGTGGCACTGTCAGGGATGAAATGAGTCCTCCTTCCTTAGCATGGCTTGATTGAAAACAAAAAGAAATTTTATGGAAATTTAAGTGGAAACTCTGGCTTGGGAAGTGGGATCCCTTTTGTTCTGTGTAGTAGTGGCATGCATGTGCCTGCTGCCTCTGTATTTTGATGTTCCCTGTGCCCCCCTGCTGTGTCTGTTTCACTGTCATGACCCTCCCCGATTTATATGAATCTCTGGTCCCCGTACGCAGACCACAAGCTACACTATCAATCCTTGTAATGGTCTAGCTATAACAACTACCTATAGTCAACACCAGATCAAGATAAACACAAACACAAAGGAGCTGCAACCTTTACCTGTGTAGCGCTGTGTTTAAATTGGCCTTCTGAATTGAAACAGTACTGAAACTACAGGGAGCCAGAGCATAAAATGTGTGAAGGACTATGCTGGACTTAAGGACTATGTCTCCCAGAAACCCTTGGGGAGGAAAGGGAAGTTAGCGCACTGGCGCCAGGTAATGGAGAGCATCGTGTGCAGCGTGGGGAGAACGAGCAGAGCAGCGTATGTAGTGAGTCGCATGAGAGACACTGTCCGGGATCAAGGCCAGTTTGGAACGTGGAGAGTCGGCGGTATCCATTGCCGGTGATCAGGGAAAGAGTGTGCATCGTCTTGCATTTACGCTGAGTGGTTCCAGAGGCAGGCGTGTTCCAAGAGTACCTCGAGTAAGAAGGAGCGGAGTGCAGGCAGCATTCGATTCCTGGTCGAGGAGATTCGGAGTCGGGATTGTGGATTTCGACAGCACCGGTTCCAGACGGCTAACGGAGGGACCTTCTGGACGAGTCATCAGTTCGGGACAAGTTGTTTCACCGGATGGGTGAGATGCCTAAGGCCTACGCCTTCCATAACAGTGCGCACTTATCTGATTGCTTAAAATTTCAGGGCCCCAACGTTGACTAGTCGAAGATATTTTTGTTCACCCACTGGCCAGTGGACTTAGAACCCGGGTACCCTAGGACATAACTTAACAAGCATCTTTTTTCATTGTGCGGGAATTAAGATAAACGGACTGAGGGCCTTATCAACCGTTATCTGCCATTTTCTATGCAGTTACGCTACGTATTACAGTCCGATTCATTTAATGTTTACAGTATATGTGTCTTTAATGCCTTTATTGCTTCAGTAAAGTATAACTTAAAAAATCCATAAAGGTGTGCTGGTGTACAGTGAATTGTTAGTGTGGTGAGACTAATCCTGGGTTTATTCAGCGGCTCCTCCGGGTGCGAGCACTACACCTGACACACAGGGTTAACAGCAACCTGAAATACACACAGGCAGGGCAGCCATCAGAAATTATACATAGTTACTGTTACATCCTCAGCCCCTACTATGCTGCCTGGGGGGTCTGGGCAGGGTTCTGTGCCAAGAGCTGGCCAAATGCCAGCACCAGGTAATGGCCGAGTGGCATCCGAGGGGACGGGGCCTGGCGTGGTCACAAGGAGCCGCCGGGTTTAAACCAGGGCGCAAGGAGTTGCCTCGTCGCCCTTACGAGGAGTTCTGTTCCCTCATCGCTAGCTGATTCTTATTGTTGATTTCTGTTGACAGCCCATTTTGGGATACGATCCCTGCTCCTGATTTTTGACCCGGCTTGTATTTGACCATTCTGTTGCTGCTTGATTGCGATCGCCAGTGTTGTGCTTTGGTGGTTTAACCCCATGTTTGCCGCTGGGGTTTTCACTCGATACGGGGTTTTGTCCCTTCTCATTATGGGGTATTGTCTGTGGCCTCATTAGGTTACTATACCCAACTCAGGGCTCATGTTTCTTTGCCACAATCTTATGTGAAAACCGCGATCGAAAAATACTGTTTATATTCAGCCTATGTTCAGTGTGCTCAAACCACTAAGTATACTCGATATTGTACCAGCGATAGACCCCTATGTGTGTCAGTTACCTCTGAATATCGTAAGGTACCGTTGACCTGCTCCAGCATATCAGAAAACGTTAAATTGCAGTCCGTACAATTCACCTACTGTCTGAAGTATCTTTGTGTTTCTGAATGTGCTCTAAGTTGTCTATCGGTCTTGAAACCTTTAGTGCTTAGTAGCAACTCAGTTGTTCTCTCATCCTCCCTGACTTTAGAGGATAAGTCTGTGTATACTAAGCAGTGTGTAAACGTCAAGCAGATATTTCAGTCCTTAAAGATCTCAACCTCGTTACTCCTGTGTGAGCGCTACTGCGCCCGTTACAGTTACATAGGCTGAAAAAAGACATGCGTTCATCGGGTTCAGCTTCTCACACAACACCTACTGCTGTTGATCCTAAAGAAAATGAAATGCTCGCCAATATGCAACAACCTGGTGAAAAAATCCTTCTTGACCCCAAAATGGCAGTCAGATTTCTCCTTGGATCAAGAAGCTTACCCACATATTAAATATTATAACCCTTAATATTCTGTGTCTGCAGGAAATCATCCAGTCATTTTTTTAAAGTCTGTACAGTCTCTGACCCAACCACCTCAACAGGCAGAGAATTCCACAGCTTTATTGTTCTCACCGTAAAATAACCCTTTCTATGCTTTAGGCTGAATTTCCTTTCGTCCAGTCTAAATGGGTGACCTCGTGTCCTGTGTATAGTCCTGTTAATGAATAGGTTTCCAGACAATGGTTTATAAAGGTCCTGTATATATTCATATAAGGTTATAAGATCCCCTCTAAGGCGCCGTTTCTCTAAACTAAACAGGTTTAAGCTTGTTAGTCTTTCCTCATAACTTAAACCTTCCATTCCCTGTATTAATTTAGTCGCCCGTCTCTGCACTTTTTCTAGCGCTATAATATCCTTTCTTAAGACAGGTGCCCAAAATTGCACAGCATATTCAAGGTGTGGTCTTACCATTGATTTATACAGAGGCAAAGTTATGCTTTCATCCCGAGAGTGAACTCCCCTTTTAATGCATGCCAATACCTTGCTGGCCTTGGCGGCTGCTGTTTGACATTGCACATTGTTACTTAGTTTGAAGTCTATGATTATTCCCAAATCCTTCTCCTGCTTGGATTTCCCTAACTCTGTACCATTTAGGGTATAAGTTGCTTGTGTATTCTTCACTCCAAAGTGCATAACTTTGCATTTATCTACATTAAATTTCATCTGCCATTTAAGTACCCAGTCCCCCAATCTATCTAAATCCCTCTGCAGCGAAGTAATATCCTGCTCACATTGTATTATTTTTCCTAGTTTTGTGTCATCTGCAAACACCTTCACTTTCAATGCCTATCTCAAGGTCATTTATAAATAAATTGAATAGAATTGGTCCTATAGCAGACCCCTGAGGGACACCACTTACCACTTATGTCCATCTTGAAAATGTACCATTTATGACCACTCTCTGTACCCTATCTTTTAGCCAATTTCCTATCCAAGAACAAGAATTTTCATTTAGACCAATTTTTCTTAATTTAAATAGTAACCTTTTGTGGTGGGGCCCCTTACTGAACCTCACGATGGGGCCCTCCCCGTAAACTTCCTCAACCTCTAACAGCTTTTCACCCCCTTCCAAAACAAAAAATGACCGGACAGTTCCACAGCAATAAAACTCACAGTAATGTGCGGTGTGTATGAGTATATCTGTCACGTCTGGGGCTCAGAGGGGGCCCCGGCACCCAGCGGCCCCATCGACAAGCTGGGTGCCAGGAGTTGTGCCGGCTTCCGGAGCTCGCAGGGCTGGCCAGGAGGTGGGGAGCGGCATGATGACGTGCGCCCGCTGTGTTTAAATACAGACAGCGCGATCCGGCTCATTGCGCCGTCGAGGACTTTGCTTCCCTCAAGGCTGAGCATCTCCTGGCAATTCACTACTTGGCTTGTATGAGAACCACCCTCGTGTACCAGTCCTTTTCTATTCCTTGAGCACTCTAACTCTGATTGATTTTGACTTAAATGATAGATACCCCTTGTGTACCGTTTTGGCCATCCCTGACCACTCTAACACTGATCAATTTGGGCTTATGTGAGAATACATCCTTGTATATCGTCTGGCCTATTTCAGGTATACCCTCTCCTGTGTGTTGGTAAAACATTTCCTAGTCATTGGTAAAATATTTCCCACTCGTTGGTAAAACATTTCCCATTCGTTGTTGGTAAAACATTTCCCACTCGTTTGTCAACAGTGTCTAGTAGTCTGTCCTGTGCATACCTGTACATATGTGTGTGTCCTTAAGCAGTAGTCAGTTTACTGACCACTTTAAGGATAGATGGGGTAGATAGGGACTGTCTAAAGGGACTTGCGTCATGAGTATAGAGGGATTGTGACAGTATCACAGAGCTCCACAGCAATAAAACTCGCGCTCATACACCGCACATTACTGTATCATAGAGTATAGTAATGTGTGGTATGTATGATGGCCTTTGGGCTTGCCTAGGCACTGGGGCTTGGTTGGGCCCTGGGGTCTGGTTGGGCCTGGCTGGGTCCAGGGGTCTGGCTGGGCCCTGGGGTTTGGCTGGGTGCTGGTGTTTGGCTGGGCCCAGGGGTCTGGCTGGGCCTGGGGTCTGGCAGAGCCCTGGGGTCTGGCTGGGCCCAGGGATCTGGCTGGGGTCTGGCTGGACCTGGGGTCTGCCTGGGTGTCAAGCGGACTTTGCGTGGGTCGCATGTGTGAGCCCAGTGTGCAGTGAGCAGTGATGAAATATGCAAGTTGAGGGGTCAAAAACAAAAATATTTATTAATATACAAAACAGCAAAAAAACAAATGAATCTGCTTCGCTGAGCACAAAATGGAGGAATAATGCTGAACAGAAAAGATAAAGTCCAAGGCAAGGTATCCGTTAAGGATGAGGCAAACTCGTGGTCAGGGTGGCAAGCAGATATCGAGGGGTACAGAAATCAGGATAGTCAAATAGCCAGGGGGTCATACACGGAAATCAGGATAGTCAAAAGTCCATAGCCAGGGGGTCATACACGGAAATCCAAAAAAAGGGGTTACTTGAGACAATTGAAGAGAGTTACCGGTATGCAGAGGGAGGAAGGTTCACAGATGGGTTCCAGATGGGTATTCAGAGGCTATGGTCAGCACAAGGAGTATCCAAAACATAGATCAGCAAAGTCCAAACTTCAATGAGGAAGTAAAGCTACAGGAGAGAGGCCTCCTTATATACACAAGGAGGCTGGGCAGGATGATCTGCAGGTGATGATCATTAGAATGCCAGTAATCAAGGTTGAGCTGAACGTGAGAGAAAAAAAAAAGAAAAACCAAAACAAAGTCCTGGCATCTACATAGGACATGCAGGTAACGGCAAAAGGGGTGACCAAGGGAGGCGTCAGAGGATCCAGACCGAGACAGCGCCCCAGGTGGATCATGACATCACCCCCCTCCTGACGGGTGCACTCCGGGCACCGAAGCTGGAACAGGAGACAAAACGCAGGTCACCACCAACCAATGTACTCGGAATCGGAACCGGGTTCACTATAAACGTCTCCATATGTACTTATGAGGTGCTCAAATTTCGCCAAATCTTCTTTGATGATCCATGCGCCGTTAGAGGCCAAGGCACAGCCTTCAGGAACAGTATCCACAACAGGTGGCTCAGGAGATCCGTAGGCAACAAGTCCCGTGACAACGGGCAACAGTCCTTTAGAGCTGGATGCACGGTTAGAACGAGTCTCCTTTCTGCGGTGTGCCTTCCAGGCACTCTGGGCATTTTTAAATACTCGAAGGTCCGTACACCTAACCACGGTACCATTATAGCCATACGTAAACTCGGGAGGTATTGGTTCTAAGGTGATCAGACCTTCAGGGGTACGGACAGTGGTGCCGATGTAGGCGGACCTCCGGCGCGATCGCCCAGATTTAGGCTTGGAGCACTCAGGACGTTGCCCTTCAGCAATAAGTGCTTTAAGCGCCTTTTCAAATGTTTGTAAGTCCCCTTTACGGATCCAGTTCCCATTGGAAGTGCATACTAAATCCGAGGACACTGCTGGGCTCTGCGGCGACACTGTGGAAGCGACAGCTGGGCTCTGCGAAGACACTGTGGAAGCGACAGCTGGGCTCTGCGAAGACACTGTGGAAGCGACAGCTGGGCTCTGCGAAGACACTGTGGAAGCGACAGCTGGGCTCTGCGAAGACACTGTGGAAGCGACAGCTGGGCTCTGCGAAGACACTGTGGAAGCGACAGCTGGGCTCTGCGAAGACACTGTGGAAGCGACAGCTGGGCTCTGCGAAGACACTGTGGAAGCGACAGCTGGGCTCTGCGAAGACACTGTGGAAGCGACAGCTGGGCTCTGCGAAGACACTGTGGAAGCGACAGCTGGGCTCTGCGAAGACACTGTGGAAGCGACAGCTGGGCTCTGCGAAGACACTGTGGAAGCGACAGCTGGGCTCTGCGAAGACACTGTGGAAGCGACAGCTGGGCTCTGCGAAGACACTGTGGAAGCGACAGCTGGGCTCTGCGAAGACACTGTGGAAGCGACAGCTGGGCTCTGCGAAGACACTGTGGAAGCGACAGCTGGGCTCTGCGAAGACACTGTGGAAGCGACAGCTGGGCTCTGCGAAGACACTGTGGAAGCGACAGCTGGGCTCTGCGATGACTTGGTTACTGGAGCCTGAGAAGGCTTATTGACAGAGGCCTGAGAAGGCTCAAAAACATAGGCCTGAGAAGGCTCAGAAACATAGGCCTGAGAAGGCTCAGAAACAGAGGCCTGGGAAGGCTTATAGACAGAGGCCTGGGAAGGCTTATAGACAGAGGCCTGGGAAGGCTTATAGACAGAGGCCTGGGAAGGCTCGGGGACAGAGGCCTGAGAAGGCTTAGGGACAGAGGCCTGAGAAGGCTTAGGAACAGAAGCCTGAGAAGGCTCAGAGACGGAGGCCTGAGAAGGCTCAGAGACAGAGGCCTGAGAAGGCTTAGATACAAAGGCCTGAGAAGGCTTGGATACAGAGGCCTGAGAAGGCTTGGATACAGAGGCCTGAGAAGGCTTGGATACAGAGGCCTGAGAAGGCTTAGATACAGAGGCCTGAGAAGGCTTAGATACAGAGGCCTGAGAAGACTCAGATACAGAAGCCTGTGAAGGCTTACGGACAGAGGCCTGGGAAGTGAACGTGGTTCCTATGTAGGTGGTCCTCATGCACCCAATGAACCTGCCAGGTTGCCCTCGAGGGTGACGTGCAGTCTCTTTAGGGAATTCCTCTTCTGAATCCACAGAATCCCACTCGTTTGACGAGTAGTTCTCAGAAGCCGATGAGTAACATGAGATACGCCGACTGGAAGGCACTGGAGCGGTAACACAGTTAGCCGTGAGGTGCCGGCTTGGAGTGGTGGGTGTCATACCGGAGGGTAGGACAGACGCTATCTCCATGGGCACCACGGGGTCAGGCTCTGTAGGCACGCTGGGCTCTTCCTCCATCGGTACGGCTGGAACATGTTCTGTGGGCAGGGTGGATTGGGAATCCATAGGTTCAGTTTGGTAGGAATCTTGCTGCACGGTTTCAGGATTTGCGTCCAATGATTCAGCGATGGACCTCTCGGGCAAGGACTTGGCAGGCAAAGCCTTTCTAGGCTTTGGGGGCAAGGAATTGGCAGACAAATTTTCTTTCCTTGATTTCAAGGATGTCTTGTCTCTGACAGGCCATGTCTTCTTCGGCTTGATGGGCAGTGCTTCAGGAGGACTCAAGGGCACTGCTTTGACGGAAGCTGACCTTTTCGACTTAGTGGGGGAAGACCTGGCAACCAAAGTCCTTTTGGTTGACACTGACTCAGGTGGGGTGCTGGATGGCTTGTGGGGGCGCAGAGGGCAGGTTGACAATCTGTGCTGGTCACTCCCGCAGTAGAAGCACAAGTTGTTTGACCTTCTCCTCGCACGCTCCTCCAGGGTTAGGGGTTCTCTGGGCCCCTTTTCAGAAACTGGAACTCGCACCTTAGCTGAGATGCCCCTTAAGCCTTTAAGCAGGTCAACAAATAACAGATCTACTTGCTGCAAGATTTCCTCCATTAACCCCGTCACGTAATCTTTTACTGCTTGGCTCACTGCGGGCTCACGGTTTAAAGACTTCCTCATTCTGTCAAGCGGACTTTGCGTGGGTCGCATGTGTGAGCCCAGTGTGCAGTGAGCAGTGATGAAATATGCAAGTTGAGGGGTCAAAAACAAAAATATTTATTAATATACAAAACAGCAAAAAAACAAATGAATCTGCTTCGCTGAGCACAAAATGGAGGAATAATGCTGAACAGAAAAGATAAAGTCCAAGGCAAGGTATCCGTTAAGGATGAGGCAAACTCGTGGTCAGGGTGGCAAGCAGATATCGAGGAGTACAGAAATCAGGATAGTCAAAAGTCCATAGCCAGGGGGTCATACACGGAAATCAGGATAGTCAAAAGTCCATAGCCAGGGGGTCATACACGGAAATCCAAAAAAAGGGGTTACTTGAGACAATTGAAGAGAGTTACCGGTATGCAGAGGGAGGAAGGTTCACAGATGGGTTCCAGATGGGTATTCAGAGGCTATGGTCAGCACAAGGAGTATCCAAAACATAGATCAGCAAAGTCCAAACTTCAATGAGGAAGTAAAGCTACAGGAGAGAGGCCTCCTTATATACACAAGGAGGCTGGGCAGGATGATCTGCAGGTGATGATCATTAGAATGCCAGTAATCAAGGTTGAGCTGAACGTGAGAGAAAAAAAAAAGAAAAACCAAAACAAAGTCCTGGCATCTACATAGGACATGCAGGTAACGGCAAAAGGGGTGACCAAGGGAGGCGTCAGAGGATCCAGACCGAGACAGCGCCCCAGGTGGATCATGACACTGGGCTGGGGTCTGCCTGGGCCTTGGCTCACCGCTCCACCGGTCTTCTTTTCCTTCTGCTTGTCCTTTTTCTTCTGCTTTTCCTTATTTTCCTTCTGCTTCTTCTTCTTCTTTTCCTTCAGCTTCATCTTCTTCTTTTCCTTCTGCTTCTCCTGCTCCTTCTTCTCCACGTCTTCTCTTGTCTCTCACACACGTGACTGGAGGGTGGAGCCAAGCAACGTGCTATGGAGGCACATGCACGCTGCTTGGCCCGCCCAGCCAGCCAGAAAGCGGCCGGCCAGTACACAGCTCCGGATTTGGACTCCTGGAGTCCGATACCGGAGCTGATAAAAAGTAAGGGCGCCGTTGGGGCCCCGGCGGGCCAGGCACTGTTGGGCCCCTTACTACAGTATGGGGCGTAATGCCCTGATGGCGGCCCTGCACACAGGATAAACAGAGGAATACAATGGACGTATTTGCCAGAGAGTGTCGGCCATTTGCCACGGGTCAGTATTGCCAGAGAGAGAGTGTCAGCCGTATGCCAGGGGTCATTTTCACCAGAAAGAGAGTGTCAGCCGTATGCAGGGGTCAGTATCACCAGAGAGTGTCATGCCAGGGGTCAGTATCACCAGAGTGTTTTGATGTTACTTATTTGCTTCACGTTTAAGTTATTTTACTTCAGATATTTGTTTTATAGTTATTGTAAGTTATTTTATTTGTGGTTTGCATAAAATTAAAATTATTTCACCTCTTATGACTCCTTTGAAAGGGTACAATGGGCATCAAACAGTGCAGTCAGACGGACGCAAAAAGTGCACTCGTCTGACGCCCTCCTAAAACCTCAACTTTATGAACTAGAGAAAATAAAAAACATCACACTACAAGATTCTATGGTTACGGGCATAAACTTCAGAGACTTCTCACTTTGATCAATTGCTACATGCTGTATTAACAAGTGGGAGGCACATCTGCAAACTGCTGTAAGTCCTACACCGTTCACCTGAGTTGGATGTACATACCCTCAAATTAAAGCTGACAGTCTGCAGTTAACGCACATTGTGTTTGTTTCATTTCAACTCCATTGTGGTGGTGTATAGAGCCAAAGATGTTAGAATTGTGTCGATGTCCCAATATTTCTGGACCTGACTGTATATATACTATTTTCTTGTAGGGTGATTTTTTTTACTTTCTCTAGTTATAATAAAATTGAGGTTTTAATGTTAACTCTCTGCTGATGTGGGGAAAGTAGGATGGCTCACATATGTAGCTATAGATTGTGTGTATTTAAAATGTGAGCATGAGTAAATATGAGTGTGCGTTTGAGTTTGACTAAAGGGGTTATTCAGAGAGCACCGAAGTGTCACCAACGTTCACCGCACTTTGGCGAGTTGAATTCACTGACCCTGCAGTGAATTCAGCATTCACTGCAGGGTCCCTGAAGCGCCGTGAATCAAACACATCATCAAACCACTGCAAAAATCGATATGAAAAACCACTGAACATAGCTGCAAATGCGCCGCAAAAAGCCTATCCGCCGAATCGATCCTCAAGCAGCCGACAACCAGCCAAGCAGACGGGACCTACTAAAAGGAATGCCCATAGAGTATAATGGTAACAATATAGTTGAATTAGAGAAAAAATTATTTGACATATCTAATAGATCTTTACCAGAGAATTCCTCCAAATTAAGTGGTGGTTTTTAAAATTGAGATTAAGTGGGATTATCACTGTTTTCTATAGACTGACAAAGGTGAATGAGTGGAATGCCCATAGAATATGATGGAAAGCAAAATATCAACTCATTCTTCTGCAAAACTGTGAGATGTAGCAAATTAAACCTGATCACTGGTATTCCCCAGGTACTGTAGCAGACTTTAACATTGTTTTTAACTATGTTTTGCAAATAAAAAAAATATTGCATAAAAATTTTGGTAAGTCTCTACGTTTTATTAAAACTGAAGAACAAAAAAATACTGTTCATGATTTTCGTTTTTCTTTTTAATTATGTAGGCTAGGGCTGGAGGTAAATGGCCTTTGAAGTGGTATGCCCCAGAATGTATTACACATCGCAAGTTTTCCAGTAGAAGTGATGTATGGAGCTACGGAATTACCATGTGGGAAGCATTTAGCTATGGACACAAACCATACAAGGTAAAACTAGCTGAAGCAGAAACATGAAAAAGAAAGTGAAGAGAACAACCTAACTTTTTTCACATTTTTGTAACATAGAAACTGAAAGGTACAGAGGTCTTGGATTTTATTACAAGAAATGAACGTCTGTCTTGTCCTACAAGCTGCCCCAATGAAATCTATCAACTAATGTTAGACTGCTGGATTTACAAGTAAGAAACATTTTGTATAAACAAATAAGGGCTACAAACTCTTATAACATGTCGTGCACATATGGATAACTCCAACAGAGCAATATTAACATATGGGATTTTTAAGCTTCAGCTTCATCCCCATACCTCAAAACAGGCCCAGTGAAATGCTTAATAAGTCAGAGCCAATTACCACAAACACAATGACATCAGCAAAATAGGGCAGTGGACATGTGAGGTGAGAATAATAAGGCAAACGTACATTGAAAGGTGAGAAGAATCAGGCAGAGGAATAATTTGTGAGAAGTATGAGGTAGAGGAAAAGTGAGAGATAAGTACATGGCAGAGGCAGAATGACGTTTAAAGAAATCAGGTAGAGGCACACCAAAACCTTCAGCTCCAGGAACAAGAAGCCCTTAATCATAGCAGCAACGTAAATTTGGTTAAGTGAAAAAGAAGCATTCCAGTGTTATTTAGCCATAAAGTTTGAGGCTGAAAAGTTACTTGCCACTTCTAAACTTACACATTTTTTGCTCACGCCCATTCCATCCAGACAACCTCCAAAAATTTCAAATTGTTCATTGAGGGAGCTCCTTTGAAGAAATTAGTCATGTGACTGGCAGCTGCTGTTCTATTGTTCTATTCCAAGGTTGGTGTAAATATAACCAGAGCTCTTGCAAACGTAACATCTCCATAGACTATAATGTCTCTGGTAAATTTACTATAGCTCTGGTTAAATTAATACCAACCTTGGAATAGGGCCCCTAGTATTTAAGAAATTGTCAATACATATAGCCTCTTCTGAAGCTAGAAACAATCACCGCATGAATGTGGTGTTGCGCAACTTAGTGAAAAACTAAAAAATGTTTTGTAACAATAGCAGTCACAGGAGAAATAAGGGATTTTAACCCTATATAATGTAGATATGCTGGGCCACCTAAGCAGATGGACCACTTTTTCTACCTGAGAACAAATTAAAGAAATAGTACACATATGTAAAAAGATAAAACGTAACTTTTATTGTCGCTCCATAGTGATTTGAATAAAAAGTTGTCTTGATCAAGATCCACCCACACACATATAATTAAAATACAGAGGGCCATATTACAATCTTCGCGTTTAAACGCTCGCGCAAAGCGTGAATTTGTGTACCTAAACGTTAACGCGCGTAAATCACCACTGGAATTACAATCCTCGCGCATTTTTTCGTCCGTCGAGCAATAACGCGCGAAAAACGGATGATCTCAAATGCTGCGCAGTAACGTTGCGCACATAAATCAGTGTGCGGACTGTTTTTTTCATGCAATTCAGCCAATCCGAATTAAGAACCACAATTATCTCACATTAAGTTTTTGCGCCTGTCAAAATCAATCTGAGCATATATGCTGCAGCAATGATAAATGCACACACAACTTCTCCATTTTATTGGTTTGGTATGAGTAGAATGTGTAACTATACTTTGATGCTTTTTTTTTTTTTTGGGCTGGTGTATTTGGGTTCGGCAAGGTCGTTAAGATTTGCCATTAACACCAGCTTTTAGGAGTTGCTAAAATTATGCGTGCAAAGGCTATGCGTTAAATCCTGCGCATAGATTGTAATACCATCCGCGTACCAGCGTTCATTCGCCTTTGAGCTCACAATGCTAAGTATAGGACGCGTGCAGTACAGTACGCTCGGAAAGTGTTCGCGCGGGTTCACCCGCGTTAGACGATTACGCGCGTTTGTTGTGCTGACATTGTAATACAACGTTCAGCGCAAAGGGTTTTACCCCTCGCGTTAATGCATTTTTGCGCCGCATTTTTGCGCGAAGATTGTAATAGGACCCAGAAACAGATACCACTGTATATACTCACGTATTACTGGCGCTAAACTTGATAATTTATGTGGCTGATGTAGATATTGCCCAAATGGTATAAAGACACCAGAGGAGGAGAACAGTGGGATAAAAAAAAGAGAGGAAGAGTCAACAGAATTACTCCACCCAAATTGACAATCACTGCAAACTGAGTGTATTGTTTAAATTCACCTCGGCACAAACAAGCAAAGAGCTTCTCCCTACTAGGAGAAGCAAACAATTTATATTGCAAAGTACATAGATATTTTTCTCGTTGAAATTTTAACATGAATTAATCCACCATGCAATCATTTAAATCGATTACTGGCACAAAGGTATAAGTTGCCTGCATCCCCGTACAATTAGGGAGATCCTTGAAGGGAACGAATAATTCTACCTCAGCACAACCTGAGCAATAAATTCCAAAGAGAGGGTACCAATGCCATAACATTTGGCGGAATATTCAATTAAATAGAAGTACCGGGACCAGAGCTTGAAATGGAGGTTCCCTGCTCTCCTACGCACCCAACGTGCATTTTTGCCTTGCTAGACTCGTCAGGAGTTCTACAAAGGAGTGCTTCTTCCTGAAGCTCTCTCACTTACCAATCTTGAAAAAAACATCAGACTCAATTCAGTTAATATTGAAAGTTTTTTTTATTAACTTAACCACTCGGCTGCCAAGGACGCGCTCAGCGCGTACAGCCAAGTGGTTACTCCTGTGCTATGGATGCGCTGAGCGCGTCCTAGCACAGGAGGCAATGATTGACCGGGATTCCGGCCGATCACTGCTGCCCCCCGGTGCGGGCTGACATCCAAGATGTCAGCCCAGCATCCGGGACCCCGGCGGGCTAGCGCGATGATGTCTATTGCAGGCACCCCCTGCGAGTGCGGGAAAAGTGCCTGAAGGGGAGGTCCTTTGGCGCCGTATAGTGGTCCCTTCCCGGAGCAGGCCAACATCTTTGTCGGCCAAGCTTCCGGGATCTACCCCTGACGACTGGCACCATCGGGCATAGCGCAATGAGTTCAGTTCTGGAGTTAACCCCTAGCATACAATGAACCCCCTATCTCCCATTCCGTGTAGGGGTTAATGTTTGGTATCATTGGAATGGCCAAAGCATGGCCTTTCCAACGATACCAAGCATGACCATGTTCAACGTAAAAAAAATTAACAGTTTTTTTTTTGTTTTGTTAATGCAGCAATATTGTTCCCATTTCAATTATAATGTGAACAATGATGCTGCACTAACGATTTTTTCTATGGGGGGCGTTTGCTAAAAAGCACGTAATTTCCCCCCAAAAAAATGTAACGAATCCCCATTTCTAATTTTAACAAGCGCAACCCATATAAAATATAATCGCAAACGCTCGCATGATAAAAAGAAAAAAAACACTCTACACGCTGTAAATTATTGAAAATTCTAATTTTATTGCATTTTTGTTATAATATACAGGCAGGACTTGACGTATACATATAATAATGATATATTATGAAGCTGCCGAGTCTGCCAGAAAGAATGATAAATAATTTGTCTGGGTGGTATAATAAAACATGGCTTCAAAACGCGTTTAAACATGATGAGCAAATGTGGTAAAAATGAGCTCAGCACACAGGCGTGAAATGGCTCAGCAGCGAAAGGGTTAATGATAGTAGGGATACACCGATACCACTTTTTTAAGACCGAGTACGAGTACAGATACTTTTGTTCAAGTACTCACTGATACCGAGTACCGATAATTTTATCTTATGTCATGTGACCGCTTTCCAATAAGAACAGACCTCATGGATATGCCCCCCAGCTCATGGATATGTCCCAGCTCATGGATACTGCCCCCAGCTCATGGATACTGCGTCCCAGCTCATGGATACTGTCCCAGCTCATGGATTTGCCCCCCAGCTCATGGATAATGCCCCCCAGCTCATGGATAATGCCCCAGCTCATGGATACTGCCCCCAGCTCATGGATACTGCCCCAGATCATGGATTTGCCCCCCAGCTCATGGATATTGCCGCAGCTCATGGATATTGCCCCCCAGCTCCTGGATACTGCCCCAGCTCATGGAAATGCCCCAGCTCATGGATATTGCCCCCCAGCTCGTGGATAATGCCCCCAGCTCATGGAAATGCCCCCCAGCTCATGGAAATGCCCCCCAGCTCATGGAAATGCCCCACAGCTCATGGAAATATGCCCCAGCTCATGGAAATATGCCCCAGCTCATGGATATGCCCCCCAGCTCATGGAAATGCCCCACAGCTCATGGAAATATGCCCCAGCTCATGGAAATATGCCCCAGCTCATGGATATGCCCCCCAGCTCATGGAAATGACCCCCAGCTCATGGATATGCCCCCCAGCTCATGGATAATGCCCCCCAGCTCATGGAAATGCCCCCCAGCTCATGGATATGCCCCCCAGCTCATGGAAATGCCCCCCAGCTCATGGATATGCCCCCAGCTCATGGAAATGCCCCCCAGCTCATGGATTGCCCCAGCACATGGATTTGCCCCCAGCTCATGGATAATGCCCCCCCAGCTCATGGATAATGCCCCCAGCTCATGGAAATGCCCCCCAGCACATGGATTTGCCTCCAGCTCATGGATAATGCCCCCTCAGGACATGGATTTGCCCCCAGCTCATGGATAATGCCCCCTCAGGACATGGATTTGCCCCCAGCTCATGGATAATGCCCCCCAGGACATGGATTTGCCTCCAGCTCATGGATAATGCCCCCCCAGCTCACTCTCCGCTCATACTTACCTTCCTTTAGCGATGCCGGGAAAGTCTGCGCACGCGCTCGCTCCTTGGAAGGAGCCCAGCCGCGACCACGTGGGACCATGTGATCACGGCTGGGGTCCTTCCAACGAGCGCACGCGGGGAAACTTTCCCGGCGTCGCTAAAGGAAGGCAAGTATGAGCGGAGAGCAGCTGCAGGGACTGTCTGAATGCTCTATCGGCATTCGGACAGGCCCTGCAGCTGCTCACCCCACTTTGTTTATACTTACCTTCCTTTAGCGACGCCGGGAAAGTGTTCGCGCGTGCGCTCGTTGGAAGGACCCCAGCCGCGATCACATGGTCCCACGTGGTCGCGGCTGGGGTCCTTCCAAGGAGCGCGCGCACGCGAAGACTTTCCCGGCGTCGCTAAAGGAAGGTAAGTATAAACAAAGTGGGGTGAGCAGCTGCAGGGCCTGTCCGAATGCCGATAGAGCATTCGGACAGCCGCCCCAGCCCCTAGGATGCCGGCAAGCCGGCTCAATGCCGGCTTCCGGTATCGGAAAAAAATATCGGGGTACTGCACGAGTACCAAGTACTCCTGCAGTACCCGGTATCGGCACCGATATCGATACTAGTATCGGTATCGGTGCAACCCTAAATGATAGAGCCCTGTTTGGAAGGACTGCAACATTTAGGCACTGAATCCCTGGCTGAGATTTCAGCATATACTAGAGTGTGCAGCGCTTGAAAATTTCAAGGATATGAGTGCATACTGTAATCTTTAATCTTAGCTTCCTGAACATTAGCCAGTCAGACATATGTTGTTGGCTGGAGATTGGCATGACTTTTTAGCAGGTACCGACTTTGGGCTGTACTGCCCACTAAACTGGGGACACAAAGGAGGAAAACCTGCGCCTTCAGGTTTCTCCTTAGCATCCCCGTTTTAGCTCCATGTTACGGGGCAGGCGCTAATTCAGCAGCCTGCCTTGTAACGCAGCGATAAACCTCAGGATACTCGATGCAGAGCTAAACCCCGCAACGAGCATCCCCTCCATGTAGTCCATAGGACTCCATTGAGGCTTCAATTTCCAGTCATATCACCTGCAGGATCTCGCTAGAGGCGAGTGATTGGTGGAATGATTCGCTGAGGGAGACTCTGGACTTTTCCCCCCAGTCTCACTCTGTTCCCAGCAGCCAGCAGAGGTGGCTTTGGTTACTGTTCTCTCCGCAGGATGAGAGGTGAGTATCTGATTTTTTGGGGGGGATTTGAAGCTGGCGATAACGGATTCTGCAGAAGCAAAATCAGTTAACCACAGCTTTGAGCTGGTACTTACTTTTGAGTTAACAGCAGCAGGATGTAATTAGCAATAGGATTTTGTAATCCTAATGCTAATTAACTCTTTGCGCTCCCCATGTTAAGCATAAGGAGTGCAATCTCCGAAGTAATTACTGGCCCAGCTGGTTAGAAAGCTACTTAAAAGGGTTAATGAGGTGCAAACAGTCAACCCATTACAGCTTCCTGTTGGCTCTATGATGAGCGAGCCACTTTATCACCAGCTCAACCTCCATATAGAAAATGGATATTTAAAGTAAAGGATGCATAATTTAGAATATCCAGTGATAACAGCTAAACTGCAATTTGAAGTTTGGCTGGAATAGCAAGGGATGAGCAAAACAAAAAATCAGAATCGAAAAAGGGTCAAAAGCACTACAACTCTGTGTAAATAGGGATTCAACACCATATATGATCCTCTGTGTATTCCTCCAAAGCACACCACAAAATACAACAGTAAAACAGGTAGAGACCCTAAAAAAAACAAAGTACATAGCATAACTCAATACATAAAATAGAATATTCCTCCTTCCTTTGCATAAAATCTGTGCACTAGATATAAACAAAGGTTCTCTACCTGTTTTTACTATTGTATGGAATAGCAAGGGAGCCATTAGTGTTAAAAAGTGTGGGTGGGCTGATGAAATATAAGGGAAAGTTATCATTTTCAATTATTAATCAAGCAGAATGACTGCCTGTGGGTCAGTTTTGTTTGACAGGCATAGTGCTTTATCACATGTATGTTGGGTTTTGTACATAGTCAGGCTTTGATGATCTTCTGCCTGCTTCTCTAGCAAAGAGCCTTTTATTTTTATATCTGCTGTATGACCATGTAATTTTATCCCTGATAGCTTATTGCCCCATGTATTCTATTTATGCAGGTTCCTGCCTGTACACAGGTTTTACAATAAGGATATTAAATTCAAAATATGTAGGTCCTAAATCATTGCAATAACATGTTAGGATGACTTTGTTGCAAACCTGAATCAATAACCAAGTTTACAAAGCGAAAAAACATGAATCAATCGGTTACCTTTACATCACCCAATACCTGTATGTACCTATTTTATAGAATATGCTCTGTAGCTGTAAATATAACCTGCTATATAAATTCAATATTAATGTAGAATTCAAATTTTTTCAGTTATATACCCATTTGATTATATTGCCTGAGCAAATTTGAGTAATTGTTCTTAACTCTGTATGCAGGATGGCAGACCGTCCCAAGTTTGAAAATGTGGAATCTCGTATGCGACTTTATCACTACAGCATTGCTAAAGAAAATAAGGAAGTCTCCACTCCAACTTCAAACATTGAAAAACCAATTGAATAAGGGCATAAACATTGTTATCATAGGTAGACTGGGTAGAGGGGGGGGAGACAACAAAATCGTCATATATTACGACAAATCATAAAATCAATACTTGTTAAATGTGGCTTTGTGCTTTGGCTATTTTATGATGGCATAGATATATCTATTGTAATACTTTCTACTCAGTTGTAATAATGAAAAGCGTACATTTATAATATGTTCCTGTATGAAACACAAACAAAAGTCCAAATAAATGAAAAGTAAAATCTAGAAAAAGCAGTGCATTTCATTCTATTATATATCAGCATACTTCCTCTTGGTAAAATATACCGTATATCCTTGATATGATAATCTTTGAAACATTGGCTAGCTCAGCTAACCAGACTATTTTTATACGTATTTCTACATTGTGGTTTACTGCTACTTTTCAGATTAACGTTTTTTATTTATGAAGAAAAGAGGATACAGAAAACGTGAAAGGGAATAACAACAAAATAATATATACTGGGTGTGTATTTTTATAAGTAATATCTATATATATAAAAGTGAAATGCCACTTGCGCAACATCACAATATCTCCAGAACCGTAAAGCCTACAAACTTGAAATTCGGCATGTATCTTCCTCTCGACTTCTAGATGCTCACTAAGAAAGGATATTTAGAAATGACTATCAGAGCAGCAGTTATTAACACGCTCTGATGCTACGCTCCCTCTCCCCACCTGAAAATAAATCTGTTCCAACTACCATTTGCCTCACATGCTGTTATCTCCGTTCAAACTGGCAGACGTTGCACTCCTTCACTCAGGAGCGGGCTGGGCATCCTTGCAGCACTAAACGTCGAAACCTCACCAAAATGTCCACACCTTCCACCTATGGAACTGCTTCCGAACTCAAGGTGGCGGGGGATATATTCCCTTATGAGTTTCAATCACCCACCAGCACTGAGCCAATGAATTGTAAACCAAAATTCTCCTGCATAGTGTCCCAGCCCCAAATCACTTCGTACACTGATTTCCTCAGTTCAGACAGATCTGTCTCTTCTACTGTAAGAACAGTTAAAGGGAAAAGAGGGGAAAAAAACGCAGAAATTTTTTTACAGATGCGATTAGGAAAACACAAGTAAGGGAAGTTGGAAAAAAGGATCGTCAAACTCATCCCCAAGTGAGTAGAGAGGCTGTAATAAAGTATGCATCTAATAACCCCTATGTTGATGGGTCGCAAATGAGATCAATGCCGTGGACTAATAAGTATTTGTTTGGCTTTAAATATGAACCTCAGACTGATTACTCCAGGGAAAAGGTTGTTGATCTCGGACCTGTTACCTTGTGCCTGGTGCCGTGCTCTGAAGTGGCAGGATGAGAGTCCCGGGATGTGCTGCAGTGGCGGGAAAGTCTAGCTCCCTCCCCTTCATCCCTACCCTGAACCCTTAGGCCCGTGTTAGACTAACGCAGTTATCACGTCCGTGTTGCCACACATTTTAACATCCGTCGTAGCATAAAATTATGATCAACAGAGACCCACACACGAAGTACGTCCACACAGCAGTGCGGACGCCCAACTAATGTGGCACTGACGCAATTTAGGCAAGAACTGCTAGGACGACGCACAGAGTGCGCCACGTCTGCGTAGCTTTGTGTGTGAGTGATGGAACGTAGTCAGACGGACTACATTTTTGACGTCTAGCATTTTTGACGGACAAAATGGTTTTTCATATCATGTATAAATTTTTTGCATTTTACATATTAATTTTATTTCCCATCGACATCAGTCAAAAATAACGTCAGTCAAAAAAAACGGTCCGTGTGGTGTCTACAGTGTCATCAGTCAGAAAGTACATCAGTTGTGCACAGACGCACAGTGTGCTCAGAATGCACTGTCTGACATTAGCCTTACACAGCCTTCTCACCCACCAGCATCCAATGGCAGAGCACTTTCTTTCTGCTGCCCGGAAGTACAACGGATGCTTCCAAACGACATCTTTTCGAGCCAAAGCGGTGAAGGAGGGAAACTTTATGCCAACATTCAAAGTGCAGTACCACAAGTTAGGGAATATCACGGCGGGGCCACAGCAGCCTTCATTTCTGCAGATATACTTTGTTGGTGATGAAGACAAGGAGAGGGACATCCGTTGTGTAATCTACCCAGACGATAATCCAGAACTGGTTAGCCAACTGCAGAAATTGCTGCGTGAACAACACAAGTATATTCTGTGATTTAAGACTGCTGTTGATTCTGTTCCTAAGGGCCACAAGGACTTCCAAGTGGTGATCAACGCTGATAGTAAGCCTTCTGGAGAGCACCGAGGTCGTTTCAATGCTCCCAGGAGTATAAAAGTGGCTGTTCTCATTGTCGGGCAGGATTTTGAGAAGAGAGATATCATTCTCCACAGCAGAGACGACAGGTTGTTACGAATCAGTGAGAAGCACCTTGCCTATGATGCTCTCCAGTACCCTCTGATGTTCTGCTGTGGAGAAGATGGCTATTACATCAATATAAATCATCTGAGGGACAAATTGAAAGTCTATGCTATGCAAGTAATTAGCCCGGCTAGACAAAAAACACAGGGTTGCTGGTGGGATTAAAGGATAATTATTTTGTTGTTTATTATTATCATCATCATCATCCCTTATGTGTTTCAATCACCAACCACCACTAAACCAACGGATTGTGAACCTAATATCTCCTGCATAGCCCGACATGTAGTCACGAAGCACGGGTATCCAGCTACATAGGCAAATTGAATGGATTTGAATTGGTCATAAAATGTGCTCTGATCTTCATCTATGTCACAACAATTTGAAAAACACAGTCTGCTTAAAATAATACAACACAAACATTATATGTTTTCATGTTTTTATTGCACAGAACATGTAAACATTCACAGTGCAGGGTGGAAAAAGTATGTGAACCTTTGGACTTAATAACTGGTTGACCCTCCTTTGGCAGCAATAACCTCAACCAAATGTTTCCTGTAGTTGCAGATCAGACCTGCACAACGATCTGGAGTAATTTTGGACCACTCCTCTTCACAAAACTGTTTCAGTGTAGCAATATTCTTGGGATGTCTGGTGTGAATCGGTCTCTTAAGGTCATGCCACAGCATTTCAATCGGGATGAGGTCAGGACTCTGACTGGGCCACTCCAGAAGGCGTATTTTGTTTTGTTGAAGCCATTCTTTTGTTAAATTACTTGTATGCTTTGGGTCATTGTCCTGTTGCATCACCCATCCTCTGCGAAGCTTCAGTTGGCAGACAGATGGTCTTATGTTTTCCTGAAAAATGTCTTGATAAACTCTGGAATTCATTTTTCCATCAATGACAACAAACCGTCCAGGCCCTGAGGCAGCAAAGCAGCCCCAAACAATGATGCTCCCTCCGCCATGTTTTACAGTGGGGATGAGGTTTGATGTTGGTGTGCTGTGCTTTTTTTCTCCACACATAGTGTTGTGTGTTTTTTCCAAACAACTCAATTATGGTTTCATCTGTCCACAGAATATTTTGCCAGTAGTGCTGTGGAACATCCAGGTGCTCTTTTGCAAACTTCAAACGTGCTGCAATATTCTTTTTGGACAGCAAGGGCTTCCTCCGTGGTGTCCTCCCATGTACTCCATTCTTGTTTAATGTTTTCCTTTTTGTAGAAGTGTCAACAAAAATGTTAGCATGTGCCAGAGATTTCTGTAAGTCTTTAGCTGACACTCTAGGATTCTTCTTTACCTCATTAAGCATTCTGCGCTGTGCTCTTGCAGTCATCTTTACAGGTCGACCACGCCTAGGGAGAGTAGCAACAGTGCTGAACTTTCTCCATTTGTAGACAGTCTGTTTTACCGTGGACACATGAACATCCAGGCTTTTGGAGATACTTTTGTAACCCTTTCCAGCTTCATGCAAGTCAACAATTCTTGATCGTAGGTCTTCTGAGAGCTCTTTTCTGCGAGGCATGGTTCACATCAGGCAGTGCTTCTTGCAACCAGTAAACCCAAAATAATGTGTGTTTTTAAAGGGCAGGACAGCTTTCAGCAACACTTGTTTCAGCTAGCAGGACTAGCTTTCAGCAATAATATCACACTGATTGGACTCAAGGTTGGCTCACTCTTGGCTCCAATTAACTCTTGGAGAAGTCATTAGGCTAGGGGTTCACATACTTTTTCCACCCTGCACTGTGAATGTTTACATGTTATGTTCAATAAACACATGAAAACATATAATGTTTGTGTTGTATTATTTTAAGCAGACTGTGTTTTTCAAATTGTTGTGACTTAGATGAAGATCAGAGCACATTTTATGACAAATTCATGCAAAACTCCACGTAATCCCAAAGGGTTCACATACTTTTTCTTGCCACTGTAGATATATATATATATATATTCATACTTTAAAACAAGAGAAATCTCAATGTATCCCTTCGGGTAAAAAATACTTTGCAAATAAATAAATAAATTTATATATATATACAGTCAGGTCCAGGAATATTGGGACATTGACACAATTATAACATCTTTGGCTCTATACACCACCACAATGGATTTGGAATGCAACAAACACAATGTGCTTTAACTGCAGACTGTCAGCTTTAATTTGAGGTTATGTACATCCAACTCAGGTGAATGGTGTAGGATTTACAGCAGTTTGCAGATGTGCCTCCCACTTGTTAAGTGGACCAAAAGTAATGGGACAATTGGCTTCTCAGCTGTTCCATGGCCAGGTGTGTGATAATCCCTCATTACCCCAATTACAATGTGCAGATAAAAGGCCCAGAGTTCATTTCAAATGTGCTATTTGCATTTGGAATCTGTTGCTGTCAACTCTCAAGATGAGATCCATAGAGCTGTCACTATCAGTGAAGCAAGCCATCATTAGGCTGAAGAAACAAAACAAACCCATCAGAGAGATAGCAAGAACATTAGGTGTGGCCAAAACAACTGTTTGGAACATTCTCAAAAGAAGGAACACACCGGTGAGCTCAGCAACACCAAAAGACCCGGGAGACCACGGAAAACAACTGTGGTGGATGACCAAGAATTCTTTCCCTGGTGAAGAAAACACCCTTCACAACAGTTGGTCAGATCAAGAACACTCTCCAGGAGGTAGGTGTATGTGTGTCAAAGTCAACAATCAAGAGAAGACTTCACCAGAGTGAATACAGAGGGTTCACCACAAGATGTAAACCATTGGTGAGCCTCAAAAAGAGGAAGGCCAGATTAGAGTTTGCCAAACAACACCTAACAAAGCCTTCACAGTTCTGGAACAAGATCCTATGGACAGATGAGACCAAGATTAATTTGTACCAGAGTGATTGGAAGAGAAGAGTATGGAGAAGGAAAGGAACTGCTCATGATCCTAAGCATATCATCTCATCAGTGAAGCATGGTGGTGGTAGTGTCATGATGTGGGCATGTATGGCTGCCAATGGAACTGGTTCTCTTGTATTTATTGATGATGTGACTGCTGACAAAAGCAGCAGGATGAATTCTGAAGTGTTTTCGGGCAATATTATCTGCTCACATTCAGCCAAATGCTGCAGAACTCATTGGACGGCGCTTCACAGTGCAGACGGACAATGACCCAAAGCATACTGCAAAAGCAACCAGAGAGTTTTTGAAGGGACAGAAGTGGAATGTTATGCAATGGCCAAGTCAATCACCTGACCTGAATCCCATTGAGCATGCATTTTACTTGCTGAAGACAAAACTGAAGGGAAAATGCCCCAAGAACAAGCAGGAACTGAAGACAGTTGCAGTAGAGGCCTGGCAGAGCATCACCAGGGTTGAAACCCAGCATCTGGTGATGTCTATGAGTTCCAGACTTCAGGCTGTGATTGACTGCAAAGGATTTGCAACCAAGTATTAAGAAGGGAAAGTTTGATTTATGATTATTATTCTGTCCCATTACTTTTGGTCCCTTAACAAGTGGGAGGCACATCTGCAAACTGCTGTAAGTCCTACACCGTTCACCTGAGTTGGATGTACATACCCTCAAATTAAAGCTGACAGTCTGCAGTTAAAGCACATTGTGATTGTTTCATTCCAACTCCATTGTGGTGGTGTATAGAGCCAAAGATGTTAGAATTGTGTCGATGTCCCAATATTTCTGGACCTGACTGTATGTATACAGAGTCCAGGTTCCAGACGCGCACTGAGACTTTATATACAGTTGTGTTCAAAATTATTCAATCCCCACTGAAATTGAGTGTTTTGGCCAGTTTGACATTGATTTTGATCATTCAGTCATCTTGGTTAAAATTAAATCAAAGAGGCACGTGTAGGTCAGACAAATATAACATAACATTTATAATGAAATAACCACAAATGTCTTTTCTGTGCTCACATCATTATCAGTTTTATTCAACCCCCAAGTGACATTCAATCTTAGTACTTAGTACAACATCCTTTTACAGTTATAACAGCTTTTAAACGTGAAGCATAGCTTGACACAAGTGTATTGCAGCGATCTACGGGTATCGTCGCCCATTCGTCATGGGCAAAAGCCTTCAGTTCAGTCACATTCTTAGGCTTGCGCACTGCAACTGCTTTCTTTAAGTCCCACCAGAGGTTCTCAATCGGATTTAAGTCAGGTGACTGCGATGGCCACTCCAAAATATTCCAGCCTTTAATCTGCAACCATGCTCTAGTGGACTTGGAGGTATGCTTGGGATCATTGTCCTGTTGAAAGGTCCAACGTCTCCCAAGCCTCAGGTTTGTGATGGACTGCATCACATTGTCATCCAATATCTCCTGGTACTGAAGAGAATTCATGGTACCTTGCACACGCTGAAGCTTCCCTGTACCTGCAGAAGCAAAACAGCCCCAAAGCATGATTGACCCCCGCCATGCTTCACAGTAGGCAAGGTGTTCTTTTCTTCATAGGCCTTGTTCTTCCTCCTCCAAACATAGCGTTGATCCATGGGCCCAAACAGTTCTAATTTTGTTTCATCAGTCCACAAAACACTATCCCAAAACTTCTGTGGTTTGTCCACATGACTTTTGGCATACTGCAGTCGACTCTTCTTATTCTTTGGAGACAGCAAGGGGGTGCGCCTGGGAGTTCTGGCATGGAGGCCTTCATTACGCAGTGTGCGCCGTATTGTCTGAGCTGAAACTTCAGTACCCACATCTGACAAATCTTTTCTCAGTACCTCAGCAGTCACACGGGGACTTTTCTCCACTCTATGCTTCAGGTAGCGCACAGCAGTCGAAGTCAGCATCTTCTTTCTGCCACGACCAGGTAGCGTTTCAACAATGCCCTTTGCCTTGAATTTGCGAATGATGCTTCCTATGGTCTCTCTTGGTATGTTTAACATCTTTGCAATCTTCTTATAGCCATTGTCCTTCCTGTGAAGAGTAATCACCTTTTCTCTTGTCTTCCTGGACCATTCTCTTGACTTCCCCATGTTTGTAACCACACCAGTAAATGTCTAGAAGGAGCTGAGTATCACAGTAATTTTAAAGCTGCCTAATTGGTGCTTATTATGCTTTATTGCTGCTCCGTGACATCCTCAAGTGTTTTCAATACCTGATTGAAAACACTTGAATGAACCTCTGTTCTTCAGAGTGGTAGTCTTTAAGGGGTTGAATAATTGTGTCAATGAAGAATTCACAAAAGAAACATTTACTACTGTATTACAAAACCAATTGATGTCATTTTAGTTGCATATGGTTCTTTAAAAAGTCCTTGTAGGATTTCCTTCTGAATACAATTACAAATGTACACAAAATTCCCTAAAACCCTTTACAGCATTGGGGGTTGAATAATTTTGAACACAACTGTATATACTTTTATTATGGTAGCATATTTTGACGTTTCAGTCCCTGCTGGGACTTTCCTCAAGAAACAGGGACTGAAACGTTGAAATATGCTACCAAAATAAAAGTATATATTTTTCTAACAAGAAGCCTCCGTGTGCGTCTGGAACCTGGACTCTTTGTATTCAAGTTTGCAGCCAGATTGGTTTAAGCACCGGAGCAAGAAACATGGTACGTGGAGTGCGGGGACCCTTGGTATATATATATATATATATGTGTGCGTATATATATATATGTGTATATATATATAGGTATAATATATATATATATTATATATATATTATATATGTATATATATATGTATAGTATATATGTATACGTATATATATGTGTATATATATATAGGTATATATATATATATATATATGTATATATATGTATATGTATATATGTATACATATATATGTATATATATATGTATGTATGTGTATGTATATATGTATGTATGTATGTATATGTGTGTATATGTATATATATATGTGTATATGCAGTGGTGTATTTTGGCCTAGGCCGACTAGGCCCAGGCCTAGGGCGGCACTTTCCAGGGGGCGGTGGCCCGCACTGGGTGGCCCCACCCCTAAAAAAAAAAAACTTTTTTTTTTTTTTTTACTTTTGCAAATTATTTTACCAGGAAGGATACATTGAGATTTCACTAATTTTCAAGTATGTCCTGGGTATAGGCTTTCACTTTCCAGGGGGCAGCAAAAAACCTCACCACTAAATGGGTTACTCACAGAGCACCGAAATGACGCCAACTTTTTGGTGTTCTGTAGTTCCCTGCACTTAGGAGAAGAAAATTTCCCCAACCTGCACTGAATTCACCATTCACCACAGGGTCCCCAAAGTGCATGGAGTCGGCTGCTGAATGCTGCCACCGCAAACCCGTGGCCTGCTGTTTTCAAAAGAACTACTGAACGAAAATGTCTGGAATTTACATATAAGATCCTATGATTGATAATAAAAAGTTCTGTTACAGAAAAAAGAAAAACTGCTATTAAAAAAAAGGGGGGAAATTTTGCCAAAAAAAATCTGAAAAATTACTAAAAGGTACTAAAAAAAAAATCAATCAATAAAGACTTTTTACTGCAGATTAAAATAATAAATGATTTATTAGATATTGCATAAAAACGGGAATATTTTTAACATTGAAACCTATGGAGTTCCCCTGAATAAACCTGCTGATTGAAACCACCGAACATCAGGGCATTTCACTGCCATTTCTCTGAGTCTCAGTACCATATGACTGGCTGAACCACGTGAAACGCACGCGCGCAGCTGCCCGCCCTTTCGTTAACACAGACTCTATTCTGGACTGAACACCCACCGGGAAGGGAATCAAAGCTACAGTGCAGCCTCTGGCAGTGGCACCCCACTGCTGACAAGATGGCTCCACAGCATAATTCCTGTGTGCTCATATACACTCGGTTTGCTGGGAGTTTTATTGCAGTGGATTCTGATGCACTCATACACACCGCACATTGCATTGCTGGGAGTTTTATTGCTGTGGATTCTGATATGCTGACACACACCGCACATTGCATTGCTGGGAGTTTTATTGCTGTGGATTCTGATACGCTGACACACACCAAACATTGCATTGCTGGGAGTTTTACTGCTATGGATTCTGTGATACACACTGCATATTACTGTGAGTTTTATTGCC